>JBBDHG010000028.1:692500-1385000 GCA_037951165.1 Lophius americanus | reverse complement strand
TGGTGTCACTGTTTTTCCATACAACTGTTATCTAACTGATCTATTTCCATATCTCTTTTTCGAGGCGGCCTCAGGTGACCCACAGCGACTTTAATTTAAGTGAAGGCAGCTCTTTGAATCAGCTGTTATTTTCCAAAACACACATACACACAAGCACCAGTGAATATCAAGAATGTTTGTGTGAACTTTTACAAAAGTTATGCACCTATACTTTAGAATAAAGTCACATTTGACCTACAAGGGTCAAGCCCATTAACACAATATTACATGGTGATAAAACTTGAGTGGTGATCAAGAAATATTTGGAGAAACATCTCAGTTTCAGCGGCTATATAGAATGAGGCTTATGTTCTCTTGCTAAGTATGCAGTCCAGCTTTGAGGTTGTTAACTTAAATAAACTGGCTGCTCAGCTAGCCTGGTTCTGTCTGAGGTTAGCCACAATATGTTATTTTTACATTTTGATTTATACAGATTAAACTAAAATAAAGAATACTAATATATTCTTTTGGTTTGTCATGGATTAGCAGATTATTATTCCACTGGCACGACCCCAAGAAACACGACTGATTTCTATTAATCACCAGGGCTGAGGAGTGACGGAGAGACTGTTGCTTCTATGTTTTCAGCAGTTTTCAAAGTCCATTTCTTCAAAATGCTTAATATTTCTAAAAAATATTACATCTAGAAATGAGACAAATATAGCAGAAATGTTGGAAACGAGCTGAATACTTTGATAGTTGATGGTTTCTGCAGCACATCTACTAGCTACTGCATTTGAAGGAGTAGATAGTAGTAGTAGGAGTAGATATATAGTAGTTAAATGTAGTGTGGATGCTTCCTGTTGAATACAGTAGTAGTATTGGTAGTGGAAGTAGTATTGGTATTGGCCGGAGTAGTACTAGTGTTAATAGGAGCAGTAGTAGTGGTAGTTGTAGTAGTAGTATTAGTAATGGTAGTAGTGGTAGTAGTGTTAGTTGTTGTAGTATTATTATTAGTAGTAGCAGTATCTGTGTTAGTAGAAGTGCTATTATTGTAAGTAGTAGTTGTATTAGTAGTGGTAAGAGGAGTAGTAGTACTAGTGGTGGAAGTAGTAGTACCAATAGTTGTAGTAGTAGTGGTAGTGCTAGTAAAAGCAGTAGTTAAACTAGTACGGATAGTAATAGTAGCTGTACTAGTGGTAATAGTTGTAGCAGTTTTGGGAGTAAATGCAGTAGTACTAGTAATGGTAGTAGTAGCTGCATAGTAGTAATAGTTGAAATTTCTGTCTATTATGCGTATTCTATAAATAGACTGATGAGGTCATGTGACCCAGCCTTGTCTCGCCCGCAGCTCAACAGTTAGATGAGAGCTTGAGAAAAGAGGCGGTAAAATGGGTAAAATCTAACCTTCGCACAAACAAGGGTCTGTGCCAAACTATAGGGTTTATTGCACGCAACCACTTGATGGCATTCTAAGAAGTTGCTGAACAAATGGATACTTATTTTGTTAAGAGTACATTAATAGAGATTTGTTTAGGAGAGATAAAAGAAAATGAGTTTTTAGATTTGATGAAAAACAACAGCATTTAGGTTAACCACCTGGTGCTATAGTTGATAAAATAAATCATTGAATCAATTAAAAAACGAATTTTCTAATTTTCTCTATTCAAATGAATGATGATGTTTTTGTACTGAATGCTGAATATTTTTTTAAGTACAAGATGTAGAAATGTGAAAAGTCAGCATAAATGGCCTTAAATGGCCAAATGTATTAAGTAGTAGACATGTTCCAACCGAATAATAATAATAAGAGTTTAATAATAAATAGATCAACAATATTATAATTTACAATGACTTTTGCCAAACTTTTGCCAATGTAAAGCTTTACAGCAACGCCTTTTCAGCAAATGTGTGTGATGGGTTGACCACACTATGAAAATATAATGTAAATTTCCCTTAACTTAAATGACACCATTCAATAACAACTTCCTGTCTGACGGCGAAGGATCTAGATTTGCCAAGTTGCCATGGTAGCGATCAGTTAGATGTCTTCAAGTTGTGACCTTTAGCCAACATGTGCTGTTTGGGGCCGATTGGACCATGATCAGTGGAGTAATAGAATATTCCTTCCAAGATCGAAAACCAATTCTGGTAGAGCTGCATATTTTGATGTATGTCAGGTGCAAGACCGGTTTCACACTGGTTAATGAAAAAACCAACCGTGAAAGAAAACTTGGAACAATAAGTTAAAGATGGAATAAGTATGGAGAAGAATAGATAGTGATGCTTTGCACATCAGGGACACAGAAAAATAAAGAAAATATCAGATTAGTTTCTCATATCATTTTTTTATTCAAAGTCTACATAACTTACGAAAAAACAACTGACTGGTCAAAGTTAGTTGTAGCTTAGACAGACACTGAATTAAAGAACTGATTCAACAAACAAACGACCAGACAAAATTAAACTGTTTTTTTCTGTGATTATACAAAAACAAAACAATTATTAACTAGCATTGTGGACACTGCAGCGGATACTAGTTGAGTTTGTATCCCTAAGATACCATTTGAGTATAGGTCATTGTTTTGAATTGGTGTCATCTTAGATTTTAGCACACTAGCATACCTACACAAACACCATCTATATCAGGTTTAAAAAATTAAAATCACATGAATGCCTGAACGCTTCTTAGTAGTATTCATGCTGTCTCTTTCAATCTCCCTGTTTCACCCAAAGTATCACTGGCCATTGATATAAGGTGATTTAAAATATCGGGTGGCCTACAAGAAGAAACTAAAAAGGTCTGTTGAAAAAGTAATGAGCTCCAAATCTCAGGTAAGGCAAGTCCTGCGTAATTTTAAGTCATACTTTTGAGTCCAATTTCCTATTAAATTAGGTCTGACTGCTACCATTGTTTATCTGCCGATCAAATCATAACAGATTCCATGCTAAGCAAGTAGATTAGATTTTGGGTAAAGATATATTTTTGTACTAGATAAGCTTTATGTCTTACTTCATTCTGCAGAATGAGAACAAGCCAAGACAAAGTTGCGACGCTGCAGATTTTTTCCCAGTTGACTCCGGAGCATTATGCTTTCTGACTTTTCACTGTCTTTGTGACTCCTCCAGAAAACGCCTGCTAATCATGATGGTTTAAGTCAGCTTTCCCGGCATGACCTCAGAAACAGCATTTGATGGCTATGTGCCTTAGCCTGTGTGTGTGGGTTTGTGTTTGTGTTTGCTTTTGCGCGTGTGTGTGTGTGTGCATGTAAGTGTGTGTGTGTGTGTGTGTGTGTGTGTGTGTGTGTTTGTGTGTGTGTGTGTGTGTGTGTGTGTGTGTGTGTGTGTGTGTGTGTGTGTGTGTGTGAATATGCAATCTGGCTGATGATGACTAAATGGGACAGGATAGAAACAGTTACTGAGTAATAAAGCCAAGATATACAAATATTTAAGTCAATGTCAAAGTAAATGTTGCCTATTTAAACTACTTAGCCTCTCAGATTTGGCAGCTGGGTTTTAAATGTGTCTTTTCGGTTCATTTTGGATATCCAAACCATGTAAGTACATCATCTGTGTTGACAGTACATTCCGTGTCTATCATACTCCTCTTCCCGTTCTGCCGCCACAGTGATGAATAAAAGATAACCATCTCTGCAGACAGTAATGAACGTCATGTTTTTAGACAGCACTTATGATGTACTAACCAGGGTTTACATCTTGTTTAAAAATCATTTTTGCCTGTGGATTGGGTAAGTATGAAAGTCATTGTCTCACTGTAACAGGCTATAAAAGTCAAAGTGGTACCACAGGGGTGGGTTGCCACATTTATTTGTTTCAATCAGGTTACAATACACAACATGTAATCTCCTCACAGTGAGCTTTGGAGCTCAGTGATTGGCATCGATGAGTTCATATAATAATAATAATAAGAATAAGTTTTATTTATAACGCACTTTGCATAGAGGTTAGAGGTTCTGCTAAAAAGGAAAGTTTTAAGTCCTTCTTTAAAAGTCTCAGTCGTCAGTGGAGCCCTCAGATGGTCAGGGAGGGCATTCCGCAGATGAGGGGCGGCAGAACAGAAGGCCCGGTCACCCATGGTGCTGAGCTTAGTCCGGGGAAGGAGGAGGCAGTGTGAGTGGGTAGAACGGAGGGATCGTGTTGAGGTCAGTGAGGTGAGTAGTTCTTTCAGGTAGGGGGGTGCGTTGCCATGGATACACTGGTGAGTGAGGAGAGAGACCTTATAATCAATCCTTTTGGAGATGTGAAGCCAATGAAGGGAATGAAGAACGGGGGTGATGTGTTTGTGTTTACGAACTCTCATCAGGATCCTTGCAGCACTGTTTTTAACATACTGAAGTCTTTGAAGACTTTTATCAGGGATCCCGATGAGAAGTGCTTTACAGTAATCCAGTCTGTTGCAGACAAACGTGTGGACCAGCTTTTCAACATCACTTAAGGTGGGTGAAGAACGGAGTTTGGAAATAAAAGTAGTAATACGAAGACATATTTATGCCCACATTAAGACATATTTAAATTACTGGAAATTTGGCTCCATTTTGATTAATTATGGTTATAGTAATGATGGCCTAACCCATTTTTGGACCGCATGACATTTGCAGTCCCAGGAGGAATTAGTTTTGCAAAATCAGCATGATTTTGCTTCTGTGTATATGTAGACTATTCACTCCAGTGATAAATATAGTACCTGCTGCTTATCTAGATCATCCCTTAGTAAGTGTACTCTGTACCAATTAGTATATCAATCCTCAGTACATGGTAAAACGGAGAACTTTAGCAATTTGAGATTTGATCCAAATGTAAAATGCATTATAAATCAAATTTATTATTATTATTATTATTATTAAAACGGTGAACTTGAAATTAGTTGCTCAAGCTGTCTTTATAGGGTTTCTGAAGTAAAGTTGGCCTCAATGAATTATTTATGTTTGCAAACCAAATCAACTGTGGTTGGACCAGTCAACATTTGGTGAGCACATGCTTTGATAAAAGAACAGGGTCTACGGAACATTTCTGCAGGGACCATCAACTACCAAATCTGCTCCTTCCATGGTGAACCATCTGTACTCTTCTCCTTCAGGTAAATTGCAACATCCTGACACACAGAAAAGTTTTAATTTCACTGACTTTTAGTGCAGTTCTTTATGTTTTGGACATTCCTGATCCAAAAAATAACCTGATGGAAAACTGTCGGATTGTAACCCATGAACCACGGTTCTGACAGTTTTGTAAATATATGGGTTTGATTCTTGTTGATGGTAATTATTGATTCTCCCGTGGTTTATGGGACATTCAGTGAGATTAATGAGTTTTGATACAGCTCATGTTATAATGCTATTATTAAATCCTTAACTAAGTTTGTTTGTAAAGTTACAGCACCAACGGTGGACAGGACATGCGGTTAAAGTGTAGAATATACAGCAAAGTACATCGACATACAAGCATTCTAGATTTGCAGAAAACTCATGTCTGCCAGTCTTCTCCAACCACCTGAACCAACTTAAACCAACTTTCACAGCGACTGTGAATTAGACCTTTTCATTGATATTTACTTCCTGTTTTCATTGATATAAACACCTGAATATCCTTGCTGGCACGGTGCAGGTACTGTATATACAGAACTATAGATTTCCCAGAACTGTAGATGTCAAAGGACGGCTTGGAAAAAATGTTCTAAAATGCAGATTAATGAAAATATATATAAAACAAAAACTATTAAAAATGTCTGCTTCTGACAATCTATAGGCCATTACATATAGATTGTCTGCTCCTTCCATTACAGTCCAACATCAGCAACAACTGACTCCCTGACCATGTCACAGATTTATCTTGAAACCAGTCACTGGTATGATATAAATAAATACAGAGATTTTCAAATATTGTATCAAAATATCATATCAAGGGAAATTTCATTATTTGATTATCTAATTACATACAATTTCATTATTATAGAAAGATTACTCTATTCATTCTAGTCATCAACAAAGCAATCCACAAAAACAATAGGATGGTACCTCGGTGATAAATAATGTACATATTTAGTTCATATCACGATGATGAATTAATGATGTTGTTTTGATGACATCGGACTCATGTGATCCATGTGATGAGCCTGACCTGCTTTCAGTTCACAGATGCAAAGCAGGTTTTTTGGACAGGAAGCTTTCAGCAGCTGTGGCTTCTTTTGGCAGCAAAAGTAGAACAAGTTTCTGGACTGGACTGTGTGGACTGTTAAAACTGCTTAAAGCTGTATCTAAGTGCATACAATTTTTTTTTACTACAATGATGATGCTTATAAATTGTATTGTTTTATTTTATGAATCCATAGGAATCCATGGAGGCACAATCCACAAAGAAAATAGGGTTGTTACTTTTGTACCCAAATATGACATCATATAATTTGCCGTAGTGATCCTTAGAGTGATAACTATGGGCATTTGTTTAATTTTGAAGGTAAAAATTTAGTTCTGACAGCAAAGGGTACATGATTGACATTTTAACAATGTTAAGCTACGGACAAATGATACAACGGATGATCACAATGGATTAAAATAGAGATTTAAAAAGAATATATAGACCACAGGTATATTTATAGGCTTAACATTGAAAAACACAGAATTTGTTGGGAACAGATCGCTTCAATAGCAGAACAAAAATATTGATAGTAATGCAGAGAAGAAGAAATGTTTTTTTAACATGTCAAATTTTAGATTTTGTTGAAAACTATGTAAAGTAGGTTATTGTTATTGAAATAAACTTTTTTGAAATACTATAAATGTTTTTCTTTGAATTTAACGGAAGGTTTATTTTTCTCTTAAGGTGCTGAGAAAAATATGCACCTTAAAATAAGGTGTTCTTTTAAGAGTACAGACACGTGCAAAGAGAGACAAGGCACTAAAATCTAGCAACGTTAAAAAGTCCAGCTTCAGTACCTTGAAAACTGCTGCAGCAACAAGCATACATACTATTTAGGTTCACTAATTCCTTAGTGTGCATTTAAATGTTTTGGAAAGTTCCTTATAAAGTTTTCTCCATGATTTTTAATCAGTGCTTATTTTATTTTTTTCCCCAACGCATTCCACAATACTAATGTTTTTTAATAATATGCACTGTATTAAATATAATTCAATTTGACAACAAATTTTTAGCAAATTGACAATAATTTGCTCAAAATTGGGAAAATATTTTTTTGAGTTGTAGAACATAATGAGAAAAGTTACAATTTTGGATATATATCGAGTTGCAAATAAAAAAAATGGAAATCAGTGTCCCAAATTTAAAAAAAACAACTGCTTACATTTTTTTTTACAGTTAAAATGCTAATTATTTTTTTTAGAAAATCCCCAAAAGCTTAATGTTACATATACATATCATTACAGACCTAGAATTATAAGAGCGTACTTTCAAAAATAATTTCAGAAATTTTTTCCATGTCCCCTATTGTGTTGGTTATTGCATCAGGGTGCAACCAAAAGATATTTGTCTCGGGTCAGATTGATATTATGTCCCGCATCCAGAAGCACCTTTCCGATCCGTGACCTCTTAGCAACCACCACCTCATATTTTTTTTACCTATATAGAGAAAACATGATATCCAGCAGCCTGCTTCCTGGAAGCCTCCAGAAGCCACTGGTCACCTCCGCTCCATTACACCCACCTCAGAGAGCCGCTCGGACCAGGCAGAATAAAAGAAGGTCATCCTGATTTCATATCGTAGTGGGTTGGAAATAAAAGCACTTCTCTCCGGGTTGGGAGATGTGCTGCAGATATGAGGATGTGAATAATTCAGGATGGTTTAAAACTTATAGTGGAGGCGATAGATTTTTTGATGCGCTGAGTTTCATTTGAGGCAGAAAGATGGCACCAGTGTGCGCCATATGAATGAACAGGGCAGAAAGCATGTTCTTGCTATGTGAGTTGAAAGGTGATAGTTGATAGAAACCGCAGTGGGGGAGACATGTAATGAGCAAGTAAGGAAGGAGCACAAAGAGGAAAGATGAGGAAGTTTGCTGTATTGTTGCTATGAAGTCTGGAAGGAGAGGAGGTGAAAAAATGGATGTTGGGAAAAGAGGATGACACTAATGGCTTTTGGAGCTTTTACGAAAAACATAAATTAAACATTGCCCGGGGCAGAGTAGCAGGACAGGCTCTGGTGCGTCACCCTAAACAGCCCTGGCAGAAACATTGATTCTAGTTCTAGTTCCATCTCTAAACTGCTTCACTAATAAGGCTGGTGAAGACAAGCGTGTCATGACGCCACACTGAGCTCAGCACTTGTCAGATGGTGACACCAGCAACACTAAAAACACATTACCTCCCTTGTGCGTACTCGGTTGTCTTCATCTGTTTGTATGCAGTGTGTTTCTGCAGGGATTAGAAGGTTATACTAAACTCCTTCCTAAAGCTAAATCTGGAGGATAAGGAGGAATTCACAGCATTTCTTATGGTTGTGGTGGTTCTGATTGTTGTAGCAGCACTCAGACGTTTGCAGGAGCTTGATTGTGTTTATACTGGGTGATATGTCCTTTGGGTGTTGGGTGGTCTTGACATAAAATTTGTGTGTGCGTGAGTGTGTATAAGCAGCAGTGTACAGACATCTGTGCTGCAAATATACATAGGATATTTATAACGCACATGTCACATCTGGTAGTATCTCACCCGAGGCAAAGCACCTCCAATTTACTTGTTTCACTTCAACAATTATGGTAATGAAAAAAAATCTTGTAAGAACGCTTATATTAAAGTTGTATGATCGATGCGTTAATATGAAATATATTATAAAATAAAAGTCAATAAAATGTGATTCTAATGTGTTTATCATGGGTGGCACTGTGAATCAGGGATTTATTTATTTTATGTTTTATTAAAGACGATGTATTAGCCTATATAAAGACATCGACAGAACACATTATTTTATTTGGAACAAAAATGAGAAAATCTAATATTTCAGATCAGTTTATCTGCAGCACATACTAAAAATCCATTTGTTGGATTTACCCAATCTAGCTTGAATATAAGTGTATTTCTTATATTAAACAACTTTTCTGATTGATAATGAACTAGTAACAAACAGTAACACATATCTGCTCTATGGCTATATGGTCACAAAGAGATGCACTCCAGACACTTTCGAAGTTAAATAAAACATTATAAAACCAAATTGTTTTTGCTCATCTCTGGAATGTTTTCTACTGATTGTTTGAGAGGTTCCCTGGCTCAAATCATTCAAAAATAGCCCTGTCCGATACGGCATTCAGCATTAAGGCAGCCTTAGAGTGTTGCCTTTTTATACCTCATTTCATTTTTCTTCTGATATCATTACGCCATCCTTTACACTCAACTTCAAATTCAACTTCAAAGTGTTTATTATCAATGTTTAATGTTTATTATCATATGCACAGTAAAGAAACACGTTTCCCTGTACAATAAAATTCTTAATTTGCTGTCCACAGAATGCCAAACAATTTTAAAATCTAAGTATAAAAATAAATTAATAACTAAAACACACACAACAACAACAAATCAACAGAACAATAATAATAATAACAATAAAACAGTGCACATGGCTACATGTCTTTTCCTTTTTAATAGTTTGTATTAAATATTTGCGTATGTTGATTTGATAGTAGATGTGTGAATATAGGGAATAGGTTGATGTGTTTCACACAGTGACCTCTTCATGTCCTAAATCTTTATATTTTACCCTTGTTCTTGATTATTATGTAGTTTTTCCCCAGCCTTATGAGATATCAGGTCATAATAAATGTGACTTGATTATCAGGAGCATGCACCAGTGAGGTCAGATAATCTTGACACTCCTGAAAAAAGCACTATCATTTTCTTTCTTTTATTATATTATATTATATATATTTATATTATACAGTATGACTACACATCTATCTATCTATCTATCTATCTATCTATCTATCTATCTATCTATCTATCTATCTATCTATCTATCTATCTATCTATCTATCTATCTATCTATCTATCTATCTATCTATCTATCTATCTATCTATCTATCTATCTATCTATGAGTTGGACTTTTGACATCATGGACCAGGGATTGTAACACCAACCTTTCAATAAGAGAGAAAGGGAAAACAGAACATACTTTATTTATCCTGAGGGAAATCAAAGTCTCTGCATTTGACCCATACCTGAGGGAGCAGTGGGCCTCCTTAAGGCGCCCATGGGAGGAGCTTGCTCAAGGAGATAAATGTACTTGCCGGGAATCGAACCGACTAACTTCTGATATTTCTGATTGGGAAATTGCCGCTACAGCCAACCCAGTGTATAGCCATCCAAAAGGATGGCTGCTTTATCTTCTGAGCCACACATTTCTTACATATTGTATTTATGTATATATCGTATTTTTTGATGAAGACTATAACTACGAGACTATAACAGTCATATTCTAATGGTATAATAAGAAATATGCTTATGTTTTAACTCCTCTTTCCTAGAGAGTGAGCATAGTTTGGCCTTGCTGGTAGCCATTCTCTAGGGCCACACTGTAAATTTTAATTTTCCATCAGTCGTGGTGAAAAACAGGCAAAAATGACACGTCTGCCCCCTTCGGAAAAGAAAAAAAGGTCAATAGACCATTTTGGTACATTTTATGATAAAAAACCCTTGTAGCCAGATAATCCCCTTCAAAATCCCATAAAGGCATTACCAACACCCCAAACTGCCCTCCATGGGACCTCTTCTTTCTGTCTTTGTCAGCCGCGGGCATGAGCTTCTTTGCTTGGGGCTTCCCATTGTCTAGAAACACCAATGCTCACAGTTTCCTCTCTCTGTTGCTCTATCTCTCTCTTTCTTTAAGCATAATGTCCTTAGCTACTTTTTTGGATGACGTCAAACCAAGAGTGGAAAAACAGGGGCTAAAATTAACCTTAATCAGCAGGATCAGAGCTTGGTAAACAGGCAGCAGGGAAGTACGCTGTACAACACAGGCAGGGATTTTCAATCAGGCAGAGAGGATGTCCGGGAACAGCTAAACTTTCCTCCTCAGCAGTCAATGGTGCAGTGATTTAGGGACGGTTAGAAAGACATCGGATATGTCCATGATCTTAAATTCCGCAATGCCAACAGTCTGAATTGATCTAAGGCTTGACATGTGTTGAAAAAGGTACATATCCAGGTGTAGTTACTCGTCTGACAAAACATGGTATAAGATACTTGTAAGATGTGAGCAGTCCCTCTGAATAACAGACTACACGTAAGCATGCAGCTCATTTCAGCACCACGGACAGCTCCAACCATTACGCAGTAAACGGCAAAAAAGAAAAGGAACAAAAACAAAGATTATCATCACTAAATCATAACAGATCATCAAAAATCTAAGAGTATTCAATTCAATTCTGAACTATTTTGTTTTAATGTATATGTATCTCTGCTGTTGTAGTTTTATTTGTTTGTTTTGCACTTCTGTTGGGATGTTTTAATGTTAAGCCTTTTGAGCTGACACCTATGTATGAAATGTGAAATACAAATACAGTCATTATTATTAACATTGTTACTGTTGTTGTTGTTTTTTGTTGTTGTTATTATCATTATTATTATTATTGTTACACCCTCTTTGCTGTAGTTGAGACAGCATAATGATTTTTAATTCATCTTTAAAACTACTCTTACAAATACTCCCACTTTATGTAGCCTCATGTTTATATTCGTTTTTTTTTTTCCTCCTCCTATCACCCACGGAATAAGATTATACCCACTATCCTCCAGAGCGACCGTAAGGGTGGTCTCTCCTCCCTGCGTGCAATCCTGTGGGTGCACCAGAGGGGAGCTATGCGCTCTTATTGGGGAGTGACGAACGGAGTCTAGTTCGGATGAGATCAGGAAAGGGCGCACCGGCAGAACGAGAGAGAGCGCACCGGGAGAGAATCCTCATGCCATCTCACACTCTCTCCTCTGATTGACTGAACCCACTGAGTTCCTGCAGGAGAAAGTGAAGGGGATCCCGTCAGGAGCGGGGAAGAAATGCAGCCGGTGGAGCGACGGACTTTGCTGCTTCTCCTCGTGGGTTTCTTGGTGAACGGTAAGAAGGATTTATCCCAGGTAGATTTGGAAATGCACCCCGTTTGATGGTCACTGATACATCTAAGGGTTTTCAGCTTTCATATATGCTCATCTGTGCGCAGACGCCCAAAACTGGTCATTTCGTGATTCAGTCACACCACTCTTTAAGTTCACGTCGAGATGGTCTCTGTCCAGTGCATCAAAGCTGATCCAGTTTTTCAGCTTTTAGAACTCTTGTCGTCCCTGATCCCACTCGGAGCTGTCTTATTTTTTTAATTACATCTTTTAAAACGAAAAATAGCTCTTAAGACTTCATGAAGTGTTGTTTCTCCACATGACCGCATCATCAACCCCGTCCAGTCCAGGAGTTGGTTTCCAGTTAACTAGGACGAAAATAATAAGATTCGGAAGACGTGGGGGAAGAGGCAAATTCATTTTGATGCATTCAAATTTTGTTTTGCGGTTTCAGTCACAGTTTTGGGATCACAGAACAGATTAGAATTTGTTTATATGTTCTGTTTACCTGTTTACGACCGGTGAGAGTGATTAGGGTTAGACTGCACCAACATTTCTTTATTCATAGAGGATTGGTAAATGGTTCTCAGTCAGTTCGCAAGAGAACCCCACAGTGGGTGTGTGTTTGGATAAACCCGAATATCCCACAAGTAAAGGAAGGAAAGGGGAAAAGTTTAGGATGGAGGGATGAAATAATACATGAAACAAGAAAACAGGGAGGGGGGAGGGGAAAAATAAACGATTAATGGAAGGAAAGAAGGAAGGTAGGGGAGGAGGAAGGGAGGAGAGTTATTATCGGAATACATCCAGAGGTGTAATCACTGACCACAGCTGTGGTGGGGAGCCTTGTTGTGACCTGGAGCCACTCAGAGGAATAGATGCAGAGACAGTAATTATGCAGCGGCATTTCAAACCCACAACGTAAACATTTGCTTCAAGGCCATGAATAGCAGCTATCTGATTCATGCAAAGCAAAATATAGGCTAATTTATAGTTTATCAGACTCAACACACTCCAAATCACACCCTCATGGCTGGGAGGTGGCTGCGTGTGTATTTAATTCGGTTTTCTTCTCCTCAGCCTCAGCCTCTTTTTTGGAATAGGCTGAGTGTAAACTGAGTCAGACAATTAAATAACCTGATCCATCTTAAATCACCCTTACTTAAAGCTGGTCCACTTTCTGCCCTTCCTAAATGTAGCCTGATCAAGTAATCAGGGTGTCCACCCTAACACCCTGATGACGTAATGGTGCGTTTATTTATTTTTGTATTATTTGTACATACATCTTCAGGGCATATGATCCAATTGTTCTGCATGATTAGAAAAGTTGGTTAAGATTTAAGAAACATGTACGTTTTGGTGTTGAATAATAACAGAATTGAACTTGTTTTTATTTGTTTGCTGATGGTAAATGAACAGTTCAAATTCTGTGTCTTGTATACACACACATCAATATTTCCTCAGTCATGCTTGTGATTCACATAAACATTGATAATAAATGCAGTCAGGGCAGCTTTTCAGTGTACCGTGAAACACCCAAATAAACATTTACAGATTGAAAATGATAATTACAACTCCAGATGAGGGATTTCAGCATCATCTAATTTTAGATGATAATCAATTGTCATCTCCTGCCAAAGTTATCCCACCATTTAAAAAAATTAGTCCTATTACAGTGTAATAACATAAAATATATGTCTTGAAGAAGAAGAACAGCCATTTATGGCTCTGTCTGGTTTGTATATACACTCTTGTCCAACAGCTTCAGTAGCAGCCAATCCGCTGGATGCACCAGTGGCCGTGGTAAAAGTTCAGTGAATTTTTGCTATATGGTGGTGGATCCACAGGAAGTTTGTTAGTTGTTTTAGTTTCTTAGTTGTTTTTTTGGTATCATCAAATTTAACCCCAAACGTTTTGTTGTTATAACTGTCATTGCCATCTGGCTTCAAAACCAAAATATGCCCACAGCTGTGTGGCGTTTTGCTTTGGGACTAAAGGGTCCATGATGTTTACATCAATAGATGCTGATTAAAATGCTGGAGGTGCTAAAGGCTAATTCAATTCTCCTTCATGGCAGAATAAGAGCAACCAGATGACTTGATCTGAAAGAGCGCCAGTAAAACATCAAATGGTGCACAACAATGTGGAAAAAGTGATTAAATATGACATTTCTGTTTGATTGAGCTAGTCTATTGAAGATAAGTGGATTCAGTTCTAATTATTATGCAAAATAATTTCAATTGACAGAAGGCGCGGCCACTGCACAAACACTCCACACATTCTCCCCATTCAGAGCAACAGATTGAGGCATGAATGTCTTATTTTGAAGCAATTTCCTATAAGATATCAAATTCTGGAATGAAGAGTATTATTTTGCCACATTTAGCTCCAAAAAATGTTTTCTGTGTGAACTATATAAAATGTAATTTTCGATTTTTCCAATTGAAACTGAATCCCCATGGACAGACAACATTCTTTTATTTTGGTACCTCCTCTCTGACCGGTCAGTGAACTGAGGTGATCGGATCTGTGTGTGTGTGTGTTTGTGGAGCTGTAAGGAAGCAAGGCTTTTGTCACAGTCACATTTATAGAGCAGAACACAAAGCAGCGAAGGGATGGCTAAACACCAACTGAGTCACAGACGCGGGAGAGCAAGTGAGAACATCGCTTCACGATGCAATAATCGTTTGCATGGTTTGATGAGATCACCCAACCTGCTCACAGAATAACTTCAAATTTATGAAGGGTGCTCTCACATTGAGCGTCATTGCAGCAGCAGATGTTTCACTTGTTCACACACTTTTCCTGAAGCATACTCTGTATTAAGGAGACGACACGTCTATGGTGCCTGATTTCCCTCTGCTTCTTCAAGGTGATCTTCTGAAACACCAGAGAGAGGAGAGCATAGCCTCCCTGGGGTCTCATTTACACCTAATCGCCAAGAAATGAACATTTTTAAGATGCTGAGATATTGAACTACAAAGGTGGAATGACTTTTTTGCATGAAGCATATTCAAATTTATCTAACCCACTTTTTGGGGGGAAGCGCCTGGAGGCGAGAGACACACACAATTTCTATTTGATCTGCTCGTTTTGAAAGTGGGAAAAATAATCTCCTTTCTGCATTGAAATGTGTGAGCGTGCAGAACCATGTGTGCTCTTGTGTGAACGTCGTGAGGCTGATATCAGCGGTATAGTGGACCTGTACTCATGGTTATATCTGCTGCCAAAACAATAGGACCAACAAAAGAAAATTAAAGGTCAAGTAAAGCTTAAAGTTTGCAGACTTTAATACAGTTCTGTTGCAGTCATGAAAAGTGTGATCTAAACACAGATATTGCAGCATTACTCGATTTACTCCACTTTCACACTCACACCCACACACATTGCTTGACTATTCTTTCTTCTCTTGCTCTGCACATTCTAGTGCTTCGACTATACTTTCTTACTCACCGCTCTCTCACATAGGTTTGCAGTCATTAGCTGTTAACTTCATCTTTCTCTATATTACCCCTTTCTCTCTATCCACTTTTCTCCTCCTGTTCGATCTTTGTCGGCTCATTTCAACTCATCTTTTATAGTTACAAAAAGACAAACACAGTTTTCCAGCTCATCGCCAAGCATTTGATTTTGACCCTTACAATGTATTTGTTGTGCATAATGAAGATTTGAAAGTAAAAACACGCTTTTCTCTTTCGCTTCCATCTCCCCTTTAAAAGCATTTGCATGCTCGGGGGAGAATGGAGGCTAAATGGCTTTCTAACAGCCCATAAAATGGTCTCTTCCTCTCCATCACTTATTATCTATCCTCCACTCCTGCCCCTCTCTCTCTCATTCCTCCCCGTCATTCTCACTCTTCATCATTATCCGGCATGACTGTCACCTTCAGTCAATTTTTTCAGTGTACAAGTTGACCTTTGACACTCATTTTCTCTTATGTATTCATATTGAGGGGTCAGAGGGCATTTTTCTCAACTTTACATATTTAAATTCATCTTTTTTAAAGGTTATTCCATATATTATAAAAACATAAGTGATTTGTAGCAGATATAATGAGGCAGGATTTCTGAAATTCTTAAAACCTTCTGTGATCGGGGCATGATGGGGCATGACGTGACTTGATTTTTGTCTGAGGTCCACCAGAGCAGGGAAATACACTTCAGACAATTATGAAAACATTTCAAAACTGTTATTCTGTCAGTAGCCGAATCGGAGACTCACTCTCCCGTCTGAGTGTTCCTTCTGATTTATGTACAATCCAAAGAGAGTAAGGACACAGAGGAGCAGGATTCCTGCAACATTCATCATATCAATACCTTTTTAATATAGAAATGCAATAATAGAAATGTCAGAAAAATGTATCCTTGAAACAGGGATTCTGCGCATTGAGTTAAATAAGATATTTTCAGGACATCAAATACATGTTGACTTTACAGGAATTACAAAAATCCTAAATTGCAGCTGATATTTATTTATTTATTTCATTTTTCTCAATAATGTTCATTTTGAACTTTTGTGAAATATAAAGAAGACAAAATAAACTTTTTGGAACACAATTCTGACATTATTTCTATCAAAATTTTAATTTTGCTGCTCTTGTTTTACAACTAAATAATAAAGCAATACAAATAAATTGTATGTCTTTTATAATAAAATATGTTTTGATGTTATCCCTTACATTTTACTAAAGCATTATGATTGTTAAAATACAAGAAAACAAATAACAAGCTAAAAATGAGCTAAGGTGAGTTCAAAATCAAAGATGTCACCTGTGTCACCATGGTTACTAATGGTTATAAAAAATAATTTCAATTGAGAAGGTTTTCAAAACCCAATGTAAAACTATGGAGATAATAAAAAATGCCTACAACATCATTTTACAGTGAACAATACAATGCATTCTGGGAGAAGTAACACATAAATACAGCATGAATGCCAGAATACCACATTTACAGGAACACTTTGTAAATGTAATTTTAAACAGCAGAGCATCAAGGGAAAGTGATAGAATAATTTTTCATGTCCAGAGCAGCCATGATAAATCAATTCCAGAGATTTAAAACACAGTCAAACTGTAAAGATACAGTAAATATATAGTGAATACAGTGAAAATACATTTATTGACAAAACCAGGATTATTATCATGTTGTAAAGTTACATGAATGCAGTAGTGAATTGTATATTTACTTAAGCTGTATATCTATTTCTACTTGTATATTGTAATTCAAACCATAAAAATGCTACATTTTGCTTGTGAAGCTGCTGCTAGTTCATTAAGGAGAGTATACGGAGAAAAGTTTAACAGTGCATTTTGGGAAAGAGATGGTCGGTAACCATGTCTAAAAAAAAAAAATCTTTAATCAAACTCAATAAAATCAGGAAAAGTATCTTGACGTGATTAAATGGGTTTCTGTTAGTATTTTCTAATTATATTGGGTTAAGTTAATGTACCGGCTTTTGGTGAATACAATTCATTTGGTTCGGTTCAACATAGTTATGTGGATTAGTTCAAACTTAAACATTAGGGATGGTTAAACTTAGTTGGAGTAGGTCCTACTTTATTAAAGAGCGTTAGTCCAGATCGTTCTTTACTCATAAAATCCATAAAAAAATGGAGCTTATCTAACTTAAATAAATGAAGTTGTCCCAATAAAATACTTTCCTTGATTTAATTATGTTAAGATAGGATAGGGTCCAGCCCCCAGATCCGGTACAGGATAAGCGGTTACAGATAATGAATGAATGAATGAATGAATGAATGAAAAAAATACAGTATATGTTGAGAACCAACCATGTGAACACTGAAAGAAATGTAAGTTTAGATACAGCTTGCACATTGTATCAGTTCATATCAACTTCATTTAAATTGGTAAAAGTTAAGTAATTGAGTTTTACGCAAGTCCAACATGATGATCTTATAAAGATGAAATTATTTCATAGAAAAAATATGTTGCATTGGATGAAATTCAAAAGCCATTTCTTCTTGTGAGTGTAGGCTCACAAGAAGAAGAGGATTATCATCCTCATCCAGACTTGAACACATTATTATATTAAACCAGATTATGCCGCTTGAATAAGAAGATTTTGGTTTGTACTAAATATTTAAATCTACCTTCCAGGTATAACTGTGCTTAGCTCATTGGCTTTCAAATTGGCGGCACCCAGGGGTCCTTGAATGGTTTCTAGCAGTTCTCCCGGCAAAGCAGGGAATTAATTAATTTTCATTGTAATTCATGTTACACACTGATTTAATCAGAACATTTTAATATTCTTTAACTTGACATTTGAATAAAATTCATACTGTATCAGAGAAAGTGGGAAAAGATGAGTTTATCTAATTAGTTTATCTTAGAAAACAGGACAGCCTACTGGAGCTGGCTGGTTGCTGGACTTTGGTACAACCGGTTTACTGAATGCCTTAAGATAGTCTTCTGTTACTGTTAGATATCAAAATTTATTATACTTTCACCAGACTTAACCTTGTGTTTTTAAATTTTGGAAAATGCTAGAACTCAAAAAACCAAAGAGAATGTCCGACTTGAAAGAATGTTTAGCCAAATGTCTTTGATTTGTGCTTTCACAAACCTATTTTCCACCTATTTGACGATATATTCTCATCTAAACCAGTAAGATGGGCTAGAGAAAGAGAGAGACAGGAAGTGAGAGAGAGTGAGATTGAGAGAAAGGGGATTTGAATATTCTCCAGAGCAGAACCTTTGGTTTAGTTTGTATTATAATTGGTTCTTTTATGATTCTCAGGGAATGTTAAACGCGTGTACGAGTGTACACATGTGTGTCTCTCTGTGTGCATGTTTGTGTGAGTACAAAAGTGTTGATGATGATGGTCCTTTTTTAATCAAAATAGTAGGACATTTCACAGAGAGCAACTATTTTGATGGTCATCCAGGTCATCATCTGGATCTAAGACAGGGGCAAATGCCAGATGGTTGCTTCTAACTTCACAGAAAATGCCTGTAATGCACACATCACAATCTGATCTGGATCCAAGTTCACTAGAATAAGATACTAAATAATTATATCCCAGAGAAGCTAGGGTTATTATAGAATCATTGCACCGTCCAATGCTTCCACTTTCACACCTGCATCGCTGCCTGCTACTGCCGTAAATCTTTGCCGACCGTGCTGCAAGGAAGAACTAGAATAATTCTGGGAAAAATTTGTTGTATGTTTCACAAGGGGGACCTTTGTCTACTTAAGTTTTCCACAATTTCTCAACTGATGGTCCTATTTAGTCCAACTCTGGTGCATATGCATCGACTCGAGGTCGATATATCTTGTATACATTGTGATATATTCTTATAGTTCATATTTTGCTCACTAAGGGGAGCTTTTTACAAAAAACACTGTTTATTGGACACAACTCCCTAAAGGTTAGACCGAATTCAGTCCAAGTGTTTTGCATATAAATTGCCTCTATCCTGTAAATAAAACATCTTACTCCAATAGTTCATACTGTATTCTACTCACTAGGTGGAGATTTTTTTAATGGAAACACAGCTTTTTGGACATAAGCTCATTTTTAATTTTAGTAGTTCAATCAGAGAGATTGCTTGTACAATGCAGGGGATTGTATGCTTTATTGGGATATACCCTTCCTGTTAGGAAATAAACTACACACTTGAAATAACATCTAAGCAGGGGTGGACTATAACCAAATACATTTATTCAAGTAGTATGCGCAATTACATGTTTCATGTAATTGTGTTTTATTGATTATTTCTATTTCCTGGTACTCAACACATGTAATCAACAGTTGCTTGTTACTTCCGATTAAAAAAGTTTTCACACCCTTCCTGTCCAGTGAAAACTATGTGGCTTTTAATGCGATTTCATTTAATTAATTAAAAGAGACTGATAATGGACTGATTTGGATGTTTTGCCTGCAGTATGCATTTCATCTCACTGCTAAAACCAGAGTAGCAGTTCAGGAACTTGAAGTTATCATCAGAGACATTGAAGGAGGACTACATGGAATCTCAAATCCCACCATGAGTCATCATCTGCATGAGTTGGCGTTAAGCTCCGTCTGCAGGAGAAGGCGATGCAGACTTTAGTTCTTTAGACACAGATGCCCCAAGCTCTTTCCTTTTCAGTCAATGAAAAACTGGTGGCACAGAGGAAAGAGATGACCTGCCTTGAGCTTCCAGGAGGCGGAATGTTCACCAATCTGTTTGAAAAGAGGAGCCATACAATGGACTCTTTAAGGTAAAGAAATGCACCATTGGGTTCTGGAAGGGCTGCCACAGTTCAGCCTGGAAGAGAAAGCTGGTCTGGGCTGGGAGCTGACTCTGGTGGACTTGACGGTCATTTGAATCAGATGGCATCAGGATGTTGACGGCTTCACTGCTAACTTTTACAAACCATTTTGGAATATCCTTTGGCCTGAACGTAATGATGTCCTGTTGGAACGTTCCATAGCAGGACTTCTCCCTGCTTCCTGTAAGGAAACAATGCTGTCTCTGAACTCAGAACTAGAAGCCAGATGCCCTTATCTGTAAGGACTACAAAGAGCTTTCAAACTTCAGCGAAGAGACTTTAGCACGGTTCTGGCTTTGTTTTTGGACCTTCAGATAGACATCATCAAGAGGTCTGATGGAGGACAACAGGAGAACCATTCTAATTTTTTTCTGGTCTGAGAAACATTAGGTCTAATCAGCTGCCCTCTGCTTCCCTGTGGGCAGGGAATGGCCAACATTGAGTTCCAAGACTCCATAATGCACAAAGACTTTCATATAGCGGCGGAACAAGCTGGTGTGATGTAGCTCATCTGCATAAGGAGAGGCTTCCTAAGCTGAGCCCGGGAGAGAAAGCTGCTCTGGATTGTGAGCTGACCCTTGAGGAGCTGACACTTCCAGTCAACCAGAAGGCATCAAAACGAGCACCAGAGATTGAAGGGCTTTTAACAAACTTTTTAAAACAGTTTTGGAATATCCTTGGGCCTAACCTTCAAGTTGTCTTCCTGGTATGTTTGAAAACAAGATCTCTACCTGCCTCCAGTCAGAGAGTAATGCTCTCGTTGCTGCCAAAAAAGAGGAGAACTAGCTCTACTGAAGGACTGGAGGCCTGTTTCGTTTCTCTGTACCGATTATAAAGTGCTTTCCAAAGCCTTGACTATCCCGGAGACATCCAGGAGATCACCATTTATATAGACCAAACTTATTGTGTGCTAGTCAGGACAATTATGGACAATATTTTTCTTATTCTTAACGTGATTGATTATCTCAAAAACTTATGATGCAATTTTGGTATAGTTTCCAAAGCATTCTTAGTCGACCAATCCCTGTACAGTGAGGGAGAAGGCAAGGTTTGCCTGATTTCAATCCAACTTTACAGACTTGCTGTTGAGCCCTTGTTGTGTAGGCTGAGAGAGCGGCTCTGTAGTCCCTAACTGCCTGGGTCCTCCCACAATCCTATTCTCTACTATTCTTCTTACTCTCCCAACCAACAATCATGAAGGCTGGTCACCAGATAGGAAGATGGTATAAAACCAGATATTTCATTTGTGTAATTGGGAGCAAGTGGGATGACAACTCTTTGAGCACTGGGGGGCTTGAAATAGGTGAATTGGGTGATCATCTTCACAAGCTGCAGGAGTGAAAGCGTTACTGACTCAATTGGCCTGGGGGCACAGAAAATATGTGGGGAACTAGTCGCTTTGATATCGATTCCCTTTAAAAGCATACTTAGTTGGCCAATCCCTGTACAGCGGGGGATAAGGCAAGTTTGCCCTATTGACCCCTAACTTTACAGACTTGCTATTGAGCCCTTGCTGTGTGAATAAGAGAGAGGCTAAGTAGTCTTTCAGTGCCTGGGTCTTCACACAATGATTGCGATTTTACCATAGTTTCTGCGTACGCTGATACTGATAAAACTTTTGGTACAAGCCAAGGAGATGTCCAATGCTTAGTGGAAACCCTGTGCTTACATGAAAAAACACTCCTGTGCGGGTAAACTGGCCCAAAAATAAAGCTCTCCATCTGGGTCAGTGGAGGAATCAAGCAGCTCCCAGTCTACCTGGAGGACTTGAGTAGGTTAAAAAAGGTCTCAATGTTCTGGGAGAATTTTTTGGGACTGAAGCTTTAAATCTAAGAACTGGGAGGGAGTTGGGGAGTATGTGTGTGCACAGTTGTGTAAATGTAAATGGTTGCTACCCTAGCTGTTGTACATTGGAAGAGTTCTGGTTGTTAACAACTTGGTTGCCTCGACCCTTCGGCACAGACTCATCAATTTGACGCCACAAAGGGTATCTAATGCAGGATGTTCAGAAGATCATTGTGGACTATTTTCTAGTCTGAGAAGCATTGGATCTGGTCAGCAGCACACCCACTGCCTGTGGCTACAGGAGGTCAGGGACTGATCAGCATTCAGTCAAAAACAGCTTTTTCCAGACTTCAAACAGCACAAAGACGATTGTACAAATGCGGACCAATGTGGAATGACGTAATATGTCTGCTGCTTATGAAAGCCGGGAAATTGGGGCTGCGATAAACATCTGTTCCTTCTGCAACCATAATAAATGAACCATACTAAGCCGACACCTTTCTAAAGCTCAGTTTTGCATTTTTGGCAGATTCTCAAAACAACTCGAGACACCAAGTAGACTCCTGGCATGAGGAACCTTTGTCTTTTAACATCTCCACAAAGACTCAAACGCTGAAGTGTGCCAGCAGGATTTTGAGAACCTCAAAACCTCTCCTCTCCGCTCCAATCCTCCCCTCTCCTCTCGTCTCCTCTCCTCTCTGTGTTGTTCACCAGAGGGCTTTTATGAGGAGTCCATCAGCTGCTGGGTTTCTGTAGTCATTGTCATCTGCACGATGAAGGTTATCTGTTGCCTTTGAGGATCTTGATGTAATAGGGTCGGCACTGTTCATCATTCAGATTTCAAGGCCAAATCCAAAGAAGAGCATTTTACTTAAGAGATTTTGCTCTATCTGTCACAAACTCAGTGTTGCTACTCGAGTCAAATGGGGATAATATTAAATGGTTTAAATCAATCTTTTGAAGTCTTTGAGTTTCCACACAAGCTTTTCAAAGTTGTTCTGATTGGCGATGTCTTATTTTCGTACTGCATCCCTGGTTTCTCGCTTTTTGAATTTATTTATTTCCCAATCCGATTCTCTACTATTCTTCCTATGTCCCCAACCAACAATATCGAAGGCTGGTCACCAAATAAGAAGATGGTATGGATCTAGATATTTAATGTGTGTAATGGGGAGCAAGTGGGACAACACCTCTTTGAGCACTTGGGGTTTTGAAAGAGGAGTAGTGTGTGATAATCTTCATAAGCTGCAGGAGTGATAACGTTACTGACTCAATTGGCCCCAGGGCAAAAAAAGATGGAGGGAACTAGTGGCTTTGATATTGATTCCCTTTAAAAGCATTTTCTTAGACAACCAAAGACAATAACAAGTCATTTATCCTATCTATATTGGTATATTGTGTATACACCTTCCACTGCCACTTCCTTCCTTACCATTGGTTTACACCTGTATTCCAAATAGTTCAAGTTTTGACCCTTAACTTCATAAAACTTGCCCAAAACGCTAAGGGTCGTGAAGTGTGTTGTGTCACAATTCCAACAAGTCTCAATTTTCTCCATATGCAGTGACTTTCACATCACCATTCTCCCATGGAAACCAATTTAGCCCAACGTCTTTCATATAGTGGAGCCATGAACTCTCATCTTTATTGAGGTCTGCGAGAATCCTGCAGTTCCTTGAATATTTTCTTTGGATTAATTCCCTGGATGAGCATTCATTCCTCACTTGGAGGAATTCTGGAATGTCTGAAACTTTTGGAAAGGATCACTATTGTCTCAAGTCACAGATAATTAACATTTATAACCCCTCCCAGACTAATCTATTTACATCACCTTCTTCCTCATCTCCCATTTCTTTTGATTTTGGCATAGTTTGGTACTGGTGAGTCTGAAAATGGTCTATTTCAAGTGATTTTTTGACTGAATGGGACCGGTAGTGATCAGTTCTGGCGGTTTGTGTTAAATCCAGTTGCAATGCAGTTTGACCGTTTCATGGGTTCAACCTCTAAACCTTGAACCCTTTCAAATAACAAAGGTATTAACCTTTGGTATTTGACAACCTTTCAGGTTCCATTTATACAAATTTGTTGTAAAACTTTATATTTTATGTTTACTCAGTTTTCGTTAAATGATATCTGAAGATCTGACAGAAGCTGTATGGTTCACACACCAAAATAGAAGAAGTCCTGTAGGTCAAGGAATGTCGGTCCCAGGTCCAGAGGGCGGACGATTGCTTCTGAAACCGGAACTAATGAAAAACGTTTTAAAATAGATTCATACGGTGAGACAGAGAGCTGTCTTGTCATTCAGAAGGTCATCGTTCCAAAGTCTGTGTGGGGCATCTCTGTACTGAATGAATTTGTGCGCTTTTCTACTATCTGTCTATTGCCAAATTAGAAAATGACAGAACATGAATCAGATATTTCCAATAATGCCAGAGAGAATAGGAGCATAGTTTATCTTATACCTATACCATTTAGATGGAAATAGTTTCACAAGATTTAAAGAGGAAATACATATAAATACAATATAATAATAATGATAATAATAATATATTTTATTGTAACTTCTAAAATTTTTATAGCATCAGCCTTTCAAAAACCCATCACTTTAGATGGAAAGCTATTTACGGCTGTACTGATTATGCTTCATGTTTACACACTTTCTCCAAAAAACCTCTTTATTTCAGTCCATTCTTCTCTTTTTATTCATATTCATCAATTCATTCATTTGTGTCTGCTTTCTCTATGTCCAGACTGCTTTTCTTCCAAGGCAGAGGATCGGCTCTTCAGAAAACTGTTCAGGAGATATAACCAGTTCATCAGACCGGTGGAGAATGTCTCTGACCCCGTCACTGTGGAGTTTGAGGTGTCCATCTCACAGCTGGTCAAAGTCGTAAGTTATACAACCACACATACCTTCACGAACCTACCTACACACACACACACACACACACTCACACACACACACAAACACACACACACACACACACACAACAAACTGCTATAACATTAAAACTACCAGCCTAATATTGTGTAGATTCCGCTTTTGCCACCAAAGCCAGTCTGTGATGTCACTGTGTGCTAAGCCATCTTTCTATCAGGCTCAGCATGAACTTTTTAACCAATTTATGCTACATTAACTCTTGTATCGGATGTTACAGGCTAGCCTTGTCTCCCAATCAAATATCTTTGGTTTCCCATGACCCTGTCGCCGGCTTTCCTTCCTTACAACACTAACGCAGACCAGGAACATTCAACAACACAAGCAGATTCTTAGATTCCCTGATCCTCATGCTTGCCCATTTTTCCTGATTCCAAAACATCCACTTTGGGGACAGCATGTTTATTGCTGCCTAATATATCCCAGTCTTCCTATGAGTATCTTCCTCACCTCTTCCACCTTTAAAAGAGACGAACAAAAAAAGATAAACTGCAGAACGATGAAAAAGAAGGCCGAAACTAAACACAGTCTTTATTTAGTCTGCTCAATTTCACGGATTCTGAGAATGTCACACAGTTTTGTTATGCACTGCGATTCTGCTTTGGCAATGTTTAGTTTAATGCGGGTGGGGGAGGGTTGTAGCACATCCTGCAGTGAAAAGAGGTTTTCAGCTCAGAATGGAAATCCTCAGATTAAGAGAAAATTGCCTGCAGGAGCCTTTTTTCAGAACGGACTGATATGTCACTTTAACTGTTAGGTCTGCAAGGTGAGATTACTCTAAAGGTGAGAGTGTGTCTGTGCACTGAGCGTGTGTGTCTGTGCACATATATTCATGCGTCTGCTTGTATACAGTATAGGTGGATTATGAATCTCTTTAGGTGCTTTGATCACGAGAAAGCAGATCAAAGTGATCAACGCTTTCATAGAGATGTATGGAAAACATACTACATCTGTAACCTCGCCATCTATTATCAAAAAACATTTTAAGTCATCCCGGGCAAAGATTAGAGGCAAATTGTTGTTTCTTGTGAAAAACCATGTGTATTTGTATTCCTTGGCTCTATTTCTTTATTTGTCTTCTTTCAAAACTCAGTGTTGGCGTGAATTTATGTTCTGCTGACTAACCAGCTTGCTTGTCTTCGGCTTGTCTCTGCAGGATGAGGTGAATCAGATTATGGAAACAAATTTATGGCTCAGACATGTGAGTACACACACACACACACTCCACATACACACACACACATACACAAACCGTCAGACATGAAATGTGTTTATGATCAAACTGACCTCACCAAATCTCTACTGACACAGTGGGAAGACTGGTTCATGTTAGAACATATTCATACTGACGACGCATCAATATGGGATGTCACTCTCTGTTTATCCCTCATTCACTACACGGGAGTTTGTGTGTATGAATATTACGCATCGCTTACATGCATATGTAAATAATAATAGCAGTATATGTGCAATAGTAAAGAGATGACTATTGTTATTATTTTATTATTACTATTGTTGTTGTTGTCTTACATGCTTTGAAAATGACTGAAATATATAAGAAAGCTGTACTCTGGACAGAGGGATGATGTTCGGGGTGATGGATATTAAAAAAACCTTTTTTATAAAACTAGTAAATAGCAGATGTAAATTGTATGACAAACTGTGGACCTGTTTTATCTAGAGCACAGTGGTATATCTGGAAACTGATATGTTGAAACTGACTATTTGATATCGGACAAATAGTAATAACACCAGTTCACTTGACACCAATCAGTGACCAAAAGAACACTTTAGACTCTTCCTTCAACATGCATAGACTTTGCACTCAGTCCAGCACAATCTTGCCAATTGTGTTGACAGCAAAAGTTAAAAATAGGTTGGTATAATAGGCGGGTGTAGTCGGTGATTATTCCCGTTATTTCAATAAGGCTTTGGGTTTTGGAAGCCTGTTGTGGTCCAGATTTAGTCCTCAGACCACTAGTTGGTGATGCCTGAGATTTAATAGACCCCGTTTACACTTGGCTTGGTTTTAAAATGTGTTTTGGTTAATCAGATCACAAACGGACAGCGAGACACATTGCCGTTTACTCATGTTTCTACCATGCGGCTCCAAATGTGTCCAGCTGTCATTTATACAATTCAAGAGCGTATATACATGCACGGACAATTCGAGCTGTTGAAACTGACAGGAAAAAGTAATTTGCAATTTGCTAAAGAGCGCTGGAAAAGGCAAAAATAGACGATTGTTAGGAAAGGAATGGCTTTCGCTTTTCCAATGTTAGCTGTTAAGATCAACCACCACATCCAGCACTGATGATGCATTTTCCTGTGACGTCCTTGTTGGAGACGCATTAAGACACACTAAAGTTTACACTACAAAAGTAATGTGGTCAAATGCATCCCAGACCATCTCGGCAAGCGGTTTGAGTGATCGGAACACAATGCCTCTTGGTAGTCCTTTATACTTGTAGTTAGCGATGTGTCTTGTTGTCCATCAGTCTAAACAAGGTCAAATACTCGAATGCAACCAGCAAGTGATAAATGTAAATGTCATGGATAGTCCTACTCTGCCTCTCAGCAGATCAATAGACACGGACCTTGACCTCCTGGACTCGTACAGCCAGCTATTCTCTTACATAACACTATTTGTTTCCGTCGCCAAAATTACCTTTCCCGTAGCTTTATACATTCAGTGTTTCTTTAATTCAATTTTCTTGCACTACATACATATTTTTCCTTAAAAATGTTCAATTCAAGGCAGAATGACACCGTCTAGTCAATGCATTTATAAATCGTGATAAATTTTATCGCTTAGCTATTTCTTGGAACAGCTGGATGCTGATGAGGTTAAGTTACTGTGATATTTGTATTAAGTCGTTATTTAAAAATTTTTGTCCATTGTTTATAAATGCTGAAATGGACTAACTTCAACCCAAGTCCCAATTTAACTGCCAAACTAGCTGCAAACTAGCTGCAAACTTGCTTCATGACTCCAGCTGAGGTCTTTGGAACAGCTTTTAGATCCAGACTGGAAATTATGGCCGACCGGGCCATCTCAGTGGAAGCCCCTAAGCCTGCGTCCATATCAGCGGGATGTTTCAATAAGCAGGCTTAACTTTCTTTGAGTTAGTGACTGAGCTCTAGTCAAGCCTGAGATGAGAAACTCAGGAAATCTGGTTTCAGAACCGCTGGTATTTTAAATGCACTATCCAAATAAAATTACTTGATATTAGAGCTGTCTGTACATCGTATAAAAGGCCTGTGTAGGTTGATACTATGTGCCGTTTTTTATTAACTGGGATCTTTATTTATAACAAGGCATCACTAATGAATTACAGCCAGCGAGATTCAAGTTGAAGCCCTTTTAGAGAGACGCTCCTTAATGAATCAATTGCATCTCTAAAACTGCAGGGATTCCCTGCTGTCAACAGTCTTTCTAAATGTGCTCATTTATAATAAGCTCCACTTTTGCTACGGATGAGATAATTTAGTTCTCACCAGTATTTAATGTACAGGCAGCCTTTGAATGTGACAAGCGATTTTTATAAATTTACAAGTTCAATTTCTGATCAGGACTAAGTTGTGCAATATATTCCTTACACATGACGATTTGAGAGTAGGACTGATGCTTTATTCTGATGGAGAGGTGGCTGTTGTCATTGTGGGAGGGGTGGGAGTGGGGTGTTGAATATCAAAAATGGAAAAATGTCCAAACTTAAGGAAACATCATCAGTTGTATAGCTCAGGATCAACGAGTGTTTCTGCTTTTTACTACAAGAAACCATTAGCTGAGGCATCCCTCCAGGGTGATCAGGACCTGGAGTGTAACCCATAGCCAATTGGGTTTAATGTTTATCCTAATAAGCTATTTTTCTGTGCCATACTTGTATTACACTGTTATTAATGGGTTTTTGCTTTTGTATGATGCTCGAAATGGGCTGTTAACTGGTTTTAGGTTTTGCTCAGAGCATAGAAGAGACAGAACTCAAAGTATTTCTCTGCCTCCTCCTTCGTTTGACTATTTTCTTTCTTTTCTACAGCTACTAATAACTGTGCATCCCTCTTCAGACTGCCGAAATATATTAATTATAAATTAAGTGCATAATAGATAATAATTCATATCAATACTTATCAAATTAATAAGTAGCCGGGTAAATAAACAAAGAACACGTGTGTCCATGAAATTAATGAATATTACTAGTCTCTGAAGTCCATACCCGCTCTAAGGTTCTATTTTAATGAATTTTTCAGTGCAAATTTGCATCCTGACTTTCTTTTGGATGCCGTTTTCATTTCTTATTTCCATTTAAGTCTTTGCAAAAAAGAAACACATCCATCGTTATTTATATCACGGGAATTAACCGTAGATTAATTTTTATCTAGTGAACAATAAGCCATAAAGCTGGACCCGGATCAGCCGTTCATACGATAAACTCTCAGCACAGATAAATGGAAAAGCCAGCGTAGCATGAAATGGTTAATGAAACAGCTCCCAGGTCATAACCGGATATTAATCAGTGTTGATAATGAATAGATTCATCTTGGATGACGTGCAAATAGCCACGACTAATGGATCTCTGTCTCATAAAATGTTTCCTGCAGGTATTTTGAAACAACTCATTCTTTATATCCATCCGTCACTCCCCTCCTCTCGGATCTGCTCTCAAGCAGATGTGATTATCAAAGATGACTGTGGTTTGTTTACCTATGCTTTGTACTTCTCTTCCGGGAGGAATTGCATAAAAACTAAACAGGACTGTGATTTTTGTCAAAAAGCAATGAAAGCTCCCCGACGCTCCATGGAACTCATATATTTGTCTGTAAACAGCAGGTTTTTTTACCCACAATATCTTCATTTGGGTCTACTGTAAAACATCAAAGGAAGCTCTGCCCTCAGTATAAATATTTATTTCAATATATCCACATGAATAGAGGTTGTCTCTCTAGTGATTAATGCTGTTTACAGTGTACAACGATAAACTCAATGTAAATCCCTTGAAGCTTTTAATGTTTTCCTCTTCCTCTCTTTCCGTCAGATTTGGAATGACTACAAGCTGCGATGGATTCCTGCAGAATTTGACGGGATTGAGTTCATTAGAGTTCCATCGAACAAGATCTGGAGACCGGACATTGTCCTCTACAACAAGTGAGACTGTCACCCTTGATACAATAATCATTACCTCAGTCTCTATTAATGCCGTCGCTCTTATCATCACAGATTGTCCTCAGTGGACAAACAGCAGAATTACTATTGATGTACACATTTTCCCCAGAAGGGACCTTTCATATCCGCTGCTTTTTGTCACTAACAAAATCAAAAGTAACACGAAGCTGGTTCTTTCATTCCATCCCATAGTCTCTTCTGATCTCAGTCAATACTTATTCATACTAATCTTACATTTTTTCTGCTTTGGTTTACTCTCTACGTAGTCTCAGGGGATGAAATGTAAGGTTTTCCCTTCTTATCTATTGTTGTCTGTATATAAGAGGTTTGGACATTCAGCAGGGGACTTTTGTCATGTGACCAACGCTTGCAGTTTGGTCATGCATCGGTAGTAATAATACTTGCTCAGTTTCAGGAAATGATTAGGGCTTGGTTTAAAAATAATTTTACATAAGTCACACAGTTGATGTCAGCTCACACAGGTTGACATCAACTGTAGTTTGAATCATGGCTGTAGACATGGTACACAAACACTGCTGTTCAGGGTGTAAGTTCAGGATTTGTTAGATCCATCTAACAAATCCTCACAAATGGCGTTTAACAGCATATAACGGCGTTATATATTTGCATATATACCCGCTGTATATATATGCTATATTAATTAATTATATCCCCGAAAAGTCAGGGATATTTATGGTATCGACATTACTGTGTCCGCGAACACAATAATAATAATAATAATCAATCTGGATTGATTGGATTTTGGTAAAGCAACAGTTGACTAGATTTACTCCAAATGTGTTAAATAAGAATCATTTGATGAAATTGTTGCACCTTTAAGTTTAATCAATGGGATTGTCTGTACAATGAAGAAGATTGGGGGCTTTTCAGGGTTAAAACCTTAGCATAGTTTGAATAGGCTAACAATGACAGTGTGTTTTTGAAAAGACATGATCAGCTGATGACAACAGCTCATTGACAACCCTAGAAAATCACAACAGGAAATTCTGACTGGACATGAATTAAATGGTATTATGAGAACTAAGTGTTCCAAAGAGAAGTCTTGAACTTTTGCTAAATAGTGAAAACTTTTGCCAGAGCTTTTTTAGCAGGTCAAAGGCCAGATATTGACCCGTTTGCAGCTTTGACTGACACAATTGATTCTGCATATGTTCCCCGTGAAAACTTGATGAGAAAGCAAAACACATGAAAAAAGAATTGCATTTCAACCTTGAAGTTTTCAATTTTCTACTTTAACCACACCTTATGAATAGAGATAACAGATCACACACTGATCAATCATTATCTAACTGACATGAGTACTTTTGGGGAACATTGGTGAAAAAACATGCTGTCGTTTCAACACAAGAGCTTAAAATGTAACCATCAATGAAAATGATGATGCTATAGCTGTTGCATCAATTAACAACATATTCAAAAATAAGACTGCACTGAGTTTACATGATTGTCTGGGATTCGGGGTCAGTTTGTGCTCTACTCTGTGGTCAGGTGAAGTAAAAGAGTAAAAGGTCTCTTTCTATTTTAGAAATAAAATATAGAGAGATCTAATAAATGGCGGTTTTGTGATTCAGAATAATATGTAGGTTGGTTCATCGTCCTCTGTTCTTTATGCGATTTCTCTCTTTCTTACCTTCAAAAATTCTACTTTTTATCTTTTTGCTTCCATTTTTTTCCTTAACCCTCCTTTCATTGTTTGACTCCACCTTCTCTGCTGTCATATCCCCTCGTACCTCCCTATACTGGAATATATTTTCCTGATTCTGCAAACACACATATGCACACACATCACAAACAGCGCTGTAGGTGACTTCCTGGTGGAGGATAAGACCAAGGCTCTGCTGAAGTTTGATGGCACCATCACCTGGGTTCCTCCTGCTATTTTCAAATCCTCCTGCCCCATGGACATCACCTACTTCCCCTTCGACTATCAGAACTGCTCAATGAAGTTTGGCTCCTGGACTTATGACAAAGCCAAGATTGACCTGGTACTTATTGGCTCTAAGGTCAGTGTTTGTTGTCAAACATTTATCCGCCAACTGAAAATGTTGAAGTTCAAGTCCAAACAACTTTGTTAATCCCAATGGGGCAATTGATCCGAAGCAGCCCATTCACACGATACAAGATACAGATAAGAAATAAAAATTTGAAATGTAGCTCAAATAGCATGGTAGCTCAATAAAATCGATAATGGATTGCACTTAAAACATTTTTTTTACATAACATAAATTTCAAAATGGAGAAATTTACATAATTTTACATTGAAAAAGCGAAAATTTAAACCATGTGAAAAACTTTGTGAAAAAAAAAACAACCCATAATGTTTCAAGCAAATAATTATCCGGAAAACAACAGTATTAAGTTACTTACATAATTGCTGATATGTATATTTAAATTTACCTCATTATACAGTTACAGTACATGTTAAAAAATATGGTATATATTTGTTAAATAAAGTTGATAAAAATGTATAGTACAAACTTATACTAAATATATGGTAATTTATTTTCATTCTATTCGACATCCTTGTATGAAGTGGAAAACTAAGACATAACTACAGAGATGCCATAATGTATTTTACCTCTGCATGTTTTTAAACTTTAGGTCTGACAGCTTTAGATTTATTTAGATAATGTACGTATTTTCTGTGGAAACCCTTTATATGTATTTTTCCGAATGCATGTTATCAAGATAAATTACCTGAGTAACATTTGACACTTTTTATTGACAGACATTCATCCTAAAGTTGGGGCACGGCGACTGAGAGAAGTTAGTTCGTACGGCATATTGGTTCTGTTGAAAGTTATAATGGAGAAGGATGAGGGGAAATCTTCTTTTAATCTGTAATTTTCTCTAAATGGATGCATTTCTCATGGTAAATTAACAGAGTAAGCCATTATAACTGTCATATCTATATCCAGTATCTATTATCAGTCTTGGTTTTGATTGGTGAGAATTGAAAAAGTGAATTTCAGAAGTTACCTTTGAAACATTTGAACCACAACTTACTCATATAGCTGCACTGAATGCACTTGCATTATTGTTCCCATGTTAATCTTCACTTGACTTCACTAAACATATTAGTGCAAAACTCTCTGAGCTGTTAAGAATTGTGAACTTCACGAGATGATTCGTACTATTAAATGTAATTTGAAAAGAATCTTGTGGAGGAAGTGTCCTGGTTGCGCTTGAAAACCCAGCCAAAATGAGTTTCATGTTGTCTGTTCTAAGAAATCCACATTTGCAGACCAAAAATGAACATTGCATCTCTTGTAGTGAATGCCTATTGCCCATTTAAGAATGGTAAGTGGTCCCTGAATGCATCGTTTGCAGAATTTTTGTTCATTGTGCGATTTTATTACCCAACTCCTAGGTTAACCTGAAAGACTTCTGGGAGAGCGGTGAATGGGAAATCATTGATGCTCCAGGATACAAGCATGATATCAAGTACAACTGCTGCGAGGAGATCTACCCAGACATCACCTACTCATTCTACATTCGACGGCTGCCTCTCTTCTACACCATCAACCTCATCATCCCCTGCCTCCTCATCTCTTTCCTCACAGTGCTGGTTTTCTATCTCCCATCAGACTGTGGAGAGAAGGTCACGCTCTGTATCTCCGTCCTGCTCTCCCTCACTGTCTTCCTGCTCGTTATCACAGAGACCATCCCCTCCACGTCGCTTGTCATCCCGCTAATCGGAGAGTACCTGCTCTTTACGATGATCTTTGTCACGCTCAGCATTGTCATCACCGTGTTCGTGCTCAACGTACACTACCGCACGCCAATGACCCACACCATGCCGGGGTGGGTACGCTCTGTGTTTCTCAAAGTGCTGCCAAGGATTATGCTGATGCGGAGGCCAATAGATGAGGACAGCAAGAGTCGGGGGTTGGAAAGCAGTGGGGAGGCAGGAGGAGCTGGAGGGGGAGGAGGAGGCGGAGGAGCAAAGAGAAGAAAGAATAGCTTGATGCAGGTAAGCCCTTTTTTCAGAACAATTAATCCAGGTCCTGTTATTTAAGCATAGACATTTTTGGGTGTGATGTAATCTTGCAGCCTTTTTAAGTTGATTTGTTTTAAAAAGTTCATGAATCTATGAGGTCCATTTAGTCCATTTTTATATCCCCAAATGCTAGAGAAATTGGTCTGGCATCGTAGTTTTGTAAACAATCTGCATTCAGCACGCCATGTATCTGTATGTGTTATGGTGTCAAAGCTGTTGATGCCCTTGTGGTCAACAAACTGCTAAAGAAGGCAGTGCCTGTCCTTGGGTCAAATTGGTCCCCCTGAAAGCAGTTGGTGAGAGGAGGACACTGTGCAAACCTCTGGACATCTTGGGCAATTTCAGACTGTAAAGTGTACATTTCAAACTACTACTAAGATCCCAGAGATGTGCCAAGAGGTCTAAATGTTTAATATCAGTTTAGTACCTGATCTAAACGTGGCAGTTATTATGAGCCTTTGTTGTGATCCCCAGCAGGTCGGAGGAGGCTCCCTCAACTGTCTGGAGTTTGGGGACAGTAAACTATCATCCATAGAGAGCTCCACTGGGAAGGCATGTCCTTGCCCCTGCCAGCACGGGAGAGAGACCCCGGAGACCCCAGATATGAGTAAGATGACGCGCCAGATGAGTTCACAGAGCATCAACACAGTGGTGGCCTTCTCTATGGTGTCACCTGAGATCCAACAAGCAATCGAGAGCGTCAAGTACATCGCCGAGAACATGAGGAGTCGCAACAAGGCCAAAGAGGTGAACCATTCTTATTGTAATTTTTAACTGTTCACATTAGAATCACTATAACATGGAGGTATCATCAAGAAACATCTGCTGCAAAGGTTAACCCTCAATGTTAAAATGTCGGGGATAATATGGAATCGTCATCGCTGTAGTCCGGGGACGCATGAGCTGCCGCAGATCCTTCCTATTAACATGATATCTCAAAAACTGGATCATGGATCCCTTTCAAATTTTAGACCCAAATAGACCTTAGCGCGAACAAAAACTTGCTTTACCTCCAAAATCGTCAGGATATAATTTTTCAGCTGTGAATCCGATTTAGTCCAAATTTGGTGGATAAGATTCGACTCAAGGAGATCTATCATGTATACGTGTTGTTTTAATCTAAATTTCCACATTTTACTCACTATGCGGTTTTCCAGATATGCCTCAAAAACTTTCATGGGTCATTTTCAAACTTTTTTACCCCAACAGACCTTAATGTAAGAAAGAACTGCATTTATTTGGGGAAAGGTCAGATACTTGTGGGAGCTTTATCTCCAAAAGCTGTCTGGACATAAGTTTTCACCTTTTGGTCTGATTAAGTCCAGATCTGGTCCATATGAATCGACTTGAGGAGATACACCTTTAAAATATCGTATTTTACTCTAGTAGTTCATATTTCACTGACTAGGGGGAAGTTTTACATGAAAATAAAAGTTTTCTATACATATCTCAAATATTGTTTCATGGATCGTTTTAAAGGTTAATGTCCACATTGACTTTAGTACGAGAAAGAACTGGATTGATTTTGGGAAGGACTGGTTGCATATTTTCGACAACTGCGGGAAGTTTTATCGCCAAAAGTTTCTGGCCGAAAAATCTCCAAATGTAAAAATTGTCAAATTTGTCCTAATTGTGTGCATGTGAATTGACTCGATCCATCATGTATATATCATATTTTACTCGTATTTGAAACTCATAGTTCATAATTTACTAAATTTAGGGAGATTTTTTCCTTTACAAAAAATACTGTGGAAATTACTTCACCTTTCATTTGAGGGTTTTCAGTCAGGGTAATTACTTGTACAACACAGGGGACTGATGAATTTTTGGAGATACGCCTTTGCTGTTGGGGGCGACAGCTTCGGTATAGTTTTTAGTATTTGATTTTTTTTTATCATTCAGATTTATACGATTTAAGTAAAGTAAGACCATCAAATGTTGACAAATATTATGACCACTGATAGGAGAAGTCACAATAGCAGTGATCATCTTGTTACAGTGGAACCTGTCAGTAAGCAAGCTACACAAAGTGGCTTTTAAAGATAGATGCTCAACTCTTTCACTGCACAATGTTTGACAGATATCCCCAAAACCATCACACAACACAATTGTGCGATTCCAAATGAAAGTTACTTTAGCTGTATCATACAGTGTTTGCTGGATTTAACACTAACACTGATCATTCTCATTCTGCAATCTCCCTGGAAAGTTTTATTTATACAAATAGTATGTTTTATGCATGATGCATTCATGCATAAAACCCTGTTGAGGACTCAGCTGTGAGTCTGGCAGCATTGTTGAATCCTAACATGTCCAAAAAAATTAACTACTTAGACCCAATTTATTTTGGTTTTGTGCAAAGAGCCCCCCGCCTCAGCTGTCAGTTACAAACAGTGGGTGAGATCTCCAGAAGAGAGAGGTATCCTTTGATATGCAAAACTCACTCGGCTTTGTCAAATTGTATTGCGCTACGTTTAATGCCCTGGTTTGAATTTGATTATCATAATAATGTCCTCCTGTGTAAATTTTGTATCAATTTACAAGTAACGTCAAACTCTTTTCCCTCTCTCCCTGTTTCATCCCAAGTGCGTAATCCTCCCACAAACCTTGCCCCATCTGTGATTCTGAATCACCCATTTTATCTCTATGTACCACTTCTAAGCAGCTTCTAACCTCTGAGGACTCAGGGTGACAGAGGTCTCACAACCCATTTACATTTCATGGATGGTTCCTGATACAGCTTTATTCTTGATACTAAAAATCTTTAACTAGGTGATATCTACTGATCTGACACATCTACACCCCCACCACCCAACAAACAGAGTGTGTCTTGTAGCTCCAGATGACGTTGTCACTGACCAGGTTGCACAGAGGACTGTGAAATGTGACAAGCATGGGCGATGAAAATCAATGCAAGTAAATGCAACGTCTGTGCTCTGTGAGAGGTTTGATACGCATTAATGCTTCACTAAAGGAAAAGTTTTTCTCAGTGTTGCCAATAAACCATAGCTAAACTGCATAAAATCATAAAGGAGCTAACAATTGTCCAAAGGTTCAAACAAGATACTAACCTCGAGTTTAACAAAATATGTCTTTATCTCAGTTTTCTACTTATATCCTGGAAAAGTGGGGATTTAATGGAATCATCGTCGCTGTGTCCGCCGCCGATACAGATCGTAGGTGTTAACGCAAAAATTTCAATTATTAAGTATTTCATGGATTTACGTTGGATGGCAGTTTCACATTCAACACCAACTTAAACCTAAGTACAAGGAAGATGGGACTGGAATTATTTTGAGAGTGGTTGGTTGTCTTATTCTGATATAAGGGGAGCTTTATCTCAAAATGTTTTCGGGCCATAATTTAATACCCGTTTAATTTACTTCAAATTTGGTGCATATGAATTAACTAAATCTGATCTTCCTTATATATATATATATATATATATATATATATATATATATATATATCAGATATTATACTCTTTTAGCTCATACTTTGCTCACTGGGGGGAGTTGATGTCTTTTTTATGAAAAACACTGTGTTCCAGACAGAAAATCACATTTCATTTGAAGAGTTCATCAGGGGAATTGCTTGTACAATGCAGGTTATTGGTGACTGGAGACTCGGGGATATATCCCAGCTGTTGTCCCCCGGAGGGGGAAAAACAAGTCTTATTTTAAATCAGTTTGCACATATTTCTGTGCTGCAAAACCGAGGCAACATTTCAGTAAAATGTGAGTAAAAGACACTCCTAAACAAGCATCTGTCACGCTGATTGTATCCACACATGCTGGATAAATGGGTATGATGGTGATGGGTTATAAAATCTTTATTCCCATATTGTTTTCTATTTGCCACTGCCAACAGGTTCCTATGTCGTCTCACAAGTGATGCTTTGTCCCCTCCTATGCTTACAGGTAGAGGACGACTGGAAGTATGTTGCCATGGTGATCGATCGAATCTTCCTGTGGGTGTTTGTGACCGTGTGCGTCCTGGGAACCGTGGGCCTCTTCCTCCAGCCTCTATGTGGGTTTGTTTCATAACTGCTAAGGAATCGGGGGGAGTGGTCACTCTGTCTCCAAAGATCATAATCGGTGAACTCTCAGCCGACCAATCAGAAGACTAGTCCTCAAGCACAATTTGGTGCGCAGGTTTTGCTTCTTGCTGTTTGAAGAGAGTTATGATTAAAAATTATGAAGGTGAGAAAAAAAAAGATTTAGTTTTCAGCCTTGCTGGTAAAATGTAAAAAAGATACAAAGGTATTAATGCCTTACAGATTATGCCTTTTAAGATTCATTTTACCTATAAAATACTTACAACCTCCATAATAATGTCACACTCTACTTTTAGATCAATTTCACACCAAACAAGAGAATAATCCATTGTTCAGTGTGTTATTTCAGTTTGTGTGACCATTTCAACAGGTTTCAAAAAATAGTCTTAATTTTGAATATTTATATTTCACAGATATTAAAAGCATTTGTTTTTCAAGGTTTCTCACCGTTACTATAAACAGTGTCCATACCAGTGTTTAAAGAAGTACTGTAGGAATACCACAGAGGAAAAGTCCTGCATTTAAAATTAAACTTAAATTAAAAAAATATATATAAAGTTATTGGAATAAATATACTATATACATATACTTGAAGTTCTACAAGTTTAAGTACTCATTTTACAGAATAACACAGTTCTAAATAATATATATAAGTATTAGTATTATTCATGGATTTTGATTGTTTTCTTGAGCTGATTACTTTAATATAGCAGCTGAAGATATATTCCGAATAAATATTACTTTATATAGAGTACTTTAGGGTTCCTTGAAGGTTAAATCAAAGGCCACTGGACTTTGTAATGTTTAAAGTTAAACATTTTTCACCTCATTTTTTTAAGGTATTTAAAAACAGGGAGTGTGGAAAAGGGGCGAAGAATTGAGTGCAGTCATGGTGGAGTGGGTGGAGAAGTGTGTCAAGAGTTATCAGTGACAGAAGAGTCGCCGCAAGAGTGAAGGGAAATGTTTACAAGATGGTAGTGAAACCAGATCTGCTCTACGGTTTAGAGACAATGGCTCTGACCAGAAGACAGGAGGCAGAGTGATGGGAGTGATGAGGATGGAAAAGATTAGAATTAAGCACATCAGAGGGACAGCCCAGGTAAGACGTTCTTAGAGACAAAGTCAGAGAAGCCAGATTGAGATGGTTTGAGTGCGTGAAGAGGATGTTTAGTGGATCTATTGGTAGAAGGATGGAGGAGATGGAGCAGCCAGGAAGGAGAAAAAGGGGAAGACCAAAGAAGCAATTTCTTGATGTAGTGAGCGAGGACATGCAGTTGTTTGGTGTGACGGAGGAAGATGCAGAGGACCGGGTAAGATGGAATCAGGTTATCTGCTGTCGCAAACCCCAAAGGGAACAGCCGAAAGAAGAAGAAGAAGAAGAAGAAGAAGAAGAAGAAGGTGTTTGATACATAGAGTCGTTAGATCACGAGAATAATGTTTATCGAGCATCACTAATGTGGGTCGTTGTGAACGAAATTGTTCGGATTACTTGCTGGGTCATCTTGTATCAATGGAATAACTTTATTCCATTTGTGGATGATGGTGAAACTGTCTCTTTTCAACGAGTTCCATTTGCTTCAGATTCAACCTTCAGGGATTACCATGACCTGGATGTATGAGAATTTACATGAACAGTACTTAAGGCTAGTCTTTCCCGGGAAGAAATTAGCTATAACTAGCATTATTATTATTATATTTCATATCAAAATAACATGACTAAGGGCTGAATTGGAAAATGTGGACATTCTCAAGTAAAGGTACTTAAACGTAAGTACTGTCCTTGAGTAAATGTATTTAGTTACCTTGCATCGCTGCTAGTTAGTGCAGCTTACAGCAACAGTGGTAACTATAATTTTTTCATGTTGTATTTCTATGTATTTCTGTTTCTAACTCATCTCAAAGGCATATTCTTTTTAGGTTAAAATGTGAAAAAAATGCTCTTAACTTAATTTCAAACCAATATTTAGTCACTAGATTTTGAGTGCTGGTTCCTGGCTGGTTCTAAGGAGATAGATGTAAAGATGAGCTTGAAAACTTGGAACATCCTGTAGTCCTTCAGGATTGGACACCAGACTGAGAATCTAACGGATGTCAACAAACCGGGAACTTTCTACATGTCTCGACAAACTGTCTCCAACGCCGCCAACCTCATTCCCTCTTCATCAAGGCGCTCAGTGTCAGAGAGAATCCTGCTCACTGCTTTTTGTGTGATTTCTAATTACAGCTTCAATTACTGCCACACTTGGCAACACTTTTCACCAACAAGGGCAGACTGTTTTTCTTTTTGTAATTAGAAACCATGTGTTTATAAATGTTCTTCTTGATTAATGTTCCGCAAGGTAATTGGTTGGCCTGGTAAATATTTGGATTAAATGGTTCTTGATGAGTTGCTCCTGAAATAGCTTCAGATTTATTAATTCATGGGAGGATTCTATCATTCAATTCCATGGCTATTAATTTAATCTCTTCTCTTGTCACTTTGGATTACGTTTACAATGAAGAGCAAACATGGAATGCATGAAACATGCATGACAGAAACTTAGATTGCCTTGACCATAAGTAATTGCTCTGTAAGGGAACTGCTTCATTTATAATTTGTTGCCATCCTCCTCTGTGATATGATGCTCCAGATGTGCACAACTCATGCTGAAAGGATCCAATCTGTTTGTACAAAAATGATCTTTGTCTTTCTTTTGTCTGACTGTCTTTGAACTTCAAATAAATCTATTATTTCTTCAAAAATTATTTGAATTTACTGGAAGAGATTTTAAATGAAAAAATAATCATGTGAAGGATTCTGCTCTGAAACATTGTATATACAAACACACAAATAGATCCTGACACGGGTTGAGGGGGGGGGGGGTTAATACATATAATTAAGCCTTCAGTTGAAGCATTAAGTAATTAAAATCCAGATTTGTAAATAAAATCTGGACATAATTCACTGTTTGTGGATAAATTGAATCATGCCCACAGAATCAGATTCATCGCTCAAGTGAGAAATCTTCTATTTGTAGAGAACATGTGTGAAAATTGCACAACACACATAACCGAGAATTAATGAGTAAGTAATTCTTGGTTATGCATGTTGTTTAATAGCAGACTATTATTTAAAAATATCTTATTAATTGGGCGTCATGTGAAGTATAGGATGGTTTGCGGTGGTGTAGGGTCTACTCGATAGTTTGCTGTAGGTCCGTTATGTTAACTGTAGAGAAAGGTTAGAGAATACCTCTACAATTTAGAGTTTTAAAGGGTTTTTCTTCATTCATTCATATATTCCCAGAGTCCAACATTTCCTGCAATTTATATGGAAAATAATCAGAACATGAGAGAATGTTTTTCTAGGGTCCTCTGTTCCCATGATACTCTGTTCCCGCAGGGTAGCTGTTCCCAAGGGTGAGCTAGGATTAGAGTTTTGACACAAGGAGGTTAATGTGGATTTATAAATATACAAATCCTTAATTTGAAAAAAATATGCTACAAAGTTCAACTGCATTTCAGACAAAGTCCTTTTTCTCAATTCATCCCTTTGTCCATTGTGGAACACAGAACATAATGAGATCATAACAGAGTGCTCTCCCAGGTCCCCTGCTCCCATGGTCCTCTGTTCCTAAAATTTGATTTAAAACTAAAAAAATAGAAGAGTTCATGTCCATTTTATCACCCTACTCTATCTCTGATGGGCTTGACATGACAATGACGTTTCCCATCTATCCCCTGACTTAAAGGACTGTCTGTCATATAAATAACAAATAACACAATTCAAGCAATTTTAATAGGTATAAAAACATACCCATTAATTATAATGGGTATGATTTTAGCTCATACCCATTAGTTAAATGGGTATGAACCAAAAAATATAAACTACTAGAGTATAATATGATGAAATATGATTTTGCAAGATAGATCTCCCTGAGTCTATAGATATGCACTAAATTATTACTAAATCAGACAAGCCGTTGAGAGAATATGGCCCAAATAATTTTAGAGATAAAGCGTCTCCAAGTGTCAGAAATGTACGACTGGCCTTTCCTTAAATCAATCCAGTTCTTCCTTGCACCAAAGTCTATGTGGGTTCAAAATTCAAAAACTATCCATGCCATAGTTTTCAATTAACCCATTACCACAAAGGATAAAACGGATGCAGTGGCGGCGATGACGTTTCCATAATATCCCGACTTCTCAAGGATATCAAGGTTCTGCAGATCAGCACTCTGATCTCCCAGGTGAGTCTCTTTTAAAAAGTTGACCATCACATACGATTCAGGCGTAAGTCTCACATCATCTTTGTAATGAGGACTGTTATATGTTCTGCACGTCTGAAATAAAACGTGTACCGCCATTAATTGTTGAGTTTAGCGCAATATCTTCCACTGCATCTTTTTTCTTTAATAATGCTGAGTCACCACTGCGCCTCACCTTTAATATTTATAAATTTACTGAGAGATTAATGCTGCACACAAAACACGGGCTTGAAAGGGATCAGGGTGTGTTTTGATTAATTCACTCGATGATCTCTTATATAATATGTTAAAGCGCCATAAGAATATGGGAAACATGGTCTAATACATATTACAGATATGATATATATCTATCATTGGCTGAACAGCCTTCCAATCGTTACTGAAACATCACCTCACTAACAAGTGTGTGACGCAAGGACGCTGAAGAAGTGTATTCACAACCCATTGTGGTCATGCTGTCAGTAATTACTTGTGAGGGCTAACATTTGTTTCTCTGTGCACACAGTATGAATGAAGAATTAAAGACTTCAGCATACAAACAATCTAACTCCCATTACTTGCTCAATAAGTCAATTAACCTAAGACATATAACTGATGTGCTCTCTAGCTGTCTGCAGCAAACATGAGCAGCCTTAATAGGTTAATAATTTCCATATTAAACACATATTAAGTATACACAACATGTTGCATGGCCCACAGAGTCACATCTGGGATGAATGGCATTCATAAATTGGATTGATGCAAAGATACCAGAACCAACATCTTATACTAATGCCTGTGGCATGTAATCATGCAAAATAAACAGTACATCTTAAGTGTGTTTGTGTGCGTGTGTGTGTGAGTGTGTGTGTGAGAGAGAGACAGTAAGAGAGTCAGAGAGAGAGAGAGGGAATTACAGAATCAATTTCTCATTTAAGTCACTTCAATTAGATAGATAGATACTTCATTATTCATTGGGTTTGAGTCGACCTGAAAAATAGAGGTAAAGCGAGGAACATTCAGGCCACTGTTTCTAATGGTAATACGTGACTATGGATAGTATTGCTAAATACAGTACTTTGAGATAGTTAAGTTGTGTAAGAAGGCCCAGGCACATGGCATCATAGCTGTGTGTCCCTTACTTATCCTCACTTCTTAACTCAGTTGGTGGATCCTATCAATTTCATGCTTGTTTTTCAATTATACAATGTTTGATCATTTTAATATAAATATAAAGACTAGATCTGTAGACATCATGTCTACAGATCCAGTCTTGTACCAGGACCAGATTGGACCATGACAGAGAAATCCTGGAGTGGCTGTGGGCTGCCAAGCAACAGTGAACAGTTCAGTCCGTATAGGCTTATGTTAGCTAGCATAAAACTGTCATAGTAAAATCTCACCTCAGGTTCTTGCTGAGGGGTTGACAGCCTTAGCCGACAGCATATCCCTGTCATTTCTTCATCCACACTAATTTAATAAGTTTTCTTGTTTCACAATGTGAGATCAGCCGAGCACAACTACACCTTCATCAGTCTCTTTACTTTTGAATCATTGCTTTGAGATTCAAGAGAAGATAATATTTGGAGATGGTCATCAACCCGATTTCACTTTTCATTGGGATTTTAAATCTGTGTATTGTTTGGCCTCAGGTAACACTTGGAAGAAAAAGGGTGAGCATGGCCACTGGTAGCTACCTGACTGCTGACTGCATTTCTCTAAGAATCCGTACATCCTGCCTGATCTGGAGCTGTTCTGCATCTGTTGATGTGTGCAGTCAATAAAGATGAGAGAGAGAAGGTTGATGGATTACCTTTAAGCTGCTTGATTTATTAGCTCTGGAATAAACACCTTCAAATTAGATGATTGAGACTGTTCCCTTAGATATTGAGTCCTCTGGCCAGAAAGTATCACTGCTCCATGCTTTGCTGCTGAGATGGCTTTTCTGTCGTTTGATTTACCAATATGTATACAAGAGGACAATTTGGTTTAGATTGAATGCAGAATCAGTTTAGCACAATTCTCAAAGGCCGGGGAAACATGGAGAACATGGAGACAAGTATAATGGTGCAGCACAAAGATTGACTAGGAAGTGCCAGTGAAGGCTCTAAGTAACGGATGCCAACTTAAATTGGTATGTCAAGCAGAATTGGAATTACATTGTACAGGGTGATTCATGTTCTATTGTCCACGGGATTTGCAAAAAACCAATGCAGCTAAATCCTAATAGGAAATATTATCATATGTAATATAAATTTACATCTGCAGTCCTTCTGTTATATTGCCTTTCCGTGCTGCCATGACACATTCAATCACGTCATGTGACGCTGGCAAATTGAGGCAATAAATGAAGGAAAGCAACCTTGTGCGTGGCTCAGAGTGGCTTGTGGAAAATTAATACCCGTGATTAGTTTTTTATGCAACCAATATGAATATGAATATGAAGAATTCTATTTGAGGAAGAGTTTGGAGAGGTTGAATGAAAAGTATATTTGATTAAATGAATAAGAGGGATGATCACAATATTTTTAATTGTATTAAACATTGCAATTTCAGCCTCTTAATAAAGTGTGTAGAAATAAAATGGGTTCACTGAATCTCTTTTGCGCTCTGAGAAATTCCTTACATGAATATAATGCCTTTAAGACTACAAAAAAGCCGAGAATCGCTTTAAAACAATTTTGAATGGTTAGTTTTTATTGAAGTTAAATGTTATTGAGAGATATGATGGCACCATGAATACAAAATCCTCACATAAGACTAATTTATTGACAAAAAGAAGATCCAGATGCAGGCTGGTTGTACAAATATACAAACCTCACCTCATGGTTTTTCTTCTTTTTTTTAAAATCTACTCTACATCACTACTAGATGATAAAATGTGCACTGACTTTATAATTGATACCTAAAACCCAGACCTAAAAGTGTTGTTGTACATGAAATCACTCCCTTTAATCAGAAACACTCATAGATGTTTCTGATTTTCTAATTTTGAGAAATGTGCTTACTTGTGGGATAGTGGAGGAGGAGGTAGAGAAAAAGAAGAAAGAGGTGTGGTCCACAGCAGCAGAGAGGTGTTACTTTGATGGATGAATGGCGGAGCCAGGAAATCACAAGATTTAATGTTTGATGTTGAACTGAGAAACTCTCACAGGCGCACTTCAGACAGAGCAGTAGGGGGGATACGTAGGACTGGCATTGGTTTTGTCATCATATTGGGGAGATGGCATTTACATGAGAGCACAGAGAAAACTTTTTCATATCCCTATGTTCATTAAAAATACTAGTATCCTGGCTACTGATCAATGCATGCTGTTTGGTAAGGTGTCCGTGATGTTTATAACCAGGTTGTCCCCACAGCAAGGATATATTCACAAAAAGACCCCGATCCCCTGCATTGTACAAGCAATTCCCGTGATTGAACTACTCAAATTAAATGTCTGACAAAAAATGTTTTTCATGAAAAAGCTCTCTATAGTGGGTAAAATATGAATTATTAGAGTAAAATGTGATTATTCAAGATAGGTCCCCACTGGTGGATTCATATGCACCAAATTTGAACTTTTGACCAAATTTGACCAATGGTTGAGACATAATGGCTGAAAATGTTTGAAGACAAGGCTCCCTCTAGTGTCAGAAATATGCAACCGGGTTTTCCTAAAATCAATCAAGTTCTTCCTCACACTATGGTTTTTGTGCGTATGAAATTTGAAAATCATCTATCTGCATAATGTAAATAATATTAATATTAATAATAATAATAATAATACATTTAATTTATAATGCAATGTAAAGTGCGTTACGAATAAAATGTATCAGCCATTTCAGATTATAGTGCGTAGTAGAATTAAACACCAGCGTGGGGTTGCAGATATGGCGGATTCACCTTATTGCGAGCACAGACAGAAGAGAGTGACAGACAATATTAAACATGCCCTATGTTTGACAACTGACAGTCTGACTCTGACATCTTGTAGGAGAAGGGAGCGCTGGATGAAGAAATGGATACGGAACTGATGGGAGAGCCACGTCATGATGGAGGTCAGTGACACACAGTGGAGAATTCTATATGAGTAAGATGTCCTCTTACTAGCAGTGGGACATATTTGATCCATTAAGGACACTAGAGGAGACAGCAGAACAAACCCGAGCTCCGTCACTCACGAAAGTTACTGTTGGGACATAAACAGTACAATAAAAACATTTGTGTTCTCTGTCGTGGGATTATTGATAAAGCGACCAGCCACCTCTGCTATTGTATATTTCTGTTATGTCCCTCGGTGCCTTCATGGTCAGTTATCCATAGCTGTCAGAGATCGGGCTAATACGCAGAGATGTAAAATTATCACTGTTTCTTAGGGAGTGCTTCAGCTAAAATGTTGGAATTTCTCCAAAATCGGGACAATATTTGTATCTCGGTTACGGAAATCAGCCCACTGTGTTTATGGGCACAAACAGAAAGAAGCGAGGAAAAACCTAATAATAACCTATAACCTAATAATAATAAAGTTTTGAAGTTTAAAGTCCCTCTAGTTTCAAAACAATACAACCAAGCTTTTCCAAAATCAATCCACTTCTTCCTCCCACTAAGTTCTATATAGGTATTCAATTTGTTTACTATTGGTTACATTTGATTATTGGTTATTATTAGGTAAACATCTGCAATAATAAATATTATAGACACGTATGAATAAAATAAGATTGATATTTTTTATATATATATATATATATATATATATATATATATATATATATATATATATATATATATATATATATATATATATAGCTCTGCGCTCAAACCACAAGCAGGCAGCTAATTTTTCCACAATGCAGAGCAAAGTTGGGAACTAGCTGGTGAACAGAGCTGAGCATTTAGAGAGTAAATAGCCTGATATGTCCCACAGGAGTTGTTAAAGACCTGAAAGAGCTGAAAGAGAATGAATGTTGGAGAGAGGGGAATGCTGAAAATCGTTGTGAATACCTGGATTTCAAGCTAATCCACAGAGATTTAAATGCACCCAGCAGCTACACAGGGGAAAGTTGAGGAAAGCTCAACTTTCTGTAAATATCCTCTGATGCAACTCAAGAGACTACCAGGCAAAACCCCACGGAAATGGAAACAGGGAATTTGTAAAGTTGTCTGATCCTCGAGTAGAGTGGGGGATTGCCTGAAACAGAGTCGGAGGACTTGCTGTTGTTATCCTCATGTGTGCAAGCTCTGTGCAGCACTCATCAGGTGTCTGAAAATACTAAAGCAAATGAGTAGAACATGTCTGCTTCAGTTATAAGTGGGGAATTGTCAAGTAATGTAGAGGCTATTGAGGTGATAATCATCCTTGTCGTGTTCACACTTCGTTCTTCTGCCATAAGGTGGATAAATAATGTGTTATCAGAACTGAAATTATTTTTCAGTTTCTGTTAAAACAATTTTCCAAGACACTGACTGATGATGGTCTCAGGAGATTCATACAAGTATCTCCGTTTACCAACTCATTTTAACCCAGAATCTCCCCCCCTGGGAGCCCGGACACTCGGGATGCGACACTTTGATCTCTTTGCGAAAGGAAAACTTTTGATCGGATAATATTTTTGAGGCTGGACCGGTGTTTCAGAGGTGGGATGAAGGAGAGGAAGGGGGTTATAAATCTTTGAAATGACAGCTGAATGAGAGCAGAGATGGAAAGCATATTTCAATGAATCAATCAATCTTTATTTATATAGCGCCAATTCACAACAACAGTTGTCTCAAGGTGCTTTCCAGAAAGAGATGGTCCAGACCAAACTCTTTATATAATTATCTACAGAGACCCAACAAATTCCTCCGTGAGCAAGCACTTGGCGAGAAAAACCTGCCTTTTAACGGGCAGAAACCTTGAGCGGATCCAAGACTCAGGGTGGACGGCCTACTGCCATGACCGATCGGATTTAAAAAGAGAGACAGTGATAGAGAGAGAGAGGAAGAGAGAGAGAGATAAAGAGAGGAGGGCAGCAAAGATATCAGCTATAATCCACTTTCTTCAACCTTTCCATGGTTGGGCCGCTGCAGCAGCAGGGATCCCAGGTTGATAATAATATTGATAATAATGTAACAATTAGCGATAGTTAATTGTAATGTTATACAATAATAAGAATAAGAATAATAAGAATAGTAATCATCATCATGAGTATCTTGTGATCAGTGGACATCGAGCAGGTCCACAGCAGCAGATGCAGTCACCAACCATGTGACCTTACAGGGCGAGAAAGCACAAAGGTTCCAGGGAAGAAGTCAAGTTAGTAACATGCATTAAAGTGATTTTGGATGTATAAAGAGGGACAGTGAGAGAGGAAGAGAAAAAAGCTCAGTGCATCAGTGGGGTCCCCTACACCTATAGCAGTATAGCTAAGAGCTAACTTATGCCAGCCTTAATTATAAGCTTTATCGTAAAGGAAAGATTTAAGGCTTATTTTAAATGTAGAGAGGGTTTCTGCCCCCCGAACCAAGATTGGGATATGGTTCCACAGGAGAGGAGCCTGATAGCTGAAGGGTCTGGCTCCCATTCTACTTCTGGAGACTCTAGGGACTACAAGTAACCCTGCATGCTGGGAGCTTATACATTATTGGCTAAAGGAGGAACGTGACAGAATGTGATTGGATGAGAGGTGATGTGGCCTGATATCGCTTAAGGATAGTAGGAAACTGATTGTGATGTAGAGAGGTTGAACCTTTTTCAAGGTTAATTTCCTTTTCTCTAACACAATGAGATAAATTGACATAAAAAAGGAGCAATTTTGCGTGGCACAGTTTCATTTACTTAAATTGTACTGATTCAAAGATCTATGTGCGCTGAATGATTTCTTGACCGTTGGTTTGTGGGCGTGTGTCTACTGGCTCTGTTGACATCAACCTACCTGACTATCCACTGTCCAAATCATGATTCAGAACTCCTGGATTTAAATGTTCTGACATGTGAATGCTTGTCAAGATCAAAAACAAGTTGGTGTATGTGTTCCAGGTTCCCACTGATGGACCCACCCACCATACATACATCTCAGAGTGCTTGCTTGCTCCACTTAACTTTTTAATTTTCACCTTGACTTATGGAATATGTGCAAGCAGCAGGAGAGTATTGGACACGTTCATTGGGTTTAGAGCCTGGCCGTATACCTGTAATATCAAGGTCCAGCACATAACCCATAAGTTCTCTCAACCTGATGAGCAAAATGAGGAGTAGGCAGCGGTCAGAGTGATACTTCATGGTAGTCAACAGCAATTAACAGGATTCCATTAACTTCACAAGACATTATCACAGCGGAGTGAAGCTCACACAGCAGTAAAGGTTCTACTTTCACACGATAAATCTCCAGACTCTAACAGGCCACCGTGTCTTTGACTAGGAGTTGACTGGATGGTAAAGCAAGTGTGACAGATGATCATTCAATCAACAGAGTGTTTTGAAGACTATATATACCCTTCCCAACATGTGGTTTTTCTCTCAATGCGACCGCATATAAGAGGGTTATGTGCTGGAATTATTTCAACTAAACCATCCAGACATCAATTTTCCTTCTTCTTATCCTGGGCAGGGTTACAGAGGGCCTCCAGTCTGTTCCAGTTTACACTGGGCCAGAAGTGGGGTACAACCTGGCCAAGTCGCCATCTAATCGCAGGATTAACAGTTACACCTACAGGCAAATCAGAGGCACCAATTCCCCTATTTTAAATGTTGGAGTACCTGGAGGGACTCCAACACGAGTCACAAATCTACTCAGCAATCTTCACAAAGGAAAGGCTTCAGGAGGATTTGAGCTCAGAGCCTGTTCATAAAACAACAAATCCTCACTCTGGATAAGCTGGAAGAGGAAATCTTGACATTTTTACTTAAAAGGCGATGGTTAAGTTGGTGAAGGAAGCGTTTTGCATGATAACTAAAATTTCATCATATCTCACTATATTATCAAAATCATGCAAAATGAATAAATTGCTGTTCTCATGTATTGGATTAAAAATCATGGATTAAAAATCTAAAACATTAAAGCTTCCACAACGGTACATTCAGATACCTCTTTTTCAAAGTGCTCTCTCCCATGGCTCTCAGATGACATCCCTCAATATCTAATTAAAAGTTAATTTCAATGCAAGGGAGTCACATGATATACAATGTGATCATACATTAACTAAGACAACAGAAATTACTTATTTTTACCCGCGTACTGTCCTTAATGATGACAAACCATTGTGGAAAAGAAAATCATTTCCTTCTCTGATTTACTTAGCACCCTTAAAAAGAGCAAGGCCTGATTTTGCATAAACAATCACACTACCTTGACTGTTTGCTCACTGGAACAGAAATGATTGATGGATCATTTAAGTGTAATGTTCAGCCTTGGAGACGGTATCGTAGTCAAACTGTGTCAAAAGAAAAAGTTTGAAGACCTCTGAAAATCCAGCAACTGATATTCATGAGAAATGTCACATGAATGGCTTTAAAGAGTCAAATAATCAAGTCTGAACACTTTTCTATTTTCACAAAAATACCAAATGCACATGTGTGGGTCTCTCCTTTATCTCTACGACGGCATACCTTGAAGTTCTTTGTCTATGTGTGGCGAGGTCTGTGATTGTCTGTGTGAGAGCATGTGAACGTGCATGCACACACTGAGAAATATGGTGTGTGTGTGTGTGTGTGTGTGTGTGTGTGTGTGTGTGTGTGTGTGTGTGTGTGATGCACTGAAGGGAAAACAGTAAACTAAAATGAAAGAGTCTGATGAAGTCATAAGTTCAACTCCCATTCCAGAACATTTTTCTGACAAGTTTGCGTTGGAGGTGCAGGGTGAGTGTGTACATCCGTGTGTTTGGGCATGTGTGCTAAAGCTGCATGCTTGCATGTGTCAAGGTGCACAGCGCTCTCGAGTCCAGACAATCGCACCGAGTCAAATCCCCGTCCATCTCTTTGTCAGAATATTTTCCTGACAGCCTCAGTGGAAAGGAGGCAGAAGGGCAGATTTGAAAAAAAACGCATTTGCTTTTACTTAATGCCGACATCAGTCACTCTGGTTTAAATGTGTCTCTGCGTGAAGGTACCCTGTTTGTGTTTTGTGTTTTCGTTATGCCATCGTTTCTTCACCCAGCGCCCGCGTAGCTGTCAGCCCCTGATGTGTTGGTGCACACAACAGAGCTGATGTTGCATGACCGAGTATGAAATGATGTCATTCTCCACCTCGTCAATGTTTCATCCCTTTAGTGAGTCAAGATATAAATCTTTTCGAACACGCACTGTTGGTGATCTACTGTTGGTCCACAGTATACGCAGAACAGCCATAACATTATAACCACTTACTGTTGAAGTAATAATTGATTATTTCATTACTTGTTAGTAGGTGGGGTATATCAGGCAGCAAGTTACAGTTTGTCCTGAAGTTCATGTGTTTGAAACAGGAAAGGAGGAAAGCGTAAATACATACACAACTTCAGCTTGGCGCCAAGTTGCAATGTGTTGTCTGATCCTGCAAAACAGCTATACTGTTGCAACAATTGCTGAAAAAGCTAATGCTGGTTCTTATAAAAAAGTGTCAGAACAAACATTGACATCGCAGCGTACCATGTTAGGAGCTGTGTGGCCCCAGACCAATCATAGCGACCATGCTGATCCCTATCCATGTTCCAAATTTCCAACAGTGGCCATGTTGGTATGTTGATGTTCCAACATCCGGACTGGACAATGGCAAAATGAAAGAGATCTGATCTTGTGGACTGCCAAATGTTTGTTTGTTTTGATTACACAGGGGAGAGATGGCACAAATTCAAGATGTTGATTATTTAACCTCAAACTGTTTTAGTGGAAAAAGGGCAAACTGTCTTGTAAATATCACATTTTATTCTAATAATCTAATAATAATCACGTCCAACTCAATAGGGGAAGTTTTTTCACAAAAAAAAAAAACTCTTTTCATTTGATGAGTTAAATCAGGGGGGAGGCTTGTACAATGCAGGCGATTGGGGGATTCCAGGCATATTCCCTTGCTGTCGGGGACAACAGTTTTGGCCTAGTTGGGATCAGTTCTTGTTCTTTTGTTAGAGTTAGGTTAGGTGTATGAAAGGAGTTGGGTTTAGGTTTACCCTAGTTTGGACTGGGATCTGTGGTGTTATAGCGACACACTGAGAAGCTCAGAGGAAAATACTGGCAGAATTGTCCTTGCTGATCCCAATAGACAATGGATGAAGAAAAACAACGGACACACTTCCTGTACTGGCTGTTTTTATCCAATTACCCCATCACTCACAGATTCCCTACGTATAGTGTTCATATAAATATGTGTTTGTTGTTTTGTAAAGTGCATTATAAATTAAATGTATTATTATTATTATTATTATTATTATTGTGTTTGTGTAGTTGTATATTCAGTTTATAGAATTTGAGAATATCACAGTTTCCATAGTGTTGAAGATTTCTGAACACAATTTTTAATTATAGTCGTAGTGGATGGTTTGGCAAACATGTGTTATTATAAACCTTACCACCTCTAATAAAGTAGCTGCTTCTGTAAATTTGCACTGGAAGCATACAGGCCTGCCTCGCCCGCCAATGCAGCTGGGATTAGATTACATCCACAATTAGTTTATTCCATGTTCTGACTCAGCACCAAGTCTACACAAGAAAACTGCAAGTTTAAATATCTCTGACTCTGTGCTCTATCATAGGGTAGAGCTTGAAAGTCAATCAGAAATGCACATTCTATGTAATTAAATTATGGTATACAGTAATTTAAAAAAGTCAGTGAAATTAAGGGTCAAAATCAAAGCATTGAAGAATTGTAAATGGAAAAAAAACCTAAAGCATCAATTAATTCACAATTGACTTATTGTGAACCAAATACAGCTGTTAATTTCACAATAATGATATGTTAAATAAGTCAAATGTATTCACTGTTGTTCACACACAACACAGGCTCTTACAAGTAGACAATACAGGACAGCTAAAACGAAAACAATGATTTTTTTACAGAACAAAACTGTGTTCAATTTTAGATTCATATTCCATGTTTTCATTAACAGATGTACAGCAAATACTATTTCATTGTATTGTTAATAACAGGAAGTGTGACTGTTTGGATTGGAGTATGGTAGTAAAGCTGTAAGTACCATGACACTGAAAAAAGAAAAGAAAAAGAAAAGATGGGTGAGCTATTATACATGAGCTAATGTCATATTCACCCTGACAGAAGAACTCAAAATAACCAGTACTTTAAAAGGTCATCTCATTTTACACTGATGAAAGTTCCTTTAAATTATACATTTTATAAACCAATGTTTACCTACGACAATCAAAAGTTATAAACCGAGACATAATCTCTATACATAGTTTAGGCCATTTGGTATTTTTTATATATTTTATATATATATTTTTATATAAAAGTAAAAGAATTATGAGTCTTTGTGCTAATTTAAGCTTTGTTTGTAGACAAATACATGTTTAAATTCCTTATAACTGAGTAATTTGATTATAATATTGAAATGTGACAGATTTTTTTGTTTGGAGGTAAAGCTGTCATTAATGACACAACAAATTCTGATTGATTTATGATGTCATAACATGTGATTTTGCATGTTAAACCCCCTGCCTGCAGACCCCAGATGTTGTTTCTCTACCTTGACGGGATTCATGCCCATTTTAAGGAACTCACTGGAGTTGGGCTGAAAGAATTTTTGAAACAGAATGTGGAGCTGATGGCTTGACTTCGAAGGCAGTATAGTTGTTAGCACTTATGTCACCCAAGCGGGAGGCTCTGGGTTCAGTTCCTATCACAGTTGCCAATCTCTATGCTCTCTCCGTGTCAGATGACTCTCATTTGTGTGAATTATTGTTGGTCCAGAGTCTAAATCATCTCTCACGCAATGTCATCTGCAGGCTACAGGACGGATTACACGGTGTGAGTGGTTATAGAGAATAGACTGATGAGTCATAGCACAGGATTTTAGGTTTCTCCATTGTAAACAAGCATCTTGCATGTAGTACCTACAAAAACACAGATTAAATAACACTGAAAAATAATAAAAAACGTTTTTTAAATATATTGTTTACAATATATATATACTAAAAAACATGCAAATTTTACCGAAATAACTAAAATCTTGACAAGTGTGGTAAGGCTAATTAAATAAATACGAATTGTAATCACTGGTGGAAATAGTTTTTATACAGCTTGAAAGTCGGGTATATTATTGAATCGTCGTTTCGGCCACATCTTCCTCCGGCAGTAGATCCTTCATGTTAGCGTGATAACTGCAAAACATTTTCATCTATCATTTTCAAAGCTTATACCGGCATATCCAAATCTGGTCCAAATTAATCAACCCGAGGACATCTATCTTATGGTGTGTATTATGTTTTCCCTTAATAGATCATGTTTTACTCCCTTCATGGAGCTTTTATATGTTTATAGTGCATAAATCCAGTGGGTATTATTGTCAATCCACAACATTTTAAACATCACCAGACCAACATTGTCTCCATGGTGCAATCGAAAGTCAATATCCTGGTAGTTTTTTCCCACATTTAGGTATTTACGTTCAATTGCACACAGTCAGCTCCAGTTTCCATGCAGGGAATAAACTCAGGTAAAGACGACAACCTCCTGAGGGACAAAAACGAGTGAGAATATTTATTTCTACATGCATCTAAGTTATACTCATGCCTTGAAGCATGAACTGGTGCAAACGAGAAGCCAACAACATGTCCTCTTCTTTTTCTCTCCCTATTTCTCTCAATGTGTGTCTCTCCCCCCCCCCCCCCCCCCCCCCTCCCCTTTTCTGTCCATCGGCCCTAGCATGTGCTAGGCACTGGGCCCGGCAGGAGCTTCCCTGCTTTTCCGTATCATTGATAATTGCCCGGCTCGGGGAACGTAGGAGAGGAACGGCAGAGCGAATGCTACCCTGCCACTGCAGCTGCTCCTGGCTGCCACAGCAACTGGGGCAGATAATCAGACCTATCACTCGTCATAATCAGCCATGGATAGTAGTGTCCGATGTGTCTCTCTGTTCATTCTCCATTTTTTTTTTGTGGTTTCTTTCTTGTTGGTGATGTGATTTTGGTTAGATGAGTTTGTTTCATCCAAGCATCTGGTCCAGGCTGTTCGTATACATGTGTGTATGTTGTGTGCTGAATATGCGGATGTACATACACTAGGTCCTGCAGCGCGCGCAATGAGCTGGAGACACTCTGACAATCCTGTTTTTTCTTTCAAATCTTCTCATTGTGAATTATATTACGAGTGCAAGTGACTGACACCACCTACATCATTATTAGCCTACACATTCCGTGCATGAGCATGCTGATTAAGATTGTTTTTTGTTTTTTTTAAAGGATTTAGATAATTCTCCTTGAATTTCCCCTCCTCCTTAAATCCATTCCCTCCGATGTTTGCCTTCAGCTCTCTGGATTTATTCTCCTGGGTAATGCTCCGTCCTAAAGACACTGGTCACTCAGCCATTATGGATCACTGCTGGTAAGAAAAGGCTTTGCAACAGCCTTTCATGTGTCACCTTCACCTTCAGCCGAATGATTGAATGCCTCTTTCTGTGCATAGTTTTGTGTCAAACACAGGACTACATGCCTGTTTCTGTGGATGTTGAGGGACAGTGTTGGAACAAAGCGTTAGATAATATTTGAATATAGAAGTTCTGGTATATAAAGGACGGCAGTGAGAGGGGAGGGGGGAAGGATAATTGTGTTGCGTAACATCATTGTGACAGATGACAGCAGCAGAAGTCCCAGGTGTTAGTTCTTGCAGCAGAGATTCATGGTCCAAAGTCTCTTGTCAGGTTTCTTTAAATCCTCCTGTGTGACTTTCAGCTGCTTATAATAAATAGATTCAGTCACAGTACCATCACACTATACCTTACATATATATTATATTCACTCTTCAGTACCTTACCTCACCTTGAAAAGGGGTTATCGAACGGTTTCTTGGCTCAATATTACTCGCAAAGTGCTACTTAAAGAGAAAACGCTGAGATGGGCAGCGCTTCGTTCTCTATTGTTGGGTAGGCACCAAGAAAACAGAATCTCCCATAATGCAACTCAACAGAGATGTGCTTTCACAAGCTGAGAAGTACGCGCACAACACACAATATATATTGCACAATAGTCGGCTACATCTAACTGAGAGGGAAGTATCCATTCTAAAGTTACTGAATGTTTCAATAAACCATTGTAATCAATTACCAATTCCCGCCTCGAAGGCTTAACAAGGGAAAACTAATTTTGATAGAAAAGGATTTTTAAAACAGTAAATGTTAAATTCATGATATTATGAATATTATTATAGCAGCAAACGAACATTCTAAATACAAATAAATAGGTGTAGATATGGATATAAAAATATATATGGATATAAATATATACTAGATTAATAAATATTGTGAACTGGAAATAATGTCACGTTCCCTCTGTGTTTAACCTGAGCTTCCTCTGTTTATGCATCTGAGACATTCATGCAGGTCGTCGGTGCACGAGAACATGTATGTTAGTATACAGTACTATAATTCACAACATCCTCTCCCCTGCATTTGTGTTCAACATGATGAGTGATAAGATTTGTTTACTACAGCTAAACAGCACACTCAAATATGTTTTGCTATTTTAGGCAATATAAAGTACATTTAATGCATGAGCAGAATAGTAATTCTTCATACCGATATTTTATGAAAGAAAGAAAGAAAGGAAAAAAAAGAAGAGAGAAAGAAAGGACACACTCAAAAATACAGACACACACACACACACACACACACATACACTCACACACACACACACAGAGACTCTCAAAGTACAATTTCCCCTGTCTAAACACCACATCTTCTGAAAACCTCTGACATCATTAACAAGATTATAATACTGGTTCTCCAGCCTGAGGCTCGCAGAGACCAGCCGCCTAACAATAAATCAGGATCAGTAGGCCTGAACCCTGACGGTTGCTTTTCCTCATCATCCATGTAACCAGTTTGACCTGACCAAACACGAAATTCATCAGGACACTTTTTTCTTTTTTCCTCGTAGATTATGCGGGTCCTACTATGTAGATCCCCTCAAAGAAAAAAAAAAGACTCCCATCCTCCCACAGACTACAGAGAGTGAGGATAATAACGGAAACCTGATTGTACTCGGTGAAGATATATGTAAGAGAGAAAGAAAGGAAAGACAGAAAGACAGAAAGACAGAAAGACAGAAAGACAGAAAGACAGAAAGAAAGAAAGAAAGAAAGACAGAAAGACAGAAAGACAGAAAGAAAGAAAGAAAGAAAGAAAGAAAGAAAGACAGAAAGACAGAAAGAAAGAAAGAAAGAAAGAAAGAAAGAAAGAAAGAAAGAAAGAAAGACAGAAACAAAGAAAGAAAGAAAGAGAAAAGAAAGAAAGAAAGAAAGAAAGAAAGAAAGAAAGAAAGAAAGAAAGAAAGAAAGAAAGAAAGAAAGAAAGAAAGAAAGAAAGAAAGAGAAAAGAAAGAAAGAAAGAAAGAAAAAAGAAAGACTTCTTTCCTAATGATGGGTCCTTTATAATTAAAGAACAGACTGCTTGTATGACTTCTCTTTGCCTCTAATGACTTTGATGTAACTCATGTTCTTAATTGACTTAGATTGGAAGTTGAATCAGACTAATTAGTGGAGTTTTCTCGCATTTAAAGAGCATCCAGATTCTCCTCCAGCACCAGATAACAAGTTTGCTGAGGCACTTGCTGTCAGCTTGTGTGTAATGACACGCACATGGCAGACTTTGTATGGGTGTTAGATAAGGCAGAGCGAGTGTTTGTGAGTGTGTGTGTGCTTGTGTGTGTGTGTGTGTGTGTTTGTGTGTGAGAGAGAGAGAGATAGAGATAGAGGCTGTGTCCCTCACGGGCAAGTCGTTGCAATAACAGAACAGGGATCAGGTTCCCGAAAAAGTTAGCATTAGCATTAGCATGCACGCAGGCAACCACGGCAGCCAACAGACAGTTATTCAAGCCTGCGAGCTAGCGAGAACTGTGTGTTCTTACGTTGATTATGAATGAACCACCAAATCCCAGCAATTTGTTTGTTTGCATTTGTGCGTGGGTGCAGAATGATTCACTTTGCATTTCTTCAAGCTGCTCGAACCCAAACTTAATTACGACACAGAGTGGGAGTTCGTCTCTTTCTCATTCTCGCTATGAGTTCTTCACAAGTCAACCCTCTGCTTATTTGATTGCCAGAATAAACGACACAAAGCAAATGAATCCAAGTGCTCTGCTCTCTGTCAGATGGTGTAGCCGTTGGACATTCGTAAATCGGCCCCATTCCTCACACACTCTGTTCTTCGGTAGATGTTAACACAGCGACACAGTGGGTTTTATATTATACTGGGTGAAAAATATACTGCTCAGCTTATGAAGTCTATCGGGCCGTTTGTAAAAGTAGAACATGTTATTTTAACAGCAACATATTCCCACATTTAGCTGCGCCGTTTGTAAAATGTAACCATATTTAGCTGCACCGTTTTTATAAGTAGAACTTTCTGATTTTAACAGCAATGTTTTGCCAAATTTAGCACCAAATGTTAAATCTCAATCTAAATGTTATAACTAAATGTTAAATCTTTCAATTTAAATCCAAAGCTGGACCTAAATGTTTTGAAAATATGCCAATTTACACTGACATCAGCGGAAGTACCAAAATAAAAGCGTGATGAAGAAAAACACTTCTATCCACGGTAAACGCGACCCCTTTTGCGCGAAGGTGGTCTTAATAACATATTACTTTAGAGAACAGTTCAACAACAAACAAACAATGGTGAAAACTAGTTGGTTAACTCACATGCATTTCGGTAAACAAGACGCTTGCTCACTTAGACTTCTCAAACATGGCGGACAAAACTTTTGGTTTGCTACGAACACCCCTCCCCCCCTGTCTTTGACATCAACACATCTTAGTGGTCAGGGTAATTTACATGCTGGAAGTAGATCTGAAACCAAATTGGTGCAAAAAGGACCGCATTTAATATATATAGAAGTGGTTTTATTCATCGAGCTTTTATTTTGGTACTTCAGATGACGTCAGTGCAAATTTGCCTATTTTAGGAACTTAAGTTTCAACATTCAGATTTAGATTGAGTTTTAGATTTGACATTTGGAACAACATTTAGATTTGGCTTTAGAATTTACAGCTAAATATGGTATAATGTTGTAAAAATCAGCATACGCCCCGTAGAAGCCTGATTATATTCTTGTCCGTCACATTTTCTCTCTTTTGCACTAATATTAATGTTTAGCCAAACTGTATTGAACCGGAGGAGGAGTGTATTTCTCAATTTCCAAACAGTGCTTGGAAACTGTGAGATCGATAAGTGGGGTGATTAGATAGATTGCACTACAGTAAGTGCTCATTCTCCCATCCTTAAGTTTCATCAGTGCAAGGTGATAGGTTTGGAATAGCAACATAGATAAAACAAAATGACAACTACATTCAGCCACCACTTTATACAGGACTAAGCCATCAGGCGTGTATGTATCAACGGCTCTAATCAGGTTTGGAATCAGGATGCATTGTTCCAGTCTTCTACGATCTGTTTTCCACTCCAGCATGGGTTCAGTTTGGTTTAAAAGTCTCCGTGCTTAAAGCACCAACCCATAATCCTCTGTGCCTGTAAAGAGATTATGGCATGGCGTGGAGGGTTTGCTATGTCATGACAAGGCATGTGTGAGCGCCTTCCTGTGTGTAGCTGAATGAATGAAGCATCAAATTGCTCTCGCCTGTGATTTACGGTAATCTGCAGACTCCCCCCCTATAAAGCACTGTGATGGGCTACTAAGAGGAAACTAACAGGTCACTGCCTCCTGTAAAATGATCTTAAGCTATTTGTCATAAATGGAAGTGCCTCACGACGTGAGTGGTGCTCGTGAAGTAAAGTGGCTCAGCGCAATCCTGAACGTGCAATATCCTTATGTGCTATACCTCAGCTATACCCGCTGCCACGTAATGTTCTCCAATTTCCATGTACAGATTGTTTAAATTTTTCACTCTTGACCTGTTGTTGATACTTCTTTATATTGTATTTCTATGTTTACACCTGTCTTTTTGTCTTCTCTATGTTTATTCAAGTCCATCTCCTTCATTTTGAATCTGCTGTGTCACTTTATTCTGTTATGTGAACTCACCGACAGAAGGACTGCTTCAGAATTTCATTGTAGTTGTGTGCGATGACAATAAAAGGAATTCTATTCTATTCTGTTCTTCACTCCTTGAACTTTTGAGTGCGCCCTGATGGAGTCACCCTCATGATGGATCTGTCACGCTAATGTGTGAAGGGTTTTGAGCACCGCTTTTGGTTAAGGCCTCACATTTTTTCAAATGCAGTACTCATGTGCCTCTCACATTAAGAACAGTTTTGCTTGCTGTGAACGTTCCTTCTTCTGCACATATCCCAGCCTCAGGCTATTTGAATAAAAACTCTCACAGGGACGGATTAGATGCAGACGTGAAGCTCCTGGTCCACAGCCCTCAGTCTTTCCCTGTACTGGTTCTTGATGTAAATTAGTCTTGAAAAGCAAATTTCACAGACACACACTAAAACATCGCCAGGCATGGGGGCTGCATTGTGCTACTTGAAACTGTAGAGTCTAATTCTCCAATGAAATACAAAACCTGTCCAAAGCCATGTTGTTATTTTTTTTATTTTTAAATGCATAATCTTCCCTCATTTTCCAATTTGTTTCACAGTTGCCGTGCAAGAAGGCAGTCTGACCTTTTAAGCAACTGAATGTGGCTTTTTAACCTCAACTAATGACCAACCTATTAGATAACCAGCCTCCAGTTCTTCCGCTGACACTTCTCTACACTTCATCATCATTATTGCTTGTCATTTATGTTGTCTTTTCAAGCCAACATAATACTCTGCACCCTTACTGTCTAAAGACGGTTGATTTGTTGTCAGATGTCTTTCAACTCTTTGCTTTGTTTGATCATTTCATACAACAAACGAGGCACACAGAGAGAGGGCACGATGGTTCCCTCATGCAGATTTTACCATAACAAATAGCTGTCATCTTCTGTCTGCCTTGATGCTGACCTCTACCACCCTTTGCTACTATTTGATGACGCTGATGCCTCAGATTGGGAGCTATCTGATTCTAGAGCCTTTTGTTCAATAAAAAAAACATTGTATGGTAGTCTTTATTCCTCACTCAAAACTCTTGTAATACATCACATGTAAATTACAACATCGTAGTGGGTTATTTCCTCTGTCATACCAGTCATTTGTTGATGGTTGAACATTGTTAAGGGGTCATGTGAGACAATTTTTGATGATATTTTAGGAAGGGTTGATAATTGAGATTTTTATGATAAGTTATAGACAGGACCGCAGGCTGGCAGGTCCCTGGTTGACAATTGCTGTATTTTGGACATGGACCTAACCTCATTTGTCACTCAACTCAACAGGGAGGTTAGCTGAGGAAGAGCTAGAACAACTTTAAGATGTTGACTTGTCCTCTAAATTCCCTAAAATATCTATCCAAAAAACATCTAATTCATGGAAGCCCCATCTCACATCCTGCAGGACCGAAAATATGGTGGCCGACAGGGGCAAACACACTGCAACTTAACGAAACACATTCAAATAGACAAAACACAAGCAAATGAAGAAAATCTTCATCAATTTGACAACACAAGGGCAAAAATGACATACAAAAAGAAATAAAGAATCATAGTTGAGTACTTGCATCTATTTGATTTGATTGAAATAATATTTTGAAAATGTATTTATTCATATGGAATCAACGTGATTCAGTTTCTATGCAAACAAACAGAATCAGTGAAAAAATAGGAAAAAAGTTTAAATATATCTCACTGTAGAACAAGTGGGATCCAATTGGTTTAAAATATACTTTTCAGGACATGACATTGTTTTGAAGGGGAAATGTATTAATATTACGTGAATATAATTTGAACTTGCTTCATCCATGTTTTAATGGAATATCACATCAGATTAAGTTCTTCAGTTTGGATGTTAAAGTTATGCAATACAAGTGCATGGAGAATTTTGCATGTAATAAAAATACATTATTCTTAAATATTATGCTCACAATTTTGATAGTGTATAATTTTAGTGCCAAACACCAGAGCACAACTTCAGAAGTCTTGAGCTGGCCTCCACTGGTCTGGTCTGAACAGGTGCAGATAAATTCATTATGAGGTCATAATGTTTAGGCTGATCTGTGTATATCTCCCAACCACACCCATTAATCTATCTCTTCACTGTTTGCATGTTTACCAATGCATTGCATACATTTAACTACCACTAATGTGCACCATTTATTTACAGGATTCCATGCCACCAGGATTTCATCTATTTGGAGCGGATCTGTCCGGTACATCTTCTGACGGGCCAGCCCTCCTCCGTCCCGCCCTCAGCCTCCCCGAAGCTATCCATCTCTGCGCCGGGAAACACGCACACGACGAGAGGCTGCGGGGAAACACGGTAGGCGACAGGACAGGAGCTGGTGGAGTAAAAAGTGAGAGCGCGTGCAGCTGCCCCCCATCCTGAAAGCGGCGCGAGCTCCACAAATCCGACAAGCGCCTGTCTTTCATTATTTGCAGCTGACTTCCGAGCGGGCGGTCCTCTACCGGAGGTCCCAGCTGCCGAGCGGATGCTTCCTGCGGGACAGCGCGAGCTCTAAAAGGATCCGATCAGCGGTGCGGCGATGTCCGATCCGGTGTTGATGATGAGAGGCAGCGTGAAGTTTGTGTTTGCAGTGTTGTGGCTCTACCAGGTTCTCGGAAAGGCTGCGATGCAAGGTAAGAAAAAACACGATTCCTTGCTGAACCGTTGAAGCTTTCAAAGTGTGTAATGAGCCCGAAAGGAGCCAGACTCAGGTGCGATGGGTCACCCAGAGGAAGATTTGGGATTTTATCGCGCGATCAGATCATTCTAACAGATTATATCCCTGTGCTTCATCCTGCTCATTACATTTTAATGGAGGTGTGTGTGTGTGTCTGTGTGTGTGTGTGTGTGTGTGTGAGTGCGGGGTTCACAGTCAAGTGGGCATGTTGTATTATTCAGACGTGATTTCACTTTTAATGTTCAGGCAGGAAGCACGAAGAAATGATGGGATCAGTTGAAGAAGCGGGTTGAGGATTTATTATTACTCCCAGAGAGAGCAGCGCCCCAATGGGAGACATACAGTATTACTGAGAGTGGATAAATATGAATAATAAAACAATATGGGACAATAACAACAATAACAATTAAGTGGGGGTTACAATTCCCTGACACAATAAAGCTGTGGCTCACATATATGTCACAGCTTTGCATCAAATGTCCTAATCGGAACAGCAGACTCTGAATAGCTGTGTGTGTGTGTATATGCGTGTGCATGTGTGATTGTATGTGTGCATTTATACGACTTAAGCATTAACACCACTCCAATCATGAGATGGAGGGGCTTCTTGGCAGCCTAAGCTGTAATTCTCTCACGTTGTATATTTATGATGTTGCATGTGTGGTGATTGTATGTATGTGCGTGTGTGTGTGTGTGTGTGTGTGTGTGTGTGTGTGATTAATCAACTCTCAGCTTCTAATTAGTTCTCTCTGTATCCATCCTCTGCACTCATGAGGAATCACATTTTAAACTGAGACTGAGCTTCCTATAAAGGTTGAATGTTGAATTGATGTCAGCCACTGGAGGCAGGTCAGCCTGTCAGTCATGGATGGATGGTTTTTAAAGCATTTGTTCCTACAAATGACACAAAACAACATATTGCCCCTCTTAGCTCTATATCTCAGTGTATATATATTTGGTTCGTCTCTCATATATCTTTCATAAAATCAATAGATATTTGAATAACAAGCAACATTGTCAAACAACTTCACATTCAATACATAAAAACAAAATGTAACCACAGCATGTCTTTCCTGCTGCCCTGTGATAAAAAGCCGACTTTTCCAATGTACAATCCTAGCTTGGATAGCATCCTCTGCTCAGGAGAACCAGCGACCAAGAATGGAGGGATGGATGGATATCTCTCAAGATAAAAAGTTGTTGTCAGTCTGGATAATCTATAGGAACTTTCCCAGCGGGGAAAAAAACAAATCAGTAAAAACTCATCCAGGCTTTGGCAAAGATTGAATGCATGAGAGTTTCTATTTTACACACCAGTCTAAAAAGTGAGACACAGCCTTTGCCTGGAGAAGAGTTCATCAGGGGGATCCAACCATCACTGAGTGTTTCCATCTTTAACTACCGAACACTCTCAAATCAATGGCTTGGTAGTGGTGGCCATACGACTGTCTCTCTCCTTCCGACTTCAGTTATTGTCCTGTTCCTGCTGGCCGGTGTAACGTCAGGTCCTTAACCTGCGAGCTCTCAAGGCCTGTGGCACGCATACTGCCCAGAATTCTCCTCCATTACACTAAACTATATCTTTTTGCCGAGTGCACTCTTGGACTGGAACCAATGGCGCCTGAACCCGCCTTCCCAGGTGTGTTTACTCTGGGTCGATGTCCAAATTCTGGCTGATTGTACTTTTTCCATGCTGGTGAGTCTATCGTCCCCCCTCCACTTGGGAGACTCTAAGGGTATTTGTAATTTCTCAGACGGTACAGGTTTGAATTCAACGAATATACATGTGTGTCCTGTGTACAGTTATATTTGCACTCATGTGGTCATTCATATCTGGACATGTGACTGTCACAGTTAACAGCTATGTGTGTAGAAACGTGCACTTTCACACAGCACGGTGCATGCCTCTGGGGCTTCATGACTGATTGGTCTAACCATGGTGAAAGGTCTTGGCCACTGCCGAGGTACATGTCATGTTGCATCGTGGGTAAAGGAAAGAGGATAAGTGCATCTCTTGAAGCTCTGCAGGAAGCCCAAATAAACTGTCTTTCATTTGCACTAAGTACAAAGAATAAAATCGTTCCTGTCTTTCTGCCCTTCCGTCACTGTAGCCGTCTCTTTGGTACATCCCATAATCATTCCAAAGTGAACAGATGGGAGCAGTTTCAAGGTGATTCCAGCAGTCACCCGTGGGGTGTTTCAGATTGAGGAGTAGGCAGGGGATCTGTTTGGCCACTGGGTCACCCTGTGTTCATCTAAATCATCAGCAAACTGTAGATTCTCTCTATAATGCACACACACACACACGCACACATACACGCACACGCACACACACCACACACGCACGCACGCACACACTCACACACACACATATAAAGCATGTGAACATGCTAATGCATTATATTTTTCGTGAGACAATCAATCCCATCCCCCCTTGCCATCAGAGTCCTAATCAATACTCTCCCCATCACTCTGCTCAATCAGACAAACACACGCACTTAAAAACAAACACACACTCACACACACACACTCACACACACACAGACACACACACAGTCAATCAGAGGGAGGTAGCAGCTCTTGTAGAGGAATCCATCCATGTGATGTTTGAGTACTCAGGCTCCAGGATTTTTGTTGATGAGTGTCCTGGAACGGATCTGCTTCCTGCAGAGATGGTAAGGAGGTTTCAGCTGAATGTACCGACACCCAGTTTAAAGCTTTTACAAACTGAGTGCTTTACTGGGGCTCTGATGCAACGGGAGGTAATCGGTCTGAGCCTGAGCGTGCTGGGTTCTTTAACTTCCATCTCCAATGTATCCAACAGGAAACAGTTGAGATTTGAAAGCATAAAACCAGTATGCTTTTGTGTCCATGCACAAACACACGCTAGCACACACACACACACACACACACACGCACACATGCACAAGAAAGCACTGTGATTCCTCACGTGCAGAATAGTGAAGAAAAAGTTAAATAACATCAAATCTAAGACCTAAATCTTCTCGTACTATAAATATCTTACACTAAACACTGTGATTGAGAATGAAAGGCCAGGAATAACCACCAGTGGTGTTTGTGTTTCTAGGGTCTAGTGAAGCCCAGTCCTGCCTCAGTGCCACACAGTTCAATTGTTGCTTGGTAACCATGAAACAGTGGACCAGGGTCTCAGATTCTTTTCTTTGGTAAAAGTATTAATACCATACTGTGAAGATACTCCACTACAAGTCCTGCATCCAAAATGTATTATTAGTAAAATATAATAAGGTATCTAAGAAAATGAAGTAGATGTTAGAAATAGAGGTAAGTAATTAATATGCTGTTGAGTAATTTAATCTGTTATTATACCATAGCTTGTTTACAGCCTCACTGTTCCAAAAAGTCAACTTTTCATAAGATAAGCCTGTTTTCAGCTGTTTAACGATGCATTTTCAATTTGATCCAGAATGGATTTAAATTTGATTCTTGATCTGAGGAAGTAGGATAATTGTCTCAACCCATAAACACATGATCATTCAGTTTATCACCAACATTTAAGATCATGACACTTAGAGCCACGTGGTTTTCACTGAACGGAAAGTGTACGTAAAATTATAATTTCTAAAATATATAGGAGCTGACAGACAAGTTAATGTGCTGAGTCACTTTCCTACATTTCCATGTTTTGTGAGCTGTTGCTGTTGTTAAGAATTTCCTATAGTGGCAAATGTTTCTTTATCTGCCAGGTGACTATTAACTCAAAATTCACAATTAACTCCTGAAGAGCAATTCTACAGGAGAATACTACAGCATCTGTCTTCGTTACGCATTGGCCGAGCCCATTGGTTGTGAGAGACAGACAACAAATTGTGGTGTTTTGTGTGATCAAGTATTAATTTGACTTACATAGAGACTTATGTTGACAAAACAGGACCACAAAAACACTTCCCCTCGCTGTCCCCCCTATCTCGTAACCCATCCCATAACTCAAAGTATAGGCATAAATAACAGACAAGATCAAACATAAAAATAAAGAAATAGATAACACCACTGCTGATATTGGTTGACAACAGGAATCACTGCAGATGCTGAACGGCCAATTAATACTTGAGTCGCTGAGAAATATTTGTTGAACAAACTACTTTAAATGTTGAAATTAAGACTTAAATTAAATAAAAAAGACATAAAAGTGTCGACATAAAAGTCGCTAGGTGTCGTGACGCATGCACAAAAATAATAAAAAAAGTTCACCCCAAAATTTAAATCTTTCAAACAATTTTTAAAATGGTCAAATAAACACTTTTTCAAATTACATGACTTTTTTTCTTTAATGTATTTTCCTGAAGACTAGAGGAATTATCTAGAACTTCATGATCAGAAGCTAAAATGGGAGTTTGCTCTCTTCTATGTATCTGTTTTTCTGTCTGTTCTTTTTCCACGTGCCCCAGTTAAATTCTCCTTCTGTACCAATCTACCCTGACCCTTCTTTCTGTCTCTCTCCGACACCGAGGGGAACTGCTCTGGGTCACTCTGTCTCACTACTTCCCTTATCAGCTCGCTCCATTCCTCTGCTGCTTGGAGAGGCTGTTGATTCAAACTTCTTTCTTCTGTCTATCAGCCTCTGTTGTTGCGACGCTACCGAAAGCTTTGCCAAGTATCCTCCTCCTATGCAGTTAAACGTTCAGAGCTCAAAGCTGATAGAGCCGCAGTGTAGCCGCGGGAAACCATTGTGCGAATTGAGTACTAATGCCACATAATGCTCTGAGCGTCCAGCAAAGCTGCTGTCATCTGCATCTCTTAGGCTAAGCAACAACAAGTATAGCAGACAACAGGTTAAGTGCCTTGCTCAAGGTTTTACAGGAAATATACAGTACATCAACCAGCCATAACATTAAAACCCCCAACCTAAAGCAGCTACACTGTATGTACTGACACCTTTCTATCAGAACAAGCAGTAACAGTAGTTATAGAAAAACTCAAGCTAGCTGCTGTCCGCCCTCGTCATCATTGACCCTGCTGCTGGTTCCCCAGTTGTCCCTTATTAGACAATTTTGAGACAACCACAAGACCATCAACTCTGGATATGCTCTGACGTAGTCATTTAGCTATCACAATCTGTCCCTTGTCAAAGTTGCTCAGATCCATATGCTTGCCCACTTTCCCTACATCCAACTTCAACTTTGAAGAGAAAATGTCCGGTTGCTACCTGACATTTCCCGCCCACTGACAGGAGCCACTGCAACAAGACAGGCAATTTTTTTCTTTGATCACCTGTCAGTGGTTTTAATGTTATGGCTGATAAATGCAGCACTTTGTGAGCATGCTGCTTGCCAATACAATCCAGTATGCAAACTTAAAACCAGTGAAGAGATACCAGTCTGATTACCAGATAATTTTTTTCGTACAGCATGTTTTTTCTATCTATTGTCTCTCTTTCCTCACCGAAATGAATTCATTTTAATTGGCATTGCATTATTTGCACTGAAACTGCAAAAACAACAGTGTGTTTTCCACCTCGGACAGATTTTTTTCACCCCATCTTTTCCAGCTTTCTGCATTTGATCAGTGGCTGGTGTGGTGAAAGCGCTGCTCCTTCATTGTGCTGTCTCCTGCTCAGCGTGAGCATGAGTGTCACCCTATAAATGATTACCATGTCTTATGCCTGGCTGCACGAAGCGCTCTCAGATCAGTATGTCTCCCCTAGCAATTGTCCTGTCTGAGGTGATCATGTCAGCAGCATCATTTTGTCAGCCCTGGGAGCACAGATGAATTTGCTTGGTCATAACCAGCTGTCAGTCCAGGGTTTAAAGCGTGTGGCCTGAATTGAGGTTTTCTTTCACTTGCTTTTGAGACGTTGATTTTGTTCATGCATGACCGTATCTGTGTATGTTATTAAATATGTAGGCCCTACAAGAGATTTTTTTTTGTGCACATCTGTCCGTCCAAATTAATATTACATGCATGAAGGCTAAGCAGTCAATTAGATGGGACTGCAGCAAACTTTGCCAGGAGCGGTACTAAGGGATTGGATCTGGACTCCTGGATGGATTACAGTGAAACTTTTCATCACATGGTCCGCGTCCAGGAAGAGGACTGAGTGTGGCCAAGTCTGCATAACCTGCCAGAAATGGCAGAGATTTCAGTGCCGGCACTAACATTTTTGAGTCTTCCACACCTGGGTTTAGGCACAATATTTAGTATAGGTGATCTGTTTCTTCAGCACCTACAGTATTTTTTTAACCCATAAATAATAATTTCATTCATTCAGTTTCTGTAACTGCTTATCCCGTAGGGGTTGCGAGGGGGCTGGAACTTGTACCTATGCGAGAGGCAGGGTACACACAGAAGCCAGTTCATCTCCGGTCCAACACATGGAGACTAAGAAACACTCACATTCGCACCTACGGATAATTTGAAGTCACTAATTTATTTATGTTGCTTGTTCTGGACTGTGGGAGGACAGCAGATACCCGGAAGGAACTCATGGAAACACATGGAAAACATTGAAACTCTGCACAGAAAGGTCAAGCAGAGGTGGATTTGAAGCCTGAACTTTCTTACTGTGCCGCAGAATAATTATTCCATACGAATAATAGTTTCATGTTAACAAACACATCTGCTAATCCGTCATCATTTCTTCTTTTGCTACTTGCAGCTGAAGAAGACTTTGTGTCTCTGGCTGAGATGGAAGATTCCTTGATGAGGAACATCTTCAGGGGATATCAGAAGTGGGTGCGGCCTGTCCAACACGCCAACGACACCATCACTGTATGCTTTGGACTTAAGATTTCCCAGCTGGTGGACGTGGTGAGGAAAATGACACTCAGATACACACTCATACATCACACATACACACCTATGTACAGTATAACGTCAAGTCATTCCAAGTTTTATTAAAAGAGAATGTACCCTCTGTGATGTGTGTTTGTTGAATGTTTGTGAAATGTATTCTGGTCCATAAATATGCCTTAATTATTAACTTCATCAAAAAGGAATATTTTAGGTTTAAAAGGAGAGAGGGGGCTTATACCCCCATTCTGCTTTTGGAGACTAAGTAGACCCTAAATAACCTTGCATTCTTGGAAAATAGTGCTTTAAACAGGTAATTTAAGCTCTTAATTTATGTTTGTATCTGACCATTAAGGGTTGTGAGGAGAGGGGTTTTACATTTTATTATTGATTTTATGGGGAGTCTAAACAAGGGCGTTTAAGAGAGATGTAATCGCTTAGACTTTGGTTCACAAACATGCAGCAGCATTCTGGATGGGCTGGAAACTTATTGGCAAAGCCTGATTCTTCAAGTAAACAAAAAAATGCAGTTTATCATATTTTTGATATTCTGGTGTCATTAATAGGTATTATTGTGTGTCTTCGGCACAACAATGAAGATTATTAAAACATTTGTCTCAGTGATATTACTGAATGGAACACATAAAAGTGCACAATATAGGCCCAAGATCATTAACCTGTGGAGCGCCATGGATAACTTTGCTATAATGGGGGTTTACAAATAAGAGATTGATCATAAAATTAGGATTGAAACCAGTTTAATACAGATCCAAATAAATAGTCCAGTCTTTGAAATAGGATTTGAGGTTGAATTATTGTCACATGCACTACTGAGATTTTACAACACAAATACAGACACAACTGGCTTGTCAAATTAAATGTATTATTATTATTATTATTATTATTATTAGAATTTTTTTATACGTTTGAATAATACGATCACTGGCCTATGATGCACTCTAAAACTGGGATATTACAACACTGGCCAGCATTCGTTCCACATGTGCGACAATGAGGGATGATCATGACCCTTTTGTGGTTTCACCAGTCTTCCTTCCATAAACCAGTTTAGCTACTAACTACTATAGAGGAGGTCAACATGACCGGAGATTGTGTGGTTATAATGTTAAGACTGATCAGTATATATTGGTTCTTACCACTATCTCTAACGTTCCTGTGTTTGAATGTTTGCAAGTTAAATTTAATTTAACTTCAATTAACTTATGAAGTTATTTAGTTGGAGAAGTGAAAACACTTCATCTGTAGTGAAATGTATGAGCTAACTCAATATTTTAGTTATATTGAAAGAAAAAAATAATAAAATACAAATAATTATTAGTAAATCCAGATTGGACGAATTCTTTTATGGCAACTTCATGATTTGTCTTGTGTATCCATCGAAAACCAACATATATAATGAAAACAAGAGAAACACAATTGTCATAGCAAGTCCAGGAGACACAGTAAGGGTAGGCTGTGGCATCCTCATAGTAGGATTCATAACAAAACCTGGATATCACACAATTTTTTGGATAACTCTCCTAACATATTTACTTATTTCCCTACTCTGAAACGATTGTAACCCCTATTTGAATTTTTAATTGTATAATTGTCTCACAATTTCAGCTATTGAACTCAGAGGCACTTACACAAAACAAGTAAATGGCACCGATCACACAACCTCCTCCAGCTCCCGTTGGCATACGTGATAAATACGAAGAACATGACCTCAGAATTCCCAATTGAAGCGTTGGCCATGTCCTTGCCATACATGATGAATTATATTATTATTAGATAGATGAGGGTATTTTGAACTGTCTCTGCTGTTAATGTCATCCTGAGTGCCCTTGAGCAAAGTGGAAGGAGACAAACAGGCTCTATAGCTTCCAGGATACAAACCTGGTTTGTCTGCTTAATTGAGGTCTTTGTAGAAATTAAAGTTGCATTATGTAACATGGTTATTAAAATAGTTTCATATAGTAATCAGAGGGTCATGTCTGGAAAATGAAAAGGATACAGCAGCGATGGTGAGTTTCAAAAAGTCTCTCCAGTTAATAAGCATGACTATAGAAAAGAGGGGGAATTCTGACCCTCACACAGAAGTCCATGAGTGGAATAATGTGGATATTGTCCCGAAGAGGCTCATCATCTGTTTAAAAAGGACACACATTATATCTCAATGTCCATGATGAATATTAAAAGGTGTCAAGAGCAAAAGAAGAGCGAAATGAAGGTTGCCCTGGTAGCTCATCAAATGGGGCATGCTCCATGTAGTCCTCTCTCCACCCATTCTTACATTTTACCCTTAGGCTTAATTCAGAACAAATCAGACACTTGAGAGGTACGGCAGTGTGGAAAGACACAGCAGGAATCCAATGTAAGTCCGTAAGCTTCTGTCTTCGTGGTGTCACGTTTCAGCTCCGGATTTGGGAGCAATGACTTCTCCAGAGAGGGCTTTCCATCTTTTTTTTCTGCTACTGACGTCTCATGGGAGCACAATGTTGTTTGAGGCACAAAGGAACATGATACAAACAAGTTATAAGCGCCTTGAGCAACAACACCAGTGACCGGTGGGTCTAGACGATTCTATACCTGATTGGCTCATGATCTCCAAAAGTTGACTCTGTTTTCACCACAAGGGATCTGCGTTCAGGCCTTACCCTGTCCTATCAACTAGGTCAGAATTATTATTTAAAAAAAGAAATAGCGAGGATGAAATAGGTGGCTAAAGTCCAGGAGGTACCCTGAGGACAGAAGCGTGAGGATAAACAAGGACGAGGAGAATGAGGATCTGTGGGATTTAGAGGGTCAAAGCCTAGAAGAAGCAGTAAGAATGGTGAGGGAGGGAGGAAGAAGAAAGGTCAAAGAAGCGGTCCAGAGTGGTTTATAATAGCAACAGAGGATGTAATGAGGCCATCCGGCTTAGAGTCACAAAATTACATTTATTATTTACACAAAGGACACACACATGTACACAAACCTGCTACCATAACTTCACACAGGGTCAGATTTTGACTTCTTCAGCATCTGATGTTCATATCCTACAGGAATATCATCTAGGAGACTGCCATCTTCTGGTTTTCTAACTAAATCACATTGTGTTCAGAGAGGTTCAGAGATGGTTTTGCAAATATGTATCAGTGAGTTTCGAAAGGAGACAACATCTGTTTCCTACATATTATCTAATCCCACAGAGATATTTTACAGGTTTCATTTAAATGCTCCATTATTGAATTTGTTCTGATATTCCTGTTTTTCATCCTCTATTCTCATACAGCATTTTTCCATACTTCACACTGAGCACTTAGTATTTACATTGATACAGTAACTTGTACTCATTAAAGGCTACATATGTCCCCCAATTAAAGCGTCTGAGCCTCAAAATCATCCGCTGTGTAAAAGAAGTAATTAAGACATTTTGAGAAGAAAAAAAAAAGAGAATCTTCCTTTCTAACTAGTTTTAAATAATTTCTTTCATCATTTCATTCTTTTTTTTTGTCCCATGGTGCTGGCCTAAACCTCCTCATTAGCCTTTATTATTGTTCACTTTAAATGCTGCTTAGATGTATTAATGAAGAAAACACATCTTCCTTTGTCTTCCTGCAGGATGAAAAGAATCAGCTGATGACTACAAACGTCTGGCTCTGGCAGGTAACAGTGAATTGTACTGGTTTTAAGTAATGGAACTCTAAATAGTGAGGCGCTCTTTTCACATCTGTGCATTTTTCACATGCAGCTAATATTTGGTTCCTCATGACATATTGTAGTGCTTCGCAAAGGTTTTTGCAATAATGGACCCCCTTCAGATTTTTTTCAGAGAAGTACATCTTCAGCCCAATGATTTTTCCTATCATTTAATATCCAAACTTCTCATGCACTATGATTGCATTTGTTATTTGCAGTTCATTGGAGCATAAAAACTACGTTTGAAATAGGAAAAAGGAATATAAAATTCAGTTATTTTATTTGCAATCATTTAATCTAAGTTACACTAATAGAGTGTCGTGCAAAGTTAATGAAGCCATTTTCAGAATTAAATTATCACTTTAATTTCTTAAACTCTCACATACTCCCTGCAGTGCCCCAAAGCACCCCGATGGTTAGCTGTTTACGCATCACTGTAGTCCTTATAATCAGTGTTACAGGCTATGGTGTCGTGGGATCTACTTTGTTGAAAAAATGTCTAATATAAGCGTAGTCAGTGTACACAAATTAAGTTTATTGCAATTTGAAAACAGACATAATATGTTTTGACAAAGGTTCAAAAGTGTTTTTGTGGTAACAATTATGAAAAAATTCAGTTCTAAAAAGAAAAAGGTGTGAAGGTTTTCAGAAGCTAGAAGCATCTGGAGAAACTGAGCACACTATACCAAACTGGACGGAATGAGGAAACTGAAAATATTCGACGAATCATATAAATTAATTTCAAAAAGATCATTAATTTGCACTGCAATTAATTTTAGACTTAACTTACTGAGTCATAGTGACCTTGACTAGTTATCTGTGTTAATGTGTCCCATGGATCTGTTCTTTTTTATGGTGTCTTTCTGGGTCAGTACTGGAGTATTGTTCACCCCACAGGGCCACATAAGTGTGGGGCACAATACAAAAAAAGTATGTAGCGGTTTATCTACGTTTTACCTAGAAAATAATTGAATAGTGGCACCACCCAAAGTTAATTTGGGAAATTATGAAATCTAGAATTTATCAATTCTTAATTTCATCAAACTTAAAATTCTCACAGCTAAATAACATGAACACTTTTACATATTACTCTCATTTCTCTTCAAGAAGGAGAGACAGGACACCTTCTCTGCTTAAATACGAATATGTTTATTCAGCTAAACACTAATCAAAACAGGATAAATATGGATAACTGATAATGAAGTGGATAAGCAGGTAGTATCTTTAATCATCAACTGGATGGTCATTCCCCCCCCCCCCCAAACTCAAATAAACTCCTCCTTGGCCCTAGATAATGTTTTGTAGGAGATCACACAACATCAACATAAGAGGCATCGAAAATAAATTATAAACCATCGTTTCCATTAGCATTGCAGAGTGAGAGGAGTACAGAGGTGCTGTCTATGGTGCTGAAATGCCTTTCATGGCTGCTTGGTAAAATGCTGAGTATGAAAAATTTGTGAGGGACTAAATCATTGTTCATTATTTATTTAAAGGAGTGGGTTGATGTGAAGCTGAAGTGGAACCCAGATGATTATGGAGGTATAACCACCATAAGAGTGCCTTCGGAGACTATATGGCTGCCTGACATCGTTCTGTATGAGAAGTGAGTTGTCCAGTTCCCTGCACACATCAGCAGCACATTCTGAGGCTGGGTCTCATGACTCGGATGCATATTTCACACCTCATCTTTCTTATCTTCTTCTAGTGCGGATGGTCGCTTTGAGGGTTCCTTGATGACCAAAGCCATTGTGCGCTGGGATGGAACCATAACATGGACTCCACCTGCCAGTTACAAGTCCTCCTGCACCATGGACGTCACTTTCTTTCCTTTTGACCGACAGAACTGCTCCATGAAGTTCGGCTCCTGGACGTACGACGGAAACATGGTGGACCTGGTCCTGGTGGATCATTATGTGGACCGCAAAGACTTCTTTGATAATGGCGAGTGGGAGATCCTCAATGCCACAGGAGTAAAGGGAAGCAGGAGGGATGAGATGTACTGGTACCCTTTTGTCACCTACTCCTTCATCCTCAAGAGACTTCCCTTGTTCTATACCCTGTTCCTCATCATCCCATGCCTCGGCCTCTCCTTCCTGACAGTGCTGGTGTTTTATTTGCCATCAGACGAAGGAGAAAAACTTTCACTTTCCACGTCTGTGCTTGTTTCACTCACTGTGTTCCTCCTGGTCATAGAAGAAATAATCCCTTCATCCTCAAAGGTGAGATTTTTAAAGTCAAAATTTTGAAGCGCATGTCTAATTGGCCACATATTTATTTTGATTTAACATAATTATATCCCCATAAAAGTCGAGGCTATTATGGAATCATCATCGCCGCAGTCTTGTCCTGTCCACATTCTCCGCAGATTATTCATGTGCTTACTCTAAAACCATGTCAAGGATCACTTTCAAATTTTATACCCACATAGATCTTAGTGGGAGGGAAGAACTGGATTGATTTTTGGAAAGTTGCCGTTAAATTTATAACATTAGGTGGAGCTTTATTTCTAAAGTTTTAGTGCAATAATTTCTCAACTGTTGGCGCAATTTGGTTCAAATGAATTGACTGTAGTTTTACTTTATAATTCATTTTTACTACGAGGAGCCGAACCTTAACACTAACCCTAACCCTTATTCAGATATCATTTCTTAATTTCATATTTTACTCACTAGAGGGAGTTTTTTTTTATAAAAATCACTGTTTTCGGGACATAACTCAAAAACAATTTTCTACATTTACCATGAAATACTGAACTAACTTTTTTATTTGATTAAGTCCAAGTCTAGTGCATATGAATCAAATCAAGGAAATCTATCTTGGATAGATTGTGTTTTACTTATATAGTTAATTTTTCTCACAAAAGTTTTTTTTTTTTACGGAAAACCCTGTTTTTACAACATAACTTCCTAACTGTTGGTAGGATTTAGTCCAGATTTGATGCATACTGAATGTATTGGCTCGAGGAGATCTGTCTTGACTACATCAAATATCATTCTAATAGTTTATATTTTATGCACTTTGCGTACCAAAAGCACTGTGGAAATAACTTCATATTTGATTTAATGGGGTGTTTCTTGTACATCGCAGGGGCCAGGGGGCTCTTCTGGGATATCCGCTTGCTGTCGGGGACAACAGAGTACGCTTTGTTTTTTACCTGTATTCAGATATACTCTACTTTCCTGCAATCCAGAGATGTTGAGTCACATTTCCGCCATGAAACCTTTATGTTAGAAATATAACGTATGAATCACTACTATTTAGAGACTGTCCGCTGCTAATATGCAAATATGTGCAATCAGCATGCATTAGCATAACTATATTGATGGTATGGTATATAGCTATTACGGTGGATGTCTACAACAACTAGTTGGCTGATTTGGAAAATATTGAAGAGATTTGAGGAACTGAACTGGCACTTAACATGTGTTCACCTCTGTTTTAAACGGTCATTTTGAAGATGTCATTAATTGAACAATCATCCTCGTTATCGCAGAACACCACTCAACTATTGTCCCCATTTACCAAATAGTTGCTTCCAACATCCATGACTATTATAATTGACTCCAGCTTTGCAAATTTTCTACCATAGAGAAGTTAGCATTCAGCCATTTCTAAATATTAGGGACTCATCAACATAAAATTGTGCTGGGTGCTATAGACTGGCAAATAGACTAATGCCTTAATTACTGTCTTAATTACAGCATGCCCTTATACAAACAGATCACAGGCACATCTCTCGCAATTACCTGCAGCTTAAACTGTGTGTCAACTCAATTAAAGGCTGTTGACTTCAGATATGTCTTCGTTCATTACAGAATGACACAGATAAGCAGATCTCCAAAAGAAAGCCTCTTATTCCACTACATCCAAATCTATTGACGTCCCACATATTCTGACAGAGTAAGAACTGTATAATCTGGTATTACATATTACATTACTACCTCACATGGAGATTAATCAAATGATATGATAATGCAACATAGATTTAACAGTAGACTGAAACAAAGCCATCATCATACATCAGGGGTGCATCTATGTCTATCCTCAAGATGTCTTGAGGATAACACAACTGTGTTTTCTGAAACCTTTCTATTTGAGCCACCACTTTGTCAGCAATTTTCGCAACAGTAGCTCTTCTCTAGTTCCAAAACTACTACTCAACTTTAGGATAAAGTGTTAACTAGCAGCAAAATGTCCCACTAACTGACAAGTGAAAGTGTAAAAGGAAGAATCACTGTTATCCAGACTTAGCCTGTCAGTGGCTATAATGTTATGGCTGGTTGGTTTATGATATACACTTGTTGTTTTACTTGCCACTTAACAAAACAATCATTTAAATAAGAGACTCTCTCTCTATGACCACAGGAGACATATCCAACTCTTTTCACACACAGCAGAGCTAAATGTGAGGTGCAACCCGATCTCCAAAAAATGGTTTAGCGACTTTTTAAGGACCAGACAATGTTTGAATAAATACATTTTTCCTGATTAATTTCCAAAAAATGTTCTCACCATTATGGACTTTGAAAATTATAAATATTTGGACCATTAGGGGGAAGCTGTTTGACCAGTTCAGTAACCATCAGATCTCTCTGTGTCCAGGTGATTCCACTGATCGGAGAATACCTGCTCTTCATTATGATCTTCGTCACTTTCTCCATCATCGTCACGGTTTTTGTCATTAACGTCCACCACCGCTCGTCTACTACCTACCACCCAATGGCTCCCTGGGTGAAGAGCCTCTTCCTTCAGAAGCTGCCCAGACTGCTGTGCATGAGGGGGCACACGGACAGGTGATGTAGGATCCACTATGGTGGGAAGAACAGTTCCACACTTTGAGTCAGTTCAAGTCAATTTGCTTCTATTTCAAGAGTATGATGAGAATATTTGCTCAGTAAGCATGGAGACTGCAGACAGGTGGAAGCTGTTAGTGAGCTTCGCAGATGTCACAGGAATCAGATGAGACCTCAGAAAGTACATTTTTTGGAAAAAGAAGTTTTACACTTCCATTTAGACATGGCTGACACAAACAACAGTTAATAGTATAGTTAGTTTTGTTGGCCATGTGAGCTATATATCTACAATATCTTACCCAGACTGGGCTAACGAGGTACTTGGTGCCTCAAATCTGAATTTTCCGAGGTGCAAACCGTCAGATTGAAACTTTGTGACAAAAGGTTGACGTCTGAATGGTATAAAATCAATAAAATAGTAATAAATAGATAAATAATTTTTTTTAAACTTTTTATTATCAATCGTTTTATATCTTAATACAATGTGAATTTAGATCTCACTATTTGACGAAGCACCCAGGGAGCAGATCAGGGTTAAGGGTCTTGCTCAAGGACCCTATGACTGCCTAACACCTGCAAAGAAAACAAATAAGGGCCTGAAGGCGTCTTTATATCTGCTTGTAACCAGTCCAAAACATGCAGTGAACTAAACAGTGAGCGTCTGTTATCCTCAGATACCACTTTGACGATATGGAGGTGCACAGCCCAGAGCTGAAGTCCCGCAGACCTGTGGGGACGGGGGGCGTTCCAGGCAACAGCGGTGGTCAGGAGAGAGGACCCCTCGCTGGGAAAGAAGATGAAAACCAAGCTTGGCTGGCCATGTTGGAGAAAGCCACAATTTCAGTACGCTACATCAGCCGTCACATCAAAAAGGAGCACTTCATTCGAGAGGTTATTGTTGCCTATTAAGAGTTTATCCCAGTGTGTTCAAACTCATTTGCACCATCAAGCAGTAGTGAGTAGCATTGTTGCCTCAATGCAAAAAGGCTGCAGGTTCAAATCCATTCATTTACAAAAACACTGACACAGATTCTCACCCATATAACTGTCTGTCTATCCTTTTCTGTCTCATTCAGGTTGTTCAGGACTGGAAGTTCGTTGCCCAGGTGTTGGACAGGATTTTCCTGTGGGCATTCCTTACAGTGTCAATATTGGGAACTGTTCTGATCTTCACCCCGGCTCTGCAGATGTACCTCAGCACACATTGATGAACACACAAACACACTCACAGTTACTCTCAAGGAGCTCATTTTTTATTTATCTCAGGCTACGATTTACTGTTATCATTCAATAAAATAGTCACACTCTGTATCTCTGTAATAGAATCAGATTATTACCTCCCTACTTATGGTTTACAGCCTATAACGACCACTGGAAGCTGTCATGCTCTAGATGCAATATGTCTTTCACTGTAAGGTTCAGCCACAGGAGTGCTAAGGATTGATAGCAATAAGCACGTGATAATGGTGTTACGTGACTTCAGTATCCACGTTTGCATAGCCGTACCATTGTAATTATACATGCAGCAAAATATGAATTCATGAATATTTAGTTTTCTTCTGTGTCAATTGCGCACTCAGCTAAAATGTACGTGCTGTAATGATAATGATAATTAAAAAAGAAAATTATTGTTACAAATAATTATCCAGTGTTTTGAAACAAAGTTGTTCCTAGTCATCATCTAAAAGAGGACAGCTACCACGAACACAGCTGGAAGTTAATAACATGGTCATTTGTTTGGATTAGTTGAATTGATTCCAAGTGTGATTGGTAATATTGTTTGCATTGAATAACATTCATTATCCCGTTAACATGGTACCTGTCATTCGTTGGGATTAGATAACAAATGAACATTCTGTGCTGAAGTTGGAACTAGAAAAAAAGTACAAGTTTAAGGATCTCACCAACTTTGACAAGAGCTGAATTTTGATGACTAGACTGAGGGGCCAGAACTTCTCTAGAACCGCAGGTCCTCTTGTTGTTGTTGGTCTTCAGTGGTAAGCACCAACCAAAGTGTTCTAAGTGAGTAAACCTGGTGAACATTGATAGGGGCATGGGCCCCCAAACCTCCGATCCACATGGGAAACAAAGTCTTCGTTGCTTCATGGAAACGGTATCCTATAATGCCAACAGAATTTCAACAGAATCATGCTCCTGACCACACTGCAAATTCAGGAATCAGAATAATGAGTTGAAGGTGTTGCCTTGACCCACATATTCCCCAGATTTCAGCCTAATTGAGCATCTGTCTGAATATGATGGTGCAATCCATGGAGCTCCCACATCTCAATTTACAAGGCTTAGAAACAAGGATCTGATGGTAATGGTATTTCTTGGTCCACGTCAGGGGTGTTGTGGAGTCCATACATTCATTACATTACTTACTACAAATACTAAACAGCAAGAGCAGGACGATAAGGATCATTGGGGTTGAACACAAGACTTTGAAGAAAAAAAAAAGGAGATCAAATAGATGGTTTAAGGCCACGGTTAATCAACCCAGAAACTGGGCCATGCACTATAGTTTAGTGACTATACAATACCCACAATCGCTTTTGTTTTTTTATTTGCTGTAATAACACGGTATCGCCACTAAGTGTCAGCAAACATATTTTCCTGCTAAGAACTTACTGCTTCAAAACCTGCGTCATAGATATTATGTAATAAAAATTATTCAATATATAATCCATACAGACATAAATAAGGAAATTAAATGATCATAACATTTGATCATCCACGGTGCAACTCATTATTTTTTTAATGTGACGTTTTTCATCTATGATTAAACAGTATCATCCCAGGTGAGTAGCTGCATTCAGAGCTAACAGATGACCACAGAAATACTGTTAAATGAGTTTGGAAGTAATAATAATATCTCTATGAATGGATGGAATGCTGTTAAAAAAAAAAGGATTGGATCCCTTTTTGATTTCTTCTGCTCTGGTTGTTTTATCAAACTAATTGGTGTCAGATGGGTTAAACAGAACTTAAAATGAAACAAAGAAAGCCTGAGTGAACACAAATTTCAAGTTTTAAATTATGTTAATTTAATTCGACAAAAAGCTTATCAAATACCTAAATCACCTGCATGAATAAATATCTTCTTATCTTATTTTTTTTTGTTCCACCTGCGGCAGCAACTGCGACTAAACACTTCCATGACCTTAAATTCTCCCTCAGAGTTTTTTAATCGAGAGTACATTTCATCTTCCCCTCAAATATGGTGACTCATCCTGGTCCTGAAGCAGTGAAGCATCTCCACAACATGACACTGTCATCGCCACGTCTGACCATAAGCATCATTGTTTGGTTTATACCGGATGTAACAGGGCCGCTGTTTTCTCAAAAGTTCCATTTTTAACGTAAAAGACTGTAGGATTTTTTCCCAACGTTCTGAGCTTCATCGAGGTGTGCTGTGACTAAAGTCAGCCATGCCTTCATTTTCCTCTGGATTAGCAGTGACTCTAATCGTTCTCTCATGGATTCCAGTTTAGCCCAGTGTCTTTGGAATAATGGAGGCCTGAACGCTGACCTTCACTGAGGTTAGGAGAGGCCTGAAATTCCCTGCCTGGTTTCCCAGGACGATTAATGAATTCATGAAGGAGTCGTGGAAGGTCACTACTATTCCAATTCTAGTCCATTTCTAGACAATGTGTCTCTCTGTGGAGCAGTGGAGTCACAGAGACATAGATTAGAAATCTCTCCCACACTGATGTATTTCCGTCACCTTCGTCTTCATCTACTCTGGAATTTCTTTTGATAGTGTGTTACTGGTAATTTATAAGCTTAATTTATAACTTTTCTCTCCTGAAAATGTTCTACCAGTGATGATGTGATTGAAGAGGCCTGGTAGTAATCAGTTCTGGTTGTGTTTCCTCCACCCGGAACAGCTTATTTGTTTGCTAGTTCTTTTGGTTTTGGTTATAAAGGGGGGGGGACTATTTCACATAGATAGATAGATAGTATTGGTTATAGACAGGTGGCTATTTCATTCCACATGCACCTAGTGCCTTTCATCTGAACCAGCAGCCATCCTTCTAACATCTCCTCCCACTTTCTACCATCAGGTTAAGTTTACCCAGCAAGTGCTGTCACAAGTGAAAATCCCTGGTGGCATCATTGTGTTTTGTACTTTGGCCTAGTTTTTGGGATACATGACTTATTCAAAATGACTGGCATGCTTTAGCGAATGTCTCTCCCCTGCCACCCCTGTACTTGAGCAGTCTGACCTCAGCCCACTCTTGCATTATTCACAGCTACAGATTTGACCCAGGCCGACAGCTGTGAGTGTGTGTTTGTAGTGTGTTGTGTCTGTGTTCGGACACAGCGTGTAGTGGACACACACATATGCAGTTAAAGCAAAACAAATAAATTAGTTCTCAGGTTTTTAGATGGGGCACAATCTGTCACTAAATATAAGACAGACAAAACACTTTGAATGGAGCTCCGATTCCCAGCAAACATATTTCCTGCATTGACGTTCTGTTGGGTGACTCGGAAATTCATAACTTAATACAACGGAACTACATGGGTTCTTCATTTTCCTCCTCCAGACTAAAAACGAGCATCTAGAGTGAGTGAATTTGTGACTTGTAGGTGAGAATAAGAGCAAAGACGGCCAAAGTCTCTATAGGGCTGGTTTTCTGTCTTGAATTAATTCCATTTAATTTTCTACAACTGATCCGGGGTCAGGTTATCTTGGCAGAAGGCTAAGAAGTCCATTCAAAGATGGATCCCCTGGATCATTCCAGGGGATCCAGAGGTGATCCCAGGCCAGATGAGATATGTGGTCCCTTAAGTGTAGTTCACTCAAGAGTTCGGGGACTCCCCAAGGTCTTCTTCCGGTTGGAGGTGTATGGAAAACCAGCAGAAGAGGCATTCTGGAAGTATCCTGATCAGATGCACGAACCACCTCAACTGGCTCCTTTTGATGCAAAGCAGCAGATGTTCCACCCCCCATGATTTTTTCTTTGGTTCATTTTGTGCTTATCTTAATTGACCCACACCAGAGTCTGTTTGGAAGCAACCAGAGACCCCCTGAACCGATTGGTGTTGGTCTGCATCACACATAAACCACACTAATAAAGCAATTATACCAAAGTCTGTCTTGATCAATCCATCTTACCAATAAATCAGTACCAGTTCCAATTTTCTTGGTTGTGGGTTTTTTTTAATTTGTACCACAAGGGTTGAATGTTCAGCTGGCTGACAGAAACTACTCTTACAGCCATGATGCTACAGCTTATAATAAAACCAGGATAGGATTTTCCAAAGTAACATGAATTCCTGTTAATTCCTCAGCATCATGCCGTAGCAAAGTTTGATCAGTCTGAGTGAAGTCTTCACCAACCTCCATCCCACAGTCTGAATCCAGCTTCACCTGAATTATACAAATCATTTAAAGGCACAGCATTGCTTGACAATCACAGGCTTGAAATCGATAGATTACATAGAATAAATCTTACACTCAGTAAAATTCAAACTGTGTACAGTTTTGAATTTATCTAGTATTGACTTGGGAAGTCCATACTTTATTCTGGATGACACTGATATACACCTCCAGTTGAAACAGCTGAGACCAGATTGAAATGGTGATCACGGGAGTACTCAGGGGAGTTTCTTTGTCGACCATATAGAAAGTCTCAATTTTCACCCCAGTGGATTGAAGCTCAACTGGATGGAGAGGTGGAGCCACACGTTCTTTGCAAGGTCAGAGTCACATACATTCTTAATGAAGTAGATCCAGGTTGTGCATAAAAAGTAGTTTCAAAGGTGGGGTCTTGTATGTAACTCTGGGAGAGAGGTGAATATTTATCTAATTACTGATGAAGCTGCCTGAAGGCAGAAAAGAAGGAAAATAAATGGCCTATGCTGTTTTACCAGATAGTAAGGTAACATCCCTGAAAAGCCCCAAAACCCCATTCCATACTGACTCAAAATTAAAAAAATGTATGAAGTAACTAATATGCTCTAAGATAAGATCTCATAGTGACTCAATAATGAAGATAAATACATTATAGAGCATAGAATTAAAAAAAAACAAAAAAAAAACAATGTCCTTGTGTGAATTCATATGAGCTAAATGCGGAACACCAACTGAGTTCCAAACCGGATCAGTTGAGGCCTGAGTTGACAAACATCGTTGCTGGTACAGCTAGCCAGCAGGGAACCGGCCTATGGATAGAAACAGGTGATCCGCTGTGACAAGAGCCAAACAGAGCAGCCGAAAGACGAAGAAGACAGTAAAATATGACGAATACGAGTTCCCTTGAGGCGGTTCCCATGAGGTCAATTTGGACTAAATCAGACCAATGGTTAGGAAGTCATGTTAAGAATAAATGGAGTTTCCTATAAAAGCTCCAACCTAGTAAAATATGAACTCTTAGATACTGAAGTCTATGTTTTGAAATCACTAAGCTACCAAAGAAATCAGATAATAAAAAGAGAACTGTCTAAAAATAGAATAACTAACACAGTTGTCCTCCCAGACACTTTTAAAGGTAGGACAAAGAAAATTAAAAATAAAATAAGATTTGAAGAAAAAAGAAGAATCCTTAGAAGAAGAGAGAATCGACTCAGCTGAGTTTCTAGTGACATGGCGCCTGACTGCAGAATTTTTGTCCCGGTCTGTTCTTGGCTGGGCCTCGGGAACAGACAAAGGATCTAAGTATGTAATCTCTATGAGGGCAATCATTACTAAGAGGAGGCTCGAGATATCCAGGGTGAGGGGCCAAGTAATCTTGCAATTTATTTGAGCAATGCATTTTTTGGGTCAGAGAGGTGAAGTGAAGCACGTTTGATTTGATAATTAGAATCAGAATCAGAATCAGCTTTATTGGCCATGTATATATATTTACAAGGAATTTGACCCTGGTTAACTGAGCTCTCACAGTAAGAACATCATATAAAATAATTGTAAAATGAATTGACAAGATAATAAACAAATATACAAGCTATAAAAAAAATGGATATGTTCTTGTTTACAGGCTATATACATTTAGATATATATGTATTAATATGTATATATAAATATATATGACAGTGCAAAGTAATGACAGTTGGACTGGTTATTGAACAATGTGGTTATCCAGACTATTGCACAACACTGTCACTGGTTTGATTGTTCGTCAGGTTGATGGCCCGTGGGTAGAAACTGTTCTGGTAGTTTTGGCGAACAGTGTTCTGTTGCGCCGACCACAGGGCAAAGGTTGCAACAGGTTGTGTCCAGGGTGTAATGGGTCTGCAGAGATCCAGAGATCTTTTTTTGGATCTGATGATTTTTTTCTGCAGATATAAATGTCCGTTGTATTCTGTTTCTGTCATGTTTGGTAGCAGATCCAGAGCAAACAGTGACGGATTTGCAGAGAACAGACTGGATATTTGCAGTTTAAAACTGGATCAGCAGCACCTGAGGCAGGTTGAGCTTCCTAAACTGCCATAGGAAGTACATCCTCTGCTGGGCCTTTTGATTATTGTGTCTGTGTTGGATGTCCACTTAAGATCCTGAGAGATTGTAGTTCCCAGGAACCTGTAGGATTCCACAGCAGACAGTGTTGTTCAGTACAGCGGTGGGGCAGTGATGGGGGTTCTTCCTGAAGTCCACTCTCATCTCTACAGTTTTGCGCTTGTTCAGCTCAAGGTTGTTGTGACCACACCAGACGGCCAGCCGTTCAATCTCCCATCTGTTTGCAGACTCCTTGCCATCCTGGATGAGGCCGATGACTGTTGTGTCGTCTGCAAACTTCAGGAGTTTGACAGATGGGTCGTCAGAAGTGAATTCATTTGTGTTGAGAGAGAAGAGGTGACACACCCCTCTGGGTCCCCACGTGCTGATTGTCCTGGTGGAGGATGAGATTTTACCCAGCCTCACCTGCTGTCTCCGGTCCGTCAGGAAGTCTTTAATCCACTGACAGGTGGAGGTTGGTACAGCGAGCTGTAGGAGTTTGGAGCAGAGTATTCTGGTATGATGGCGTTGAACGCTGAACTGAAGTCCACAAACAGGATCCTTGCGTATTTCCCTGGAGAGTCAAGCTGTTGCAAGACGAAGTGCGGTCCTGTGTTGACTGCATCATCCACTGACCTGTTTGCCCGGTAGGCAAACTGCAGGGGGTCCAGCAAGAGGCCTTTGATGTCCTTCAGGTGGGACAAGGCCAATCTCTCAAAGGATTTCATGACCACAGACGTCAGGGCGACTGGTCGATAGTCATTTAATCCTGTGATGGCAGATTTCTTGGGGACCGGGATGATGGTGGAGCGTTTGAAGCATGAGGGGACTTCACACAGCTCCAGTGATCTATAAAAAATCTGTGTGAAGATGGGGGCCAGCTGATCAGCACAGGCTTTCAGGCAGGAGGGAGACACGCCGACTGAGCCTGGAGCCTTTCTCATATTTTGTCTCTGAAACAGCTTCCTCACCTCGGTCTCACATGTTCTACGCTTGGGGTCAGTGTGGAGGGGAGTGACTGGGGCAGTGGGTGTTGATCGTTTAGAGCGGGTGTCGAACCTGAAATAAAACGTATTCAGCTCTTTACAGCAGGGGATGTTTGTTTCCTGTAGTTAGTGACCTCTTGCAGGCCTCTCCACACTGAGGCTGGGTCTTTGGCTGAAAACTTGTTTTTCAGCTTTTCAGAGTAGCACGTCTTTGCTGCTCTGACCTCCCTGGTCAGTGTGTTTCTGGCCTGCTTTTACAGGACTCTATCACCACTCCTGTAAGCTAACTCCTTGGTCTGACAAAGGTGCCTGAGTTTGGCAGTAAACCAGGGTTTATTATTATTGAATGTGCAGAAGGTCTTCGTTGGCACACACATGTCCTTGCAAATACTGATGTAAGCTGTCACAGTGTCAGTCAACTCATCCAGGTCTGAAGCAGCATCATCGAAAACACTCCAATCAGTGCAGTCAAAGCAGGCCTTGCTCCAGCTTTGACTTGTGGGTCCACCTCTTGACTTTCATGACTACAGGCTTAGCAGATTTTAATTTCTGCCAGTAAGACGGGATGAGATGGACCACACAATGATCAGAGAGTCCCAGGGCTGCACGGGGGACAGAGCGATATGCATCCTTTATTGTGGTGTAGCAGCGGTCCAGCGTGTTAGTGTTCTCGTGGGACATGTGATGTGCTGTCTATAAGAATCATGAAATGGTCTCTGTGTTGAAATAAGGCACCTACTGTAGATGGTATTTTACAAATGTTCCTACAATGAGGAAAATGTTGCATTCGATATTCAAGAAGCTTTTTTAAAAAAATTAAAACCCCACTGATAAACGCATGTTAATTACAATAAAGAAAAAAGAAATGACTAAAAGTGATGTCATGAAGGTGTCATGAAGATGGCTCACACTCCAACTCTGCAGCGTACCACCGCGACTTCACTTTCATTATTTTGATTTGCAAACTTTCCAGTTAAAGCAGGAGATGTTCTTCCCGGAGAAAATGACTTTCAGAAAACTAATGGAGAAAAGATTGAACAATTTATCTTCTACAGGGCAAGGATGTTTCTCGTAACAAATAGGTATGCAAGAACCAAAGTGGAGTGAAGATTCTTTGTGAAAATGTATTGTTTCCTTGCCTTTCCTTCCTTGTCCTTGCAAGAACTTTGAAAGTTTTTCTGGCATCTTGGTAGCAGCATAAACAAATTAAGTACAACATAGTCATGTCATTTCCTATTATTTTTAACTTTCTGGCAGACACCTGCTAGAATTTGTTTGTTTATGGGCCCCAATATTCACTCTTTTACTATTCACGCTTTTTTTTGCTCCATCCACTCCTGAGGGGAAATAGTAAAATAGTTCAATACATATATTTGCCCGCCTGTCGCCAACTTGGTCCGTCTTCTGTTCCTAAGACGATAGTGAGTTTTTAGAAAACTTCACAAACCCGATACCACTTTACACCAACTTTATCAACTGTCAATGGATCAAGTGAGCAGAGGATGAGCGATGCAAACCGTGTGGTTACTTACATTATTGAAGTAGAAGCACGGCACCTACCTCAATATATTTGTCAATGACAGCATTTACAACCAACGTTGTAGGAAATGTCTACCCCAGCTAACATTGGACGAGAGGTGGTTTACACCCTGGACAAGTCACCGTTCGTTCATCCCAGGGCTGACACATAGAGACAGACGACCATTCACGCTCTCACTCACACGGATTGGTCCTGCCACGTCGACACTGTTTATCCATAATATGACCACCTGCCCCGCTCAGCTGCTTACAGCCTGTTTCCCTGTACACCGTAAAAGACATAAGTAGTGAAAGTATGGGGGAAAACCATCCCTTTACAGCTGCTTGCAAAGAACATGCTATGAAGGCGGTGAGAGTGAACAATAGTAGCAAGAAGAAGTTAAACTAATAATAAAGCTCCATAAAGTCCAGGATATGCAGGAAATTATTCCTGTCAGTTCATCACAACTAGGGACCCCCTTCACATTGTGAAAAAATTATTAAAACTTGTCCTTTTTTCCTATCCCTCACATGGACAGTATGACTTAATGTGCCCATGTATGCTGAGGCATAAGCAACTGACGTGAGCCTCAGCATATATCGCAGTTCCAGCTTTTTGCTTGATGACCAAGTTTGTCATGTTTTTCTCTGCACTTGTATTTATGGCGCAAGCTCGGGGCTACAACGCTATACAGTATGTTAATGTGTTGTGTGTGGTAAAGGGGGCGGGCGTCTTTTTCAGTTGTGCAACACACATTTACAGTTCAGGACAACCCATTAAATAAACCGGTCCAAACACAATAAAAGGAACATAAAAGCCCTCAAAAGAACAGTATCGACTTGAGTCCCTGCAGGCTCAGCCCAAAAGTAGTTTATTTAATGTGAGCTGATGAGACTGAAGGCAGAAGGAGACGCATAGACGTGGAGGGGAGGCAGGGGGATGGGTTCACATACTGAGGCTGTAGGCGATGGGTTAAACCGGAGTGATAGATAGCGAGAGCTAGAGAAGGGCTGCGGGCGCTCTGGTAATGGTCTGAGGACATCACTGCATCTAATGCTCACAAGCAGAGCTGCCAGGAAACTGAACAGAGAAGTGAAAGAAAGGGAACAGCGAGGGAGAAGGGATATGGGGTGGAGGGTAAAAGAGAGGAGAAGTGAAAGTCAATGGGTCACTAAGAAGAGGGAGAACATTTAGAAAATGATCAGAGAGCAGATCAGGATGAAACACATCAGTGCATCACTCCAACCAAAAAAGGTGGAAGCATCTCTGTACAAGTTAATGATGTCTCGCTCTGACCCCACACACACGCACGAACAAACATTTTAATGTGCTAGCCCAACTCTTGCCATTGTGGTGTAAGGTGTGTGAGCCTGTGTGTGGCCTTAAGGGGTTTTGTTCTGGTTGACAGCACCACACTGGAGCTCAGGCTGTCTCATTAAAGGTAATTATGTCATGCAATATTCTTTATCAACTGGCCACATGCTCCCCTGCTGCACGGAAATATCTGTTGTTGTTGAGATGAAATGCGAAATATTAAAATCCCGTTATGAAATTTAATTTAGTTTGAATAGTAAAATAATGTTATTGTGGGTATAATCAAAAATATCCATGTTTAGAATCTCTGAATTCTCAATCTCTGAATTCTGTAAAGGCATTGTGGCAGTAAATGGGTCCAAAAAAAATACAATTACTTTTTGGTTAAGCCCTCAAATTTGCAATGAAAAAGTGACACATTGGACATTTAAGCATATTCTGATTTTAAAGGTGTTCAGTGTTGGAGTTCATCTAATCAGTGATAATCCAACTCTGCAGAAATGTAATGAAGCTCCAACCACAGGAAAAACGCAGCTGGAGAAAGAAAGGAGTCAAGTGAAGTGAGTCCGAGTCAGGGAGTGGAGAGCCAGACTAAATAATAAGGACTAAATAATAAGGACTAAATAATAAGTATGATTCTTCGTTAGTCAAAATACAGTCACAAATGAAAGCTTTAAATCCGTCTCCATATGTCTGTACCAACATGGTGAGGGATATTTTGACTTTCAGCTGAGATGACACACAAAAAACATAGTTACGAATATTACTATCAAACAAAAAACAAAAAACCTTTGCCCCACTTGTTTATAAAGTCTTTTCATTATGTTAAGACAAATAGTCTCACAAATATATGCTTACAATGTCCGGGACGATCTACCAATTCTCTGTGTCTCCTCATTTTAAATGTTTAATATAAATAGAAGAAATAGCTGATTCTGGGTTGTTAATGTGATTAGCAGTTGTATCAACCTGAGATGTTCTGAACCAGTTATCTGGCCATCACCAGTTTGACACTGGTCAAAGTCACTCAGAATCTTCATCAGTTATTCTATCTTTCTGTCATGGTATCTTGCTGATGCTGAGGCCCTTACACTTTCATCACAACCACTCTAAAGTGTTCTAAAGACCTACAATCAACTTTTTTCATTCACTTGTCCATTCTGATTAAAATGAATTATTATCATTATTTCATCAATGGCATATGATTTAAGTAATTTAAGATTATTAATGCATTTTTAGAGTTTTAGAGACAATTTGAAGAAAAAAAAATTAATTTTACTAGGATTAGGGGGGGATATATGATTTTTTGCATGTATTAACACATCATTACTCTTTCTAATTCCACTGTGTCATTAGAGTAATATGGACAATCACTGAATACAATACAGTGACAGATTATAGATAATAATAAGAACGAAGAATGAAAAAGGGAGAATGAACTCCCTCAACTATTCAAGCATTCATGAGTAAAATCTAAAACTGGTTTTCATAAACGGAGGGGCGGGGTTCATGTCGCCCTCTGTTGGAGATTCCTGCACGCGCGTGTTCACTTTCCCAACCGCGCGTGAGGCAGAGGAGGATGAGGCTGACAGGAGTTTAAGAAGTTGAGCGAATCGCGCAGGAGCAGCCGGCAGACAGTTGATCGACGGCCATCATCATCACGCACGGACACGACAGGAGGGAAACACGCAGGGGAGCTGCAAATGTCTGATCTCTGAACGCAGCTGAGCGCAGAGAGGGAGGGGAGTCAAAAGTGACTTTCAGGACTCAAACACAAGGAGACAGACTTTGGGTGTCTGTGCAGCGACCAGGGGAAAGAGGATCTGTCTACTGAGGAGTCTGCTGCCATGGAGCATCTGAAGTCCATCGGGTCGGTGCTGATTGGAGTTTACCTGTGGACGACCTTCTGCTGTCAAGGTGGGGCAGAGGGTGCCGAGACCATGAGGGGAAAAGATGCTACCAGACTCTTCTTTTCTTCTATTCTTGTAATTTGAGCATTCTATCACATTTGTCATGGAGCTGCAGTGAAGGCTGCGTATTTGTGCACCTGTAGGTTATTCAAATGATCAATAGATATATTTTATAATATTCATTCCTTCGGCTCACCTTTACAGGTTAAAGTTTGCAAATAGGACCCGTTTATACGTTTATATTGAAGTGATGAAATCGGAGCACATTTTATTGCACTGCTGTATTTTGGCATCTGGAAGCTTTTTGCAATGGTGTTTTGCGAGCTCTTGCGCACGCGGTATAGTGAGCCTTCTCTAATAGTCTACAAACATCTGGTCCAGAATAAGGAGGGCGTCCTGTCGATGATGCACGGCAGGGTTCGGCTCATCCCCTCAGAGTAATCTGCAGCTAAAGGATGTCTAAATGAAGCAGGACTGCAGGGCCTGAGGAGGAGGTTTAACCTCTGTGGTGTGTCCGAATCCCTGCAGATCCGGTCTCTTCATAGATATTTATATCTATCTATTTCTGACTTACATTTATAGTTTAACTGTTTTAACCTCTGAAAAAAAGAATTTCCCTTATGATTAAATGGATTTTGTTGAGTATAAAGCAATTATGTTGGCTAACTTAATGTAGCCTACTTGGGTTTGGTCAGTATCATTTTAAAAGGGTTGGTCTAATTCGAATATTTTTATAGGTGTTATATTACACTACACCACTAAATATTTACTTTGTGAGTTTATGTGACCCAATTAAATTGAGTTGGCCCAACTGAAAAGCTGCGTGCTCAATAAAAAACAATTCAATCGTGTGGAATTACGTTCCATAATTCAAATGACTGAATCCACAGAATACCAGTTGCGTCTAAACAAAATTAACATGAACAGAAAATACAATTTTAGCAGCTTGGCTCAAAATTTGACATGAAACAAACCAAACAAATGTGGAAACTCAGTCGCATCCCTTAATGTCAACTCGACTGAATCTTGTATTAGTTAAGATGAATTGCATGCATCTCCTACAGGATGTAATCATGTTTATTTTGCATACAATTTCATACAAAAGTCTACCTCTTTGACTTTCAAGTACATGTAACAGCCAGCCTAGTCCTTTTTTTTTTTTTTTTACATATTCTTTGTCCAACTAAAAGAGAGGAGGACTCAAAAAATCATCACAGTTCCAGCAAAACAAGCCTGAATCTTATAAATCAAAGAAGAAGAGGGCAATTAATAAAGTTCTGGTTAAATGGAAAAAGGCTGATAATCCGTGTTCCCTCATCTGGAAGCTCCATCTGAAGGTTAAAGTCAGAAGGTTAGAGTCAGGACGGTCCTCACATGTTCTTCTAGCAGGTTGTAGAGTGCTGTAGACTAGCAGACGGGACTTTAACTTTAGGCTAAAGATATTTTATAAGTGAAGTATTTTGCGTACGCTGTTATGGTTACAGTGCTAGTTGTTCACACAGGAGAACCTGGTGACACCTCACTGCTAATCTGTTCAAGAGCAGCTTCATAGTCAGGTGTTTCTGCTAACATCCATCTTACATGCAGGAAAACCTCTCGACTGTCAATCTTCCAAGTACATTTCTACCTCTCAGACTTTTTTCTTGAGAAGTCACATGATATTCCCAAAACGCACCGGTTACAATTTCCAGGCCAGCATTACGAGGAGCGCTTAAGAGCTTCCAAAAGCACGAGCGGATTTATTCCCTGATGTTCACATCATTAAAATGTTGTATTGTTATGCCCACCATCTGTTCCAGACACATTCCCTCCTACCGTGAGTCAAACGTCATATGGCCATTGCTGTCTTCTATATATATCCACTTCACATTGCAAGATTGGGCATTTTTGTTAATTACGCAATGTTGTTGTTTTTTTCACTTCTTTTAACATCTCAAAAAAAGAACATTTTCCACAATTATTTCCCCGAAAAATCAGGATGTCATGGAATACCTCCGCAGAGGTATGCGATCTACTGATTGTTCTTACAGCATAGTTGCTTCTGCATGATCGTACAAAATATTTTTTCGAGTAACAATGCTGTTGCATGTGAATTTGTTTTTATAGGACATGAGCTGAACATGGACTGAATATGTACTTCTCAAATGTTCTGATTCAATAATGAAAAATGGCAAGTAGAGGTGAATGTGAGGGTGACTTTGTTTTCCTCACTTCGATGAGCTGGCAACTCTCCCAGGTTGTACACTATTCCTCCCCCAATGTCAGCTGGGATAGGCTTCAGTCCCTGTAACCCCTTAAAACGTAACAGGACGCCTATCTGGTGAAAGTAGAGGATCAAAGCAGCAACTAAAGGCCCATAAAGCCTCAGTAGATGGTGGAGATGTTTTAACAGCTAAAGAAAAGAGCAACAACAGATGCAAATAATCATGACTCCAACTGAATTATCGTGCAGCACAGCATCTGCAGGGTAGGAAAGTGTTTACCAACAGTTTTGACATTGAGACTTTATTACATGATAAGGAATTACAGCTTATTTGAGACACTCAAGTGGCATAAAAATAAATCTTTGCAGCTTTAAGGAAACTTTTTTAAAAGAAACAATCCTGCCTACAGAATAAAATGGATGATTCTTTTAAACGTGAAGCAAATACATAACAAGGGAGTCTTGCATAATGCATGAGACTATTCTTGATTGAGGAATAATGTTGGTGTGTATTCTTGGGTTAGACGATATGCACACATTTACACGAGTGAAGGTAGAGTTGAGTATGAAGAAAATAACGTGACCTGGTCAGATTCTGTTCTATTGTCTTTTTTACGTATTAGATCAAGCATTGATCTTATACGGATATTTGTGAACCCCCTTTAATGTGATTCGATTTTAGACTTCCTTAGTCTCTAAGTCTCCTTAGTGTTCGGCGTGCCTGAGGATAATCAATATCTCATCTGCCTCTCTGGTGATGTTGTCCTTGTGAATGTTTCATGTACTGGAGTTTTGATATTATCTAGTTTTTGGACGGTTCTTTCGTCAGGGACGCTAACAAGTGTTTGGACGGTGCACTGGGCTTTGCCTTCTGGGCCGGTGTAGATGTTCTTTCTTCCACTGTTACTATCGATAAACCAAACTGCTACTTGAGGAATTAAAACCCTGACACCAGAAGGTTCATGCTGAGGTCCATATTTCTGGAAGGAGACAGCTGTTATGAGTTTCCTTCTGGAGAGCTTTTGAAAACTCCGATATGGAAACAATGAAAACCGAATAAGTAAAAAATTATAATTCAATGTTTCCTGAGATTTTGCCGATAGTGATCATTTTACATTTTTTCTACCTTAGAAATATATACATTGTTCATTGTACTAGCTCCCTCCCCATAAAACAATATCTATTGTTGTCTCCCTGTTTAATGAAAACTGAAGTGACTGAGTTCCAGTTTTACAAAAACTTTGCTATAACTGCAATAAATCAGCCTCTTTTCTCCGAGGTGAAATGTGCATCCAACAGGCTAAAACAGAATTTTAATACATTCTAACATGAATAACCAAATCCAAACTGTAAGTTCTCTTCGAAATTGCACAAAGATTCATGAATCATTGAAGCCGTTGTCCAGGCAGAATTAATTCAGTTATTTCGAAACCTCTCTCGACTGTCTGAGTTGAGGATATGCTGTAATGACAGCATTTGTAATATCTTTTCACCTGTTGCTCTTTTTTCAGTGTATATTTTTTGCAGAATAATGCTGAATGCTGAATGATGTTTGCTGAATGTGTTCTTTTGTGTGTACCCTCGGTTTAGACTTGAAGACCTCATTTGCAAAGACTATCCTTAGAGAAATGAACTGACTTACTGCTGTTAGTTAATATTAATACCTAGAACATTCTGTACTCTACATCTAATTTGTCAATAGAGCTGTTCTTGTCCAATTAAAATGCATTGGGATGTGGTGTTTCACACCACATCCCATCAATAGCCCTAGTTGTTCTTGAAAAAAACCTTAATAAATCCTCTTAACTGTATTTTCTTTAGTTGTTTTTTTACATTGTTTGATCAACCAAACTATAAATTATTTGATATAACTAGAGATGTGCAATGAAAAACTGTTGGTGTGTGTTTGTGTGTGTGTTTGTGGGTGTGTGTGTGTGTTTGTGTGTGTGTGGGTGTGTGGGGGTGTGTGTCTGTGTGAATGTGTCAATTCACTAAAGGAGCAGACTCGGACATTTTATTGTAGATTTTTTATTTCATTTTTTCTACATTGCAAGGAGATTTCTCAATAACTCTATCACCAAAAGTAGGGGATATAACAGAAATGTCATTGCTGCCGCGTCCACTGCAGGTCATTTGTGTTATTCAATCAATCAATCAATCAATCTTTATTTATATACCGCCAATTCACAACAACAGTTGTCTCAAGGTGTTTTCCAGAAATATTGTGATGACTCAAAAACTATTGCAGGAAGAGCTGGGTTAATTTAGGGATAGGTTGGTTGTATATTTCCGACACTAGGGGGCAGCTTTATCTCCCAAAGATTGAGCCTTTATTGCTCAACTGATGGTCTGATTCAGTCCAAATCTGGTGCAGATGAATCGACTCAAGGATATGTATGTTCTGTATATCATATTCTACAGTAATAGCTCAAATATTTGAGCTTTTTTACGAAAGACAAAGTTTTTTGGACATTTATTTTTATTAGACATTTTTGATTTCTCACACCACTCTCACTTTCGTCGTGCTTTATTTCAGTTGGCCATGACTTTTTGAAAATATGCAGTCAGTATATGCAATGGTTGTTAAGAGTTTTCTCAGAGCGACAAGTCTTTATGAAGGACAATCGAAAGTGATGCATCCATGGAAACGCTTTTTTATTGCTTTCTGTAGGGAATAAAGCAGATATAATGATATTTTGATTAGCGGATTCGCTTAACCTCCGGGTCAGGCAGTCATGTGACTAAGAGTAAAACTCTCAACCACCATACTGACTTCAGTTGTCGCCATGGCAATGTGTACATAATAGTCAAAATGTCACTTTAAAAAAAGCTATTAAAATGGCTGGTTAAGAGTTTTTAGCAAGTATGATACACTTTGTTTACTGTAGCTTTTCAAATGTGAATGTTAGGCTCAGTATTAACCTTGTGAAGTGTTGTGGCTTTTGCAGCGTGCGTGTGTTGTCAACTTGACAAAGCGTTTTTTCTTTATTTGCAGCATGTGCATATGATGTCATATGATGGTTGCAGTGTGTTTGCCCCTGCCGCCCAGAAGACATCTACTTAATGATGTGGCTGTAGTGCCACGTCATTATGTCATATGACATAAAGTCATGACTCTAGAGAGTCTGTGATGGAATAGCATGGCTTGAGTTCCTTATGATGTAATCAATTGGCTCTAGTGCCTCTCTTAAATTTCTGTCTCCTGCATCAACCATGAACTATAAACTTGGTTCACTTACATGAAAGGAGGCATTAGAGATCTGCAGATGCTATTTTATTTCGATCCCTTTCACCTTTCCATGGTTTTATTTTACCTTGAAAAATTCATTTTTTTTCCTTTATAATAGCATTTGGGCAAAGTCACATTTATTTATTTGACATAAAAGTTAGTTTACTGGTTAGTCGCAAACGGCCTGGGAAAACATACAACTATAAAGTATATAGGTGTGGAAATCAATACAAAAGTCACATTGCATTGTGGGAGATGTACGATTCCATGAGCGTGTCCAATCTTTCACACTAAATTCTTTGAGTGCCTCACTGATTTGTTGACATTGATAAAGCTAATGAAATGATGTGATTATTTTTCATATTCTTGTCAAACAAAATCATTTCAAAAGAAAATTCAAATATTCTTTTCCCAGAATGTGAGATTTAATTTATATCTGTGATTTGATTTAGAGCAGTGTATATTTCTCACTGATACTTTTCACCTGTGAGTCTCACTGTGTGTAACAGAAAATAAATGTGAACACGACTGTCACACAGTTTGTAGAAATTATTATATAGGCATCAAGTGCTTTCAAGGATGAACAACTTGTAAAGTGAATTGCCTTGCGCGTCTACTGCTGCCTCCTCCAGGCTATAAAGTAGCTCTTTTTAAATCCGTACGATATAACTGAGCTTTAATGATTGTGGACGAAGTGAGGAACCCGCCGGGCTCTGAAATTGAAATATGAGAGGACACTAATACATTGAGAGAGATATGTGGCAGCCATTTGAAATTAATAGAGGCCTTCAGGCAACGTCAAGTCTGTATCGGTGTGTTCACACAGAGGTTGAGGATGTGAATCATGTAGCAGGTCACTGGGTGCTGCTTTTATTGCTGAAAAATTGAAGAAGAAAAAAACAACTGCTATCATGTGGGACGGAGGAGATTGAAAATGAATAAAATATAGAGTATAGGTAATACGCAAATATTAAAGGTAGAATCCGATGCTGTAGACCAGTGAATGATAGTGATGCAAGAACCAGACGTCAAGCAGTGCAGAACATGTTAATGTCACACCATGATAATAAGTTAATTCATTTCCCGACACCCAAACCCAACTTGGTCAATAACCCTAGTGAAGTTAAACATGCACATTTGTTCAGCCGTCCACATAACTGAAGAAATACAATTTAGAATCCTTCCAGTCCAGTTTGATTGGAGTGAATGGGGTACGCAGTAAAAATGTGTGATTTATTATCAACCTCTACAAGCACAAATTCACTTACGATGCCCTACAAAGTTGAGCAGCTCTGAGGCATGTTGCTGAATACAGTTGGCTGTGACTATTAAATAAATTAAAACAAACCTTTTCAGTGATATTCATATAAACATTGAAACATTTTATGGTGAGACTCTTGATAGGAATTGTTTTTATTTGACATTAAAATAAGTGACATATTTTCGGGTTGCGTGTTTGATGGATTAAAGAATACATCTGATGACGAGGCTTTTTTAAACTCTCTGAGGTCCGTGGACGTGTGGTATTGTTTGGAAATTTTAAATATTTGCTATAAAATGGTGTATAATCCTTCGGAAACTTGTGCAAAGATTGAGCAAACAATCTCAGGCTACTGATGAACACGCTGTGAAAAGTGTTTTTCAACCATGCTCGCAGTGGAAAGCTAAAATTACTAAATATGACTGCATTCATGAGACAATAATAGAATCCATTCAATATGACAACCAGTAAGTAGTGAATATTTATAGGGGCAGGTTATGTTTATTGATAGGCGCATTAGCTGCTGCACACATACACACACACACAACCACACAAACACACACTTGCAAATGCCGACAAATCAAAAGACTCAAGGGAGAGACTCTTTCAAAGCAGTGGAGGGTGAGTGCAGACAGACAGTATTTGTTGCCCTCAGGGCTTCACAACATGATGAGACAGAAATCTGAACCTCCTTAAAACCCCTGTGAACTCCTTTGATGTGACGGGTCCCACTGTCAGTCAAATGCTGTCCACTGGAGTTGTAGACTGATATAGAACAAGACATGATATACCTTAACATACTCTAACAACACTTTTTCTTTTAGTATTTCGCGAGAACATAGAACTTGCAAACTTTTTTCATTCATTTTAATTATTTATTTATTCATCTGTCCATCTGTCTGTCCCTGGATACTTGCTTACATTCATTCTTTTACTTACTAATTTTCCATTACACAATAGAATCGCTAAAACTGGCAGATAGAGGTTTTTTTCTTTTATACAGTATGTCTTATCTTTAATATACATGAAGGGAAGCAGCTAACTGAAGGTGAGCGTAAAATGTATACTATCAGACTTACACTATCTGGACTATCTGTCCAATAAGAGGGTAGAGGACATTATTTGTGCAGTCTTAAATCTACTAACATTCATACATTACATTCAGTGCATATTAAAAGGGGGACACTCACAAAGAATGGTGCGTAACAAAGACAAATAAAGGTTACATAACTGCTAAACTACAGACATGGAGAATCACATATGGGGCTCTGTAGGGATAAACATGCAGCCCTCAGGAGTTTGCCCTGATGTAAACCAAAGCTGAGTCTAATAACTGACAAACTTCCGGAGGATGCACCGTGCTGCGTATCGCCATCTATTGTACCAGTTAGCAGCCCGGTCTGTTTCATAAGTGTGCGTCTCTCTCATTTTAGGATTAACTGCTAATAATGGAAGTGCCACTCAATACAGTCACGACTGACTGCCTGCCTCCACCCCAAACAAGCACATGCTACGCTTGCTGATGAGGTAAAAACGACAAAAAGACAGAGATGAGTTGAGAGAAGCTGATGAGACAATCAGCAAGGTCACCAAGGTTTGTCCTATCAGTCAAACCTTCTGTTGGCCTCTGCCTTTTATTAAGTTAATAATAATAATAATACATTTAATTTATAATGCACTTTACATTTAGTTAATCTCAGAGCATAGATATAGCTGCAATAGAAACTACACTCATTTATAGGTTTTATTTTAGATTATTTCTGACGTTATTTTTAACTCTATTCCGCTAAGCAGATAAACCTACTATGACTTCAGATGTTATGTCAGACAGACTGTTTCTCCAATTGGGGTTTGCGTACTCCTAGGGGTGCGTTGCTGTACTGCAGGCGGCAAAAATTTACGCTGTGTTCACATCAATGTTTTGAGTTTTTAATTAAAGCTAAGGCAAAAACACAAGTAGGTTTACAATTGCATTGTTGATGTGGAAGATGCGGTTCCACAGTTTCTCGATCATTTATCACTTGCTGATAGAATTTTGCATCGTGCCTTGATGTAAGAGCCTGTCAGGGAGCAGATGTCGGTAGGACGTTGATGTGGAGGACAAGCTTATCGTAGCTGTCTGTTTAGTTTCTGGATAATATTTGGAAACCAGACACAGCGTCATTTGGTTTTCAGATGTATCTGTGACTTCAGGATTAATTCAGAGCAGCGTTTGTGTTTTTGTCATGTTTGATAATAGAGGGAAATTGTGGAAAGATATGTATATTCAAGCAACAGTTTGAAACACATCATCCACGCAATTCCCAAAAGAAATGCGCTTTAACGACTTAATAAAGAACGCAAATATAAGTCTAATAAGCTTAATTTTATATTTTGTATTCCTATTTTAAACGCGAACTGTTGTAAACCGCAAACAATAAATGCTGCCTCGTTCACTGTGGGAAGACGGAACACTGAATGAATGACAGATGAAAATCAACAGAAATTCCGGGTTTAATAAAACTAAATTCCCTCATGTTATTCAGTTCAATGTTGCATGATGATAAAACGTTTTTGTCATAAATGTATCTATGAATTGTAAACAAGAGTAGAGTGTAAGTGTCAGTAACAAGTTATTTTATTTCAGAGCTGTATCGTCTGCTGTAATCTCTGCCTGACTGCGCCGTCATCTGTCTCATGGGCAGGTGCAGTCTTCCAACTCTAAAGATGAGAATAATTAATAAAGGAAACAGACCTATCCAATATTTGACACAATCAATGGAAGTGCTCCCGGGCAGTGACTTAATTATATAGGCTATTAAAGATTAATTGCAGTAAATCCCACATCCATTCATAAATATTGCCTTTTGTCGGAACTCTGTACCCATGCGTCGGATGGCTTTTCCTCAGCTCACCTCCCTTCACTAGCGCCAATCACTATTGCCCACTTTGCAGACTTTGTGTCAATAAAAGATTTAGTTGTGATCTGACACTGGCCAACATCCTCACACACAAACAAATAGTAAGCTGACTTTGTTTATTCCTGCCTCGTTATCCAATTAGTCATCCACCCAGTCACTCATGTCTTGGTAGTCGCCCTGTAATTGCTGGAATGTGTTTAGACCGTATCTAATTAGGTCAAGGGTGAGCGGGGAGACCTTTTCAGTTATGGCTGAGATGATGTCTTCAAGTTCTGTGAATGTTTTGCTGATGGCAACCTCAACATAATAACTTATACCTCACTGTGTCCATGTCATTATTGTTCAGCATTTTTGATCTTATACAATCTTAAAAAAGTTATTCCATCATAAAAAAATAAAAATACAAATATATATAAAGATAATAATGTTATGATAGTAATATTATTATTATTATTACTCTACGGAAGCGCATTGTATTCACCAAATAAAAAAAAAAATTCAATCACTTATCTCATAATTACGAGAAAATATCTCATAAGAACGATATACGTATCTCATAATTGCTAGAAAAAGATCTTGTAATTACGAGTAAAGGGGGATGTGTCTGTTTGTTTGCACATGCCCTGTAATGTTAACCATGCTTCTGTAACTGCATCTGTCCTTCCAGCGGCTGTATGACACAGTTGTGTTTGTCCAAAGCTATACTTGTGCTGCGTTGTGGCACGTTTAATAAATGGTAAAGGGACTGTACTTATAAAGCGCGTTTTTAGTCTGCACGACCACTCATAGCGCTTTACACTGAGAGCCATCATTCACCCATTCAAACAAACATTCATACAGTGATGATAGAGGCTGCCATGCAAGGCGCCACATGTTCACCAGTAGCAGTAACAATCATGCCATCATTCACACACCAATGGAACAGCCATTGGGAGCAACTTGGGATAACTTATCTGAAGGTCGGTTGATAAAAGATAAGTGGATTATCACCCTACCAACTGAGCCACCGTCGCCCCTCGGTGCACAACTCTTGCTTCCTACATAGTAGGAATACGTTGGGTTTCAACCAACCGGGGCCTTTCTGTGTGATGTTTGCATGTCTTCATTGTGTTCATGTGGATTCCCTCCAGTTTCCTCCAACAGTCCAGAAACATGCAGCCTCTGTGAATTGGTGACTCTAAATCATGAATATAACTACAACTGGTTGGCTGTCTCTAACCTTATGAGGAACTGCCGACTTATTTAGGATGTACCACAGCTGGTGGCTCCAGTGCCCCCGTAACCCTGATAAGCGGTTGGAGGAAATGAATGAATGGAAAAATCTGCTTGTAGCAACATCATGATGGGTTTATTATGTTGAATCTAAATTATCATGCTTACCATGAGTAGATCTTTCCAAATGAGGAGGTGCTGATTTTCTGCCATTAAATCTTTGGTGAAAGTTTATCTAAGGTTAAGAAACATGTTAAGGAACGCAGAAGAAAGTAAGATTCCATAACAGATTGAATTTTCCATTCCAGTCAACAGCAATAGTTTCAGATCTGAGGCCCTATTGGAGGTATGCCATCTTCAGTCGATGTTTGGCAAAGTTGTTCAATCACTGTTGAACAAGTAGTCTATCATTTGAAACCACAATTGTCAAGGTTTGGTTGACTTTGTTTGTGAAAGGAAAACAAACCGCAGCCCCTGAAAAAATCCAAAGTTTTATTGACTCATTGCATCCACTCTGACCTCCATCCTATGTGGACTGAATAACTACCTCACCTTGCTTTCACCATTGCTGCCATCATAACTGCTACAGCCACTAGAAAGGCTTTGTTGCGCAGGAAAAACACACTGAACCAATGTAGAGAGATGTGGTTTCATCTAACAGTTTGTTGGTGCACGTTTTTAGGAAAACAATGACTTGACTTAATTAAAATGATTTAATTACATATTCCTTTAGTAGCGCCAGGCTCAATCTACTTCATCTTTGAAGCTTTAAATACTATTATAATAGCTGCTTTAAATGTTACATCACTCACATATATAGTCTCTGACTTTATGGACCTACCTTCATAACCAGCTGGGTTTGATATTGCATCAAGGACAATTCTGTTATACCTATTAAAGATGGATGCCTTGTTCAGCGTAAACCTCTTGATGAGGCTTAATGAATACAAAATGTTTCTTTAATAGCCAGGTTATGCAACTTGGACCCATCGGGAGAGATGAAAGAGACATTTGTGTCTGAGATATGAACAGACGTCTTCACATGGGTGACCCAGCCGGGGCCCATCAGTCATCAGTTTGTGCCGAATGTGCATCCCAAATTATTGGTCACTTTGTTTTGATTCATAGCTTCTGTGACAGGATTTCATCTTTGATGATGTACTTAGTGGATCTTCTTTACTGCAACTAAATTGTTTGGGAGACTGATGACTGTCTGATATAAAGACTGCCCTGCACCCAACAGGAAGTTAAAGCAATTCTAGCCTTAATTAGACTGCCGGAAGTAATAGGGTGGTATTTAGAGTATTTGTATCAAAGCATAGGGTTTAGTGAGTTATTGTTAAAGATGCCAATTGTGGAACTTAAGTTGTCACTTCATCCCACCATTCTTCATAACCAAGGGTCAAAACTAGCAACATATCTCATAAATATGAATTCATAAAAACAAAAAACATTGCTGAGAAATAAAGTTTCACATTGTCGACTGTCATATCCACTGTATCCGACCGCTTCACACCAGGGCTTAACTGGGACAGAATTTTGCTCTGTTACTTTTGGCACAGATTAATTCTGGACCACTCCAGCCCTATCTCATCCCTGCTTATATATCTCTCTTTATGTGAATAATAAATTTCTTTCTCTTTAATCCTTTCTCAGGTGTTCTTCCCAATTCACTGTTCATTTCTCTTCGCCTCTGGTCTCTCCACCCACTTATCCTTTACCAGCTTTCTCTTTTTGTATCCTTCTAGTTCACTCACTGATTTTTTTCTAATCCCTCAATCCTCCAAACTTCCCTAGTTTTCATTGTCCTTCCTCTTTCTGCTCTAGGATGTCATGGCGGAGTGCACCAGAGGAAACTGTATCACGACCTGTTGGTAAACTACAACCGCCTGGAAAGACCGGTTCAGAATGACTCTGCACCCATTGTGGTGGAACTCGGCCTCACGCTGCTTCAAATCATTGACGTGGTGAGTGTGAACATAGTGAGGCAGGGAAAGTGAAGGCATTTTAAGGACTTGTTTTCTGAATTCCACATAGACTGACTAAAAGAAAAGTAAAGTTGGGCACCTTCTCAGATGTTTGTTTTTGTAGTCTTTGTGTTTGAGGTGTTTCATCTGATTTATCTACAGTGACTGTGGTGCATAATAACTCACAAAATATGTGGCTGCTGCAATGAATCTCTCTTTGAATTTGAAGCTGTTTATTTCCATCAATCATAAAGAAACCAGCAATGTCAGAATATTTGTCTCGGTAGGGAAGAAAGAATAAAGTTTATGAGTCCCCTCTGCATGTCCCCTGCCCTTTCTTTAGAGACTTTAAAGTTCTAAGTTTTATGATATGCCTTTCTTCTTACTTGAGCCCTGTTTCCTTCTGCTCACTTCCCTCTGTCTATAACCATCTTTCCATTCTGACCTTATATCTTAACTAAGGCAGGGTGATTAATTAGAATAAAATAACGATCTGGATTCAGGCGTCTATGCAATCTCATTTCTGAAGTACAACAATTCTGCAACACTTTGTTTGGAAAATGAGCGGCAGAAAAATGTTCTATAGCAAAATACAGAATGTGCAATTTGACATAAACTGAATGACGCTTGATGTGCTGGTACTATAGCACTCTCATATTTGATGTATTTTGTGGCTGAAGGTTGTAAATGTTAAATAGGGTGTTCCTGACCTACATACACAATACAAATCCTGGTCTCCCGGTTGAGGGATGACTGCTCTGCCCACTGAGCTACTGTAATCTTCAAAATATGTTCCTTGTATTGAGACTTTTTACTATTATGATTTTCCGGTGTTATGCCTGGCAAAGGATAGACGTTAAATGAGGCGTTATTTATCTTTTTCGGTCGGGTCTGTAGACACCCATGGCCAGTCTTCCTCAAAGCTAAGCATAAGTGAATAGGAGAATGCATATTTTTCGAAATGCCAAATTATTCCTTGAAACACTTTCTGTGCTATCCTCAAAGGTGAAACACAGTGCCAAAGGTTGCTTTTTCGTTTTCTTCTTTGAACATTTAAAGTGGTTTCTGAAGAGAGAAGCTTTGCTCAAACATTAGTTCTTATGCATTAGTTCTTATGCATGTCCTACATTTTACACCCAGAACATACAAAACACATCCAGGACGACAAGAAAACCCCATTTAACTCCATGTTTTTTCAACCCTGCTCACTTTTTCTCATATCCAACCATCAGCCTTAAACCAACACTTCTTGTGGTTTTGGCAGATTTTCTGTTACATTTTATTTTGCGTTTTTTTTTGCCTCATCATTCCCCATTATGCACCTATGCCTTCTCAAACCCGCACCAAACCTTCTGCGTGATATCCCCACCACACAGCCAGAGCACTCGTCCAAAAAACTCTAGCTGACAACCTGTCACATCCCTGAGCCAGCCTTGTCAGAATACGTCTATGTCTCCATGTGATAAATACATGCCGGTAAGAGGTGAACATTTGACTGTAGGATTCCCTTTCTATTATTAATAAGATCAGAACTCCGACAAGGCCGTATGAAGCGGCATTTGAATGTGTCCTTAGAGCTTGCCAATGACGCGAAGCAAACATGGAGACGAGGGATGATATAATCTCCAGAGAGCACATATGGCGCTTGCAAGAGATCATTTAATCCATCATTGAAAAGTTCTGTCTTTCATGTGCTGCTTAAGACATTTGAATAATGATCTGTATAATACATTTAATATTTGTGGTGATACGTAAGAATTGTTGTTTACCATTTTTAGCTTACTCAATACATAATAGATAAGATGGCAGACCATGTGAATTAACGCTTACTGGGCAGTTGTAAATAATGTAATGCATGTCTGGGTAGAGTAGCCTTTGTTTCCTCCATCTGCTCCTTTGTAACTGGGGCAGGTAGATGCCCACAGACTGTGTGCATCACCATGAACTATGACCAACACACGTGCAGACTGACAGACGAGTACAGACCTGGTCACCATGCAGTTTAGCGGGGGCCAACATATGCCAACTAACAAACGTACAAAAAAGCAAAGTAAAATCAGTCAAATGATAGTAGGTTACCTTTCTATAATAATTTGTTTCATACTGTCAATTATTGTGTCTATTATAATTTTTTGGGACGGGCTATTCTCTCGTAAATTGAATTTGGAATTGTGATCACAACAGTTTTTGAGCTATCAAGTTCACATGAAAGATCCACAGTAGATGCAGCCGCTGCAATGACGAGTTGAAAATATACCCGAATGTTTAGGGAAATATGAATTATACAGCCTCCGCTCAACTACAGACTCATGCCAGACTTAGAAAAAATCCCCTGCACTGGAAATTCTGGTCTTCTATTACCTTGATTCAACTAGGAACTTTGCCAAATGTTAAGGCTGCTCTGGGGTCAATTACATTGATTATCTGATCATCATGGCCCCTGTCATTTTGTGCATATATTTAGCAGCAATTGAACATTTTGTTCTGAGGATGATGAGTTGGAAAAAGGAAAATCTGAACCAGCGAAAGGATCGTTGGCATCCAAAGCTCTTTGATTTGTGTAGAAAATTATGTTAGCCTGTGTTGTTTGAACCTGCAGAAGAGCTTCTGTAGCAAACACTATGGAAAAGTTCCTGCTGGTCCTGATTGAAAGGTGTCAGAACACATAGTTACGTCACAGTGACATCCCAGAGCTGTATTGGTGCCTTCACAAAATAGGGCAGGTGGTTTTAATCTTATGGCAAATTAGTGTGGATGTTATGTACACAAACCTGCCCACCTAACAAAGTTGTTGACAAAGTTGACAAAGTTGTCAACAACTTGAAAAGTTGTCAACAACTTGACAAAGTTGTGTCTTACAGACACAACTTTGTCAACTCTTTCCTGCCTAAATCATGTGTCCATAATCATGAAAACCATGAAACTATTATTTCTGATTACTTCTCCGACAATTATCATGATATCAAAATCTAATATTGTGACATCCCTACAGTTGAAAAACACCCAAATGATGCTTCATGTTTTTCGATTAAGGCAGCAACTCACCCCCAACCGAGAGGGATCAGTCCACTGTTTTTCAGCAGAGAACCACAGCCTGAGATTTGGAGATGCTGACTCTCATAATGAAGCCAAAAGAACCACATCAACTGCAAAGAGGAGATGTGTTCATGCTAAGTCAGGTTGTGCGGCATCCTCTCTGAAATTTAACCATACCTGTTGAACCGTTTAAGGAAATAAATGTCCTTGTGCGCTTGTCATATAAAAGTATCCAGTTTAAGATCAAGAAATGAATGAAAATATAAATGGATGCCAAGTGCATGAGGCTGAATGGAGGATTTTTGAGATATAGTTCAATATGTCAGGACTCCCTCCTTTCATTTCTCTTTGAAACACTGATACTCTCATCTGGACTGAAGGAATTACAATGAAAATGTGTTCCTATTGTTGGTCCTGGAGATAAGACCTGATTAATTTCAGAGATTAGGAAAAAAAATTGTAAAGTTTGAGTCCATATTATCTCAGATGTCCTGGAATCAAATACAGTTAAGGAGCTTTACATTGAAGTGTCCATCACTCCCTGGCCAGTCTGTCTGAAACCAGTCAGAGCAGACTTATGAGGAGATTAGTGTTTAGAGTGTGGCACGTCTGACGCTGCCTATTGCAGCTGTGTGAGATGCCACAAAACACCACAAAAGTGAGGTCAAGCTCAGAATAGAGCAAAAACACAGCAGCCTCAAAATCAAGCCAAATCTCTATGATTGCAAGCTCGATCGCACACGCCTACCCGAAGGACAAAAATGTGGCTTTGTGAAGGAGACAATAGGAGACTGTTCTATTTCAGAGGCAGATAATGGAGGCTACTTAAAACAGGATGGATAAAAAAAGAGAGAGTAAGGGAGGAGGTGAGGATGCAAGAGTGAGAGGGGGAGTGGCGATTGTGTGAGACACCAGTACCACTTCACTCCTGTTACAATAACAACAGGTTTGCCTTTCTTGTCATTGATGGAAACAACCAAAAGACTATTTGAAACTGATGGCATCATATGTACCATACAGATGTCATAACTGTTTACAAGTACACTGAAAATATATTGGTCAAAGCAGGTCTATCACACTTATTACATCATCTGATCACAATTATTTTCCTTAATCAATAGAATCACATCTGTTCACCACATCATGAATTATTTAGTCACAAAGCCTAACAAAGCAAGTAATTTGTTGTATTGCAGCAAAAATATAGGCATCCAAACTGTTGATACGGAAAATCTAACAAACTCTCGATGTATCAAGTGTAGCACATCTTGTGCATTTGTAACACTTCTTTTTATAACTAGGCCTACACTGTCGACCCCAAACGACCAAGGTATATATGACCCATCCCCTGCAGTGTAAAAGGAATTCCCCTGATTAAAGTCCTCAAATAAAATGTGACATAACGTCCACAGTATCCTTTGTAAGAAAAAAAGCTCCACAAAGTGAGTAGAATATGAACTATTACAGTAAAATATGATTTGCAAAGATAGATATCCTTGAGATAATTCATATACTCTGAATTTCGACCAAAGCAGATCAATGGTTGAGAAATAATTGCCTGATAACCTTTGAGGATGAAGGTCCTCCTGGTGTAGTAAATATACTATCCACCTTTCCCCAAATCAATCCAGTTCTTCCTCGCACTCAGGTCTATGGGGGTAAGCACTTTGAAAATGATAGTGAAATTAGTTCTCTACATTTGACCCATCCCAGAGGAGCAGTGGGCAGCCAATGTAAAGCACGCAGGAAGCCAATCAGGGTCCAGGGTATCACTCAAAGGGCCTATGACATATAGACCGCAGGGGCCGGAATCCAACCGCTGATCTTACGATTCGCTCTACCTCGTGAGCTACAGACATTCAGCTCAATATTTATTGAATATCTAGTCACTAAACTTTTACGCATATCTCTAATGTTACGGAGAGGTACCTTTTAATGTTTTGTAAATTTAAGCATTTAATTGATTAATTGATGCATTGATACTGAACATATTATCCGATATGTAGTCAAGAGTAGTTGCAGTTAATAGGGACAGCATAAATCAATTATTCCTAGTTTCCCTTTTATGAAATGCACCCGCTATGTGAAATCCTGGGTATTAGATGGTTTCATGCGCTTATAGATGACTTATATGTGGATATAAAAAAAAAGAAAATCATGTGTGGATTTACAAATGGGTTGACTGGATTAAAAAATATGGGATCATTATTCTGCTTTGGTGCAATATTCAGACGGAAAAAAAAAGAATGATGCACTTTAATCTAATTTCACGCAGTTACTGCCGAGCTTTTTCAAAAGCATTGATAAGGAGTCAGAAACCGGTAATTCAGTAAAGTTAAAATTAAGTAAATTTAATCTAGGAATGTCTCTCAACATAACAGCAAAGATAGTTGTTCAGGTTCCCAAAAATAAATACATTTACTGTATATATTTATATAGCATTAGCATATCGGGTTCCTGACTTCACTTTTACACCAGTAACATTAAAAGAAAAGTTTTCAAAGGAGCATACAGAACAGTTTTAGTCATGGCTAGAAGATAACGAGATAAACCTCCTCAGAGATTCTGATCCTGATGAAAGTTAAAAGGGAAAAAGAAACACCAATGCTATAAGATGGTGCTGTGGACCGCTATCATTGTGGGATAAGGGAGAGATAAGAATTGATAATTGAGAAACGCAGCATACCACTGGAACGTGGAGCATTAATTGTCGCTGTCATGGTTTTTTTCAGCAAAACAGCCACAAATAAGGTTTCCTTTCTTTCAGCACTCTTTCTATCTCTATCCTATCTGCTGGTTCAGGAATGAACCCTTCCTGTGTGTCCTGCTTCCATGTCATATCAGTCTACATTTCTGTCACTCGCCCTTTTCATCTTTTTTTTTCCTCTTTATGATTGTTTGACCATGAACCAACCTTTGTAAAATAAAATACAGTTGAACCCACGGAGCCTATGTTATTTTTTCGGTTTCCATGACGCTCATAAAAACTTCTACAAACTATTGATGAAGAGCTCAACCTCAGTCTATTTCCTGTTTAACCTGTTATATAAGTATTTTTAATTTCTTTCTTATATTCTTTATCATGGCAACAGTGTTTTAGATGGCAAGCATGACTTCAGTTGCCTTTGGAGAGTAAAGGAGCAGAAAGCAGGTCCTCATTAATGCCGTTCATGCGTGCCGGCTCAGAGTCACCAAGGTTACTGTTTGGCTCTATTCCTGATCTGTAACATAAATCTACCCTGTGTTTACCCGACAGGCAGTGCTATCGTCTTTGTTTTCTCTCACCCTGCGGATTAATCCCTTTCACTATCTGTCTACAACACATCCAATCACCGCTGATGATTCTCTCTCTTCCTCTGCAGGATGAAAAGAACCAAGTGTTGATCACAAATGCCTGGCTGCAGCTGGTATGTCTCCTCTTTCTGTGTGATCATAGTTTGATAATTGTCATTTAGTATATTTTTGGAAAGGGTGTGTTGTTTCTGTCACATTTAACTTCTTAACCAGTTGTGATTTGAGCTGCTTTTGTTTTGAATAGAAACTTTTTTGGATCAAGTTTAGTTTTTGATGACTCCCTGGGCCTCTGTGTGACACAATAATAACAAGTTTGAGTTTTATGTTACAAACTACTGTCAGATAACTTTAATACGTTCTTATAGTAAAAATAAAACATCAGCAGATTAGGGGGAAGGGTGTCGAAAATTACCTTCTGCGGGTCATTCAGTGCTCTTAGATGTCTAATTATAGCAGGATATAGTGGTTCCTGTCAGCATAAGGCTATATGTCACTGGAGGATGGAGATAAAATTAGCTTATTCTCCTATGATGTTTCTCAGACCCACACTGGGATGTACACATTAGTATGTCTGTCTGCCATCATATCCCTTTCATTTTCTAGCGCTTATCTGGGGCCGAGTTGTGTTTGGGAGATCTTAGGCGTTCTCAGGCCAGATGAGATATATAGTCCCTCCAGCATATTCAGGATTTATGTTGAGGTGTCCTCCCAGTTGGGAAGGACTTGAAAAACCTCCAATGGGAGGCCTGGAGTCCTGGAGGCATCCTCATCAGATGCCCAAATCAACTTAAACTGGCTCCTTTCAACACCAAGGAGCAGCAGCGCCACTCCAAGGTCTCCGCTCTCCACTCCGAGTTCTGAACCTTATCGCTAATGCTGAGCCCAGCCACCCAAAAAGGAAGCTTATTTCTACCATTGTATCTTTGACCTCATTCTTTCAGTCAACAAGACTCCAACAAGAGAGAAATGAGATGCCTTGATCTTTTGTGTCATTCTGTGTGTCGAAACATTTAAAAAAATCTTGTGGTGCAGATGCTACCAGCCACAAACTCGACTTACTACATAATTATTACTAATTATTTATTTTCGGTATGATGTCACTTCGCTCAGGCAGAGTGGGAAAAAATGTGCTGACGTCAGACAATCCAGTTGTGGCTCTGCTTCAATTTTGTGGAAGCTTGAGTCAGCTGATCAAAATTTCAAAAATTTCAAAAAATATCTTAATGACTTGTAACATAAAGTATATTCATGCATTCATTTTTCTGTAACCGCCATCACGCTGCCCACATAAAGTATTTCAATTCTCAATAGCAGATTTTCCACCCTATGTTGACAAAATTTGAGACTCCACTATAATTGAAATGCTATGCTGCTCCTTTATACAGTAACAATAACACGTCGACCAAACTTCTATTAAATATATTTTTGTACTGTCAGAGAGTTAATGTAAAACAATATGAGTGCAATGACAAAAATATGTATGTATTATAAATATAGACACAATATTTAGAATATAATTATAAGTGACTACTTTAAACTTAAAATGAAAAAGAAATCTGAATGACTTAGAAAATTTGAGGTCAATTAACTATTTTCAAACTTTTAAATGATTACTACCCATTATTTTTATCTAGCTTTTACTATTCAGACTTACAGTGAAAGAGAAGGTAATATGCGTCGAAGTGCACAGCCGGTCGGGTCAGTACAACAGCCTCATTTCCACACAGTCAGAAGAACCCTTTTAGGATTTCATAGCTTACACTCAGTCAGGATGAGCTGGCTGGCTTATGACTTATGAATGAATCAATTATTCAGGAAGTCTCCTCTTTAATACTAGTATCTACTTTGGTGTGATGGCTGAAGGGGGATTTGCAGATGCAGCAGATTTTTAAGGAGACTTCAGAAGTACATTAGCTAGGCGGCAGACAGTCATAGAAGGGACAGATCAAACTCAGCTACATAGGTGGATTTAAGGATTATCACCAAACTTGCAAAATTACATTATTATGTATTTGGTGCTGGTCAAAACAAATATTCAATACAATCGGTCAATGTACAGGAAGTCCGTTTACAAGCAATTGACTAATTATCCTTTTTCTGTCCAGAAAACAAAGTTACTGTAACTATTAATATACATTATATGCAATTAATTATCCGATGCTATACAGTGCAGCAGATTTGGTAGGCGACTATATGACCACTGAAAAGATGAACAGAGACACCAGTGCTACATCCCAAAGCCCAAAACACATCTCCCTCTCTCTTCAAACCAGAGAATGAATTTCACACTCTTAATGAGAGCCTAGTTATCTCAAATTAGTGACACTTTCTTAAAACGTCCGTTATGTACGTAACTCCTAAAACTATTCTTAGACAGCTGTTACCTTACAAAGCCTTCTCATCTGTTCCTAGCAGGATGCGATTTCATTCAGTTGTAATTTGTTCAAAAACATGAAAAGAATACGCTCAAGCACTCAACCTCCGAGGTCCACCGATGACAAATGTAGTGATTAAGTCATTAGCTGTGTGAGAGGAGAAGTATGTGAACAGACCCAATTGTGGTGACTGCTCTCACTTGGTTTTGGTCGGTAGGTTCTAATGAGAAACGTTCTATCTAGCATTTTGGGTTTATTCTAGTAGGATAATGTCACTTCCGTAGGTGGGCAGAGGCTCTTATATACAACCCTCACTTAGGTTTCAAGAGGACTTTCTTGGACGCACAAAAACTGCACAATGTCCATGTGCATATTTGCATACCCACAAAAATAGGAACAAACAGATGTGCCTGGTTACTGTGGTCACATTAGCTATGGTGGACTGTGTTTGCTCCATTTAGAATGTGCCCTATGGCTACAACATCTGAGTGACTCCACCTATATGTGCCTTCTATATTAAGTGCTGTATATATTAGGCAACCACACACAAATACACACACACGTGTATGTCACATCATCTTTCTCTTTATTGTAAGTCATGAAAAGAGGCACGGAGGTGTACTCATTGCACTGTTACATATTTTGGTGTAGGGTTGTGTTAGCTGAAGTGGAACCAGACTAAGATGGGAGAGCAGAGGTCAGAGCCAACAAATGTTACCATGGCAAAGTTTCTCCTTTATTAGAGCTGGACACAAAGTATTGAGCCAACAGTTGTTGGAGTATTACCCAAGGAGACAGGATCATTTTGGGTTAACAAAAATGCAGTGGTTTTGCATCACAGCACTGCATAAGTGTTCATGGATATGTGAGTACGGCGCACCTTAAAACCTTGATATGGATTAACTGTGAAATTCCGACAGAATCCTGCATTTGAACTCAATATTTTCAAGTCATTTTGCTTATGATCATCTAGCGGGTATTGGTTTTCAATAGACTGATACAAATTGAGTTTTTCAAGGGGAATCTCTGTCCTCGATTACAAACTTTCAAATATCTATGTAAATATATTAGACACTTTCCCAAAATAACGGTTTGAAATGGCATACCATCATCAATTACTCAACATGTGTCAGTCATTATTATTTGATAATAAATGGTGGTGTGCTGTGGTGGCTCATTATGTGGGGCTGTTGTCCACTTATTAGAAGTTTAATGGTTCGGTACCGAGACCTGGCCTCTCAAAGCTGCATGCTCCAGCAGTGTGTGAGTGATAATCTGAATTGTTTATGGCTCCTGATGAACAGGTGGTCGCATTGCTTGGCATCCTCTGTGAGTGAGTACGTGAATTTCGGCAAGACGTACCAGCTCACCGTAACAAACGGTATATGATTAAAGTAATATATTGTGATTCCAAAATAAATAAAAGAATAATACAATGAAAACAAACTTGTTTACCGTTTCACGTGAAATGGAAGTTACTTTTATATATTGTGCTCCATCCTTAACGTCCCCTCATCTCACTGGCCCATCCCATTCTGCTACAAAGCCAAAATGGTAACCTTTGAGTGTGCAACAATTCATATAAGTTTTTGCCTGCTTTGCCATCCAGGTAATCATAGAAAATTACATGTTGACATACTGCTCAGTGTCAACGCAATTAAACACCCACACTGGCATGTTTAAGTATGGAAGTGCACAATTTGGGACACCCAGTATAACAAAGCTACCAGCTAGCGCTGACCCAGAGCTTTGAAACCAACAGAAAAAAACAAACCAGTGTGCAACACAAGCATGATAGAGCTTTAACATTTTCATGGACAGATAAATACAAAGAAAAGTCCATTGGTACCCTTCCATTGTAGAGGAGACAGAAGCACTGATTTATTCTGTGAGGACACAGTACATTAGGAATGATGCACTACAGGTTCGACCCCTGAACTGTTTCTCCCACCTGCTGTTTTCTGCATCCCCTGATTTTAATCTCTCTGTTGTTTGTTTCAGTCTTGGACAGACATTTACCTTACATGGAACCCAGAGAGCTATCCCGGTGTTCAGAACCTACGCTTCCCTTCCAATTTGTTATGGGTACCAGATATACTCCTCTACAACAGGTAGGTTCACTCATAGCTCCTCCTCTCTTTTGCTCAATACAAAACCAACCATTGCATTCTTTCACCAGCTCACCATGTTGATTTCAAGATTATATTTGTTGAATCTATTTCTAGCTGCCCTACAGTATTCATCACAGACTCTCAATACCGTATAGGCCATTTCAAATCCTCTTGCTATAACCAGTCCAGGCAGACCAGAATAAAGTAAGCATATTACATACTTTTATTGCTGCTGTAACCAGTCCAGCAGCAATGAAACAAGCAATCAAATAATAACATATTTATAGGGGAAAAGGTATGTATTATAGCTACAATTGGTGGAAATAGAATCAAGAGGGACAGACAAGATTTTTGTGAAATGAGTGCAATATATAATTTATAATTTAATATAATTTAAGAAAAAGTACAGTCTCCAGTTTTCTCCACCCTATTGCATATGTCTGTCCATTTGATCCATGACCTCCTAAATGCCCCAACCCATAACTTACTATAGTCATAATAATAACAGACATGTGTATAGACGGATGAAAAGAAAAAAGGGGGGAAAAAAGAATACCTGAGCTCTCCAGCAGCTCAGTTATGCAGGAGTCACAAGAAAATTCCCAAGAAACTTTGGAATGAATAAAATCCGTGATTAAGATATTTATGTGTGGTAACAAATAAACATAGCCATTAAAGTTAATTTGATTATCTTTGTATAACAGGTGATATTCTGTATTTTGGAAAAATGTATTTGGGTTGAAGAACATTGCATAATGTGATGTGTCTAGGAAACTATAGCTCCTAAGGAGGAGTTTGGGTGGTCAATGGAGCTGCAGCATGTGAAGTGTTTTCATGAACACGATCATCAGGGTAAAACACCTGCAGGAATATTACTGAGCTAATCAAGGTCTGATATAGCTGATGATGGACACACAACTTCTGATGTATAAATGAAGCACTCAAGTTCTGCTTTTGTGCTCTTCCCAAACTATACTACTTTAAAGATATCCACATCATCCTAAAATACTCTGTAAGGTTACATCGGGTACTTGTCTAATCAGTTTTAATGTTATATTACTGGTCATGTTTAATCAGTGTTCCTCGAGCTCTGAGAGTCCTTTTACTTTTACACTGACATAGTTTTTAATCTTACCATACTACATTGGAAATGAACATCATAGTGTGGTTTTATCATTTACCATGGTTATTTAACAAAGTGCATTGGTATTAAAGAGGAAATGATGAAAGGCAGTCTGAACGATGAAACCGGAGTCTTGCTGGTAATTATTTTAGTGGCCACTGGCCACTGGCAAAGGAGCGTCTCACTCTGCTACAGCTATTATCCTCAGTGGTACATTGATCAGCCATATCATTATAACTATATGATTTTTATGCTCTTACAATCACACCTGTCAAAGGATGGGCTTTTTGTTCCTCAAGTGGACATTTTGTTCTGAAGTTTATGTGTTGAAAGCAGGAAAGATTGTTAATTTGACAGGAGCCATATTGTGATGGCTAGAAGTTCAAGAACTACAGGTCTTAGTTGGGAGTTCCCAGTCTGTTGTGGTACCCACCAAACTGGTAAAATCAAGGATAACCATTAGACCAGCATGAGAGTCATGAGCACCTAAGGGTCATTAACTGGTGTGGGAATCAAAGGTGAGCCAGTGTTGTCTAACGGCACAGAAGATCTATAGGCACAGTTTTTTTAAAGCAGTAATGCTGGTTCTGTCAGGGAAACTTCCGTCCTTTCATTCATATGGTTGATACTTTGACATGTACAACATGTCAAAACCCTGTTACAGAACCAGATAGCTTACAAGAATAGTTTGAGGAACAAGGTACTGAGTCTGGTCTCCAATTTCCCAAGATGTCAATCAAATCAAGCATCTTAGGGATTTGCTGGACGGCCAAGTCCTGTCCATGGAGGTCCCACCTCATAACTATCCTGGTGCACCCTGATTTCAGATACTACACCACATCTTAAGAGGATCAAATCAGTTCAAATCAAATGTATTTCATTTATAAAGCACCCATTCACAGTAAATTACATCTCTAAGGACTTTCCAAAAGTACTTGGTGTAAACCGTAGTCTTTAGTCTTACTTATAACAATTACGGGTACTTACATAATGTTATAGACAGGTGGTTATAATGTTATGACCGATTGGTATATATTCTGTTATTCTTGTTCTCCTCTCTCTCTTCCTCTATTAATACACGTTTGTTTTCTGCAGTACATTGACAGATACTCCCACATTCTCTGGGCTGTGTTAACCCAATACGACAGGTGAAGAAATTAATCTCCAGTTGAAATTTCACCCTTGGTTTCATGAGATGATTGAGCAGATTCCCCCCAGAGGGAATGATGCATAACTCCCACGGAGCTTTGCACCTCAGTTGAAATTAAGCTACTTAATAATTCCCAGTCCATAGTGGCTATTTCCTGCAGTAATTAAGTTATTCTGAAACACTACTGCATATTAAAGTAAGCATATTACATACTTTTATTTGTACGTAATATTTTATTAATCTTCTTTAGTCCTTTTAGCAATTTGTACTGATCTCATATTAGATTCTATGGGGCTTGTGGAAAATACTCACTTGGCTCATTTAATTTCTTTTCTTACGTTTGTAGGTAATTCAACTTTTATGGATAGAATTTGAAAAAATGTTCTTTCACTTGGGCAGTTTATTGGTTTCTTTGACTTTTAGGTCAGTCGGTTTTCTTGGTTGCTGGGAATTTCCAATATTCGCTTTGAGCTCTCGACCTGCTCAGCTTTTGAGTGTTGGCTACGACATCAATATCAATGAGAAACTCAATCTTTCTTTTTTTCTGTTTCAGGCTTTTGTGACTTGAAAAAAATAAAAATATGTGTGGCACATGCTTTGTCCACAAACACAAGCTGCTTTAAAAAAAAATGATTTACAGACAGCTGACTACATGATACTCAAGTTACATCCAGAACAGCTGTGACATGCTAAAAAAAACAACACAACATGTGCCTTAATGTGGCGCACCACGTCCGGCTCATATGAGGTCTTAGCCCTGTGCTTCATTTGGCTGAAAATCTATAAAGAGGATTGTAATGCATAACACTCTGTCCAAAAAGACAATCACAGGGAAAAAAATATTTTATTTCATGCGTTTCTCTCAGTCTGTTATCTGGTTATTGCTTTGTGAGCGTTTAATACAGTCTAAAGCAGCAATCAAAGGAATGGAGGAGGATCTATCCTTTACTAAATATATATGATACTGATGGATGAGGAAATATCTGCTGTTAATGTGATTAAAAGGGATTTTCTTTTTCATGGTGTTGTTGGGACTGTCTGAGAACGTTTGTGTCACTGCTGATCATTATTCAACCTTTATTTAAGTTCCAACAGTAAGTGTTAAATGGAGGAGTAAGATGTTTCTATCGCATCAATCATTCTCATGTAATCATATTACAAACACACGCTCTCTCTCTCTTCAAAGCAAGCACTTTAATAGTCAGGCTTTTGTCGAAACTCCACACAATACAAGGCAGATTCGACGTCGAAGTTGATTGATGGTGCCTTTGTTTCAGCTCAACCTTCTAGGTGATAGAGAATTTTTAATTTTTTTTATAAGGGGTGCGAATGTGCATGTGTGCACGAGAGATGTGGAGGGAGAAAGGGGGACGTTTGGCTATCTTTCACGTATGATAGACAGGATTAAGCAGCTTACCGTGGGGATCAGCGATTACTAACGATAACATTAATGTAGCGCTGACACAGAACCCCATTGAAACTGATATTCTCGATGCACGCAGAATAAATCGTGAAGAATACATTCATTTCTATTTTTATGAAGCAAGACCGCGAGCAACACAAGATTAAAATGATCAGATAAGATAAACGTTTACAGATTCCAATAAGGACATTATATCATTTCAGTAGACAAGGCCTGAGACAAAAAAAATGTATGTAAAACCGATTCGCTATGAAGGACTGTAAAACCAAAGAGGTGGCAAAAAGATGAAGCATTGTTCAGCTTTCACATACAATGGCGCTTTATGAATTGGCTTCATGAAGCCACTGATTTCACAAGCAAATTAGGAAAGTTATGCCAGAATTTATTAGTTTAACTAATTTACATAAAAAAATTACATCACCAGAACTAATAAACTCAAAGACTGGGATATAATTACAGAAGCAGGTTTGGTGAAAGCTTTGAGCATGTTAACCCCGAGATGAGGGAAACTCTGGGTTGTTTCATCATAAGAGAGACAGAGAGAGAGAGGGCGAAAAAGAGAGAGAGAAAATGTCTGGCAGAGTCCCTCAAGTGTTATCGGAAAACTCCACTATTGAAACTCCGATTACACTTCAACAGCAACACCAACAGGACAGGCGAAGGCAATCTGTGTGAAGGTGGAGGGCAGAGGAGGAAAGACTTAACTTATCCCCTGATACATTGATTCAAAGTATTTCAATTTGCTTCTTTTTTTGATGCTGTTTTGCTATTGGCTAAAACACAGGATATTATACTCCAATATTGACATTGCATTGATCTGATGAGAATTTTCCCATTCACAGAGTTATTTTATATACGTTATCAGCCAATAACAATGTTCACTCCTCTCTCCAGTGTATCCTGGGGCTGGACGTGGTTAAAACCATCATGATTATAAGTGACTGGAGACAAAACAAGTTTATACTCTACTTGAACCCAAACCAATTAATGAAATGGTTGATAGATTTGTATGTGCTATGGTGCTTTTAGACCATGAAAAAAAAAAATTTGCTTTGATGTCTTTGTTTATATTTTAGTGTGCCTTCCCCACTATGAGGGGTGCGGAGAAGTATCACAAGACAGAGTCAAAAAAAGTTAATCCAAAGATCTAACATGGACCTTTGATGATTGGAGCCATTAAAAACTGCTTTCTACTGTAAAGTGATTTTACCCAGGAATGAATGCTGGTAGTACATTACATAATTAAAAAAAAATACAGTAAACATTTACAGGATTATTGTTTTTTTTTTTTACTTAGATAAATCTAAATGCAGTGACCTTATGTGAAAATAACAAATACACTTTTTTATGCTTGCCGTTTTACAACTTTATACCGTAATTTATTCAGACAGTTTTTTAACGGTGTAGACTCCACAAGACCTCTGCAGGTGTGCTGTGGTGTCTAGCACCAAGGCGTGAATAACAGATATTTTAAGTCCTGCAAGTTTTGAGGTGCGGTCTTCATGGATCAAACTCCAGAACTTGAATTTGTCCAGAACATCCCACAGATGCTGTTTTGGACTGAGATGTGGGGGATTTCCAGGCCAACTTAACATTTTGAATTCTTTGTTGTGTTCCTCAAATAGAAAAGTTTAGGTAGATGGTAAGAGTTAAAGGAACGTCCATTTGAATGACAGGACCCAGGATTTTCCCAGCAGGACTTCAGCATCATACTACCTCCCTGGCAGTACGACAAATCTGTTCTTATTTTCAGCTTCTTTAAAAGTAAACAAAGCAAGGTTCACCTTCTGGACAGAGAGGAAAGATGGTTTGAGAGTGGTGTGAAGGAAGCCATCTATGTGAGATGTTAAGATCGGGGGTCTCAACATCCTAGACTAGACAGTTTTGCTGTGGTTCATACCTGGAATCACATGATGTTGACTGTGTACTTGAAACCTAACGTCTCTCTGTGTATCACTCACCTACTGGGGGTTAAAAATCACAACCCTCAAAAGTCAGAAATGAGGAAGCCTCTTGGATGAGAGGTGAAACGTCTTCAATTTTAAACAAAATGCCAAATCTCTTATCGATTCTGGGTTGTTGTTTTTTTTACTTGCACCCTAATAACATCTTATCAAGATATACTGTATCATGTTGTCATGACTTCAGTGGTTATAATATTATGGCCAATCATGTCTCACATAGTAATGCTTAATTATAGGATTTACACTACAACAATGCAATCACCGAAGTTTTACTAACCTATGTTTTGGTGACATTAACATCCCAATGCTATCATTCAGCTTTTCAGTCAAAAGCCTCACATCCAAGAAGGGTTGGACTGTTAAATTGTCGAGGGAAACTCAAGGAGTCAATCGGGATTCAACACCTTTATCATGCCCTTATCTTTCCTTTGTGACACACAACGTTTTTCAGACATGCCCAATCCACCTATTAATCACATGTGTTATCAAGATCATCCATCAAGACGCCTCCATTCATGCTCATGTCTGCTACCGGTGTAGATTCAGGCCTCCACATTAAGGTTGACAAGCCAGCTTTAGACAATCAATACAGACACATGGTGACATTTAATCACGAAATAACAATTGTTTTTCCCATTTTAACCATATCTTGTATCCATAGTTCTGGAAGATGGTAGAAACAAACCGCAGGACTTCTTTTCAAAGCATAAATTATCTATGTAATGTCTTTGTCAGCTTTATTTTCTTTCTGAACACTCTAAGGTGGCTAAATGCTAATTCAGCCGATTTATTTTTAGCAATAGATGTGAGTGATTAGTCATGTTCCCTATTATTCTCAAAGGCTCTTAGTTTCCTACACTCTGCTAAGTGAAAAGTGTAATTACATTTAGATTGTTGATGTGGCAGCTATAAATCTGCATTTGGTAATTCCTTGTCTTATAAAACCTCCTGGGTCCAGTCCCAATGTGCCGTCTAAAAATTTGTGTTCTACCTGTCCAACAAAAAGCCTTCAGCGCTCGCCGCTCCCTTTCTCTCGCTCTTTTCAGTTTCATTACGTAACAGGTATAGATGTGATCATGTAAAATAATAGATGATGGTGGTGCCAGGCTGTTTCATCTGCTGTTAGGTGAAAAAAATATGAAATCAATTCAGAATGTCCATCACATCATTTTAAAAGGTATGAACAAATATAATAATAATAATAATACATTTAATTTATAATGTGATATTAGCTGAATAAATAGATTGATTCATGTGATCATAGGAGGCTGTTGACTCTAGTTATTTTCATCCATGAGTTTATGTTATCTGCCTTGCTATCAGCTCCATAAGGCAGCTCTTACGCACAGCTGGGCTTTCTAGCTAAATACTAATATGCTCAGCAAATATAACATTTATCATGTTTATCATCTCAGTTTAGCTTAGAGTTACCATGTTACCATATTCTTGATGCTAATAAACACTAAATCCAACTGAGGATGGGTGTGGGGTAGTGTTGCTGGTATTTTGAAAATGTCCAAAACTACTTTTGACCTGATGCTCAGAGGAGAGATTAGGCATCAACAGAGTCATTATGGTCTCTCTCTTATAATTATGGATTTTAATTGGGTTTAAACGTTTCTAAACTGAAAACCGATATTATTTAAAAAAATACAGATAGATATCCATGTTGATATGTGAAGATGAAGATGGGTTCAGCGAGTGCTCACTTGTTAACATATATTACAGAATTAAATGCACTTTTTAAGCTCTTCTTCACTCCCGAGGTATTCAGTTACCCATGACAGTCAATAATAAAAGTTATTTATGTTCCTCGACAAACATCTTTCTAATTTTGTTGAGGGTCCGATGGTGCACCTAATCCCTTTCTATTAAAGAACACTTTGATCACAGACGACCATGTTTGCTGAAGATGATCAGTAAAATTAAAACTATCTGTCTGGATCTTGATTAATGCCCTTCATCTCACTTTGACATTCATCCTCACTCCCCTTTGATTAACGCTCTCGGATTTATGACCTCCTGTGGTTTCATTCTCCCTTTTGAATTTTTCTTCTGCAGGTCCTCTTTAAATGTCCAAGTACTTTGGTTTACAATATCCTTCTCTCCCTGCAGTGCTGATGAGAGGTTTGATGCTACGTTCCACACAAATGTACTGGTGAATGCTACAGGATCGTGCCAGTACATCCCACCAGGTGAGATATTCACTGTGGTAGATACTATGTTTGGGTTAAGACTTAATGTCATCAACTATATGTTATTGCTGTTTTACCATCATTTATAATCATTTCTTACTGCATTCATGTCATAAACTTCACAATGACAGTTTTCAAAGTGGACTTTAGCGTTAAGTGGCCAGAACATGTCTCCCATCACTCCCCAGGCATCCTGAAGAGCACCTGCTACATCGATGTACGGTGGTTCCCGTTTGATGTGCAGAAGTGTGACCTGAAGTTTGGCTCCTGGACCTACAACGGCTGGCTGTTGGACCTCCAAACGATGGACGTGGACATCTCTACCTACATACCCAATGGGGAATGGGATCTCGTAGGTAAGAAGAAACCAGAAGGAGATACTGATTTTACCCTACCTATCATGATAGGAATGTTTGTTCTCCCTCACTGAGAGGAATCCCAGAGCGTAGTGAATTGTAATAGAGGAGAAGTGCGGGTCTATAATGTTGCGACCTAGCTTGGAAAGTGAAACAACAAAACAAAAATGTAGAGAATGATGGAAATAAAGTTGTTTCATTTGTTTTGATTAGATTGTGGAACAGGTGAATTAAATATATCTTGAGGTGAAGTAATGAAAAGGGCAAAATCAAGGAAAATAATCAAACCAGCTGCCTAACAAAAGAAAATGAATCATCCCTTCATGTATCTGTGGTCTGCGGGAAAATCAGAAATACATCTAACAGGAGCCCTGTGACTGAAATGGTCGAAGCCAGGCAGGCTAACGATGTCCATGCAGGTGAAGGCTAAGGGATCAGGCAATACAGGCTTGGCATGCAGGTAAACAATGATCAAAGAAAAAAATTCTAATAAATGGCCAGAGGATTAATCTAAGAACACTGACAAAAACCAATGAAAGTAGAGAAACACATGAGAAACACTGGAAACACAAGAATGCCTGACACAAAGGCTCAGACATGGACGGCATTTGTGCCTGGTTGTATGTCCCTATATGTCAGCCCTGCGATGAACTGGCGACTTGTCCTGGGTGTACCCCGCCTCTCGCCCAATGTCAGCTGGGATAGGCTCCAGCCCTCGTGACCCTGAACAGGATAGGCGGTTTATAATGGATGAAAAAGGAAGAGTAGAAAATTGTAGTGATCAGCACGGGGCAGGACATCATAACCGAGGCTAGACTCATATGAAGAGAAAAGGTCCCATAATTTAGAGGAAGTTATTTGTTTCTGCTAACTCTGTATCTTTCCATGATTTGCCAGAATCGACACACTACTGAATCAGTTTAGTTTCACCTACAATTTCATCTTCGTTCAGGGGTTCAGCATGATAGTTATCTTACAGTGCTGAATTATACATGAGCCCTAAATGTTTGCATAGTGGATCACCAGATCCAGTATTTTCTGGTGGAACGTAATTTCCACCAAAAAATGGAAATGGAAATATGGGATTGGATTTCATCATTTTATATAGGCACTATCTATGAGGTTAGAGACGTAATCTGTAGTTAACCCCATCCCGAAACTCTCAAAACAGACCCTCTGTCCAGATGATAACCAAAATCCATTAATTTTATCTATCAAAAGTGGAACAAAGAAACCAATGAAAAACCAGACGGACCAAATTCAGCGACTCAGTTCACTGTATCTGTGTCCATTACGTTTTTGTTCTTGGTCTGATTTTCCCTAACTAGGTCCACACTACTCACCAATTTGATTTCATCTCCTCTTATTTGTTTCTTTTTTTTCTTTTATCTATATTTTCTTTCTCTGTCTATATGGAAACATTGAAGTCAAAGTATCCCTAACTCAAGTTTGGGTGTTCCTTTGGACGCCAGCAGAATCATTCCCACACACAAACACAGACACAAAGTGATCTCTGAGTGTCCCCATCTGGCTGGGGTGTTGGAGGAGGGGCCGTAGGTGTGTTTGATGACAGCTGGCTCAGGGATGGTTCACTTCATTCAGACACAGCCAGGCGGCAAGCTGGCCAAGAACACACACTGTCCTGGTGCCTCAGAGCACATCCATGCCAGCCTACACATACGCACACAAACAGACACAAACACAGACATACACACATACACATGGTGGATGCATCTGTAGGTTGGCAATTTTATCAAATTAACTGATGCCTAAAAAAGCTATTTATCAGGTGTTCATCAGATGACAAAGTTTAAATAAAATGAAATTGATCATTTGATTCAATCCAATTTTTTCCTTCAATGTGACGCTAACCTTATTTTCTTTCATATCTATTCAAACTCTTTTTTTCATATCAGATTTTAGTCTTTGATCAAATTCATATTCAGGTCACAGCTGTGTATCACTGCTGCAAATAGTCAGATTGGAATTTATGTGGTGTTTTGCACATACACATCTCTAAGGTACAGGTGTCATCTTTAAGTACCTGTAGCGCGGGAAAATGAAACGAGTCGACCTGAATGACTGCACTCTAAATGACTTTATTACCATTTTATAATGTTAAGATTTTTACTGGTGGAGTTTGATTAACACACCATGGACATATAACACTACTTGAATGGTGCTCACTTCTCCAGTTACGTAGTTGGTGGCCATATCTGTGTTGTGTGATTCCTGATGCTCTCCCAGAACTAGGTATGGGTGATAACTCTTAGGAACTGTGGCAGGGGCGGTGTTAAGGACCCAGGTGCAGACACAGAGTGGCGGAGGCAGAGCAGGTGCAAACAATATATTGAATCAAAAATTTAAAACGCCTACAAACAGGTGGGGGTCAAAACCATGTGAGCAGTAAAATCTTTCAAATCATCCAAATAATCTCAAAACAGAGTTAGAGTTCAAAACTGATCCAAGTCTAAAACCAGAATATTCTCGAAAATCAACACTATGGAATTTACCCACAGCAAAACACTAGAGACATGGCTAAGACGTGTGACGGAGAGACATGCACAACGATCTGGCACGGACGACAGAGAGACACAGACTTAATACAGTGGGATTAACGAGACCTTGAGACACAACTGGAAGGGGAAGACAGGTGAACATGATTGACAGTCAAAGATAAGGAGAATAGAAACAATGGAGAGACAGACACAGAGAAGGAGAAGGAGCACTGGTGAAACACACAAAGACTACACTTACACAAGAGGGGTAAGAAATAAAACACATAAACCAAAAAAAAGGAGAAAAAACAGATCACAAGGAAACAATTCAGGGATTGTGAAGCGAGCCAAACAACATGGATGACACTTACAAAATAAAACAGGAAACAGTGCAAGATGATGACAATAAACCTTGAAATAAAACCAGAGATCCAAATCAGATTAAACCAAGAAAAACTCAAAGAAATAAAAGAACAGCACAGAGTCATGAAAATGACTTGATTGTCAGAACTCAGTCATGATATGTTTTTATCTTAATCAAATATATAGATAAAATAAAAACAGTAGTACATAAACTTGAGTTTGAGTCCAGTGTCTCTGTTCATAGACAAATGGCAACTGGTGAAGAGTAAATTTGGTCTTCTAGAACAAACCCTGAAGAAGACCAATCACAGGCAAAAAAAATGTAATAAAGAAGCAGAAATGTCCTCTCATTGTTGAAATTATGAATATATATATTTTTTTATTAGTTTAGAGGTAGAAACATGGCATGTCCATTCTGATGATCAGAAGTGAGACAGTGGGTGATTTTATACTGAGGGAGTTAAAATGAGTTAAACATCACATCAGGGTATTAATTCAGTCATGCATTTGCCGTTTTTCATCAACAAGCTGCAACCCACTTGATTCCCGAGACAATGTCTTCATGGCAAAATCCTGAAAATAACAGTATCTATGACATCTGTGCTTGTGTTGTCTCAGAGATCCGATGGTTGAGTGGTTTTGGAAAGGCGGACATCCATAGCCTGTTGTCATGCATTGATGGAATAACGTGCTTTATAGAGTGGACAGTGTTTGTATCTAAGGCACGTTGATAATATGACAGGATGACAGGCAAGCATTAATCATTGCATCCCTCTTTCGAACCCCTATTTAAATCCCTTAAATAATGAATGAATAATAGTGCTAGATTCTCCTCTGTGTCAAGCAAGTTCACCCTTAAATGACATTGGTATTGAGAGTGCCACCGCTCCATGGTAACTGGAGCTGTTACCATGGAGCTGGAAACAGATAATAATCTGTTACCTCCATGGAAACAGATTATTATCTTTTGACATAAATTTTAGGGAGATACAGCTTTCTCTCTGTTTGTCCATCCATCCATCCCTCCATCCATATATTCAACGATCCATCCAAAACGTTTTTTTATCCAAAGCATGACTCAAAATTGTGTTCAATTTTTATTTTATTTTTTTCATGACACTGGATCAACACAATAATCATATACAGGGGTAGTGTCTGTTTTGGAATTTTATACATTTTTATTTTCTTCATATTAGGTCAATATTTTTAATTTGGGCAATGCGTTTTGCTGAGTGTTTGTCTTCTATTTAAAATGTTGAACCATTTGAATGTGTTGGGTTTCTTTAACAACGTTTTTTACTCGTTCTTAAGAATTACCGAGGTTAATTTTTGAAGCATGCCATACAAACTGTGTATTCTGTCCGTAGTGCATGTATACCTGGCTTGATGCGAAAAATATCTTGTGTTAAATTTAATAAAATAACAAGAATAAAAGTCTTTATTGTTTATGTTTCCATGGCAAACATTTGGAGTTGGACTCCATGCCTAAAAAGAGCATGTAACTTAATTGTCAGATCATTAGCTCGTGTGGATTGTTCTAAGAGACTATTGGCCCAGAGAAGCTGGATGTGAGGTGTCAGGTTTTGGTTTAAAACCACAGGATTTTTATCTCGGTATTGTATAATTTCTCCAGTTTTTATTAGCATGATTTGATGCTAACCGCCTGCTGAAGGGCTTCTATTCATTTTTGTTTTTGTTGAAATCGTCAAAACAAATAAGAACCAACATAGAGAAGTGTTTGTGATGTGTTCACATCTATGGTGTCTGGAGTATGATATGTGCAACAGAAGCAGCGATAAATGGGAATAAGTGATGAAAAAAAAAAGTGTTAAATGATTAATTATATGTGCTAATACATACAGATAAAAAATGATCATTAGGTATACAAATAAACTATAAAACAGGGATATCAGAAAATAATCTAATAATTATTTGATATAAAATATGATAACATTATAGCAGGATCAGAGTGCTAGTGTGCAACATTATTATTAGTAACGATATGATAATAACAATAAAATGTTGTGGTAATACGATGTATCCATGGAAATACAATTGAGTTCAATTGTGCAGGGGTCAGGAGGATACGCCATAGCAGAACTGAGACCCTTAACCCTGTTTATTCATTCTGTGTTTTTGACCGCTAACTGACATATTCCCACCTCTGACTTCCTGCCCCAGGTGTGCCAGCCAAGCGTAATGAGCTTTATTACGACTGCTGTAAAGAGCCCTACCCCGATGTGACGTTCACAGTTACCATGCGCCGCAGGACTCTCTACTACGGCCTCAACCTTCTCATCCCCTGCGTGCTGATCTCTGGTCTCGCTCTGCTGGTCTTCCTGCTCCCCGCCGACTCTGGAGAGAAGATCTCACTGGGTAAACTCGTACACCATTATGTCTCTGCTTACACAATCTGCCTGCCACACTAACACAGAGGAACAGGGATTATTGATTATTGTCATACACGCAGATAAACATCTCTCTCCCTCGTCCATCTGGATGATCTCAGCTCAGCAGGTATTGCTAAGCCATCTATTTGCCATTGTTCTATTTTAATGCTGACATTATGGCTGTGAATTAGCATTTGTGCTGGATTTTATTCATGAGCATATGAATAAAGGCTCCATTATGAACACAGAAAAGACCTCCAGGACCTGAAAATGCTAACTTTGTTCATAATGTGAAATCAGTGAGACATTGTCAGCGTAAATAAGTCCTACCTCTAGGGACAAAAAATACAGTGAATCAAAGAATAATCCCAAAGCAGGTTTTCCCACTATGAAGTCTTTAAGAGAAATCTATCCTGTGATCTGTTCCCTCTGTGTGTTTGCTCAGCTCTCTGTTTGCTGTCTTCTGCAGGAATCACGGTGCTGCTGTCTCTCACAGTTTTCATGTTACTGGTAGCAGAGATCATGCCTGCCACCTCAGATTCTGTTCCTCTGATAGGTAAGTTGTTATTGCTTATTTTGAAAAAATAATGTGTAAGAGATGTTGCACACTTAAAAGAATAGTTTGACATTTTTGTGAGAACATGTTTTCATGCCGTTTGAAGATAATGGCAGAAATATAAAACCACTGTCAACAGCTTGTAAGCATTCTTTACATAAAGAAAAGAAGTGGATGCCGTGGCGAGAAATATAAATCTTTAAATCTCACTAGTTCTGCTAGTCATTTTTACACTCTAGACTTCATTTGTTAGTTATAATTTAACCACTAGCCATGTTGGTCTCCTTTTCATTCTGGTCTATTCAAATTTATGAGGCATAAAGCCCTGAAATAAGAACTATAATGTTTTTTTGCAAATGACCACATTTCTTGCTGTATAAAGAAGCGAATGTGCTAATTACCCAAAATGTTGCGTGGTATTTTTGTTTTTGTTTTTAAATGTAGCTCCTGAGCAGACTCAGACATCAGTGGTTAGGAGTGAGTTTATTCTCTATGAGATGGGGGGGCAGTGGGGATGAGGGGAGGCGGCTGCTTGAGGAAGGGATGTTTGACTGTGGCTGCATCTGTCTGAGATTTGAGCAGTCAGAGTGGTAAGGATTGATGAGACATGGCAAACAAAGACAGGTGGGGAAGTGGGGACATGACTAAGAAGAATTATCTTCAACAGAGGCCACCATGTTTTTACAATTGCCTCAATGACAAACTGACTACTGGATAGCTTTTTATATTTTGGGGTTAAAGTTGCAGAGAGACAATGAAAAAAGTTACATCTATAAAGACAAAAAACGGTGAATTAGTTGTGACTGGATAATTATAATGTTATGACAAATTAATTTTCATATTTATTATATCCCTGAAAACAGACATTATGAAATCATCTCCACCGCAGATACTTTGTGTACAGACAAAAAATATTTCATGGATCATTTTCAAATTTCATATATCCATAGTCTTGATGCAAGGAAGAACTGGGTTGATTTTGGGAAAGAAATTATGGAGTTAAATCCCTGCAAAAAGTCCTCACAAAAAGGCAACATGATTCTTGTGCAAAGAGCGTGATCCGCAAGCAAAGACAGGGGAATTCACGACCAAACACAATGTGATTTAGGAAGGAATAACATGATTGACAAACAAATATTTTCTGTTTTGCAGATACAAAACATGCTAAAGACAACTGCAGCATGTCTTACAAGTACAAATGTGCATTAACAAGTAGAAGAAAATCTATCCTTCGAACCGCACAAATCGAAAAAAAACACATGACTTTGGCACAAATTTACCGCTCGAGTACATGCTACTTGTACGCGACCGTCTTTGGTTTTGTGTGTGTGATCAGAGAAGTTTTGAAGAAACCTCATCTTCACCTTCCAATCAGTTTTCCTCCATGTTGGGCAACTCCCATCGTTCTTTAACATCCATAGTCTTTTCATTGGATTCCTGCTGTAATGCCTGGTACATTTTTGATATCATCCCTTTATTGGATTCTTCTTTTGTATAGGGCATCAACAGTTCCTCGGTTATAGCTGGTTCTTTACAGATATTTTCCCAATCCCTATGTTTCTGAATATAATGTCTTAGCTGTAAGAATTTATAAAGGTGTCAACTGGTAAACTAAATTACTGTGTAAGATGTTCAAATGATTACAATAATTTGTTTTTGAACATTTGTCACATATAAATTAATCCATTGCTTGTCCATTTATCCTTTTACCATAGTAGATGGTTCAAAGTCTAGAGTTTTTATTTGATGGCTCATAAAAATATATGGTCCCACTAGTAGTGCCTCCAGTCGTCCAGTAGTCCACATTCAGGTCCAATGTGGTATAACTTTGAACTGAGTCAAAGCGACACCTGCTGTTGTAACGGGTGAACTACAAAGAACCTGTGTGCTCACAAAACTGAAGACGCTCGTGTACAATAACCACGTCTCTCATGCAGTAAATTTGTGCAAAAAGTCACGTGATTGTGCCAAAAGTCACGTGTGGTTTTTCGTTTTGTGCAGTTGTAGGATAGATTTTGTTTTACTTGTAAGACATGCTACACTTGTCTGTAACATGTTTTGTGTTTGCAAAACCGAAAATATTTGTTTGTCCTTTGCAAAGGAAAAACATGAAATAAACACTTGAAGGCTACTCTAGACTGTTGGATAGGGAGCGATGCAGGATGTGAAGTGTGCTCTCCATCTAGGAGAACAGAGCTGCACGGAATAAGTTTGAATAAGGTCATATTGAGAAGTGACAAAGCAGGTGGCGACAGCTGTAAACAGAGATGCTGCTCAGTTTCATTTAGCAGCTTACTGAAGTACAACCTTAGAAAAGTACAGAGTATAGATATTAAGATGTTAAGATATTGAGATGCAGCAGAAGTGATAGATTAAAGACAAAATAAAATGCTCATCGCCGTTCCCTCTTCATTTACATGAAAATGAATGAATGACATCTCAATCCAAACCAGGCCCATGCTGTCATCCTCTACTGGCTAATATATGAAGTATTAGAATAACTTTGATCAATATATGATGGCTGTCCTCGGAATTTGGACTAAATCGGACCAACAGTTAGGAAGTTTTATCTAAAGCAGTGTTATTCAAAAATACTCTCCATAATGAGTAAATTATGAATTTTAAAAGTAAAACGTGACACATACAAGCTTGATCTCCTTGGGTTGAATTGGCACCAAAATTTGGACTCAATCGGGGCAACGGTTGCGAAATTATGGCCACACAAACTTTAGGAACTAAAGCTCTCTCCAGTGTTAGAAATATACAACCGAACTTTACCGAAATCAATTCACTTCTTCCTTGCTCCAAGGTCTATGCTAGTATAAAATTTGAAAATTATCCATGAAACGGTTTCTGAGTTATCGCGCGGATCTGCTGCGGCGAACACTTTTGGGAACTTTTTAAAAAAAAACTTTTTCCAATTGTCGAAAAGTCGGTCAAGGATCTAACGAAATGGCCTAAAGTGACCAAACATTTTCTTATACCCTGTGTCAAAACTATCAACTATACGAAAGAAAAACTTAAGGCATATGAATCTCTTAGTTTCATACTTTGCAGTAATTACCAGGACTTCAAATACCAAGATTTGTCAAATGACTTTTATGTATTAAAGACTGACACACTGTCCTCAAATAACTTCACAGTGTCTCCACAATTACAGCTGTTGTCAGCACAGAATAACCATCCCACATTCAAAGGGACTTTAACATGTATCTAGTGCAATAAAGTGGTTAAAACGAGGGTCAACACCTATGAGGGATAAAAACAAACAGTATAGACATGCACTAAAAACATCAAGAATGTAGCACTATTACACAGAACGATATGGTGCTGCATCACTAATAGATGTCACATATCTCACATAACTGTCATTACTAACCAATACTCTCTCACCAAACAGTCACATTTTACTCATAAGACCAAAAAGAAAGTAAAAATGCCATAAAATGTAAGTAGAACTTTTCTCACAGACTAATCCAGACTGCTGGCCTAAACATACCTGATGAATCTGGACCCCATTCAAACTGCAACAGCAGCAACCACCAAAAGGAAGCAGTAATCAACATATATTAACATACTTAAAAAATGGACTCACCAAAGCAGATCCTCATCGGAAAACAAAGTCTGTCCTTTTTTCTGTCTTATTAAAAATAGTTCCATAGTACGGTTGTAGAGGACAGCCGTGCCTTTCAGTTCCTTTTCCAATAACTTGTAGGTCTTATTTCTCCAATTAGTTTAAACATTTGTTTAAATGAGCGCTTAGCAGGAGCATAGGATATGAATGAAGCGCCGTCCTCGTGCTTAATACTGACGCCGGACAAGCCTATTTTAAGATCCTGCCCAAGCCTACCTACTGGTCGATAACAAGCAAGTAAACTAGGGCCAAAAAAATGTTTGACAAAAGGTGATGTGGGTAATTCACCAGTCCCTTTCCAAATAAAAACCCAAGGCCAAGCCTTCTTTCCATGTCTTTTCTTTTCTTTTGTCTGCCTAACAACAACAATCCCAAAAAAGCTGATGGGATAACTCAGTTCTTGTGTTTTCATAACAGTACCAGTAACCCTTTCTCTTCTTCTTCTGAAGCAAACCTGATAGAAAATGAGGCCAAAATTAAAGTTAAAAGAGAATAATTATTAAATTAAAGAAATATTAAATTTGAAATGCTGATATGTTTGAGCTTCTCTGAAGGCCTACAAGGCTCTGACAGTTTATTAATCTGTATTAATGTCTTTCTAACTCTACTTCTGTGTTCATTTCCTCTTCAGCTCAGTATTTTGCAAGTACCATGATGATAGTGGGATTGTCTGTGGTTGTCACAGTCTTGGTGCTGCAGTTCCACCATCATGATCCACACGGAGGGAAGATGCCTAAATGGGTAGGTCAATCATTTTTAGACACTTAACCATATTTTCACTGAAAAACAAACAGGAATTCTATAATTCTTTTAAAACTTCATTATTTAAACTTACTGGTGTTTTTTTTATCTAGTCTGCTGATAGGATAGTCACAAATCACAATTGTTGTGTATTTGTCTCCAAAACAACCAGCAGTTCATTTAATTTACTATCTTATGATTATTATTTAACATTTTTTAAGGCAGATGTCTGTGGATCCTATTTTATTGTGTGTATATAAATATAATATATACTTAAATACCACTGTAGAGTTCCTGCTCAAACAGATGAACCTAAAAATTTAATTTTGTTATTTGAGTGAAAAAATGTTGTGAATAATTTGAATTAAAGATCATTAAGAATCACTATTTCAATTTTGGAAATCAAAAGGGTTATTCAAAAATAAATATATTTTTGAACTAGTCCTAGCTATGACTTCTATTTGCTGGAATAATAAACAGACATTTATTATTATCAGCAGTGGCATATATGCAGGTTTGACAAATATAGTGTTTCTATCCTGATTTGAGAAGTTATAATTTTTTTGAGTTTGAATTTATAAAGTTTTATTCTGTTCTAAGGCGGAAAAGCTTTGGGTTGAATAAATTTAAGTATCTTTTTCTCCCTTGAATATGTATCAAAAACACAAAACTACTTAATCAATACATTATTTAATACAGTTTTTGAGAAGTAATGTAATCTGTTGATAGAAAGTATCCACAGTTTCAAATCTTATATTTCATATAAACCAATGACACATTATATATGACACTCTAATGCAAGTTGAAGTATGATTGTGGAGTAAAGTTCTATTTTTCTCTGTATTTCTAAGTTTTTGTTCCTCTTCTGTTTACTTTCTGCCTTATTACATCTCATCCAGATCCGAGTGGTCCTGCTCAACTGGTGTGCTTGGTTTCTCCGCATGAAGAAACCCGGAGAGGAAAACAAAACAGCAGTGAGTTCCAGCAGCCCCCCAAACTATAAGTACTCCCACCCTCCTCCTCATCACACCAGCACCAGCAGCATTCAGATGACCACAATACCGGGGCAGGCATCCAACCCGTCAACCACCACCAATGGGAACATGAACCTTTACTTTGGCTACCACTCCATGGGCACAGACAACCCTCTTTTCCCATCCTGCACTGATTCAGGGGTGGTGGTCTGCGGAAGTGGCGGAAATCCCAACGGCACCTCACAACATGACATCCACTCGGAACAGGTGCGGACTTCGCTGCTAGAGCAGATCCCGGAGATTTCCCGGATCCTGGAGGAAGTGCAATACATTGCCAGGCGTTTCCGTGATCAGGATGAGGGAGAGGCAATCTGCAGCGAGTGGAAGTTTGCTGCGGCGGTGGTGGATCGTCTTTGCCTGGTGGCCTTCTCGCTCTTCTCCATCATCTGCACCTTCACCATCCTCATGTCGGCTCCCAACTTCATAGAAGCTGTGGCCAAAGACTTCACATAAGGCAGATCTCTGCCCTCTCTTACAGGAAGAGGAGAGGCAAAGCAACCATGAGAAATCCTCACCCGATCAGAACTGTGCCTCACCAGCCTCCCTATTACAGTTATGTGACACATTTGTACATAAGTGTTGTTAAAGGTCACAGTGAATCAGAGCCAAACCTTCTACCTTTATACTCACATTATACTTATTAGTGTATGGTTGTGTGGAGTTGATGTGATAATCCCCTCTGAAGGCGGTTCTCCTAAGTAACACTGTACATACAGAGCACCACATCGGTGGTTGAGGCTACATGTGTTAGTTAATGACGTAGAAAAACACACTAATTCACTTTTCTTCTGTACTCCTGCTGAAATCATTAACCTGCCTCCACCTGGTCTTCACGTCTCCTCAGAATACACCCTGCTACCTCTCTTCAAGCCCTATCCTTTTTATGCTTTCTTCGGTCTGCTCTTTTTCCCTTCCTTTCCCCACTGTAGCGCATCATATCTAATAGAAACATGTAAATGCTCTGAGCAATTAAAGCACAGCTAGTAGAAGTCGCTTAGCGGATGTATAATTTTCCGTCAAGGCTGGTGACGGAAAATTTGTGTTCCTTTTTTAATAGTTTGTAATATCTGCATCTGAATTGTGGTAAAACTGAAGGGCAATCTTTTTGCTACTAACAGGGAGTGTCATGTAATAGCACTGTACATCTCACCTCTTTAAGCGAGATGGTCACGAATGATTATTTTAATTTTAGATTCATCTGTGATCGATTAATGTTTAGGGAAAGACATACATCTATCAGCCAACATTAGAACACTGACAGACAAAAAAACGGATTCTCTTGTTTTAATGGCAACTGTGGATGGGATGTATTAGATAACAAGTATAGCAACGTTTTGTTCTCAAGTTAATGTGTTGGAGGCAGGAAAATTGGACAATTGTTCAGGATCAGAGCGACTTCGATAAGGGCCAAAATTGTGATGGCTTAACAACTGGGTCAAAACAGGTCTTGTTGGGTATTTGCTGTGGTTAGTAAATACCAATTTGGTATGAGGAAGGACAGCTGATGAACCAGTGATGGCTCAGTGATGGACCTGGGGAGTGAGGACTAGCTCGTGTTGACTAAAGTATGTTATAACCCATGCTGACCTTTGTCCACTGCTGTAGGCTCAGACGCTTTAATGCCAGCATAAGAACTGAACCACAGAAGAGAGGTAGAAGGTGGCCTTGTCTAATGAATTACATTTTATTTATCATCGTGTGGATGGTCGGGTATACAGTATGTCCATCACTTATTTGGGCAAGAGATGACACTAGGATGCACTATGGGGAGATAAGATGAGATAAACCTTTATTAGTCCCACAACGGGGAAATTGCAGGAGAAAGAATGCCGGGGGAGGCAGTGTGAAGCTCGGATCATGCCATTCATGCAGATGGTACCTACACAATATAATGGCTGATTGGCGTATAATTAATAGAGAATAGTTTAAAAAAATGCCAGATATAATATTCCAGAGCTCCCAAAAGCATATGAGAATACAGAAAGTTTTCATTTATCATTACTGGTAAATGTCATATTTCATTGTGATTCTAAAGAAATTGTTAGTTCGCTCTTTTAACCATTTTATGTCCTGCTCAATTGTTTGGTATAGCACATTTTTAGTCTCTGTTTCTTACTGAAAAATGTGATTTATATCACTTGATACAACCTGAAAGTAGTCTAATAAGGGTCAAATAGTTTTCTAAAGACATCCTTTACCAAATGGTTGAGCTAAACCACTAAAAATGAACTAATTTTAATGAAATACAAAATTTGAAACATGAAATAATTTTAAAAGTCGAATATTTTTCACTTTTTAAATACATGCTCGACGATGCGATTTGTTATTTTATGGTAATTGAATTGTCTAAGAACGAAAATTAAATAAATAAGTTCCCCAAACAAAATGTTTTCCATATTTTTTTTTTATTAATGAGGACATTTAATGAGGATAAATGCAAAATCAATGATTTAATTTAATTGAGAATGACTCAATTTCAGAAGGGATATCCCTCCATCCCATATGCAAAGCAGCTAATTCAGTCTGATAAACACCTGACACATTCTGGTTATTTGTACACTGATATTTACTCACAATAAAATTCTTTCTGAGAGTAATTCAATGTTTATATATTGCTTATGTGCCTTTCACATAATATGTTGCTCTATTTTGAATTCACAATGAAGATCATAGCAAGTTGATGTTGAGAGACAATGTTTGTTCCTTTGAGGGTTTTTTCAGACTTATTCTGAAGGTAGAGAGAGAGAGAGAGAGAGAGAGAGAGAGAGAGAGAGAGAGAGAGAGATTCCTGCAGAGATGCACTTGGTGCTTATATTTCATAGAGCTGAGTGCTTGTGTTTTCGCTGTCTAATACTCAGCAAAAGACAAACAATTTAATCTCTAATCTCAACATGCCTCAAGGATTACTGGCCAACCTTATGTAACAGATTTGTGTTAAACCTGGTTTCCTCTCACCAGCCGAGCGTCCGCACTGATCCCTGCTGATAGAAAGCACAAGTGTTCCCGCGTCCCCGAATGCGACTGAACGTACAGACTTGTCATTAAGGAATTTTACGTAGAAGCGATAAAGTAAGAAAACATTAAAAAAAAAAAAAACACACACACTTTGGAATTGCTTCTGAAATAGTCTCTGGAACGGAATGGATGCTGTTTACTGGGCCAAGTGCAAACAACTGCTACCCCTGACTAGGTTTAAATGTCATATCCACTCATACTGGACAGAGCAGAAAAAGGTCAATCCAATCTAGGCTGAATGCACCTGTAGAGTTCTTTTTGGGGACAGCGTTCCCTCAGTTTTTCATTCAATACCATTTCAAAGAGTCTTTCATCTTTAATTCTCTTCTGTGCTCAATGTTAAATTTTTGTCGTTGCTCTCGTCCAGTTTTGTGTAGGTTTTCTGAGATCTTTCAGATACGGACCAAATGGAGCAGTACCAGTAATACCTATAATTGAGGGAAGACATGACAAATGTCTTTGTTAATCCGGACATCCATGCGTGATTTATTTAATGGCATAACCGGCCACAGACGACATACACATACGTCTGCCTACTTTTGTCACTTCTAATTATATATTTTACCCTGCCTTTTTTTTATTACATCACTGTTATAACAAACTCCCCAACCATCGCCATTATTTTTTTGTTCAAATGTTTGACTGTTCACTGCCATCTTATAGATGAAGACATGTCAAGAGTTAGGACAAAGGATAAAAAGGAACAGATCAGATTGATAGAATAGATAGGTACATTTTAAATTATCTATCCATCCGTTTCCCCAATCTGCAGTGGTAAAGAGGGTCGTGAGCACCTAAAGGCTCATTGACATGACTGGGGAGGCGGCTACCCTCTGCTGTCTGATCCAACAGAAGAGCTGCTGTTCCTGAAAAATTCCTGAAAAATGTTGTGCCGGCTCCTTAGGAAAGATGTCAGGACACAATGAATCACAAAACAGTGTTTGTGGCAAAAAGGAGACCTGCACAATATCAGGTGGTGGTTTTAATGTTATGGATGATCATGGTAAGGTCTAAGGGGTTACAAAGAGGTGAAGACTAAATTGACTTGTTATTATTTTTGCTTGTCACTGCCCATGTGAGCAGAAATGGGAGGAGGGGTCTGAGCTGCTTTAAGTATGTTACATAATAGATTGAGGAATAATAGCAGACGTTGATCACGAACTCACCGTGGAGAATATGAAGAATGAAGGAATGAGCGGAGGAAGGAGAGCTTTCCTCTCTATACGCGAGACCTGGACTGACTACTGATGGCAGCCAGTTATGTAGATTCTGAGATCACCTGACCCATTTCTGTTGCTACTCACACATTTTAACTTTTATTCAGATGTTGTCTTTATTTCATGTGAGAAGCATTTGTGAACTGAAATTGTGTTAAATCAATGACTCATTGAACGGCGTGCTGAAAATATGAAGAGACTTTGGTATTAAGGGTAAAAGAGGTAAAAATTCTGCAATTCACAAGTCAAAACTTCAGTGGTGCAAACGTGAACTTTTCTTGACTGATAGTGAAACATACATGTAAATTCCGGGGTTGACAGTTTGCTTATGTCATGCTATTTCTGGCTTTTCTCTGAATCGCCAGTGTTGTATATTTGCGTTGTATATATTTGTCAACTTTTCTCTTTGTGGTCTGTGCCTCTTTGCTCAGTGTGATCCATTATCATGTGTAGGCTGTAAATAAATGATCACTGTACAGTACACCATAAAAATGAATAAAGGAGAAATGTGAATATTACTGGCATTCAAATGGCTAAAGTGCTACCTTTACACTTAAACATCCTTTCCCTCACTAATGTTCTCAGCCCATCAACTGTTCCTCTACAGGATTATAAAACCTTATTACGGTAATTTGTTTGAGTTATCACAGAATGTTATTTCCATTTTTATTCACCTATGATGTTGTTATATGAAAAGTAACGTGTCAAAGATTTAACAATAAGTTTTAAAATATATTCAGATGGACACTTAGTAGCTGCAAAAATATTGCAAGCTTTTGGTTACTTTTATACATTCATTTCCTTTCCTTTACTTAATTTATATACCTCAAACAAATGTTTGTGTGGGTGTTCTGTCTGATAATTATATTGTGTATTTACAACACAAGGAAGAGCCTCAACTCAAGGAGATCTATCTGTTATTTTGTTCTAATAGTCCACAATTTACTCACTATACGTAAATTCTTAACTGGAAGTACGTTTTAGGCAAATTTTTGTGATCTTTTATGTCGCATCTACTCTAATCGTTCATATTTTTCTAGGTGGAGCTTTTTTATTACGAAAACAGTGTTATTTTGTGCATAACATTTACGATCCAGCACAAGGGGGACTATTTTATAATAGTATGTTGCCAGATGTAGTGGTGTTCACGTTAAAGGCGTGGTTTAGGACTACTGCACAGAGATGTTAAGCATCTCTGCACCCGGAGCCGATTTATTAGCATGAGCTCTGATATGTCAACATGTAAGAGCCAATCTTCAGTTCAGCGAGGTTAAGCAAACTTTGTTATTTCCCAGCAGGAATTACTGACAGAGCTAGATCAAGTCAGAATGGATCGTTTGTCTCTGCTGCCTTTGCATTTTAGTTGGGACATCTGGCGGCTCACAGATGCACACACAAACCAAATGCTGTTCAGCAGAGTGATAACATGTCCAAATTGATCAAATTTAATCTCAGGCTTCACTAAACACAGATAGTCATTGGTTGCTAGAAATGTGCCACACTATCAAAACATGCAAACACACACAGACACACACACACATGGACACAAGTGCCAGCAGGCTAAACTGATAAGACAGCGCTTTCCGTCCATCCCTCCCTGCAGGGGGGGGGGGGGGGGGGGGCAGGGGGGGGGGGGGGGGGGGGGTGATGGGGTGTGTGTTGAGCTGCACTGTTGGTACCAGGTCAGTTGGAACGGTTCTCTGTGGAATTTGTTCAGTTGAAGACCACACACCTGCCCCTCCTGTGAGATCTATGGCCTTTACCTTTGCCTGCACGCATATACCCTTCTGGTTTTCAGATGGGGACACTGCACTCGCTCAGACACTGGCCATCATCCACTTCATGGCTGAGGTGGATGGGTTCCTCCAAGTCACATCCTCAGATGCTGGTTACTCTGACCTGCACACTGTAGACTGAATGTGAAAGGGACTCAGTCTAGCTGTCGATCTCCACTCTCATTGTAAAGATCACCAAGATGTGCCGTCATCCAGTGAATAAAACTATTAGCTGATATGGTCTGGGATGTGATTGATGTAATAGGAAAAACATCATTCATGAAAGGTTGCGGTTATTTTGGTGACAATGCTTGAAAACGCTGGAGAAGAGCACATCGATGAATACCATCAGTATGCAAGTAAAACCAGATACCCATCCATTTTCTGTAACTGCTCCTACAGGGCAGGGTCCCTCAGGGCTGGAGCCTATCCAAGCTGACAGAGAGTGGTTGTGTATCAGAAACAAATATACAGTCATGCTCAGCCATAAGAGCATTCATGGTGCACTGATGGGAAGGACCTGCACAAAATACTCACTGATATATTCATGTCTTAGACAGTTTGAGGAGGCCAGAGTAAAAACACAAACACAGGGAGAAGGTTCAAACTCAGCAAAATGGGTGATGGGTCTCAGCCATCCACTCAGATAAGCAAATATATTCTAAACCTTTGACTCACAAAGGTCCATTTTTTATCTTTTCACTTTAGATTTTCTGATAATTATGAATGTCATAATGTAGTTGGCATCAATTTTGGAAAGGTTGTTTATTTTGTAGGGAATTTTAGTCATTTCAACCTCAGACCCAATGATATGTCAAAAAATCATTTTCATTGTAGCTTCTTAGCCTCATTAATTTTTTTTACATTTTCCCGATATGGAGCTAATAATTTCCATTTTTTGGCAAATAGGGAAAATACATGCTATCCTAAGTCCTAAGACAAAAACTTGAATATAATTAGTATTTGATAGTTATGATCAGGATTGTTATCATATCATCATAACTCCTATAAATAATCTAAATCATAAAGTCAGAATGAATGTAAAAAAATATGAATACATATATGAATATATATTTTATGGGAGGATATATATTATGATTCTAAGGTACTAAAATGTTTGTTTGTTTTCTACGAAAACTTAATCTAATATCGAGTTTAATGTAAATATGGATTACAATGACAACACCATTTTTATCATTTATTTAATATTCTTGTCATTTAAAAAAAACAGAGATAAAAAGGTTGTGAAAGTCAAATCTAAAGGGTTAAACACCTAAAATGAAACTAGACAGTGCTACCAATAATAAAGTGTAAACTTCAATCAATCAATCAGTCAATTTTTCCTGACCCAGGTCTTGCTCAAGGACCCTATATTTGAGAGCTATGACCAGAACTTAAATTGGTTAAAAAGTTTAATGCAAAAAAGTGAGAAATGATCTTAATATATAATATTTCATAGCAGTTTTCAGAAACAGACATTTATGTCCTTAAAAGGGATGTGAGTAAAGCTTGATGAAGTTAAGCACAAGGGTGATGTGTTGGAATCTCCGATTTTAGTTCATTACCTTTAAGATCAGCTGAAGAGTTTGCAGATGTATGTAAACATACAATATTGAACACAAATACATGAGCGGTCTCAGATGTTTCATCTTACTCCATCACGATATGAGAGTGAAAAAACAGAAGTCACTGTTGGAGCTTTTACTGTCATTGATTTCCACTGATAACCTGTGTGACCTTTAGATCGTCCTTGTGAAAACAGGGGGTCCTGATCACTAATTGCCTTTTCAGCTCAAATGACTGCTGTGAGCAACCTTTAAAACCAGGGGTGTCAAACTCAATCACAGAGCGAGTAAAACTTTAAAATAGAGTGCCACTCACACTGGCCAGTTTGAATCTGAGGTTTAACCACAATTTATTCTAATTTTATTTACGCATTTTTTATGGAATTCTGAGCAAACCAAGCCAATAAAACATATTCAAATTACAAAAAAAATTCAAAAAATAGATCAGCATTACTCATTTTTGCAGTCACCTCATTTATAATTAGTTTTGAAAGTAATATAAAAGAGTCCAGTAAGACCTAATTGATTAGTCATCTAGTATTTGGATTTGAATCATCAATGTACATGATTTTAAATCTGAACTCTGAATCTGAATCTCCCTCCTCAAATAAACATCCCACTGTTCCTGTCCTCATCTGTTTCACACATCAACTGTGCCCTCTTCGCTTTGACTTAATCCACGGGGATGTAATTGTGTGTGTCTGTGTTTGTGCGTGTGTGTGTGTGTGTTTGTGTGTATGCGACTGTGATCATAAAACATTGTTAATCTGGTTACAGAGTGACTGGGGCATTGCTGTTTAAATCCTTTACCTATTATGACTTTTATCCTAATCACAGTAAAGCACATTCAGAGTTATTCACGGTACATAATCTTAAAAGGCTCATAAAAGGAATGATCGGGGAAAAAAGATGTTAATAAAGGAGGTTAGAATTTCGGTGGGTGATGCTGCTGAAAATGATGCGTATGTGCGGTAATTTGTGCAGTCAGTTGAGTGTGCCCTAATGGGAAGGAATAGCACAAAATTAAAACCGAAATGAATTGATCTGGATCACTGCTTCCCTGGTGCTAGAAAAACAGGAAGGGCCTTTGCATCACCGAGACCTACTTTCAGCCTAAAAAAAACATATTTTCTTGCCTGTTATTAAATCTGTGTGAAGGTGAGATTAATCAGCAGAAAGGATTCACCTCTTAACTGTTACCTCCTGCTGATGTGTACTTAAAAGCCCTCGCCAAGCCCGACACTTCATCACCATTTACAGCTTTAGCGAAGCTTTTGAATAACAAGACTGATGCAAAAATCGAAAGTATATCGGCTTAAAAACCAAGGCACATATAATGTGTACACTAAAAGACAAAGCAGCGGATTCAGGGAAGATAGCATGAATTGGAAAATATTATTGGATGATAAACGGATGTAAAAGAAGTGATGAGAAATGTTAGACCATATAAAACAGAATATATTTGTCATGACTGATTTTTTCCTCTTTCAGCTGATGGATGAAGTGAAAACACAACAAGTCTGCACTGCATTAAACCATATTACTTTTCAATTCCAGTAAGAATATTGTGACTACAGGTTAGACTTTTTCTTTAGTTCCGGTGTGCAAAACTCAAAGACTAAAGACCAACAAGGGCATTCCAGACATCCTTCATCGCAGCAACCCTCTCCAGGGGATCCAGAACAATTCCCAGGCTGGTAATTTCTGGGTCTTCCTCGGGGGTCTCCTCCCGGTTTGACGTGCATTGCAAACCTGCAAAGGAGACGTCCTTATCAGATGCTCGAACCCCCATTGGCCGTCATGAAGCTGCATAAGGGCGCCGGAAATGAGCTGAAATGAGCTGTTTGATTTTGTTTCTATTAGTGAAGTGTGGCGTTTTCCCAGAGCTTATCTCTGTGACAAGATGAGACGATGCAGAGTTGACAATCATCCTCACTGTGATGATCCTCAAGGATGGAGCTTCTCATCAAGAAGTGCCAAATTGAAAAAAAAAGTTATATCATCGAATAACATAAATCTACATAAAGATAATATTTTATGTTTTTAAAAGAACACCTTGACAAAGTTTGTTAGCTCATTTCGTCTACTAAACGTAGCTCATATCAATCATGTAAAACAAATGTTTTTCACTCACCGAAGATAGAAATCAAACAATGAAGAGTCGCTATTTCCGCCACGCTCACCTTTAAACTCCTTGATGTTACCGCTATAATTCAAAAACTGTTCCATGGATCATTTTCAAAATGTATACCTACATAGACCTTAGTACGGGGAAGAACTGGAGTGATGTTGAGATAGGTCACTTGTATATTTCTGACGCTTAGGGAACATTTGTCTCAAAAATTGTCAAGCCATCATTTTTCAACTGTTCGATTTAATCTAAATTTGGTGTATATGAATGATCTTGAATTGCTCTATCTTGTATATGTTATGTTTTACTTTAATAGTACCTATTTACTCACTAGGGGGAGCTCTTTACAAAAAACACTGTTTATGGGACATAACTTTCTTACTGTTGGTTTGATTTACTCCAGATGTGGATGGAAGTGGTGGGATAACAGTTTCCTAACAGCTAACTGGATGAAGCTGTTCATGATTGTGGTGGACCCTTGAACAGCTTCATGGGTCCCATGGGTCAAGTCACGGAGGCTCCAGTACCTTTTCCCCTATGGGAGGAGGCAGAAGAGGTTGTGTGAGGCATGGCTGGGGTCACCCACAATTGCAGAGTGCTTTGCCGGGGAGGTGTATGTTGTAAATATCCAGGAGGGAGGGGAGTGAGACACCAATGACCTTTCCAGCTGTGTACACTATGCGCTGCAGGGTGTTGCTGTTGTGGTCAGTGCAGCTGGTGATGTAGCTGGTCAGGATTCTCTCAGTGGTGCCAAGGTTGAAGGAGCACATAATAGGTGGGGGGGATCTTGACTTCTTCAGCTTGCAGATGAAGTATAGGCACTGCTGAGCTATCCTCGTCAGTAATGTGGCGTTGGTCGTCCAGGCTGAGCTCCTCACTGATGTGCACCCTCAAGAATTTGGTGCTGCTCAAAATTGTTGTGGGGGTCTTTGATTTGTTGTGGGTTATGACCAGCCTCAAATCACTTCATGATGATGGGGGTAAGTGCAATGGGTGATAGTCATTGAAGCAGGAGAGAGAGGACCTCTTTGGTACGGGGGATGATAATGGTTGATTTGAAGCAGGGGGGGAACAACAGCCTGTCACTGGGAAATGTTGAAGATGTCTGTAAAGACGTCCTGAAGCTCCTCTACACAGTCATCATCATTTGCAGCAAATCTGGATTAAATTAGACAAACTGTTCGGAAGTTATATATGAAAAACAGTGTTTTCTTAAAAAAAAAGCTCCTCTTTGGGAATACTATTTGAATAAAAATATAATACAAGATAGATCTCCCCAGCGTCGATTCATCAGCACCACATTTGGAATAAGTTGGACTATCTATAGGAAGTACTTTCCTAAAAAACATTGTTTTTTATGTAAAACACTCTTCATAGTGAGTAAAATATGAACTATTTGAGTTAAATATGATCTTTACACGATGTAAGTGATTCATATTCACCGAGTTTGGGCTTAATCGGACCAACTGTTGAGAAATTATGGCCTGAAGAGTTTTTGAGATAAAGCTCTCCCTAGTGTCAGAAGTATATAACTGACCTTTCCCTAAGGCATCCAGTTCTTCCTCGCACTAAGGACTATGTGGGTATAAAATGTAAAAGGGTTGATCCAACAGTTATTGAGTTATTGCGTTAGCATGACCAATCCGCGGTGGAGGACGCAGCGGTGGAAGCGTCGGCGGTGACGATCTCCATAACTTCCCAAACTTTTCAAGGCTTTTATAAATTGTGCCTGTTGCAATTGACTTCTCCCGGAACAGTAATGTGTTGCAGACGCAGTTTAAGTGTGAAAGATAATGCCGGCGATGCAATGGACAGACTTTATGTGGACAAAGAACCATATTTTATGCATTTGCTCTGCATGCCCTAAGTGACACAAATAAGCTGCTAATGTGAATTGGGGCTGTGGTGGAAACATTCCAGTATTTGATGATCATCATCGGTCTCCTGTCTCATCTCAACCCTCTGAGCGATCCTGCATTATTCCCAAAGTGAGTCATTAGCATATACGTGTCTGGCCACCCATCTCTGTTCATCCATCTATTGTATAGCTACTCTGTAGCCGTCCTCTCTCCTCCAGGCTACTTGTGTACTGTAAATTTCAGTAAGCACATTCATCCAATGACATAGTGCACAAGAGGGAATGGAGCGCCCCAGTCTGGAAGTCTGATATATAGTGTTTACAGCCTGGAGATGGTGAAGACAGCACATCCGTTCAAGTCAGTTCATGAGTGTTTACTACAAGTTCACAATAAGTGCACATTTAACACAAACCACGTTTGTGAAAATGTGGTTGTCAAAGTAATGACAAACATTTTTTGACTTTGGCTCAAAGTTATGATAAATAAAGGATGGATAGGTAGAGTGAGAGATTATATTTAAAATTCATCTTTGTCTTTTAATAAAGACACAGTCATTCGTCGGGCACAGGCGAGCAGAGAATTTCCATATCCATTAGTCTCCGAATGGCTTGGAGAAGGGCATTACTGTCACAACACAATCAGCTGAGTGACCTGGAGAGGGACAGAAATGAAAGGATATTAGAAAAACCATTTATTGTCATTGTAAAAAGGGGCAATGAAAATCAGTTTTGAATCCCTTCACAGTGCTCAGCATATGTAATGTGCAAAGAATTGCTAACATTCCACACACATTTACACATTTAGAGAAGAAAACTAAGAACTACATACAAAATTAGAATTCTAAAGCCCTTAAAGTGACATTGTTCAGGCTGGGATGGGGGTCATTTATAATATAGTTGGTTTTTAATTTGTGTTGAACAAGTATGTATGTCCTTCAGGGGTGACGGTGTGGTCCTAATGCCATTCTGGAATAGCTTAACCACCTGCTGCAGATCCATATTCCTGCAGTGCGGCTGCTGAACCACACAGTTTTTGCTACAGCGGAATTATAATGTCTGGTGAGTCTTCTTCATCTGCTGAGAGATGCTTGCAGTCTATGTAAGGTCGGTAGAGATGTAGGATCCTTGGAATTCTGGCACTCTACTCCCACAAGTTTTGTCTTTTTTTGCTTTCCATGTCTTTTATTTTCGTTTTTTTATTATATAATTTTCTTGTATTTCTTGGGTTTTTATAGACGTCTTTGGAGTGGTGGTGTTTTTACATTCGCAAATGTTTTTATTTTTATGTCCTTCACTTCATTTAAACGGCATGTAAAGCACTTTGGGCTGCGTCTCTCGTATGAAACCCTCAACCTCCTTCCCAGCATGCACTCTTGTACTTCCAGGCTAAAGTTTAAAGAAGCAAATTAATAACACTCTCATCCTCACCTTGTGACACCATGAGCCAAGTTTGATACACCAGAAAAATTGCTGGAACTCAAATGACGTCCTCTTCTTATATTCTCTTATTGCTCGGAAGAAGGCTCCAGAAGCCAAAACGTTAGCAGAGGTTTGAATAAATAACTTCTATAACTATCTATAAATAACTTTCAATGTGTTATGTACAGTTTTGAAGCCACGGTGCATTACAGGCATCTGTGTACTTATGGGACTTGAGAGTGACTCAGTGAATCCATTTGGACTGGCAGTGTAAGGTAGTATTCTCCTCTACGGTAGTGAACAGTGCAGTGAGACTCAGCAGCAACACGTCACATTATGGACTCCTGCAACTGTCCTGTTTGTCCCTTTTGTGGGCGTTATATGTATGTGTGTTCTCTCATCAAGTATAATACCACATGAAGCATTTGGCTCAGCTCCCGCTGATTTAAGCTGCTCTTCCGTAAGACTGGTTTGAACATGTGTGCTGTTGTGTTCTCTCTCTCTCTCTCTCTCTCTCTTACTCTCTCTCGCTCTCATACACACTCAAACACACACCAGCATGCATGATAAAATGTTTTTATCAAGTCGGTGTGTGTTACATGAGACACTTTGGCCAGAATGAGGAAGGGAATCCAGTTATCATAAAGTATGTTCAGATGAATTTACGTCCTTGTCTCATATCATAATTGAGCCGAATTATTTCCAAACACAGCCCTATATTAGCAAGTGCATAACAACAAAGTATCTTTTTTCCATTCCATTCCATTCTCTTTCTATTTATTAAAACGCACTAAGGTAAAACCAAAGTCATAACAGTTGTTTAGATCAGTGAGGTGGCACTGTTTCAGAAACATGTGTAAACACAATTAGAATAATTCTTCAAAATATTTCTCCAAATTGCTCAGGAAATGATCAATAAATAGCTGAAACCACAAGCTCCACCCCTGTGGACCCCAGGTGACCACAGATTCCATCTGCCTGTGGAAGCAGCTGATATGACTGAGCCGTTGAAACCCGCATAACGGAGGTTGTGAGTTCCAGATCTCTGAACAAGGAGGACAAGGTCTTAACGGAGGGATGGATGGAGTTTACCCAATGGGTGGAACCTTGTCTGTTCTGGAAGCTTTTTTATGTAAAGCCCATCTCCTCTGACATCAATGCCAGACAAAGGTTCCTTGTAGAGCGACACGGAAGAAACACACTTATCGTGCATCACATGTCATGACTTCAAGATAAGAAATCCGGACATAAATGTTGGCTAGAAATGGATGACTGGGATGCCCCGATCACGTGTCACGTGTGTTTGAGTGTCTACAATAATTGCAAATCAAACCATTACTACTGACAGAGTTTCAGCTGGTAGAACATTGTTCCTTAAATCAAAATGATTTAATCTTGCTAATTCTCCCCATTTTCAGGAAAGTTTCAGTAAGTTTTGGTTATCCATAACCTCATTCTGCATTTTGTATCAAAATTACATATCATTGTTACATGTATTCTGTTACTCTCCAAACCTTTAGTTTGCGTATGTATGTGTGTGTGTATCAGAGTGTGATTTTTATGTTTCATACTTTGAAAAGAAATGTTCTTATACAAAGCTGCCCTTAACTGTACCAATAACAAATGCAAATATATATGGTATAAACTGTACAAACAACTCCAGCATAAATCAGAGGCTTGTACATAATTACATTTAGTTGAATTGATCTATTCAACACAATAACTTTCTGCGAAGAAGGAAATTCATTTCTTTCATTCAGGAGAGACAGTGAACGAAATAAAGATAAAAGTTTACTACAACAGTTTATATTTTGAAATGAGTCAATCAGAAAGTCTTTGATGCTCAGACTCTTCAGAAAGATTGTGAATGAACGGTATCTGCCCTGAGCAGCAGAAAGGATGCTGCGGGTGAAATGGTAGATTGTCAATATATTTTTCCCATATTGGTCCAGTTCATCTGTCTTTGTCTGGCACAGAAGATACTTTAAACGAGTCAGAAACCAGAGTGCTAAAGAAAATGTGTAGTGTAAGAAAAGAGAGATTTCTACAAATTAAAAAACCAGCTAAAGTGATTCCATTAAACTGCGTACTGTACCTTTTAATTTTCCATGACTTGTGTTGACAGAGAGAAAGGGCAAGAGAGGCTGAAAAGGTGTAGGTGTATCCAGTCTCCTGGGTTTTGAGGTGAAGCATGTCAGGCAGTGCATTTGCCTCCATGAGTGATCTTACCTGTCAACCCTGAACGCTCATTCAAAATTCACATATTGTTAACAGTGTGTATCGTAGAGGCTGTGGTGGATCCAATGACTATTTCTGGATTGTTGAATTCACCTGTGCCTCATTAACCACGTCCCTACTATATTAGTACATTTTTCATTTTGGTGATAGTTTGTGATGCTGTCCAACCTCCCAGATTCAGGTGTTCATGGCTTCAGTTTTGTGATACAACCTACTTCAAAGCTGGACGGAGGAGGGCACAGCACACATGACAACACAACTTAAAATGTACTTAGGCACACACAAGCAGTAAAAAAACATAAACTCAGCAAGTTGCGGAATATATGGGCTTTTAATATAACACACAGATATAAATCATAATAATAATAGTGATTATAATAATAAACCTATTTGTATAGCACTTTTCAAAAAAGAAGGTTTCAAAGTGCTTAACAGGATTAAAAAAGGAATTCAAAGACACAAACAATGACAGTATATAATCATATACGATATTAAAACCAAATGAAACCGTCCGGCAATGACACTGTGTGCTAGAATTACTATATGCTGGGGCTTTTTTGACAAGATGTGTTTTAAGCAATTTAAAGGATGCTACTTGTTCCGCGAGTCTCAGCTCCTCAGGCAGAGAGTTCCAGAGCTGAGGGGCTCTTACCGAGAAAGACCAGTCACCTTTAGTCCTGAGGCTGTCTTCTGTCTGAAGATCTGTCAATACGCCCAGGCTAATAGGGACGGAGCAGCTCATTAATGTAGCTCGGAGCTAAACCATGAAGTTCTTCAAAGGTCACCGGTAAAGTTTAACCAACTGGTAACAGGTGAAGAGAGACTAAAATAGGACTGATATAGTCTTGTTTTCTTGTGTTTGTCAAAACCCAAACTGCAGCATTCTGAACAAGCTGGAGAATTGAAAATGCTCTTTGGCTTACCCCTGAATAAAATGAATTACAGTAGTCTAGACTAGATGACATGAAGGCATGGGTGACCTTCTCCAGATCAGAGCCGGAGACGAAGGACTTAATCTTGGAGATGGTCCTTAATTGATAAAAGCCAGATTTAACAACATTAGTTATTTTAGTTTAAAAAGAAAGGTCAAAATCAAATATCACACCAAGGTGTTTGGCTGCAGGTTTGATATTTGAGGACAGGGTTCCAAGATGTTCCTTTAAAATAGAGATGGACTGAAGGGAAGCAAAGACTTTTTTTCATAAAGTTTGAGAAGTAAGCGGGACATTCAGATCTTCGTCTCAGACGGACAAGAAGAAAGGCAATCAAGATTAATTTGAACTTGACCTTTTCCACTAGAATATAATGGGACATCGGACAGATCTGTGTATCATCTGCATAACAAGGATACTAGATTTTGTGTAGGGCCAAGAATGGAGCCCTGGGAGACACCACAGGTCACACTGAGGCCACTGAGGAAGAGGCGTTATCCATGGATAGAGAGAACATCCTATCAGATATGTAGGATTTGAACCATTGTAAAGCAGTTCATCTGATACACACCCACTTTTCAAGCCAATCCAGTCAGATTGCATGATCGACTGAAATAAAGACTAAAACTAGATTATATAGATTATACAGTATATCCCAATGTATTTAGTGCTAATAAAATGTAAGTAAATATGTTGGGTATTATACAGCTTTAAAACAAGTTTAAGTTTACCAGGCAAAGAATAATTTGCCGAGACAACACCCATAATTTGAATTCTGACAAGAATTTCGTAAAAAGATTGCTTTGAGACATTTGAATAGTTTGATTTAGTTATTGGAAGATTATTCACTCGTACTCTTATGTGGACATTGTGAGACAGAAGAGAAACCAATCCATCCTCTGGTATTCAGAAAACAATTGTTGTTCTGTATGGTCTTTCTAAAATCAACATGGAGATGACATGATGAGAAGATAAAGAAGAAAGGAAGGGTACATTTAGTGGTAAATACATAAAATACATACTTACTGTTATATATAAGACATGAGGAAAAGGTAAGACATGAGGAAAGACTTATATAAGACATGAGGAAAGGGTAAGAATAATCAGACAAATCTTTGCTGAAGGCTTCATGGGGCTGCAGGCGTGTCAAAGCAAGCCGAGAATTTTAGTCTGCACCAGAATAGAGGAACTGTTCATTCTAAAACTAGAAAGGGAGTGTCATGCTTGGTTTGAGCTAAAATTCTTTCCCTTCATGAGTTTGCAGCACTGGCTCACCAGCACTTTCAGAAATGAGGATCAAATGGATAATAAGGAGAGAAAGAGACATCAGTTCCATGTCAGAATGGTCCGACCCACTGAGTCTGAATATAATCATCTGAAAGTGTAACTGAAAACCAGATTAGGGCAACAATTGAGCTCTGGAGATATGAAGTGGATATCTGTTAATAGGAGGTACCATTCTTAATAACTTAAAAAAAACTTCGGTACAGAAGTCTAAGAGGAACAATTTAAAAAAAATGATTACATTTTGAATATAATTCGAAAACCTTAGACGGATAACTTCAAATTCTAAAGCATCACCTCATTACATTTTGTTTATTATAAAATGACAAATTTGATGTTTTCTAAACGGTGTTATTTGAATTATTAAATGAAAATTTTTCATTTCTATTCAGAAATATTGGTATTCACCATCACACTTTATTGGCATCATTCTGCATTAAGTGATTTCTGGGGTGATATATTTAATTGTATTTCCATAGATTATAAGGTAGCAGGTGTCCATGGTGCTAGAGGTGCCTTCATGGGGTGCTTTTTTTTTAAAGTCAGGATGGAGTGGATCAGTCTGTGGGTTGGTGGGGGGAGGTTGCAGTGTTGATTTTTGAGGATGCGGAGGCCAGCTTTCAACTTTGGTCTCATTTTATGGTTTAGTTTGTATAATTGTTGCTGATGTGTCCTAGCAATAACTTTTTCTGTGTTCTGCATATTGTCTCTATTAGCATTCCCCCCTATATTTTTGATCTTTTCTATTTTTTGTTTTTCAACTTTATCTCTTCCTTTTTTATAATTTATGTGAGATTTCTAAAGACCCAGTCCAGTTTATAACTCACACTTGGCTAAAATCCATATGGTCACATACAACAGTCCTGCAATAAAGTTTATTTTTATTAAGGTTGTATTGATCCATTTTTGTTAAAACTGTTTTGGGATTTGCTAATTACACTTAATGAACATTTGGAGGCTTCAGTTTGTAGTTCTGTTGAGCTTTATAGTATTTTACCAGGAAGGGTCTCTGATATTTAGTCTTCTGACATTTTTTTAAATGGAATTTGACACATATCATAAATCTTGTGATTTATATAAACTACACTTCTTAAAAAAACATAAATTCAAAGCTACAACTATTTAATTCACTCATATCCGGTGCTTAACATACTAAAGAACTTTACTACACATTGAGGATTCTGGTCTTGTCATTCAGTCCTCTAAACACAAGGCAGGAATACACCAGCAGCAGTTTACTGAGAGAGCGAGGGTTGAAAAAACACAGGATCACAGAAGCATGCCAGACTCAGTGACACCGTGGTTCAGGACTGCTCTGGTTTGAGGCATCAGCAAACATTGTGCCTCACCGATCATTTCAAATGATGCTAAGAAAGTTTGTTGCTGACAAATTTTCAGAGTTCAGTCCGTTGCACAGACTGGTAACTCCAGAAACATGCTGCACTCAGCAACACAAATAGACAGTTTTCATCCTCTGCCTGCTTTAAAGCCAAACAATCTCAGGTTTCACGTCATTCTTTGGACATTCTGTACATTTGCATACATATATATGGTGTATAGGTGAATCAAAGTCTGTATGTTGCGTGAAGGCTTTACAATCAGTGATATATATATATGGACTCATTTCATCCTGACGGGATTGTTCCATCTTTACAGTAGAAGTAAAGGTTGAACAGAACACCCTCCCTGTTAATGGCCAATGTTAGAGCCCAGAGGTCCGAACTTCTTCCATTCCCAAGAAACATGCGAAAAAATCATGTTATAAAGACACGTGTAGATAGACAGAGATACGACTTCACAAACAAAATCAACAACGGGATGGTGAACATTGTAAACTTACACAAAGCAGGCAAGTTGTGCCTGTCCATCCAATGGATTAATACAGTAGTACATATTTTGGGTCTTTTCAGCTGTGCACACATCATCAAGATAAAGTTTTTTTTTTAAACTAGGCTAAAGGCTACTACTACTAGGCTACTAGACCAAAAAAGTCCAAAATCCCCTGCGTTTTACAAGCAACCTCTCATTAAATGGAAATGGGAATTTTGTCCACATTATGTTTGGTAAAACAGATTAAATAAAAAAGATCTCCCTGGTGAGTAAAATATGATCCAAACAGTATAGATCTCCTTGAGTTGATTCAATTTGGACAAAATCACATCAACAGTTATGAGGCAGCATATCACAAGTGTGTAACACTGTAGCAGGAAATATTTTTGTACGTATGGAACTAAGAAACAAATAGTAATTCTCAAAGAATGCTATGTCTGTGTAGAAAGAAAGGAACTGTATCCAATACCATAAATATGAGAAAAAGTATCTAATTAAGTTTTCTGATCCTATAAGATAATATTTTTTGACTCCCATTGACAGAAATGATGCGAAAAAAACAAGGAAACAAGCAGACAACATCAATTATCGCTAGTGTTGTGTGAAGATTCTAGTACGCTGAATTAATTTTTAGATTGAGTAAAATTCAATTGAGATAAGCCTATATCACATCTCATTAGACCCTCGGAACATAAGTCAGTCAAGTGTTACTAGATCAGGAATTAACAAAGACGCAAAATTACAATTTCACAAGAAAGAGAAATTACAATTTTTCTGCTTCTTCTACACTTTTCATATCAGCCCGTGACCTTGCCCCACTGAGACTCTGACACACAGGGAGGAATGGAATTGTCCCTGGGATCATATTTATATATATATATATATATATATATATATATATATATATATATATATATATATATATATATATATATATATATATATATATATATTGATCATACCAAGACCATTCTTCCTTTCAATCACCACATAAAACTTTTTCAGGTTTCTAAACATTACTTGAACCCCATTTTAGTTTTCACCACAGTCCAACCTTACGTTGCTTATCACACCTTATGATAAGTTATTTTACCAGTAAAGATAACCTCAGGAAATCATTATACCAGATGGGGAACTTTGCTTTAAAAAATAACAACCCATGAAAGAACCGCACAGAACAGCACCCCTAACAATAAAATATAACAAACATACTATATACAAAGAACACTTAAAAACAAAATAAATCTTTGAAATTATCAAATTCAATTGTGCAAATTTGAGCATGATTATTTCATGTGCAAATTCAAATGAATCCATGCTTTGGAATTAAAAGAGTTTTTACTCCTGTAACAACTGAATCGAGGTGCTCTGAATCTCTGGCCTGAGAAACGAATCACAAAATCAGAGGGAAGCAACTAGTGTGTACACTCCAGCCTGGCTGGCAGACCCGGCCTTGTGGTAGACAAGCTGGTTACAGAAAATAGCCATAAATGGGTCTGTGGTATACCATGTTCAGAATTTGGCTCAGGTAGTTTTTATTCTTGATGTTCATATTCTATTACCAAGCAATCCTGAAGAAAATATGAATAGAGTCTATGCAATTTTTAACATTAGCCTTCATGAGAGAGAAAAAACATGGCTGTAACTTCATCAGGGCATCTTAGGTTAGGTCTGCTTCACCTCTCTATGTTGAACATATGGTTATCCAAACCTTTGGTGTAATAGATGCTTGTGAAAAAAATCTAATGGATAACAATCATTTAATGCTGCTTAAACATTCAAAAGTAGTTATTTAAAACCTTCACCCGGCAGTGAATATATTCCACTTGATAATGTAGAAGAATGGTAGAGAAAGAATGAGAATACCTTAACCATGCAGTGAAAAATGATGACTTGTAATAACTTTTTATATTCAGCTCAAACATGCGTCATAAACAGACTCCTGAGACAAGCCAATAAAATGATAGTAGAATCATTTTCTGTTGATTCCCCTGGAGACGTCCTTGAAGCAGCGGGGTCTGTCTTCCAGGCCACAACATGTCCTCCTGTAAAAATCACTTAGCCATGTTACATCTGGCCATTCTGTATATTGCCAGACAAGAAAAGATTGAAAACAAGACAGTAAAAGTAACAGGATGGAAAAAAACCTTGAGTTGAAAGGTAGTAAAGAATAATAAAACAATGTCAAAACAGTGAAATGTTGATGGTTCTAAACACCTCAGACAGACATTACAGATAACATACAGTGATGATGGATGCATTGGAAGCACAGTGCAAAACAGACGGGAGACAGAAGCGCAAAGGTGAAGGAGAAGAAATGATTAACAGCATTAGCAAGTAGATAACTGTGTCTGACAAGCAGCAGTCTTATGCCATATAAATGAGAGCTAAATCATCGGTGAGGAGAGGATTGTAGCCCTAAATGGCCATGACAACAAAATGGTCTGAGCTTATAGAGCTACTTCTCAAAGGTCCTTTTATTCATAGTAGCCTACTACTTTTATCGTTCGATGCTGAAACCGGTGGTACATGTTTTTCTATGTTCATCTAATGATAGTATAAGAATAATAGAAAGCCAAACAAGTGACTCACATGACTCACCTCTCCGCTTCTCTGAGTGATTGAATATCATACATTATGAGTCATTCTGGATTCAAAGGTCACATCCTGACTAGCAACAGCCCATTGCCGCGGACCGCCACTCACTCATATTCCTCCATGAGAACTCTATTTTTCTTTGTCTCTCCAGTGTCTCATTTGTCTCTGTGGGGATGTGGCCCCACAAACCAGCTGGACTCATCTCCATACCTGACATCCATCATCTCATCCCCGTCTGCATAACATCAGTTTGACGTAGAGGACTGCAAATATTTTATATGGTTTATTTTACAGGAATTTTTTATTGATTGATATGCTGGTATTGTTTTACTACTTTTCCGTTCATTCCTTGTTTTTAACTGTTTTATGATCTTAGATTATTCTGTATAACCAGGGCAACATTGGAAATGAGAATCTGGTCTCCATGGATTTCTTCGCCTAAATAAAAGCAAAAAAATATCAATAACGGCTACTGCTAATTACGTTTTAGCTATATGAGACGCGTGTTCAATGAGAACTGTCTTATCTAGCGTTTTTCACCTCAATGCCCTTGCTTCCTCAATCCTCCATAAAAAAATCCTCCCCAAAAAATATTGAGATATGTTTTTAATTGTCATATCACTTTTTATTATTTCATCTCTGTCCCTGGCTTCATGAATTTCTAGCGGTGAATAAATACTGGAATCACAGCATGTGATCACATGGTGTTGCTGCTCTGCTTAGTTGATGCTCAATAAATGACCCCAGCTAAAGTGAATTGCTAAGTTTTTGCACTTTCTTCACAAAGACTGTAAACTGACCAGAGTCAATTCAATTGTTGGAGGCCATTGACCAATTGAACCAGGGATCCTGCTCCCCTGGTAAAAGGGCAAAAACCAAAATGAATTTCCCCATTTAAATGAATGGAAATCCCATTAGTGCGTTCCATATTCCAAAAATATTCATATAAAAAACATTTACACGTTGTTTTATACAGAATAAAAATGATTTTTCTAACAAATAGCAATGATGAATAATATAAAACATGAATAAATGAAATTAACTCAACAATAAAGACCAATTAACCTGCACTTTACCTTTGAGAAGAGTCGTGGCTGGTTTGAGGGAGACGGTGGGGAGGTGGAAAGGAGGAGGGTTACTGTTTGGAAGGAGAATCCCCTTCCATGAGAATATCAGGCAACTGAATCTCGGGGGGTTTCTCTCTGCCGTTTAGCCTTACTTATGGAAGATTCTGGCTCACTTAACTTTGGCTCAGTTAATTGTTTTGGTGCAGTTTAACCATTATCATAACTAATCATTTCCTTCTTCTTCATAGCACCATCTTTTTGGGGGGCATCGTGGCAGTACGTTCACAACAACTTAACTTTGTTGAAAAGTCACAAAATTCACACAAAGAACGCACACGAGAGCACAAACGTAAGTGGACACGAGCACAGGGATACTAACTCTGCCAGTCTATAACGCTAACTGAGAACGTGCGCAAGGGAGATGCTCACTAAAAAACACGCCCGTAAATCAAGTCACCGCTCGAAAAGCAAAGCAAACCTTTTCTGTCAATTTAGGACTCTAGCAAATAATATATCAGTTACAACTTACAATTTAAAGTCGAGCATTTTAACTTCTCTCCACAGCACCAATATGAGGATTTCTCCAAGCAACCGTAACGACTTAATCAATCCCTGTTTCAGCTTGCCCATTATTCGTTTGAACCATTAGAACCCCCTACGCCTACCTCTCTATTTTCTTCTACTTCTTTCTTTACCCAGCAGGCATCATTACAGCCAAAAGCAGAAAATGAGCTCAAATTAGGTCTTGGTCTGCTCTATATGGGCCTCTTCTTTAACTTAGCTGCAGTACATTGCTCAAAGACACAGAAACTGTTACTAAAGTCAACCACTGTTTCTGTTCTATAGCTAATATCACATGATCTCTCACTTCACAATATCTTTGTTTTAGCTTCCCTTCATAGAGTATGTAGCCATCCGGGTTGTCTTTTTGTGGCCTTGATTAATTGTTTGCGGTTTACATTCCTCCTATTAATGACACGTGCACCCACCTGTAGACTCAACCATTGGCGTATTCTAATTTTTATAGGACATTATATTATTATATTATATTATTATTAATGGTTTGGTTCAATATTATCTCTTGACAAAGTTGTCAATCAGAAAGTCTGTTAGAAAGCCTTTTGTTCTCAGACTCTTTGGTCAAATTGTGTTTGTCTCTGCCCTGAATCACAGCAGTTATGTCCCCCTTTGCAGTGTGGTTCCTGGTGGTGGTGGCTGACGACTGATGAAAAAGATGAAAGAGGATATTGATGGACCTGCCAGAACTCAATGAAGATGAAGTGGGGGATGCGTGTACCAGCAGCATGAGGGAACTAGATACATGGAGAGAATCATTTTTTAAAATATAGCAGAGAGGTTAGCACTTTGAGATTTGATCCAACTGTAATGTGCATTATAAATTAAATGTATTATTATTATTATTATTTATTATTAAATGGCTTACGATGAAAGGTGTTTCATCATGATATTGGATAAATGTGAGTGGCTGATGGAACAGCTGACATCAACAGATGCCCCAGAATGTGAGGTTATCACAACTGAGCAAGCACAAAAGATGTGAATAACAGAATAGTATGAAAAATGACTATAGCCCGAGTGTGGAAGGGGATCGTCTTCCCGGCTGAAAGTCAGCTAGATCTTCATTTATCTGATTCACAAGAGCGATATATACAGGTATGCTTTATTTTCTCCAGAGGAAAAACAATGAAGCACTTTGCTAGTGAGAGTAATAAACCAGAATACCTGTGAATGTGGGTTACACATTGCAAAATAGTCAAGCAGCACACAAACTCAATGTGTGTGCGTGTGTGTCTTTTTGGATAGTAACACATAAATGCACATGCAGGTACACAAGATAAATTGGTTTCCAATACAAACAGACAGATTTAATTGTCGTCCAATTAGAAAACAAATGTGCCAATGCTGACTGAGTTTAAATAAACTCAAGAGCAAAATCTACACTTTTTTTCTACATAACAAAGAATCGATCAAACATTAAATATGTAGAATTTAAAAGTAGCCCTCTTCAACCCATTAATTTGAATTGTTTGATATCTCACCATGAGTCGGTTTAGAAAATCAATATTATTTCATTCTCTAAGTTGGGGATGTTTCCTGTGTGGTTTATCATAGTTGAGCATAAACAGTGGTAACATGAGGAAACAGTTCAACACGTTCTGTCTAAAGCGCCACACATCCACTCCAAAACCTCTCATTGGAGGATGTATTTCCTGTGATTAACATGAAAAAAAACAAAAGTGAGAACTGCACACTGAATTACAAGAACTAAAATTACAGATTGGATTTAGAAACAACAGCTGAGTCGTTTCTCTTTTATTCTCAGTGATTCTAGCCCCAGAATCATGAATGGGTTGACCACTTGATTTAAAAGACCTTTTTACATCTTGATTATAAGATCTCTCTCCTCGCTCACCAGTGCATCCATGGTAACGCACTCCCCTATCTACAAGAACTACTCACCCCACTGACCTCAACACGATCCCTCCGTTCTACCCACTCATACCGCCTCCTTACCCGGACTAAGCTCAGCACCATGGGTGATCGGGCCTTCTGTTCTGCTGCCCCTCGTCTGTGGAATGCCCTCCCTGACCATCTGAGGGCTCCACAGACGACTGAGATATTTTAAAAAGGACTTAAAACCTTCATTTTTTAGCAGAAACACTTTTAATTAGCATTGCTGTTTTTTGGTCATATTTTTATAAAATTATTATTACATTTTTTATTGAAGCTTTTATCTGCTTTTACCTTGTATCACTTTGAGATTTGATCCAAATGTAAAGTGCGTATTAAAGTGTAAAGTATTTTTGATAAAATGTTGAAAAAGAGACCCCGGACTTTTCCTGGCCAGTTGTGTCAAAAATGGTCTGTTTATGGGATAAATGTCAGCTGGGACAGGCTCAAGCCCTCCAAACAAACCTGAACAGGATGAATTGTTACAGACAGGATAGATAGATCAAGGAATAAGATGGATGGAGGGAATCAAATTTAAAAAGTATGGCAGCAAGATGCTAGAAGGCTAACCATGAAGGTGTGTCACCATGATAATGGAGAGACGCGACCCTCTGATGATCACAGTCTATATCAATTGACCATGAAACAGTTCTGGGGCGACTGATCATGCATGAAAAGAAGAGACTTATGAGAAATAACTGTGGCCTGAGTGTGCCAAGTGATAATCTTCCTAAAAATCTTTCCTAGATACTTATTTGGGGTTCAATAAATATTATGATATTAGTGTGGGTGATTTAAGCTGAGGGTTTCGCTTTTTACTCTTTGTTATTTGAGCGTCCACATAACAAGAAGCAGCCTTTCTGACAAATGTGCTGAGTAATTGCGCAAAAATGTCCACGTCACACAAATACACCGGTCCCAGTGTGGCACCATTGAAAGAATAAACTGTAAGTAACAGTTAAATCAGGTGATTAATATGACTATTTTAAGATGTGGCCCTACTTTGCCCAGTAGCAGCTCCTCTAGCTGAGCAGAGTGTGGTGACTGTTCTGATGTCTGTCTGGTGAATTGCTTGGGTGAAATGATTCAACATGAACTGAAGATGCTTCTCTGCACTGGCTACTGCTCAAGCAACTGCAGTCGGTCGGTACACAGTGTCTAGAGAGACAACAGGGAGTAAAGGAAGAATGAGAGATCAATTTGATGAGATATTTTCACTTACGAAAGGGGAGCCCACCCCTTTCTCAACCCACAGCTTTTAACGCTCACTCTTCTTCATTTCGTACAACTCTCCTCGGTCTCCCTCTCTTCAGGGCTACTCGGTTTGTTGACAGTGCAGTCATTTGTTGTTTCAGTTGTTTTCATTAAGCTACTCTTTTGTGGGATCATTTGATTACATGTAAAAATGCGGAGTTGTAAGTGTTCATAATTAACTTTGGATTATTTTCTATATAATATTCTACTTTTTCCAGGAACATTTCAACATTCTAGGGAAACGACATCCATTTCTGGCTGACATCATCCATTAAATATCAAGCTATAACCAGAATGCTTGGCTCAGTATAAAGACTGGAACAAGACATGGGAACTTTGATCTATTGGAAGGCTTGTCTCCTGTCTTATGTGTTAAGTGTCAGATGGAGAGGACACACAGTTAATGTGATCTCCTTATCTAACTCTTGGCAATAATGTGGAATCTCATTTTTTCAAACAATTCGAACCATCCAGATTGCTTCGGTTGTTATGTTTTAACTTACCCCTAAGCACCTCAGAGCTAATGTTGCTATGCTATCTACGGATATGATGTAAAGTACAAATACTTCATTGCTATACTTACATAGATTTTCAAGTGTTTTTACGTAAGTTGAGGATTTGTTTGTTTCTGACGACTATTTAATTTAACTCCCTTAATCTTTACATAAATATCTGTTAATTATTGACATTAAGATTAAGTTCAAGATCGGCTTAAATGAAGAAACAATATGACAAATGATAGACAGTCCCTAAGTCTATACATCAGTATCATTATCACACAGGACAGACGGAACAAGACAACAGGCATAAAAAGCTGAAGATAATATGATAGATAAAGATGATGACAAGAAACATGCAACAACTCGACCATGAACAAAAGATGTGATGTGTTTATTCTACCCTATTTCTTTGACTCTACTTGTGCTCTGCATCAATGGTTCCCAAAGGCTTGTCTCTTTCATAAATATGACAGGAGGTTCAGTGGGGTTTGCATAAGCACAGCCTAAAGGAAAGTCCTCTGAAGGTGTGCTGTGGTGTCTGGCATTGCCACAATAGCAGCAGCAAGTTGTGATGTGGAGTCTCCATGGATCAGACTTGTTTATCCTACACGACCCTCAGGTAAGCGATTGGGTTGAGATCTGGGAAATTTGGATGGTAATTTTATACCTGGAACTTAATGTGGTTCCTCAAACCGTCTCTGAAACATTTTCACAGCATGCCAAGATGTAATATTCTGCTAAAAAGAAGCCACTGCCATTAGGGAATCCAGTTTCCATGAAGGGTCGTAGCTGGTCGGCATTAAGGTGTCAAAGTAACATCCACAAGAATGGCACATCCCCGAGGCTTCCCAGCAGAACATTTGTCAAAGTGCATCTTATTCTTCAGGAAAGAACTGCATACACAAACTTCTGATGTTGATGAAAACATGATGACGTCTGCTTGACAGACGGTGCCTTCAGCAGTGGACAGAGGACAGCCTGAGCACTTTCACTGGTCGGCGGCCACACAATCACATACGCAGCAAACTCTGATGCATATGTGTTCAGATATCTTTCTTTCACAACTCACATTAACTTTATCAACATTTTGTGCAAGTGTAAGTCTTCTGTGGCAACTCTCACTTCCCACATGCATCAAGGACCCTAGGGTGCCCATGACCCTTTCAACTGTTAACTGGTTCTATTTCCCCTGAATACTTGGAACATCCAACTAGATGCAGTTCTAGAGATGCTCTGACCCAGCCATCTAGCCATCACAATTTGGGCCTTGTCAGAATCACTCAGATCCTGAATGTGGCCCGATTTTGTCTGCTTTCATCATTCAATCAACTTCAGGGCGAAATGTTCAGTTATTGCCTGTGCATGTATCCCACCCACTGACAGGTATTGAAGCAACACGATTAATGCTGTATAATGTTATGGCCGACCGGTACAGACACACACATCAAAGGACCTCAACACGACACATAACTCGACATTTTGACTTCAATAATTTTAAGCCAACAAAATGCCTCGCAAAATTGTTGGTGCATTCATCAAAAAGAAAGACTGTAGTGGAAGTAATGAGTAAGGAAGTAATTAAGCAGCAGATGTGAGCTATTCATTCAATATTACACAACCTGATCTCTCCAACAGGCCGGCTCAACTCCATCATGAAGAAGCACAATACAAACATTAGAGAGATTAGAGGAGGCGATGATAAATATGTACTTAGTGTGGAAAGAGCAGAGTAATATCCAAGCAAAGGCAGACTGTGAATCACAAGCCAGTTACAACTGTCCTCAGAGAATCGGCTAATAACCAAAAGGCAAAAGCAGGACTTTCACTGAATATGGTCAAAAACATCTATTTAAAGCTAATTACGCAACAAAATTTATTTCGCCCAATCATTATTGAGTTGATATAATGTTCTTCAAATGTTGTTATTTGAGGAATGATTTAATGAATGGGGGATTACATATATACATTTATGCATATGAATACATATTCATGTGTATATAGTTGCTGTTATGTTGTGATTTCGATTTTCTCATAGATGTTTGTTCCACTATATTGTTCCTTGTTCCACCCTTTTGTTTCTTTCGCTTTCTTCCCAGTTTCTTTCTCCCATCCCCCCGAGCCCACTTTTCCGGTCTGGTCGCCTCATCGACTAAAAACACATAATAATAGCTAATAAAATGCAGTTCCCGCAACTGGAGGAGAATGACAGACTGTTCCTTTGCAGACTAAAATCTGTCTGTAACTGCAAAGAACCGATATCCTAATTCTGCGTGCTGAGATAGCCGGTCAGAACAGATTATAAATGAACACTAAAAAGGATGAAACCACTTATTTGGTATAATCATGATGACCATGACCATTTAACTGCCCATGTTTGTCAGTGTGTGTCTGAGTGTGATACACTGACTCAGCAAAACCGGGATCTCTCAGGCCGAAGTGCTCAGAGCACAGCTCGTACATCTGGGTCATCTTCTTCTCTAGGGTATTGAATCCCTCAGAGAAACAAAACAGCTGGAGGTTGGGAGAGAAACAGACAAATAATAATCTGCTATGTAGAGAACGTATACAAGAATATGAAGCATCACACTCATGGAGAGCCTGTCACCTCCACAATGAGTGTTAGTTGTGGTTCTGAAGATCACCGCAAGGTCACTGGCTCTGTTCTTCCAGCATAGCCTGGGTTCATGGTGATAAATGCAGCGGTCCCGTTGCATCCTCTATTGCACCTCGACTCATTGTGTTAGAGTGTGCGACAGTGGGTCTACTGGTGGATCAGAAAAAACAGGCAGGCCATTGTTCTCCATCTGCATCAATCAGCCTCAGAGCTCAACAGTTGTCCATCCTTAGACCACTTTGGTAGCTACTAATCATTGCTAAGCAGGAACAACCAACGATATCTGCAGATCTGGAGATGTTCTGACCCAGTCATCTATTGTTTAGAATGTTGGCCCTGCTTTCAAAATATGAAATTCAGGAAAAGATGTTTACTTATTGCCTAAAATATCCCAACAAACCCTCTACACACCACACAAGCACACACACACACACACACACACGTAACAAGAAAATCGATGTTAGTCTGACTTCAGTTGATGTGGTTATAATATTATGGCCCTATTGTCCCTTTTTTCTTATGTCTAACACCTCGACTTGCTTTATACCTGTATTTCACATTCCTGATAGTCCAATATCAATGAAAATTGTTTGAAAGCAGCCATGTTTGGGATGGAACTTTAAATACGATATAAGTTTACAACGTGTTGTATCAGTACGTTGTATCAGTTTATTTCATTAACAACAATGCTACTTGGAGCAATTCTGTGGTTGACAAAAAGCTAACAACCAAACAAAAAAAGTGTCTTTCTCGTGGTCAGTGAAATGGAAAGTTACAGTGAAAATGTTGATGTGCTTTAATGTAAATGTAATGCATGAAATCACAGAGTATTGGTATCCTATCTTTGCTAAATCAAGTATCTCCAAACTGTAATACACAGGTTTCTGCTACCAATAACTAGGGGCTGCTGATGGAGCGATTATATGTTTCCAGCCATTGGTGCATGCTTTAAGCTGCACTGATTCCAACCTCACTACAATCTCACTACTATCTCAAATTACATAGAATTGCAGAATTATGTCTGAATTAAAATCAAAACCTGAGGGTAAGGGTCCCATAAAATGCAGATATATTCTCATACAAAATATTTTTACTACAAATTATTACATATCAGTATTGGGGTTTTGCATTGGGGATTGCAATTCTGTGACCTGTTGAGTCAGGTGCCTTTTCTGGATTGTGAATGTCGGACACACGCACTAACATAACACATTCTAGCCTGATAGACATTTTCATGACAACAGGTAAACAACTACTTATCAATCTTTGCATCATGTCAGCAGGACAACTTTTCTGAAGCAGCTTTAATCCTCACAGCAAACATGATCCGACTTCTTCAGCAGCAGTGCCATCTAAAGGCTAAACCCATTAGGTACAGTCAGTCGGACAGCAATAAACCTTAATGGAACCAAAGGAACCATAACATTCTGAACCACATGCAGGTAAAGACATGAATAGAAAATAATTACGAGCAGGGTGTCTAAATAAAGGGAACAGAGTGTGTTATAGATAAAACAAAAAAAAAAATGTAATGATAGTTGAAACTACTTCAGGAAATGAAGTTCCTCAGAGCAGCTAAAGCCCAAATAGCCAGGTCCTTAGTCTAGTTCTTAGAGGTCCCCGGTTTTCCTTTCCCTGCTGGAGCTCTCACGCCTTATTGGAGATTCCCAATGAGACACAAAGAACTAAACACGAAACTTCCAAGACCAAAGAGATGGCTCTGGACGAGAGGACAAGACCTCCCACACGGCCTGTCTCCACCGAAGGGGTGGAGGTTGAGTTTTTTGGGTCTTAAAGGTACCTTGGAGTGCAGCTGGACAATAAAATGGACTGGTTAGCAAACACAACTACCTCTACAGTGGGCTGAGCAGGTTGTACTGGTGACTGGTAGCATTTAGCCCCTCCACACAGCAAAAACTCAAAATTTTACCAAGTTTTCTAATATCTAGTATAAAATATGTCATTGCACTTGATATAAGACACAGTCCCTTAAAAAATTACATTTCAGTGAAATTTGTTTTTGGACAACTTATCTTGACAATCTCAAATGCTCCATATGAATATTTCCAGCTAATACAAGGACATATTTCATCTTAATTTGCTGAAATATTACTTTTTTAATCTTATTTCAAGAATGTGATGGTCTTAAATCTAGAATGGCGTCGCTACTATAGAATTTAGGTTAAGTTAAATGTTCCCAAAATGAATAGGTTAATGTGTATGTTAAGGAAATTAAAAGCTACTTTTGAGGGGAACATAATACTACATTTTTACCACTTTATTCTGACTCACAACACTTCTGGTGAATTTACTTTAAGGGGGAAAGCTGTTTCAAACCATTTCAGATCCCCTGCAAATCTTTACTCAATATCACATTTCCTGCCAAGCCATGGAAAGACCCAGATGTAAGAAGCATGATACAGCTAGTGTGCATCCACACAACTGCATTATTGTAATTTCTTTGACAAACACACATGGATATGGATGATGAAGGTAAAGAAGGCAACTGTGCACAAACTTATGCCTTCTGGAATAGACATACTAGCAACAACACATAAATATGAAATCTCACAAACAGTGTTGCTGTTGGGTTGTAGAATTGAGGTAAATGAATCTAGTTTTTATTCCCACCATTAGAGGGGAGGATAGCAGTGGAGTAATTTGTGTAAATTACAAAGTTGGCTCAAACTTCTGTAAGTCAGTAATGTGGGAATTGTTTCCCATCAGACAGGAACTACATGTCCTTTCTCTAGTCTAGATCATCTGAGAGATGGTCAGCGCCATCTGGTGGACATGTACACACACACACACACACTGCCATTTTAACACACTAAGCTGGGCGAATCAATGGAGATGAGAGATAAGTTACAATCCATCAAACTCTGCAACAAATGTGTCATTGTGTCAAGTCTTTGGAAATGAAGTTAGACAATAAAACAGTTTTTTGAACGTGTAGATTGACATCTGTCAGTCAATTACTGGGGAAATGCAAAGTAAAACGTATTTTATATATAGTTTGGCATATGAGACGTTTTAACAGAGACAGGAAGTCAAAATAAAGAATCTTGGATGATTGTTGATGATGTAAACGTGTTATTGTAACGGTCCTACGTTCCAAACCAAGCTGGAGACTGGAGGAGACGAGTCTCTTGGACTCCACATAGGTTTCCAGACACATTCGAAAGAGAGTTGTTGTTTAGAAAACTCTTCAAAGGACTTGTGTAGGATGTGATGTGTGTACCTGAGTGAATGTGCACCTGTCTGCCTGTCTTTGCCTATACATGCATTTTCCCTTCAGCGCTGTCTGGCTGTCTACCAGGCTGTGAGGCCGACAAAGGTATTGGGCATCTTATTGACTATACTCCTGACCTTTTTTTCAGGACTTGTCTACCTTAAGAAACATTTCAGACTCAGCAGGCAGCCGTCTTTTGACATCTGGGCCAGATACTCTAAAAATAGAGCCAGTTACATTTGCAAGTGAGCCGCTCATCCTGAACGGGAAAGCTAGATAGAGGAGAGAAGAAGAGCATTGAATGCATACATAGGTAGCTGGGCATACATAAGCAGGCAGGGATGCATGCATGAGCAGACACTCTGTGTCACTGGACATCACAACAACTCCCAATATGCATCAACGGGCACCCATGACCCAGTAACAGGTTCACCAGTTTCTTTCTAATGACTCCCTGCGGTATACACTAACCACCGCAGATCAAGACAAGCCAACTAGACCCAGTTGTCCAGCCATCACCATGTGGCGCTTTAAAAGTTGTTCAGACAGAGAAACTTTACTGATGAGAATTGTTTCATCTGCCTCTTAGCAAAATAAGGAAATAAATGCGATTCCCAAAATAAGTTATTTTTCTTTTGAAAGACAAAAACAATAATAAATAATTTTGTCAAAGTTATGTGTAAAAGGTAATTAGACAATTGGGTGGTAAAGAAACAAAATGAAATGATTTGATAAATAAAAGCCAGAAAAACTAGTTTCCCCTTAGTTAATGAAGGAACCAGAAACCAGAATCAGGATTTCATACTGTAATCCTACACTTGGCTATTATTGCTTTTTCTCTCTCTCTTCTGTGTGCTTAAGTTAATGGTGAAGATGAGTTGTTGGAAAAATAAGTTCCTACTACTCAGTCAGATGTTTTATTGTTAGTGGAGCAAACACTGCTTTGGTATTTCAGCACACATTCTCATATGCACTCGTGCTTCTTCCTTGTAATGAAAATACAACTATTATTATCATTTTGGCAGCTTGCTATCATCTGTGGATTTATTATCTGTTCTCATTATTATCTGTTCTCGTCTCAAGCCATAACTACACAAATAACTGACACAAAATCTCCAAAACCCTAAAGTGAGAAGTTACTGAACTACAAAAGATTAGTGTCATCAGTGTAGTCAGTGAGGAAAAATATGGTCACTTTCTGATCTTCAGTTGGGGTGTTTAAAAATGGCAGAGAAGGGCTGTCGCTGGATATTTCGACACCTCTGTGTATTTGAGCATTAATCAATTTATACAGTTAGTTGTCAGATTCAGTGTATGAATTCTAGGGTTATGGCAAAACATATGTTTTCGGAGGTCAAAGTGACCTTGGACCTCTAGATTCTTATCAGATCATCCATGAGTTCAAAAGAAAAGTTTTGCCAAAATTTCAATTTTTATTTATCTATCACCTTGAAAATAGTTTATAAAGTGCTTTGATTGACTTGGAAAAGACGGGATTCCGCTCAGAGACTGATCAGCCATAATATTAAAACTGCCCGCCTCATATTGTGTCAGTTACCTTTTGGCCACCAAACAAATGTGTGGATTATCACTGTGTGTTCTGATGCCTTTCTATCAGAACCAGACTGGACTTTTTCAGCAATTTATGCAATAGTAGCTCTTCAGACAACATAGGTTAGCTATTGCTCCCTATGTGCATCAATGAGTCCTGGGCGCCCGTGATCCTGTCGCCTGATCACCAGATGTACTTCTTTACACCACTTTTGTAGGTACTAACCACTACGAAAACCTACAAAACCAGCAGTTCTGGAGATGTTCCCACCAGGTTGTTTAGCAATATAGCTAGCCCTTGTCAGAGTCACTATCCCTTTCACATTTTTCCTGATTCCAGCAGATCAATTTCAGGACACAGTCCCACTGACTGACAGCTATGAGGAGATCATGCTATTCTTATTTCATCTGTCAATGATGATAATGTTGTGGCTGATCAGTTTATAATAATGACAGTAGAACAAAAATCTAATTAAAAGATGACATCATACTAGAAAATAAAAAAAGCAATAAAAATATACTACATGAAACAAAAAGATGACACATCTTTGTAACCTATCAAGATCGGATTCATCCTTATCGTTATTCCCTTCCATCAGTCGGTAAAAACCGTTTCCTCCAGTTCCGCCTCTTCGGAAGCCTGTTTTGACACCTGAAATACAAGGATTGAATTAGTTCTGCCTATCCTCATAAGAAAATTAGATATAAAGAGATAATTAGAGTAACATGTTTGTGTGCAAGCCAAGATTTGTTTAACACAAGGCTGGAGGTTTGGTTATGGAACATCACTACATCGCAGCATATTCTTATTTCTATATCAGGTTAATAATCGGCTGTGACAAAGGGATCACATGTATAGCATGAGGGGCTCATTCTGAAGCTATATCTACCTCCTGTATCTCTGCGGCATACGAGAAGACTTTGATCTCCTCCAAATCAGTCATAGTCAGCTCCTCCACATTCAGTGTGGTCCCAATAATTGACTCCAGAGTCATCCAGTGCTTCGGCTCCAAGTGTGGGTTACAGAGTTCTGTGATCACAGACAGCTGAAGAAAAACAGATTTGGATTCTTCTTGGTGCATCGTTTCAAAAAAGCTTTTCGTCATTCGACTCGTCAATATCAGCCATTTTATGACATGTCGTCCTACCCACCTTGTGCCTCACGACCTCCACCTTCTCCTTAAAACTAGGCACTATAGTGTTACGTGGCAGGCCGTTCTCTAGTTTGATGACATATTCACAATATTTGGTGACCTGTGAGTTGAGATTCTCCAGGTCCAGCTCAGCCAGTGTGCTCTGGGGATGGATGAATGTGATAGGATGTAAGTGAAAGAGAAGGAAAAGCATTTACATGTCTGTAAATGTTACTTTTATTTATGTGTAATCAGGTATTTCTATACAATGTGTTAAGTGCGCCGTACCTGCTTCCATCCATCTTGTAAATAGCCCAACTCCTCCAGAGAGTCCCAAAGAATCTGAGTCAGGTAAAACAGCGCACTCAATTCTTCCAGGGCATCAAACTCGGTTCGCTCCATCTTTATTGATCAGAAAGGAAAGGAAGGAAAGTTCTTTAGATGAAATTGATATATAAGAATATGAAATTATCCCTTTGACTACAGAACCAACACAAAATAAAATGAACACTTGAAAAAACAATTTTGACTTAGTAGATTTAAAAGAATAACAGCACCTTGAATTTCTTCATGTAGGAGGTGTAGGTTGAGCCCCGGGCTAGCACCTCAGACAAAGAAACCTGGATCTCCTCCAGCAGCGTCTGCACTTCAGATGGATCTCCATCGTGGTCGAGGACTTGTGAATCCTACGCATAAAAACGTGAAAATAAAGCCACGACGGTGAACAACAAGGCTGAAAAACTCCTTTCCAAACCAAATATTTTACAAGTGTGAGTTTACCAAGTCCAGAACCACTTGATAAACCCACAAACCAAATGGGAACTCTCCATGTACCAGTAACTTAAGCTTGATTTTCATGACATCACGGTTGAGCTTTTTAATGTCTTTGTTCAGGTATTCGCATAACTTGTCCAGGCTGGGTTTCCTCCCAAGCTCTGCCTTGCAAACAGCTTTTTGCAGCGAGGTAATGTAGAGTTGCATGGTGGGGAAATCATACATATCTTCAGGTGCCATGGGAACTGAGTACGTGTCGATCAGATTGTACATCTCAGAAACTGCCTCCTGCTCCTCCTCCAGCGTTATTATCTGGAGTGAGGAATAGAGTACGGTCAGATATAGACAGGAAGGGACAGACAGGATGAGAGAGCACTGGTTGATGACTACATACTTTCAAAAAATAACATTGCCTCATTGTTTTTTGTTAAAAGCATTCCTGACTGACAATGATAGTGTAATGTGAACGTGTCTCACTCTCTCCAGCATGAAATCTAGGAATGTGAGGAACTCGGCAAACTCAGTGGTATTGGTAGGAGTGGCCTTCATTTTAAACTCAGATTCCCGAGCCTCTGCAACGGCAGCATTTACTTTCTTCTTGGCCAGTTGAGGAAGCATTTCGTTGATGACCTAGAGCAAAACAATGACACCTACATGAATTCAACGTCTCATATATATCAATTAGTGGGATCAGGAGCTGGCATACATTCTAAGTTCAGTGAGGTTTAACCCCTTTAATGTCCTCCTCAGCTGTATGGTTGAGGACATTTTGAGTCACTATTTCTTTCTGAAAAAAGTGTGCCAGTTGACTGAACCTGTCTATAATATGATCCAGTGGCAGCATACATAGGCCAAAGAGTAAGGGGCCAAGGATGGGGCCCTGTGGGACACTACGGGTCAAAGGGGCCCCCAAGTAAGCGACATTAATCATTCTATTGAGAAAGTCCTATTCAATAAGTAGGATTTTAGTTTTCATTTTAAAGGATTTGAGGATTTACTAACACGAATTATGTGCGCTGAAACAACCCAAAGAAAGTATAAGTGTCAAATAGTTTTCTAAAAAACATACTTTGTCAAATGGTTGAGTTGATCTCACTAGTTGGACTACTCTTCCATGAGTTTGATCATGTAAGTTATTTTATAAATCAGATTTAGTGTTAAGTTATATGAGAGTATTTAACACACCTGTTTTGGTCAAACTCTCTTTGACTCTTGAGCGACACAGAGGGGTGGAATGACGGTACTACAGTATGTGTTTGCATATTCAGAGACCTCTCACCTCGAGACAGCGGAGCGGGGAGGACACAAACTTCTCTTTGAGCTGAGCTTTTTCCACGATCAGTAAGCCCAAATATCTTTTCTCTTGGATGGCTAAGGCCTCCCTATGTTCTCCGTGGTACAACCTCAATGCTTCTACGAAAAAGGCCACACCTGTGAAATGAAGAATTCAACATCCATCAGTATAAAACGGCCAGCCTTGTTATTTAGCTGGATTTACTCCCTGACTCAAATGGGTTTATGTTTTCTCACTGAAGGTCTTTCAGCTTTATTTTTCGTCTATATTTTTTCTTTTTCAGTTTAAGGAGATGGAGAGAAAAGGAAGCTCAGATTCTCCATGATGTCATTACACCTGAACCAGTAGTCCCATGATTCTCAGTATGTCTCTTTTACTATGGAAACCTTACCAAAGAATTTGGAATCACATTGAAGTCATCACTACTTTAGTTGTTCAGTGAAAATGCATCATCTTTCCACAAATGATTCCATGTATTGATTTATTGATTTATATAACACATATGTGTAGTGTCAGGAAAAATAATTGCACCAATAATTCAGATATCTATAGGAAGAAACTAGGAGTGGGGTAAAATACTTTAGTAGTAGCGTATGAGAGAACACAGGAGTGACTTGTTGATGCTGGTTTTCAACTACTGTGGGATAGAGGATTTGAAGTAATATCAGAAAATTTGTGTGCTAGTATCCGGATGCTTCCCTTACAAGAATGTTTGATTTGATGTGGATAAAACAAAACCGGTCTCTATCATAGTTAAATGTGAGCCAGGATTTTACCCCCCGCCCTTACATATATCTGTAATTTTCAGGTCATTTGGCTTTAATACACACACACACACACACAACCTATATACTTACCAAAGACCCAGACCTGGTTTAAACAACCACCTGTTGGTTTGTGATTGGGAAAATAATGTGTGGTACATCACCGTGATCCTGTTGTCGCACTTCATCCAGATCCAGACTCTCGTTGTCCGTATAGTGCAGCCGCAAACGCTCAAACGTGTCAGAGTACACTCTGGCTGAGTCAAAAGCAAACTGGAATGACTCCTAAGGGGGGGAGGAAGTCCGTCAAATACATACAAGTCACTGCACAGACGATCAAACTAATTAATACACAGATGAAACTCAAACTGACCTTGACATTTTTGATGAGAATTTTTAGGTTTTCATCATTGTATATGATGGATTTCAAGCAAGGACCACCATCATACTTATTTTCCAATGTCTACAGGTTAACAAAAAGACATAAAACCATATTATGTCAAACACACTAATGCAAATCTCACCACACCTTTAACATTTCATACCGGCAAGATAAACCGTATGGAGTTTAAGGTCACACCTGCTTAGTCCCTCATCCTAAACCAACATGTTTCGGCTTGGGGTTGATGCCCCAAGCCTTTATGGAGCATCAGCATAAAAGAGAAAATTGATAATGGATTACTGTAACGCACTTCTCATCAGGATCCCTGATAAAAGTCTTCAAAGACTTCAGTATGTTCAAAACAGTGCTGCAAGGATCCTGATGAGAGTTCGTAAACACGAACACATCACCCCCGTTCTTCATTCCCTTCATTGGCTTCCCATCTCCACCAGGATTGATTATAAGATATCTCTCCTCACTCACCAGTGCATCCATGGCAACGCACCCCTACCTAAAAGAACTACTCACCCCACTGACCTCAACACGATCCCTCCGTTCTACCCACTCATACCGCCTCCTCCTTCCCCGGAATAAAATCAGCACCATAGGTGATCGGGCCTTCTGTTCTGCTCCCCCTCGTCTGTGGATTGCCCTCCCTGACCATCTGAGGGCTCCACAGACGACTGACACATTTAAAAAAGGACTTAAAACTTTTCTTTTTAGCAGAACCTATAACTTTAATTAACATTGCTACTAATGTTTTTATATAGTTAGTTATTATAAAAGTGCATTATAAATCAAATGTATTATTATTATTATTATTATTATTATTATTATTATTATTATTATTATTATTATTATTATGCCATGTGACTTTAGACACCAGCTAAGAAATGCTGACAGTACTGCTGAGGCTGAGATGTTTTTACTACCTTATAGATTCCGGTCTCTGCCATGAAATCAACACCAGTATCTGCTGTCATTGTTTGAACAGACATCACTGTTTTCTCAAAGCGTCCGATGATCTCTGCAATAGTCTCCTGTAGGAATCAACAATTAGAGTAATGTCGACGAGGCGGCACTGAAAAATATAGTGAAATGAAGGAAAACTGCTCCAAACAGGTTGGAAAACCAACCTGAAAGTTCTCCTCAGAGGGATTGTATTTCAAAACATCTGCGTCCAGCTTCAGCTCACTGGTGAAAAGTGGTTTGACTTGTGGAGTTTCTGTCTGTGAAGTTTAGTAAAACATAAAGAGAAATTTGATAGTGGTATCTCATGTTTGGTAGCTGTAGTAAATATTCATTTTTCACTGTTAATGATACAGAAACCTTCTTTTCAGTGTCTTCCTCAGTCGGGTCAGTGATAGACTCAGGCGGCTGGCTCCAGCTCCGGATGGTGGCATGACTGGGCGTTTGAGAAACCAGGTCCTGGAGCACGGCCAGGAGTTGGGTCACTGCAGTCACTACTAGGTTGTGCAAGCTATTGACGACTAAATAGTCAACAAGACGGATGAAGCTGTGTAAGACATGATCGGAATGGGTTAAAGTATTAGATGGACCTAATGTATAGCCATAAAATTGCAAACTACTAATTAATAGTGTTTGGATCCATGTTTTGCTGCCAACACAGCTCTGTGATGCCCTGTGTGTTCTGATGCCTTTTTAACAGAGCCAGTATCAACTTTTTCAGCTATTTGTTGAAAGAAGAAAACATGATCTAGCCTTCGCCCCTCACATTCACACACACACACACACTCCTCAATTCATATGTACCAAACTTGGACTGAATTGGACACACAGTTAGGAAGTTTATAAGAAAAAGAAGAAAATGACCCACCGGGTGAGGTGGTTGCAGTGAGCAACCTTTTGGATCCGCGCAACAATTTTCCATCCCTCTTGATCATCTGTGACAAACAGTGATTACAATCATTGATTAAACATTGTCCAATATGTATCCACATTCCAGGTTCGCCTCAAGGTCAAGCATAAGCGCACCTGGGACATCAAACTTGGATCGATCTGAAAGGTAGTTGCGGCAGGCACAAACAGTAACGTCTTTTACGAGCTGTCGATACTTCTCCAAATCAGTCAGTACCTGAACGTAAAGACAACACAGATAAATACACAATGCATATTATTTATATATATTTGGAGCCGGAATATTTTTAATGAATGTTTCATGGTACCTCCTGCAATTGTTGGATCTGAACATCCCGGAACTCCTCCAGTGTGTAAGTGTGTTTTTCTTCCATGCGACACATGCCTATGTGACCAGTTTGGTAACACATATCCCTGATGTCTAACAGGGCAGGACTGAGAGACTGCGTGATCAATACAATCATCTGTGAGCATTCCTGTCACTGAGCTCCTTCACTAGGTTTGGTATTTCATTCTCATTTAGATAGATTGAGAACAATTCCAGAACTTAGTTTATTCACTCAATCACATACCTGGCTGACTGCAAACAAATTGTTTTTGATGAAATCCCTGGCCAAATTAAACTTCTTGGCGCGAACTTTGGTGTGCCAGATGTAGAAGGGTTTCCACATTTTGAAAAGAGCGAAGACGGGGAAACGAGTGAGCTGGGATTGGTCGTTGAGATCCTCTTCCCCAGGGGATGACGCAACATCCTGGGACAAGTCAGAACATCGAGGAAAAGAAAAGATGTTAGAATTTCCTCATTCAAATAGATCATTTGCATGCATGAAATCTTAGCAAATCATTTTCCATCCCTTTGAAGAGATGAGCCTGCTATGTTTTGATTGGCCTCAGTAGGGACGCTCTTGGAGATATAGAGATCATGGCACTTACATTGGTGGTGGATTCCAGAGGAGGTAGACGGACAGGAAGGTGTTCCTGGTGCCCATTAGGCTGCTCCGTTTTTGTTGATGGAGTAGACTGAGTATTCCACTTGGTGAGGTACAGTAGCTCGCGGATTTTTAAGTGCTCAATAGGGTCCCTCTGTATAATACGCCTCTTCAGCACAGCCTGGATTCATGGTGAGAAACTGAAATCCATAAAAGGTTCACATACTGGTGCAAATACAGTAAGTTATGAAAACTAAATCACAGATAATTAGAACGGGCAGTACTAAAGAATGACTCCGGTTATCAGGTCTCACCAGTGGGTCGTGAACATTGACTGCAGGTCTGGGTCGAATGGTGGGGCCCTGTTGTTCCGGGTGCTTGTTTAGTTGATCTGAGTACAGCAAGATGAATTTAAGTTTACCATTTAAGACCATGACGAGGGAAAAGACATGCTGCTTAGAAACTGTATGACTTGTAAAAAAAAAAGAAAAAGTTAATTAAACATTTTTATGACACCCAATAATAATAATACTAATACATTTAATTTATAATGAATTTTACAATTGGATCAAATCTCAAAGTGCTACCAAGTAAAAGCAGATAAAAGTATCAATAAAAAATAAAATAATAACTATATAAAAAAAAAGTTATAGGTTCTGCTAAAAAGGAAAGTTTGAAGTCCTTTTTTAAATGTGTCAGTCGTCTGTGGAGCCCTCAGATGGTCAGGGAGGGCATTCCACAGACGATGGGCAGCAGAACAGAATGCCCGATCACCCATGGTGCTGAGCTTAGTCAGGGGAAGGAGGAGGCGGTATGAGTGGGTAAATGATTATGGTGGGTAAGTGGGGGCTCAAGGGGTCTGTGTGTAAAATTTAGTGGCATCTATTGGTGAAGTAGGCGATTGAAACCTATATTCCACCTCAACTCTCCTAATCCAAGAATCTATGTCCCTGTAGGTGGTGAGGTCCAGGCAGGGGATGCTGTGACTGTGCATCACTGCATCCATTTCTCGCCTGCTAATTTCAAAAATAGTTAGCAAGCAATAACATTCCTTATATTTTTCTTTTATACTTTTTGTTTGATGAAGCATTTCATTATCATCTTTCTACCACTTCATCAGTAAAATACAAGGTCTGTGTAGAGCCAGGGTTCGGTTTGTCCACATAGTCATGCGTAGTCATGTTCTATTTATTCAAAGAGACACCTCTAACTTTCACACACTGCACTTTTAGGATTAGGTATAAGTTAATTGCCTACCAATTAACTTGTGTCCCCTGCCTTGGTCAGAGCAGATCGGCAAAGAAGATCTAGAGGCCATTGCATGAATCCAAACAGGCTTTGAACATATGGAATGAAGGTAGGAGAAAAGAGTTCAAATTAAAGATAGTAAAGTAGTAGTAAAGGTAATTTATTTGTCTCTGCATTACACAAATGAATGCTATCTATTATTACTCTGAGTGTGACAGAAAGCATGGCATTCAGTTCCACACATGCATACAGAAAATAATAACTATACACTCTATTAACAACAAGGTGATGAGATACGTTAGTTGCCTTCAAATTCTACTACTATATTGTATGTAAACTGTCAAATAAATGAATATAAACAAGGATGGACAAATAGATTATAATAGTGAGTAATAGAAATAGTGTTATAATATACAGTACACCTATACGGTAGTGCATCCAGGAAATAATCTTAAATTTAACCTCACCAAAGAGGTTAAGTGATTGTTCTTTTTGTTTGTCCATTACACAAAAACTATGCATAAACAAAACGTCTATGGATAAACTATCTGACAGATTTTTATGCATGTATGAAACCATGTAAAATCAAGACACAGAGCATGAAAGTGATTTCCCAATCGGATCCATTTGGGCCTGGGTTAAGAACAGCCGCCACTGGCATTGTTAGCCAGCAGGGTACCAGCAGTAACTACGTGTGAAAACTGATGATCCACTGTTATCACCCAAAATGGGAACAAAAAACAACAAAAGGCATAAAGACGAAGGAGAAGATGAAGATGATGATGATCCAGATTTTTGAGTGTTACAAGATTAGGCCTCGAAGGTTGAATCAGAAGAATTTGGACTTTTTTGGTTGCCCTTATTGTCCATTCCACAGAAGCGCTAATGTACCACAAATTGCTGAAAAAAGCTAGATGGTTCTGATAGAAGGGTGGCCGATCAAAGCGCCCAGGCTGACTGTCAACTTCCAATAGGACCTACAATGGATACATCAAGATCACAATTGAATCATGGAGCAATGGAAGACAGTAGCCTGGTGTGATGAATCCTGTTTTCTTTTACATCATCTGGACACAAGGGTGTGTGCATCTCACTTACCGGAGTATAAAACGGCTCCAGTATACATTATGGGACGAAGAAAAGCCGGAGCAATGTTTTGGTGGGAAACCTTGGGATTTATGCTACTTTGACAAATACTCCCGCCGTAATCATAGTTGCAGACTGCATAAACTGTTCAGAGCTAAGTCCTATCGACAATATGTGTAATGTGTTGGCCAAATGATCCAATGCATTGAGGCGCCATCTTACAGGACGTTAAGGACCGGCCTCTGTCTTGAAGCCAGTTGCCACAGTGCAATTGTGACAGAAGACTTGCCTCAACGGGTCAGAAATGGTTGCAAAAGAGGGACCTACAAAATATTAGGCAGGTGGTTATAATGTTATGGATGATTGTTGTGAATATGAACAAAACGTAAGGGGAGAAGAGATCTCTTTGAAGGACATGCTTAGCCTGAGAGGTTCGTGTTCACGGATGCTCTTCATCAAATTTGAATCTTCTTGGAAAGTAAGAGCAGAAACCAGTATGATCAAAGCTTCCTTTTTTTTGCATCAGCCAAATGAGGTATTAGTGAATACAGGAGATTACTTAATTCATGTATACAATGTTGCACAATGGAATTTTGAGTTTTTAATCACCTCCAAGCATAATTACATTTTGAATAGGATTGAAAAATGAGGACAGACAAATGGCAAGGACAGTTCTATGTTGGAATGCAGAGACCCCCCCAATTCACTCTGATTTTGTAACTTTTCCATCAGGTCATAGATTCAGAGAAAGTTCTTCCCAATGGGAGTAAAAACTCTTAAATTTCCTGTGCCATACATCTGCTTTATTTGCTCATGTGTATAATTTGGTAATGAATTGTACTGCTCAACTTTGTATATTAGTTATAGAATTTTTGAGATTTTAATTATGTCTTTCTGTGTTCTATGTTTAGTGCATGTTGAGGAATTGCATTGTATCTTTTTTTATTGTTAAAGTTGGTTTGTTCCTTTTTGTATTTTTGTTGTTTTATCTGGCGATCCTGGCTACAAACCAAATTTCGAATCTGGGATAATATACTACTGAACTTGAGTTGTTTTAATAATACTACTTTCACAAGTAATTATTTGAAATATGAAAAATGTGTAAACTTAATGCAACCTATGGTGGTTACTGTAACACCAGCACAAAAATTTTAGATGTGTTAAACATTAGTTGCTGCTTCAGCTAGCTTCTCTAACTTACCGAAAAAAGTTTAAACTTTAACAGTAATTTTCTAACATTATCAACGTCAGTCAATTATTCATCATGATATATTCAATTACACCTCAGCCCACTTTCCTACGCGTCTACCTGGCGAATATGAACGCCGTAATGATGACGTCACGGTAAAGCGCTTTGATCCACTGCAATGGCATCCAAGGAGACTCGTGCGCGAGGGGAAGTCGGTCAAAGTATCTATAAAGTGTTTTCAATATACCTTAGCTTTGAACTTAGCTAGCGAGGAGGAACAGCAGTTGTCCACGAGCCGGAGTTGACAGTTTCCTAGCAACAGAAATCTCTCCCACCATGCAGTGCGGCACCTTAATCTGACTACTGAAGTAACACATTGAGGTATTATCAGCAAAATGTACTAAAATAATTCAGCAGAACTACTAGTTGTGGAATTTATCATTTCATAGGATGCATTTACATTAATATTACTACAGCCTTACTGCTGTAGATGTTAAAGTTTGAGGAAATCTAACTTATTATATATTATAACTCTTATTTGCCCTTAAGTACTATAAAACCAGTTTAGCCTGTTTACACAATTGCCATCCCATAAGAAACACATATCTCGAAAAAACATTCTTATCATGTTTCAGCACGAGTTTTTCTTAATAATTCAGGATGCTGATACATTTATTTATCTTAAGTAGGTGAATTCTCTCAACCTACATTGAAACTCAATCTTCCAACTCATTACAACCATTCAGAATCAATACATCTGGAGATACATTTCTCAGCACAAGAACGGTACAGAAAATGATAATGGTAATTGTGGCAGAAAGATGTAGCGAAGCAGTTTATTTGCAGTTATAACAAGTTATTTCACATTTCTACAAAAAAAAAAAGACGTCATCCAGGGCCGGCTTATACGGGCGGGCTGGAAGAAACAGGCCAAAATTAGAACATTTTTTCACTACTGTTTTTTTTCACTTATTTTACAGCAGTCAACAGCAACAATGCCTATGTATACTTAAAGTATTTCAGTCAATTCAGCTTTTTAATCTATCTGTCTCTCTATCCATTCATCTACAACATTAGTCTTCTGTTTCCACTGGCAAAAATCCTCAAAAATGCATCCATGTCTAAAGAATAGTAATTGACTTCTCATGGGCCAAAATCACCAAATTTCTCTTCCTTTAATGTAACATGTTGTGGCGAAACACCAATTACCAGGCCTGTTATATCCAACGGTACGACCCACAGTAGAAAGCACTCCACTTTCACCAAGGTGTTTACTTTAACTTACCACAGTGTTGATACAGGTAAGGGTTACTTAGTGGTAAAGAAGGAGGTTAAGCATGTTGGAAAATATGTTTCTGCTGCTCTTTGAGCTTTTGTTGGCAATGGAACAAATGCTGCATTCGTAAATTAGCATCTGTGCTTGCTCCTACCTTGTATTTGAAATGGCAACTATTATTACCATGTTGGCAGTTTGCTCGCATTTTTAGATTTATTATCTGTTCTCCAAATTCATTTGTATTGTGCATATAGCTTTTTAATGTGAACTAATTCTCTTTTTTGCATAAAGCAAACAAGATGCAGCTGTTTTTTTAAGAGAAGTAGCAACAGTGAAGAAATATAAAAGTGAAGGAATGAGGGAGTGTCATTTTCAGTAGGCATAATATCACAAATTATTGACATGAAAATCCCCCAAAAAAACCTAAAGTGAGGAATCGAACTCATCTTGTAATTTAAAATAAATAATTGCCCCAAAGTTTGACCCTGTGTCTCCCGCTCCAATTGATTATTGTCATCAGTGTAGTCTGTAAGGAAAAGTATCGTCACATGACCTTCTAATCTTCAGTTATGGTGTTGAATAATGGCAGAGAAGGGCTGTTGCTGGACATTTCGACACCTGTGAAATTGATCTTTAACCTTTTGGGTGTAACATGTCATCAATTAATCATTTTATACAGTTAGTTGTCAGAGTCAGTGCATGAATTAGTCAGTGTATGAATTAGTAAGTGTATGAATTAGTAAGTGTATGAATTCTAGGGTTATGGCCAAACATGTTTTCAGAGGTTAAAATAAACTTGGATCACCAGATTCTTATCAGATCGTCCATGACTTTAAAGTAAAATTTGTGCCAAAATTTCAATTTTTATTTGTCTATTTCCTTTAAAATAGTTTATAAAGTGCTTTGATTGACTTGGAAAAGACGGGATTCCGCTCAGAGACTGATCAGCCATAACATTAAAACTGCCCGCCTCATATTGTGTCATTCACCTTTTTGACACCAAACAAATGTGTGGATTATCACTCTGTGTTCTGATGCCTTTCTATCAGAACCAGACTGGAGTTTTTCAGCAACTTATGGAATAGTAGCTCTTCAGACAACATAGGTTAGCTATTGCTCCCTATGTGCATCAATGAGTCCTGGGCGCCCGTGATCCTGTCGCCTGATCACCAGATGTACTTCTTTACACCACTTTTGTAGGTACTAACCACCACGAAAACCCACAAAACCGGCAGTTTTGGAGATGTTCCCACCAGGTTGTTTAGCAATATAGCTAGCCCTTGTCAGAGTCACTATCCCTTTCACATTTTTCTTGATTCCAGCAGATCAATTTCAGGACACAGTCCCACTGACTGACAGCTATGAAGAGATCATGCTATTCTTATTTCATCTGTCAGTGATGATAATGTTGTGGCTGATCAGTTTATAATAATGACAGTAGAACAAAAATCTAATTAAAAGATGACATCATACTAGAAAATAAAAAAAGCAATAAAAATATACTACATGAAACAAAAAGATGACACATCTTTGTAACCTATCAAGATCGGATTCATTCTTATCGTTATTCCCTTCCATCAGTCGGTAAAAACCGTTTCCTCCAGTTCCGCCTCTTCGGAAGCCTGTTTTGACACCTGAAATACAAGGATTGAATTAGTTCTGCCTATCCTCATAAGAAAATTAGATATAAAGAGATAATTAGAGTAACATGTTTGTGTGCAAGCCAAGATTTGTTTAACACAAGGCTGGAGGTTTGGTTAGGGAACATCAATACATCGCAGCATATTCTTATTTCTATATCAGGTTAATAATCGGCTGTGACAAAGGGATCACATGTATAGCATGAGGGGCTCATTCTGAAGCTATATCTACCTCCTGTATCTCTGCGGCATACGAGAAGACTTTGATCTCCTCCAAATCAGTCATAGTCAGCTCCTCCACATTCAGTGTGGTCCCAATAATTGACTCCAGAGTCATCCAGTGCTTCGGCTCCAAGTGTGGGTTACAGAGTTCTGTGATCACAGACAGCTGAAGAAAAACAGATTTGGATTCTTCTTGGTGCATCGTTTCAAAAAAGCTTTTCGTCATTCCACTCGTCAATATCAGCCATTTTATGACATGTCGTCCTACCCACCTTGTGCCTCACGACCTCCACTTTCTCCTTAAAACTAGACACTATAGTGTTACGTGGCAGGCCGTTCTCTAGTTTGATGACATATTCACAATATTTCGTGACCTGTGAGTTGAGATTCTCCAGGTCCAGCTCAGCCAGTGTGCTCTGGGGATGGATGAATGTGATAGGATGTAAGTGAAAGAGAAGGAAAAGCATTTACATGTCTGTAAATGTTACTTTTATTTATGTGTAATCAGGTATTTCTATACAATGTGTTAAGTGCGGCGCACCTGCTTCCATCCATCTTGTAAATAGTCCAACTCCTCCAGAGAGTCCCAAAGAATCTGAGTCAGGTAAAACAGCGCACTCAATTCTTCCAGGGCATCAAACTCGGTTTGCTCCCTCTTTATTGATCAGAAAGGAAAGGAAGGAAAGTTCTTTAGATGAAATTGATATATAAGAATATGAAATTATCCCTTTGACTACAGAACCAACACAAAATAAAATGAACACTTGAAAAAACAACTTTGACTTAGTAAATTTAAAAGAATTATAGCACCTTGAATTTCTTCATGTAGGAGGTGTAGGTTGAGCCCCGGGCTTGCACCTCAGCCAAAGAAACCTGGATCTCCTCCAGCAGCGTCTGCACCTCAGTGGGATCTCCATCGTGGTCGAGGACTTGTGAATCCTACACATAAAAACGTGAACATAAAGCCACGACGGTGAACAACAAGGCTGAAAAACTCCTTTCCAAACTAAATATTTATGTATAAGCATTTAAGTATATTTAATCTAAGTGTGAGTTGACCAAGTCCAGAACCACTTGATTAACCCAAAAACCAAATAGGAACTCTCCATGTACCAGTAACTTAAGTTTGATTTTCAGGACATCCTTGTTGAGCTGTTTCATGTCTTTGTTCAGGTATCTGAAAAACTTGTCCAGGCTGGGTTTCCTCCCAAGCTCTGCCTTGCAAACAGCTTTTTGCAGCGAGTTAATGTAGAGTTGCATGGTGGGGAACACATACATATCTTCAGGTGCCATGGGAACTGAGTACATTTCGATCAGATTGTACATCTCAGAGACCGCCTCCTGCTCCTCATCGAGCGCTGTTATCTAGAGTGAGGAATAGAGTAATAATAATAATAATAATACATTTTTTTCATAATGCACTTTACATTTGGATCAATTCTTAAAGTGCTACAAGGTAAAAGATAAAGTCATCAAAAAAATATATAATAATGATAATATAAAACTATTTGCAAAAAAGCAGCAATGTTATTTAAAAGTCATAGGTTCTGCTAAAAAGGAAAGTTTTAAGTCCTTTTTTAAAAGTTTCAGTTGTTTGCGGAGCCCTCGGAGCTTAGTCCGGGGGAGGAGGAGGCGATTTGAGGGTGTAGAATGGGGGGTGTCGTGTTGAGGTCAGTGGGGTGAGTAGTTCTTTCAGGTAGGGGGGTGCATTATCATGAATGCCCTGGTGAGGGAGGGAGACTTAAAATCAATCCTGGTGGAGACGGGAAGCCAATGAAGTGAATGAAGAAGGGGGTGATGTGTTCGTGTTTACGCACTCTCATCCTTGCAGCACTGTTTTGAACATACTGTAATCTTTGAAGACCTTTATCGGGCATCCAGATGAGAAGTGCGTTACAGTAATCCAGTCTGGAGGAGACAAACGCATGGACCATCTTTTCATCTTTTTGAGGTGGTCCTGGAAGTTGGCAACTACTACTACTTTTTCCAGTATTTTGGAGAGGACTGGGAGTTTGGAAATGGGCCTGTAATTTGCAAAAACTTCTGGGTCAAGAGTAGGTTTTTTTTGGAGTGGTCTGATTATGGCGGCTTTTAGTGCAGACGGAACAAAGCCGGCCTGGAGGGATTGGTTTATTACAGCGGTGATCAGGGGACTGATGGAAGAGATGTTAGTTTTCACCAGGGCTGTAGGAAGGGCACAGATGGAGGGTTTCATCATCCTGATGATAAACTCAACCTCTTGCTGTGAGATTTCTGGGAAGCAATTTAGAGGCTGGGTGGCCTCAAACTGTGAGTAGGCAGGCAGCAGAGGTAGAGTGGAGGAACCAGAAAGGACGGAATGGATTGTGTAAATTTTTGGGTTGGAAGAAAGCCATGAAATTATTATAGTGCTCTTCTGTAATTTCAATAAGTGGGGGTGTTTGTGGTTTTAGAAGATGATTAATAGTGGAAAAAAGCTACTTAGAATTTCCAGGACTGATTTTGATGATGTTCGAATAGAACAGTAATCGTGGATCCCTAAGGGACTTTAAGTAGGCCTCTTGGTGTTCCCGAAAGGCTAGCATGTGGACAGTGAGACCTGAAGCCTTGTAACGCCACTCAAGGACATGCCCAGTTGCCTTAATTTTCCATAGCTCGCTGGTGAACAAGGGGGCTGAGAGGAAGAGGGTGACTGTGCTAGTTTTGACAGTGGCGTAACGATCCAGGATGCTACTCAGGGAATTATTTTAGAAATCCAGTCATTAGCTGATAGAAAGTTTGTAGAAAGAAATTGCTGGAGGTCGTCTGTCATGGTTTACGGGTTGATGTTTTTCAATTTCCTAAAGCAGATTTGACATTTGGGCTTGGTTAGGTGGGACAGAAGTGACATCTCCATAGAGACAGCATTGTGGTCGGACACACCCGACCACAAGGTACACAAGCAGAGTTAATGATGACAAGACTAGAATGCGCACCATGGTGTGGGTGATGACATCGGCAAGTTGCCTTAGATTAAAACAGTCCAATAGTTGGGGAAATCCAGCTTCTAAAAGACAGGAGGGGGAGTTGACATGGATCTATCTCTAAGTGATATAGTATTGGCAGAAGTTTTGCAAAATTTTGAGAAAAAGTTGTTCATCTCAGAGATGAAGGCTGTGTTTGGTTTTGGTGGCTGGTAGAGTTAAAGTAAATGGTCATGGGGAAATGGGACTTGCATGTAAACGCAAGGCATTCAAAAGAAGACATCTCAGGCAGGGGAGACAAATCCAAATCACTACGGTAGAGGACAGACAGACCATCACCACGTCCTGTGCGGCGGGCTTTCTGAAGGTAACAGTCGCCAGGGGGACATGTGTCATTCAGGACAGAAAAAACCTCTGGTCGTTGCCAGGTTTCTGTGAGGCAGATCACATCCAAACACTTGTCCATGATGTGGTCCTGTATGAGGCATAATTTGTTTGTGAGAGATTGTGCATTTAACAGCTCAATTTTAATATTAGAGGGAGCAGTCAGTCCCTGTATTGGCCGAAGTAGACTGAAATCCACTCCATGTTTTATATCCCCCTCAGTGAGTAGCATTGTCATGGAAACTCCATGGCTAAGAGTTAGTGGAGAACGGTCAGATAAAGAGAGGAAGGGACAGACAGGAGGAGAGAAGCACAGGTTGATGACTACAGACTGTGAAAATAACATTGCCTCATTGTTTTTTGTTACAAACACTGCTAACTAACAATGATAGTGTAATATGAACGTGTCTCACTCTCTCCAGCATGAAATCTAGGAATGTGAGGAACTTGGCAAAATCAGTTGTATTGGTAGGAGTGGCATGTATTTTAAACTCGGATTCACGAGCCTCTGCAACGGCAGCGGCTACTTTCTTCTTGGCCAGCTGAGGAAGTATTTCGTTGATGACCTAGAGCAGAGCAATGACACCTACATGAATTCAACTTCTCAAATATAATATAATAAACCACTTTACTGAACCTTTCTATAGTATTATCCAGTGGCAGAATGCATAGTCCAAGGCCAGGGTGTCAAACTCAATTGCAGTGGGGGGAAATAAAAATGGACACCACATCGAGGGCCGAACAGGACTCAAATTGGTCATGTTTAATCTGAGGTATTATGACAATGTTATTCTTATTTTATTTACTCATTTTATTGAATTCTGAACAAACCTACGGAGTAGAAAATATTGAAATTACAATCAAATTCAAAATAGATCATCATAACTGTTTTTTTGTCTCCCTCTCTATCAGCATGTTTAGATGAGTTTTTATTCATAGGGACCAATAACAGCCAGGAAACTATATTTTAAATGTTAAAAATTCCATTTAAAATCAGGTTGTGTTTTTTTTCCCACAAAAAGCAACCTGAAATGGCCCTTGGTAAATGGCTAGGCTCATTTAACCGTTTCTTGCTTCTGCCATAAGAGTAACAGTAGACTTTGGTATCTAAAATCGCAGAAAACAGTCAGGTGAATGAATAGCCTACAGGTGCGTTTCATATTAAATGTAAGCAACTTCCTTTGTTCTCTTTTTTACGCAACAGCACTGACACACATTGAACGACTGCAGGACGTGAAAGCACCTCGCAAGTTAATTACAAAGTGTGTTCTATCCACTAATACATGGATCTGACTTACTAATAACTTCATTATTTATCATTCAAAAATATACCTCAGCAATATCCCCTCTCACGCTTCATAATAACTCTTGAGCGACACAGAGGGGTGGAATGACGGTACTACAGTATTTGTTTGCATATTCAGAGACCTCTCACCTCGAGACAGCGGAGCGGGGAGGACACAAACTTCTCTTTGAGCTGTGCTTTTTCAACGATGAGTAAGCCCAAATATCTTTTCTCTTGGATGGCTAAGGCCTCCCTATGTTCTCCGTGGTATAACCTCAATGCTTCTACGAAAAAGGCCACACCTGTGAAATGAAGAATTCAACATCCATCAGTATAAAAGGGCCAGCCTTGTTATTTAGCTGGATTTACTCCGACTCAAATTTGTTTATGTTTTCTCACTTTCAGGTTGAATTTTCGTATTTATTTTCTTTTTCAGTTTAAGGAGATAAGGAGGAAAGGAAGCTCAGATTCTCCATGATGTCATTACACCTGAACCAGTAGTCCCATGATTCTCAGTATTTGTCTCTTTTACTAAGAAAACCTTACCAAAGAATTTGGAATCACATTGAAGTCATGACTACTTTAGTTGTTCAGTGAAAATGCATCATCTTTCCACAAATGATTCCATGTATTGATTTATTTAATCAATACATGATGGTAATAATGATTTATAGCCTATATACTTATAGGAGTCATTACTTTAAATATAAAAAACACAATTTGGAGTAAAGACTTACCAAAGACCCAGACCTGGTTTAAACAACCACCTGTTGGTTTGTGATTGGGAAAATAATGTGTGGTACATCACCGTGATCCTGTTGTCGCACTTCATCCAGATCCAGACTCTCGTTGTCCGTATAGTGCAGCCGCAAACGCTCAAACGTATCAGAGTACACTCTGGCTGAGTCAAAAGCAAACTGTAATAACTCCTAAGGGGGGGAGGAAGTCCGTCAGATACACACACGTCACAGCACAGACGATCAAACTAATTAATACACAGATGAAACTCAAACTGACCTTGACATTTTTGATGAGAGTTTTTAGGTTTCCATCATTGTATATGATGGATTTCAAGCAAGGACCACCATCATACTTATTTTCCAATGTCTACAGGTTAACAAAAAGACATAAAACCATATTCTGTCAAACACACTAATGCAAATCTCACCACACCTTTAACATTTCATACCAGCAACATAAACCATATGGAGTTTAAGGTCACACCTGCTTAATCCCTCATCCTAAACCAAGATGTTTTGGCTACTTTATGTTGATACAGTATGTTAAGGTGAAGGAAAAATTATCACTTTCTAGAGTTGATGTAAAACATTGTTTAATGTGTTAAATAAAGGCTTGGGGTTGATGCCATGTGACTTTAGACACCAGCTAAGAAATGCTGACAGTACTGCTGAGGCTGAGATGTTTTTACTACCTTATAGATTCCGGTCTCTGCCATGAAATCAACACCAGTATCGGCTGTCAGTGTTTGAACAGACATCACTGTTTTCTCAAAGCGTCCGATGATCTCTGCAATAGTCTCCTGTAGGAATCAACAATTAGAGTAATGTCGACGAGGCGGCACTGAAAAATATAGTGAAATGAAGGAAAACTGCTCCAAACAGGTTGGAAAACCAACCTGAAAGTTCTCCTCAGAGGGATTGTATTTCAAAACATCTGCATCCAGCTTCAGCTCACTGGTGAAAAGTGGTTTGACTTGTGGAGTTTCTGTCTGTGAAGTTTAGTAAAACATAAAGAGAAATTTGATAGTGGTATCTCATGTTTGGTAGCTGTAGTAAATATTCATTTTTCACAGTTAATGATACAGAAACCTTCTTTTCCGTGTCTTCCTCAGTCGGGTCAGTGATAGACTCAGACGGCTGGCTCCAGCTCCGGATGGTGGCATGACTGGGCGTTTGAGAAACCACGTCCTGGAGCACGGCCAGGAGTTGGGTCACTGCAGTCACTACTAGTTTGTGCAAGCTATTGACGACTAAATAGTCAACAAGACGGATGAAGCTGTGTGAGACAGGATCGTAATTGGTTAAAGTATTAGATGGACCTAATGTATATTCATAACATTAAAACAGCCTGATTAATAGTGTGTAGGACCCAGTTGACACATTGACCCATGACCTAGTTCACCAAGTGTCCTTCTGTAGACCAAGTTTGTAGGCACTAACCACTGCAGACCAGTAACACCCACAAGACCTGCAGTTCTGGAGATTTTGTAACCCAGTCGTCTTGCCATCACAATTTGACCTTAGTCAAAGTTGCTCAGATTCTTACGCTTGGTCATATTTTCTCCTTCCAACACATCAACTTCATGACACCACATTCACTTCAGGAGTAATAAATCCCCTGCCACTAACAGGGACCCTTTTACGAAGAAAACCAATGTTATTCTGACTTTTTCTGTAGGTGGTTATACTGTTGCCACTGATCAGTGAATACAATTCTTAATACAAACTGCTGTTAATTCAAATTTAAATATGTATCTTTGAAGAAACTTAAGAAATAATTAGACAATAAGGACATAATAATATTTGCCCCATACATACATGGCCCCTAATTGTCTTCTAAACTCAGAAACAATTACCAATGAACAAAAATGGGGCAACTTAAATCCAAGAAATAATCTTAATCTCAGTTTGGAGTCGAATGCCATCTTTATTACTGTTCTATAGTGCTTCCATGAGTGACACAGCTTTGTGATAGGTCTTACAAGTTCACTGGACATGGTCTTAACTCGAACCTGGTGCCCAAGTCTATGTTCAGTAAACGCCGACTGGATGACCTTACCTATGATCCAGGAGTTTCTCGGTTCAGTATCATCCACAAGCAAAACAATGTCGCCAGGTACAAAGTTTGGTTTCATAAGAAGCAACCACTGGCGTTCTTGGAGATGTTGGAGATCTTCTCTCATCCAACATTTCCAAAGACGTCTGCCATATACTGGCACTATGTCCATCTTTGGCGTGCATTAAGGTCCTCTTTCTGGAAAAGTCCTCATAGTAGAGATGGCATAGTCTTTAGTAGTATGAGATGATTTGGATTGAGGGCCTTAAGGTCATTCGGGTCATATACTTCAGCTGTTTTCCACTATCAATCATCTTCTTAAACCACAAACTCCCCCACTTACAGAAATTACAGTAGAGCACTGAAATAATTTCATGGCTTTCTTTAAATCAAAAAATTTACTCAATCCGTTCTGTCCTTTCTGGTTCGTCTCAGAAAAGCAGAGTAAGCAGATCTCAGTCTGCTTACTCACAGTTTGAGATCTCCCAGCCTCTAAAGTGCTTCCCAGAAGTCTCACAGCAAGAGGTTGAGGTTATCATCAGGACGACGAAACCCTCCACCTGTGCCCTCGAGCCCTTTCCTACAGCCCTAGTGAATACCTCCAGGCCGGCTTTGTTCCATCTGCCCTAAAAGCCGCCATAATCAGACCACGCCTCAAAAAACCTACTCTCGATCCAGAAATTTTTGCTAATTACAGGCCCATTTCCAAACTCCCATTCCTCTCCAAAGTTCGGGAAAAAGTAGTTGCTGCCCACCTCCAGGACCACCTCAAATACAACAACCTCTTTGAAACCTTTCAGTCTGGTTTCGGCTCCGCCCACAGCACAGAAACAGCTCTGCTTAGAGTCACAAATGACTTACGGATGGCAGCAGATGCTGGTTCACCTTCCCTCCTGATTCTCCTTGATTTGTCTGCTGCCTTCGACACAGTTGACCATGGAATACTCCTACACCGCCTACATCACACCACTGGACTCACTGCTACCGCCCTAAATTGGTTTCAATCCTACCTCACAGAAAGAACAGAATACGTTTCCCTTGGAAGTTCAAGGTCCCGGACACACACCGTCACTTGTGGAGACCCCCAGGGATCAGTCCTTGGCCCCATTCTCTTCATACTATACATGCTCCCCGTTGGCCGTGTCATCAGTCGATATGGACTCTCATTCCATTGTTACGCTGATGACACCCAAATCTACATAAAAACTGACACATGTTCCTCCGTAGCCTCTCCATCCTCATCGTCATCATCATCTCCCCTGTCAACTCTCCGCGTTTGTCTGGAGGAGATAAAGGTGTGGATGAAAAACAACTTTCTCCAGTTGAACAGCTCCAAAACCGAAGCTATTTTAATTGGCACCCCACATCAGACCCAGTCTTCCTCCATAACCAGTATTACCTTCTCTGGTCACGACATTCCCCTCTCTTCATCAGTCACCAACCTCGGTGTAAGATTTGACCCTCAACTCACTTTTGAATCCCACATCAAACACATCTGCAGGATCTCCTTTCATTATCTCAGAAATATTTCCAAACTCCGTTCTTCACTCACATTGAGCGATGCTGAAAAGCTGGTTCACGCGTTTGTCTCCTCCAGACTGGATTACTGTACTACTTATTAAGATCTCTCTCCTCACTCACCAGTGCATCCATGGTAACGCAGCCCCCTACCTAAAAGAACTACTCACTCCACTGACCCCAACATGATCCCTCCGTTCTACCCACTCATACCGCCTCCTCCTTCCCCGGACTAAGCTCAGCACCATGGGTGATCGGGCATTCTGTTCTGCTGCCCATCGTCTGTGGAATGCCCTCCCTGACCATCTGAGGGCTCCACAGACGACTGACACGTTTAAAAAAGGACTTAAAACTTTCCTTTTTAGCAGAACCTATAACTTTAATTAACATTGCTGCTTTTTGGTCAGGCTTTTATATAGTTATTATTTTATTTTTTTATTGATGCTTTTATCGGATTTTACTTTGTAGCACTTTGAGATTTGATACAAATGTAAAGTGCATTATAAATTAAATGTATTATTATTATTATTATTATATAAGGAGTGGTGATAGGCTGAATATAAATGATGGCTTCAGCTTCACATAGAAATGTTAGAAGAACATCCTTCAAAACTGCCATCATCTATCAATCAAAGGATATCATTCCTTTTCATTGTAAGTTGACTCAACTTTTCTTTCCTTTGACTTACTTTCTCTTGTATTTTAACCTCCAAAGCTTTAGCTTTAGGTTTCACTTTGTGCTTTTCCACCACTGTGGCTGAACCTTCAGTATCCTCCATGATTCAAACAGCCTTTTCCACTTGGTAGCTAAAGGCAGTAGAGTGCTTCAATGTCCCTCACATCAGATTAAGCACAAAAAAATCAGTTCGCAAATGGTTAACAAGTCTTTTGTAGCTAATTAGAATATGAATAAACTGCAAATATGTCAGCTTTCAGACCACATTTCCTTCCTGATTCCAGCCTTACTTGGATTGTTGAGGAAATATGTCAAATTTGGTGAATCTTCTTGAATTTAAGTCCAAGCTCCAAGTTCCATTTCCAATCAATAAACCATGATGAGTGGTTTTCATACTAATGTGACTTCAGAAATACCCGCTAGTGAAATATGCGATATTTGAATATTTGAGGACATGTCTGGTGCCTCAAGGAAAATGAATGCACCCACCGGGCGAGGTGGTTGCAGTGAGCAACCTTTTGGATCCGCGCAACAATTTTCCATCCCTCTTGATCATCTGTGACAAACAGTGATTATAATCATTGATTAAACATTGTCCAATATGTATCCACATTCCAGGGTTCGCCTCAAGGTCAAGCATAAGCGCACCTGGGACATCAAATTTGGATCGATCTGAAAGGTAGTTGCGGCAGGCACAAACAGTAACGTCTTTTACGAGCTGTCGATACTTCTCCAAATCAGTCAGTACCTGAACGTAAAGACAACACAGATAAATACACAATGCATATTATTTATATATATTTGGAGCCGGAATATTTTTAATGAATGTTTCATGGTACCTCCTGCAATTGTTGGATCTGAACATCCCGGAACTCCTTCAGTGTGTAAGTGTGTTTTTCTTCCATGCGACACATGCCTATGTGACCAGTTTCGTAACACATATCCCTGATGTCTAACAGGGCAGGGCTGAGAGACTGCGTGATCAATACAATCATCTGTGAGCATTCCTGTCGCTGAGCTCCTTCACTAGGTTTGGTATTTCATTCTCATTTAGATAGATTGAGAACAATTCCAGAACTTAGTTTATTCACTCAATCACATACCTGGCTGACCGCAAACAAATTGTTTTTGATGAAATCCCTGGCCAAGTGAAACCTCTTGGCGCGAACTTTGGTGTGCCAGATGTAGAAGGGTTTCCACATTTTGAAAAGAGCGAAGACGGGGAAGCGAGTGAGCTGGGATTGGTCGTTGAGATCCTCTTCCCCAGGGGAGGACGCCACATACTGGGACAAGTCAGAAGATCGAGGAAAAGAAAAGATGTTAGAATTTGCCTGCTATGTTTTGATTGGCCTCAGTAGGGACGCTCTTGGAGATATAGAGATCATGGCACTTACATTGGTGGTGGATTCCAGAGGAGGTAGACGGACAGGAAGGTGTTCCTGGTGCCCATTAGGCTGCTCCGTTTTTGTTGATGGAATAGACTGAGTATTCCACCTGGTGAGGTACAGTAGCTCGCGGATTTTTAAGTGCTCAATAGGGTCCCTCTGTATAATACGCCTCTTCAGCACAGCCTGGATTCATGGTGAGAAACTGAAATCCTTAAAAGGTTCACGTACTGGTGCAAATACAGTAAATTGTCAAAAAGGGGGCGGCTTTAGCTCAGTTGGGTGAGCAGTTGTCCCTGAACCAGGAAACCAGGGTTCGAGCCCAGCCCCTGATGTTTCAAGCCGTGGGTTCTTGATTAAGACCCTGAAACATCAGCTCCACCAGCGATTCCCAGGGGCCGCCCGCTGGTCACTCAGGGATGGGTTGAATGCAGATATACATTTTATGACGTATGTTTTTAATGTTTAACGTGATAAATAAAGGAAAGATTATTACTATGAAAACTAAATCACAGATAATTATAACGGGAAGTACTAAAGAATGTCTCCGGTTATCAGGTCTCACCAGTGGCTCGTGAACATTGACTGCAGGTCTGGGTCGAATGGTGGGGCCCTGTTGGTCCGGGTGCTTGTGTAGTTGATCTGAGTACAGCAAGAGGAATTTAAGTTTACCATTTAAGACCATGAGCAGGACAAGACATGCTGGTTAGAAACAGCATGACATGTAAGAAGTAAATTGGACATTTTTATGACACTCATGGGGGCTGTGTGTAAAATTTAGTGGCATCTAGTGGTGAATTATAAGATTGAAACCTATATTCCACCTCAGCTCTCCCAATCCAAGAATCTATGTCCCTGTAGGTGGTGAGGTCCAGGCAGGGGATGCTGTGAATTTCGAATCACCACATTCATCTCTCAAACTATCAATGCCGAAACCCGTAGTGGAAATGTGATCATGATCATAAGTATACACTTATACGGGTATGCATTTAGGAAATAACGTTATTGACCAACACTGAGAGATCACATGAAGGGATTCTCCCGCACTGTGCATCCATTTCTCGCCTGCTAATTTCAAAAATAGTTAGCAAGCAATAACATTCATTATATTTTTCTTTTAGTCTTTTTGTTTGATGAAGCGTTTCATCATCATCTTTCTACCACTTCATCAATAAAAACACAAAAAGGCCTGTGTCATGTTTGTACTAGGCTGCTGTACAAACATGATGGATCCCATGGAAGACAGTCAGACTGTATTTTTATAAGCTAACGTTTATAAAAAACAGTCCTTATTTTCAGCCGATTATTCACTAACAAAAACATAGTCATGCATATTAAGTTCTATTTATTCAAAGAGACACCTCTAAATTTCACACACTGCACTTTTAGGATTAGGTAAAAGTTAATTGCCTACCAATTAACTTGTGTCCCCTGCTTCGGCCAAAGCAGATCGGCAGAGAAGATCTAGAGGCCATTGCATGAATCCAAACAGGCTTTGAAGATATGGAATGAAGGTAGGAGAGAAGAGTTCAAATTAAAGATAGTAAAGTAGTAGTGAAGGTAATTTATTTTTCACTGCATTACACAAATGAATGCTATCTGTTATTACTCTGAATGTGACAGAGAGCATGGCATTCAGTTCCACGCATGCATACAGAAAATAATAACTATACACTGTAATAACAACAAGGTGATGAGATACGTTAGCTTCATTCAAATCCATATATTGTATGTAAACTGCCAATTAAATGAATATAAACACAGATGGACAAATAAATAATATATAAAAATAGATATTGTTATAATATACAGTACACTTATACGGGTATGCATTTAGGAAATAACGTTATTTTTACCTACACGTATGTAAGAGGTAAAGTGATTGTTCCTTTTGTTTGTCCGTTGTTTTATCTGACTGTAAGCAGGATTACACAAAAAACTATCTGACAGATGTTCATGAACCATTGAGGGAGGGTTCGACATGATCCGGATCAGCTCGGGGCAGATCCAGTCATGTTTGTCACATGTTTGTTTGTTTTTTCACTATTTCCCACTCCTATTCATAAACTACCTGACAGATTTTGATACATGTAGACATGATGATCCCATTTAATTTTGGCGGAGCTCACATCAAGTGTTAAATCTATTCAAAATCAAGATTCAGAGCATGAAAGTGAATCCAAATTGGATACGTTTGGGCCCGGGGTTAAGAACAACAAACACTGGCATCGTTACTTCTGATATGAGATAAACAAAACCAGTAATCAGTGTGCAAGCTGGCAATCAAATGGTGAATTTAAGACAATGTATTGGGTTTGTATATTTGTGAATTTGACTCTGAAAGGGTCAGTGCCTCACCTGCCACGAATCTCACCGCACATCCCTGGTTGGACTGCAGAGACCCCCCAATTCACTCTGAGTTTGTAACTTTTCTCTCAGGCCATGGATTCAAATAAAGTTCCTCGCAATGGGTGTAAAAACCCTTAGATTTCCTTTGCAATACATCTGCTTTATTTGCTCATGAAATTATCCTGTTGATAATTTCGTCATCAATTAACACTGCTCAACTTTGTATATAGATTAGATTTCATTAGTATGAAATGATTAGTATTTTAGAGATTGCATTATGTCTTATGTGTTCTATCTTCAGTGCAGTTTCAGCTAAATGCGGTGAGTCCTTTTGTAATTTTTGTCGTTTTATCATGTGATCCTGACTAGAAACCAAATTTCAGATCTGGTATAATATACTACTGAACTGAAGTTGTTTCAATTATACGACTTTCACTAGTGTTCAGCTGAACTGTAATGACATAACTTATTGCAACATTTTGTGACTGTACCAATCACATTAAAGCCGATAACAAAGTCAAGACATGGTCGACATTAGTTGCTGCTTCAGCTAACTTACCGTCAAAGTTCAAACTTAACACTAATTATGCCACATTAACGACATCATAGCTAACTCATCATGACATTGTGAATAATTAAATCCTAGCCAACGTTCAAACTTGACTACCTTCAGAATGCTCACGTTGTAATGATGACGTGCCTGTAACGCCCTTCAATCCACTACAATGGCAGCCAAGCCGGTTAAAGTATCTATAACTTTTAACAAACCTTAGAATAAGTGTTGCGGGTAACGTGTTACAAAAGTAACACATTACAGTAACATTACCTTTAGTTAGTAAAGGAGTAATATAACGCTTTACTAATCACATTTTGGTTGTATTATTACAAGTACTGTGTACAGTAACGCGTTACCATCCAAAATGAATTGCTAATCGATTCGGTTTTCTGGCATGTCAGACATTTTTGCAGGGTCTCAACTCGATCGGCTAAAGTCAGCGCCTTCTCTTCTCACTGCGCCTGTGGGAAGCGGCTAACTCTGCGTCTTGAGTCGCCATGGCGATATGACGCCTTTTGTGGATAATATATGCGACACGACGCGTTGTGTGGAAAAAATAAATATTAAGTAGTCACGAAGTGGTTTGTAGCACCAGTTGCTACAAACCAGTTGTGATTTGTAGCAACTGGTCAGCAATGACGAACAAGAAGGTTAAACAGTAGCCTGCGCAGCGCTATATTTCAAGTTAACACTTTATGAAGTCAAATATAGCTAGCTTAACTCCAAATCTCTCTGCAAAATAGACGAACGATACTATTCACGGCGCTCGAGACATCTACGAATTCAGATGTGACAGTAACGTTTTTTAAGAAAAAAGTTTCGGCACACCATAGCAAAGAATAGTCAAGACAGGTCGTTTCTGTCTTCTTAGCATGTTGCTAAGAAACTTTTTTCTGCCCGGGAACTTTCAAACGAAACTTTATTGATAATTATCAGTAGCGACAACTGGCTGCATGAGCGGGAAGGGTCATGGTGTGAGCACTCATGTCATGCTGGAGTATCTGACCGTACAGTTTGAGCACACCAATCACGAGCCTCCTCAAGCGTTTGAGTCATAGCGTGAGTTGATATCAAATGAACAAAGTCGTACAGTGTAAGCCCAGCTTTAAACTGAGAGCAGTTGCCTAGGAGCTGAAGTTGATGGTTTCCTTGCAACACCAATCTCTCCCAGCATGCAGTGCGGCACCTTAACCTGATTACTGAAGTAACACCAGGAGGTGTTATCAGCATAATGTACTAAACTTACATTAAACGTAAGTTTAGTACACTTAAACGGACTTTAACAATCAGTAAAAGTACTAATTGAGGAGTTTACCATTTCATAGGATGTTTTTACCTTATTACTTAAGCCTTACTGCTGTAGATGTTAAAGGTTAAGGTAATCTAACTACTTTATTTGCTCTTAAGTAGTCTAATCTATAAAAACCAGCATAGCCTGTTTATACCATTGCCATCCCATAAGAACCACATATCTCTTAAAACTATTCTTATTTTTTTTTCAGCTCCGTCATATTTTCCACATAATTCAAGATTCAGAATCAATACATCTGGAGATACATTTCTCTGCGCAAGAACGGTAAGAAAAATGATACTATTAATTGTGGCAGAAAGATGTAGTGAAGCAGTTTATTTGCAGTCATAACAAGTTATTTTACATTTCTACAGAAAAGACGTAATTCCATCATTATAAATAAAATCCAGTATAAAAAACTTTGGGACATCATTAGTGTATGTATGTAGCACTGACGGCAGCGTAGTCCTCTTATCAAAGTGTTTTCTATAGGCTTCTCACAAAAGCAAAGAGAGCAACATGTTCTTAACACGTGTTGAGTTATTTTTCCTGTACATCTGAGACAGTCATGGAGACTCCAGGTCGAGCATAGTCATTTTCTTCTGTATTCTCTCTGACGACAGCATACTCGGCTGTTTAGAATAGCACAAAAAAGAAATGACATTAGTATTAACTCACACCACATGCAAGGGGCCCATATAATCCTCTGTACCTGCTGCGTGGTGGCTTTTGTCTTCTGCTCAGCTTGTATGAGTTGTTTCTGCAGACGCTCAGTCTTCTCTTGATATTCGACCAGCAGCCTCTTGTACTGTACAAACACACAAAGGCATTATTGTGTCTTCAAAAATACACAAATGTCTTGAGTAGTGCAAAATAAATTGTTATCCATTACCAGAGATCATTCAGCCATAACATTATAAACATTCATAGAATAGGACAGAAAAAAAATTTCATTATCTGGTTACAATGGAACCGGTCAGTATGTGGAGTATTTTTGGCAGCAAGTGAACATTTTGTTTCGAGGTTGATGTTTCCTGAAGGAGAAAAATGGCCAAGTGTAAGGATCGGAGCAACTTTGAGAAGGGACAAATTGTAATGGCTAAACGACTGGGTTTGAGCGTCTCCAGAACAACAGGTATATTCCTTTCCACAGCAAATCATACAACAGTTTACAATTCAAAAACATGAAGTGACAGACCGTAGTACACACAAAGACCCTTCAGTGAGGCCTGCTGTTGACGGAGGCCATGACTGCGGGACTCAGACTTTTCCCACAGCGAGTCCCTGTGGACCTCATTGCTTTTTACCAGCATCCAGAGAGCATTAGGGTGAGGTGTTGATTCAGTGGGTGAGTGATCTCCTGAGCTCTTGAGATTACAATGTGTGGAAAGGCTATACTGTTTAGTTTACACAAGTAAGGCTACACAGGGACAGACCAATTATAGTGTGTTGGTTACACATGTTAGAATGAACCATTTGGAAACAGACAGCATGTTTAAAAAGAAAGTGGAAAAGTACAGAATGATGGGCTGAATAATTCTCTAGCCGGTACAACACTTGGATGAGATCGGGACCAACACCAGACACTGATCTGCAGTGGTTAGAACTTACGGAACTGGTCAAGTAAGGGTAAGTGGTGAACCGGTAACACGGTCATGGGTGCCCAAGACACGTTTATGTGGGTGGGGAGTGAGGGCAAGCCCAAGGCCACTCGTGAAACAGTCTACAATTGGACTATCATTATCAGACCTAGACCAAGGAGCAATAAAAGAAGATCTGATTAATCATATTTGCTTTTTACATCATGTGGAATTGCTGGGTGCATTTGAGTCATTTACACGGGGAAGAAATGGCATTAGAATGCACTATTAGAAGAAGAAAAGCCAGGGATGCGGCGTAAAGTTTTCCTTAATGGCAGTGCTCTCTTTCAGCAAGATAATTCTTCCTGCCACATTGGACCAATGGTTCTGTAATTGTTTGAAGGACTCAATGATGAGTTCAAGGTGTTGTCTTGTATCTAAATTCTCCAGATCTCAATCAAATCGAGCATCTGTGGGATGAACTGGACAATCAGACCCATCCATGGAGGCCCCACCTCGCAAATTACAGGACTTGGATCAGCTGCTAATGTCTTGGCGGCGGACACCATCGCACACCTTTAGAGATCTGGTGGAGTTCATGCCTGGTAATGTTGAAAATAGTTGAAATAGGGGAATAGTGGAAATAGGCGACTTACACAATAATAGATAGATGGTTATAATGTTACGGCTGGCAAGTTTTCTTTTTTCAGACGTTATTAGGAGGCGTGGTTGATTGCGAGTCAACTGTGGCAAAACCAAAAACCAAAATGTCCTTTTTTCTTCAACATTATTTACCCTTATTAAACATGCAACTACATAATTCTTATTTCCCCTGCATGCAGTAAATGTAAGCTACACCATTTTCAGAAACTGAAGCAAATAAGATGATTGGCTGCATAAAGTTGAGCATGTTGCTTGAAGCTTTTTTGCCCTTCTGACGTTGATGATGTGGGTTATAACTAAAACGCTTCCAGCTTCTTGTTTTGTTATAGTTGCTCGACTGATCCCAGTTATTGAGGTTGCCTGACATTTTTAGAGCCCAACACAATTCCTGAATAGCAAAGGCCAGCTCTTCCACTCAGGTAACTGAGCGTATCCTGCAGTTTGTGTGAGCATGCTTTTGTTTCACAAACCTCATTATGGTCAGTTTCAAGCTGCAGTTTTAGCCCGTGTGAAAGCTGCTTCTGCCGATTCAGCTCTGCCCTGAAAAGGAAAAAAAAGAAGAGCTAAGCCAGTTATCAAACCGACAAAAACAATTCTCCCTTTTTAAAATGTTATTATACAGATTATATATATATATATATATATATATATATATATATATATAAAAAAAGAAAGACATAACATTCACACCATTGTCTGTGTACGCAGTTTTAGCAAATTTTATTTTTATCACGAATAAAAACTCAAAAGAAAAATTAACTGGAAACATGAGAATTCCTTCAATCTGTGACGATGGCAACACAGCTCTCCTTGAACTTATATTTTCTACCATTACTATGGAGCCAAAGTTCATGTGTCATGTCAAGTGTGTCAACAAGTTTAACGTTTTAAACAGACTTCACTGAGGTGAGAAGTCCGTTTTCTTTAAAATGTTGGTCAGATCGTACGTAGTTCTTGTTTAGCCTTCAGTCTAGTTCATGTGATTAATCTGACACAATTAATAAAACCTTCTGCAGTTTATTTAAACAAAACAGTTTGTATAACTTCTGTATTTCATCTAATTTTAAATAGTAGCATCCAATCAAGGATCAGAAAAATTGTTATAGTTAGTTGTTATAGCTGTATGTCGTTAACAGGAATTGTTTGCAAAGCCCACTAGTATTTCTAAGAACCGCATTGCCTCATATTTATCAACACAAGGAAAAACACCCAGTGAAATCACACTGACAGACTTTGTTAGAGTGGGATATTTTAATTTTGGGAGGACTGTAGGTCAGCCTGACAGTTGCGATGATGGACTCCTGTCTGACTCGGAGCAGAATGATGAAATTAAAGGATTGGTCCGGATGAGTTTTCAGAATTTACTGGCACCAACTGCTCTCTATTATGACAATGCAGTGCAGAGCCTGGAAGAATGATGGACGGGAGTTTCATGACTGGGGATACAAATGTGGTTTACAGCTTTTCAGATGAGGACTATGACTGAATGGATGAGAAGACATCACAGGTGAGGACAGAGGAGAGGATGAGAGTGGAGTGGCCCAAGAGTCAGCCATCAGTTGGGGGCAAAAATGCCTGATAGTGGCAGTTAAAGATGGATTTCAAACCTCTTTGTCCTGACCACCATTTTTCTCCGTGTATATATTGTGGCATTTGTTTGTTTCATTAGATGTTTTAAATCCACTTGCACATGTTCTTACTTGAGGCCTACAATTTTGGTGCTGTAAGACCGCGTCAGGTTGTACGACTCTTCTGTGGAACTCTGGGTACTTTTCTGCTGCGCTGGGAGGATAAGCGTCGGATCAACGCCGGAGCTTCGGCCACATTTCTCCAGTTCCCGCATCCTCGCTTCCAGCTCCTTCTCCTTCAGGCTATACTCCTCCTCCATCTGTAACACCTGGGGCATTAGAGAGAAATTATTTCAACAGACCAAAATTTATTGGTCTTGAATGTTCGGAACTAAATTAAATACTGTTCATATCCAATGTCTGTTGTAATGACACACATGTTTAAAAAAAAAAAAAAAAAGAGGTATTACTTATTGTTTTCATTTCATAAAACCCGTTGGAAAACCTTGTTAAATATTCATTCATTCAAAATTTTATTTTATTTTAATATTGTTCATTAAATTTTAAAGTGAAAAACACCCCCAACATTTCTTGATAAATTAGAAAGTGAAGTAAAAACATAGATACATTTCCTCTGATTAGCGCAAGTTTTTCAAAACAGGAGTTATAAAATAACTTGCAATATATATCCAACTTGACATGATATAGAAATACAACAATTAATAACTATTAGCTACATTTTGGTTACTACAGGTGGAAAAAACAAAAGCAATATGTTTACTCTCGAAATATGTCCGAAAAATCCCGATCTCCAGATAAGAACCGAGCTTTGAAAAAAATATTTTAGATAAACTGACCTCACTTTACTTTGGGGGAGTTTAATTCTGCCTTTAAGGATCGGTGAAACTCCTTACAACTAAAAAAAAAAAAGTAATGCAATCATTCTGGACTTTATCTGAATTGGTCTTCGATTTTCTGTATTCATTTATGTATGTATGTCCACAGTCAGAAACACCAATGTTAGAACAATTCTATTCTGCTCTTTCGGTCAGGTCACTGTTAGAAAAGAGAATATAAATCTCTGAGGATTTCAACTGTAAAAATATAGGATATAATGATGAAAATAAAATAAAAGAATATATAGCAAATTAAGAGTAAATTTCATTGAACTTTTTTGTGTAATGATAATAAAGTTCTGATATTTGGTCAAAAAGAGTTAATATCCTCATCCATAGAGGAATAAACCGCTGCCACCTTGTGGACAGTTATCATGGATACATGTGCCAAGTGAGCAACCAAGTTTTCCTCCCCAAATCGTCCACAGCAGCATGGGTGTTACTTGCCTCTGCTGGATTTCTGGATTGAATTTCTTCTTTCTCTCTTTCCTTCCACTACTTACTAATGTGAGTGTGTCTCTGCTCGGACAATCTTGGCAACCAAACACAGGAATAGAGTGTGTAAAAAAGTTCTTTCTCCGATTCAGTCATACACTCCCTCAAGCATCATCTCAAGCACAACCATCTCATTAACCTATGGAGAGCGGACAGTTTCAAGTGAATTTTGAAGGTTCGATACAGCACATACCAATAGTAGTGGTATAGTGGTAGTCCTTTTAACAAGTATATATTCCTTCATCCCGAGAGGAGAACAGGTTACCTGTTGTTTAGCCTTCTTCTGGATGAGCAAAGTGGTATTATAAAGTTCGTCCATCTCCCTGCGGCGCTGCAGGTTCTCCTGTTGCAGCTGCAGACGCTCGTTGCTGGTGCTGATGCAGTCGTTCCTGGCTGCAGCCAGAGAGCTCTGCAGCTTCTGCACTTTGGCCTGGCACTGTGACAGCTCCTCACTGTAGCTACAAATGGATGAGAAAAAAATGACAAATAGATGAAAAATGGAAGTTCTTTTAATTAAACTGTCATAATTGGCAGCAGATGCTCCCCTTGTGGGAGTGGGCTGACTGGGCTTGACTGGTGGGAGAAGGAATTGCGTAAAGTTGAAGAGATCAACCTCCTGCAGAGAATTCTTACATACAAAGCTCAGTTGGACTTACCCCACCTCGATCTTTTTTAATTTGTCCTGAGTTCTCTGGAGAGTCAGGCTCATGACGTCCTTCATCCTCTCTGCATCTAAACACCTCTGGTGAAGGGCATCAATTTTCTTTAAATCCAACTCTGTCCTGCCCTCCTTGTAGACCTTAAAAAAAACACACCACAAGCAGCATTAAAACAATAATTGCTTAAAATAAATAAACAAATAATCATCAGGAGATGGCATCCCCTAAAACAGGGAGAGAATGAAAATGCATCAGTATAGAACATATCTTCCATTCTTTTGCTGAGACTGTTTTGGATGTGTAAGAGAAGATGGCCAACAACCAGAGTCACCTCTAAACCCTCCCAGAAGACAGACAACTAAATATTCAAAGCCACAACTATTGTTTATCGGTCTACTTTTGTATATAATTGAGTGAATGTATGGTTTGTGAGGCATGCGTCATACAAGATGACCGGCCCTCAGACTCCCATTAAAAATGTTTCCATAGAAACAACAAAAAATACGAGTAAAAAAATAAGAGTGAAAAGACCCGAATACTAACTGTTGCTATATATCTATCTATATCTACATCTACAACTGTTGATTGTGAGATATGCTAAAAGAAAGAGACGATTACAGCAAAACATGATGAACTGACAACTATATCCCCCCAATCTCTTTTATGCTTGGGTATAAAAATTAGATAATCTCACTCTGGAAAGAGCTTAAAGCTTCTTTCTTGTGGTTTCCTGCTGCTGTGACAGATACCTTCGCTAACTCCTCCTCTAGCGCTTTTCTCTCCGGCAGCAACCTTTCAATCTGGGACTCTCTATCTGCACACTTCTAGAGAGGTGGAAAGAGAGAAAGTAAGGGTCAGAATAAAAATAAAACAAACGAGGAGACCGGTAGAAAGTGAAAAACCCCTTGTGAGGAGTTTGACGTTAATGGGCCAGGTTCTTACCAGCTGCAATGCAGACAGCTCCTCGGCCATAAGGTGGATTTGACCATTGCACTGCTTTCGCACATTATCCACCTGTTAGGGAAAAGAGCCACAGTTCTGAAATGGTCAGCTGGGATTTGGCTTCTGCGGAGTGCATTTTCATTCTTTTATATACGTAGCAAACTTAATTAGACGAGAGAAAAATATTTGGCCTGACCCAAATTTTGATAGTGTGGGCAGTTTTTTAGGAATGAGGTGTTCCAATGATGGTTGGGAAGAAAACCATCGTTGGAACACCTCATTTGGAGATGAACTATCCCCGTCAACATCCCCAAAGCATCTTCTATTTTGTTGGTGAGTCTAGAAGAGTGGACAGTATTGTTTTGGATCTATGCTACGGAGAAGATGGCCGACCTTCAGAGTAATAATAATAATAATAATAATAATAGTAATAATACATTAAATTTATAAAACACTTTACATTTGGATCAAATCTCAAAGTGCAACAAAGTAAAAGCAGATAAAAGCATCAATAAAAAAATATAATAACTTTATGAAAACATGACCAAAAAGCAGCAATGTTAATTAAAAGTTATACGTTCTGCTAAAAAAGGAAAGTTTTAAGTCCTTTTTTAAATGTGTCAGTCGTCTGTCTGTGGAGCCCTCAGATGGTCAGGGAGGGCATTCCACAGACGAGGGGCAGCAGAACAGAAGGCCCGATCACCCATGGTGCTGAGCTCAGTCCGGGGAAGGAGGAGGCGGTATGAGTGGGTAGAATGGAGGGATCGTGTTGACGTCAGTGGGGTGAGTAGTTCTTTTAGGTAGGGGGGTGCGTTGCCATGGATGCACTGGTGAGTGAGGAGAGAGATCTTATTATCAATCCTGGTGGAGATGGGAAGCCAGTGAAGGGAATGAAGAACAGGGGTGATGTGTTCGTGTTTACGAACTCTCATCAGGATCCTTGCAGCACTGTTTTAAACATACTGAAGTCTTTGAAGACTTTTATCAGGGATCCGGATGAGAAGTGCGTTACAGTAATCCAGTCTGGAGGAGACAAACACGTGGACCAGCTTTTCAGCATCACTCAAGGTGAGTGAAGAACGCAGTTTGGAAATATTTCTGAGATGGTGAAAGGAGATCTTTCAGATGTGTTTGATGTGGTTGGTGACTGATGAAGAGAGGGGAATGTCGTGACCAGAGGAGGTTTTGGAGCTGTTCAACTGGAGAAAGTTGTTTTTCATCCACACCTTTTTCACACGGTGTAGGAAGTGTCAAAGGCAGCAGAAAAATCAAGGAGAATCAGGAGGGAAGGTGAACCAGCATCTGCTGCCATCCGTAGGTCCTTTGTGACTCTAAGCAGAGATGTTTATGTGCTGTGGGTGGAGCAAACCAGACTGAAAGGTTTCAAAGAGGTTGTTGTATTTGAGGTGGTCCTGGAGGTGCGCAGCAACTACTTTTTCCAGAACTTTGGAGAGGAATGGGAGTTTGGAAATGGGCCTGTAATTAGCAAAAACTTCTGGATCGACAGTAGGTTTTTTGAGGAGTGGTCTGATTATGGCGGCTTTTAGGGCAGATGGAACAAAGCCGGCCTGGAGGGATTGGTTTATTACAGCGGTGATCAGGGGACTGATGGAAGAGATGTTAGTTTTCACTAGGGCTGTAGGAAAGGGGTCGAGGGCACAAGTGGAGAGTTTCATCGTCCTGATGATAAACGCAGACTGGATAGGTAGAGTGGTGGAACCAGAAAGGACAGAACGGATTGAGTCAATTTTCAATTTGAAGAAAGCCATGAAATTATTACAGTGCTCTTCTGTAATTTCTGTAAGTGGGGGAGTTTGTAGTTTAAGAAGATGATTGATAGTGGAAAAGTGCTGCTTACAATTTCCAGGACTGGGTTTGATAATGTTGGAGTAGAACAGTGACCGAGCCTCTCCAAGCGACTTAGAGTAGACCTTTTGGTGTTCCCGAAAGGCTACCTTGTGGACAGTGAGACCGGAAGCCTTGTAGCACCGCTCAAGGACACGCCCAGCTGCTTTAATTTTCCGTAGCTCGCTGGTAAACAAGGGGACTGAGCGGGAGAAGGTGACTGTTATAGTTTTTACAGTGGTGTGGCGATCCAGGATGATACTCATTGTAGAAATCCACAATCATTGTCATTGGCTGATACAAAGTTTGCAGAAAGAAGATGCTGGAGGTCGATGGTCATTTGTTTCTGGGTTGATGTTTTTCAAATTCCTAAAGTAGATTTGACGTTTGGGCTTAGTGAGGGGGGACACAAGTGACAATTCCATTGAGACGGCCTTGTGGTCGGACACACCCAGATCGTACACAAGAAGATTGCTGAGAGGAGCAGAGTCAGTGATGACTAGATCCAGAGTGGGCCCCATGGTGTGGGTGGGGACATCGACAAGTTGCCTGAGATTAAAACAATCCAGTAGTTGGAGAAATTCGGATTCAAAACGACATGCAGGGGAGTTGACATGAATGTTCATATCTCCAAGCACTAAAATATTGGCAGTGGATGTGCAAAATGTCGACAAAAGGTTGTACATCTCAGACAAGAAGGCTGGGTTTGGTTTGGAAGAGTGACCTTAATAAACAAAAAAAGAATATGTGTACAGTCTCATGCACTGATTTCATCAACCTTTATCACTCTTAAAATCGTTACTGGCTTTTCCCACTAATTTCCATTATTAAGGTTGTAGATGAACATGAACATCTAAAGATTAGTTAGTATTAGTTTATTGTCTTGAATTGTCAGACTTAATGACTTTGGTAGTTTGAGGATTTTCTGTCAGTAATAGTCTCCCATTCAAACCTAAAGACCAACACCAATCAGCCATAACATTAAATTCATCTACATCAAATTGTGGTCCCCCTTTAACTCACAAAACAGCTTTGTGATGTGTGTTCTGATGGTTTCCATCAGAACAAAAATACATTTTTGTGTTACAGATGCTCGTCTGTGGAATCGAAGAACACAGGCTAGCCTTTAGTCCCAATCAGCATCAGTGAATCCTAGGATGCTCATGACCTTGTTGTCAGTTTGCCATTTGTCCTAACTTTAACCTCTTTCGCAGGTACGAACCACTGTAGAACGGTAAGACCCAAACAGACCTGCAGTTTTAGAGAAGCTCTTACATTGGTTGTCTACCCACCCAATTTGGCCCCTTGACAAAGTCGCTCTGCAGTTACTTTTTCTATAAGACTGCAACAAGTTTTTGAAAAGATGAGAAAGTCGGATTATGCATGTTACAACTATACAACCATCATCTGTTTAATGTGAATTTCTGTAATTTATTTATTAATTTGATTAATTTATTACTCTTTTTGAACAGGGATCTGAGTATCCTGAAGGCAGACCCTACAGTGTAGGGTGTGCCTACACCCTTTGATCTGGTTATATACAAAATTAGATTTTCTGTTCATCTGATAATAAGTTTTTTTTTTTTTACATGCTTTAATGTACATTTTGTTACAGCGGTGTTTAACAGATGGCTGGGAGGGATAAGGCTATTAAATCCAATGTGTAATGCTTTTTTTTGTATGTATCTTGTTATAAATAACGAGATCATTTTAAAGAAAAGTCGCTCTGATTCTTATACTTCCAACACATAAATGTGGCCAAAATATTCACTCTGTACTTCATATATCCCGGCCATTGACAGGTGCCATTGTAAACAGATAATCAATGTTATTCTTCTCTTGTCAGTGGTTATAATGTTGCCACTGCATGGTTTACAAGGTGTTGTAAAGTTTTATTCATGTTCTGTTTAGTCGTGTTAACCATCCTGCCTTGTTACTCTCTGAATTTGTTGGAACTTGCGACCCAATGAAAGATAAAGAAAAAGATGAAGAACTGTAGTTATTTTAGATACGAGACATGGAAATGTGACATTTTATATCTTTTAAAGACACAGAAATAGTTTGGTAATGTTATTGTGTACCAATAAAGATTAAAAAAAAGAAAATAGCTGCTTGTGTTTCATTCACTTGGGGGTGTCTTAGTGCTGACCTTATAATCTCAATGCCATGACTTAAGATCCAGTTTGAGAAATTTTGTTGCACATCTTCCCTTCCCTCTCTCTCTACCCCTCATTTCGTGTCCACTATAAAAAATAGTCGTGATAAAAGATTAAGAAAAGAAATTGGTAATATTGGACTGTTGCATGCACTCAGAAGATCCTTACAAGAGGTCAAACCTCCAGAGGATAGAGGCGTGTCCATAGGTAAGTCTGCGGTCTTAGTGCAAATGTAATCAGTTTGGGGATTAATTCTTCATTACACATGCTAATCTCAACACTGAAATGCTTTTGTTGAAGATGAGAGAAACGATTAAACTGAAAAAAAAATAAAAATTTAGTTTGGCTTTGATGTTTAACCTCAACCTCTGACATCTATGAGAAAAATTACCTGCAAGGTATGAAGGCAATAGCAACCAATGATCCAGCCTTTACAGAAAGCATAACACCTCAATAGTTAGTCTTTAAAATCCCATCCTCTGTTGAAGCCAGCCAGACACTAAGATGGCAGCCGGCGGCGGTCACACCGGGTTTCATTAACAGGATTAAATCTTTGAAGGACTCGATGAAGATGACCCATTAATCGAGCATTCATCATCATGTTTCCTACGGAGGTGAGAGACGGCGAGAGTGCAGTGCTTTGCCTTTGATTTAATATGTTGGCAAAGTTGGATATCATGCTGCTAAGAACGCTGATTAGGAGCCAGAAATAATGTTTTGAGAGTTAATTCAAGAAATGAGCATTTGGATAATTTAAATGGATGGATCTTCACAACGTCCACTGCATTAAATAAATTTGTCAGACACATAATGGAGACGGCAGAGGGATAAGCTCTGAAGCTAGAACATTGTTTGTTACTGTTTCAACCTCTTGCATAACAAGCCACTCACCTCTTTCCTGGTGCGAACTGCTGCATTCTGAATCAACTGTTTGATGGTCTCCTTGATCTTCTCCAACTCATCCGCCTTGTGTTTCTCTCTCAGCAGAGCCTGAAGGGAGGTGGTCGAGATAGATACACATTTAAGTGGATGAATGGGTGTGAAGGTTTCCCTCAACAGATGGAAAGATTTGACCAGTGGAGAAAATAAAACCAAAGCCAGGTAAAATATTATTCCCCCAATATCCCTTCTAAAAATTAATCAGTCTATGACATGCATTCCTCTGGTGTGTTTAGTGTATATTGTTTTCGGTTAAAGCATTTTCTCAGTTAAAGTGAAGAAAATGCCCAGTGTTCAAAGTTACCTTGAAATGATCTTTTATTATTATAATTATTATTAATATTAGATTTTTAGATAAATCAAAATATCAAATGGCAGAACTACACACCACTGTTCATTTATGTATACAGATTCTGAATTTAGAATATAAAGTTTGCTAAAGATGACTACCCTTCAGAGTCACCTAAAACCACGTTTCCATGGTAACCATACAAAATAACTTCAATGTAAAATTGAAATTGATCAACGGCCACAACTATGTAATAATATGTGAAAAAGTTTCTAGAGACTAGAAATGATTGAGAATTGACGTATAGATTTTTTTATGAAAGGGAAGTTAAAAAAAGAGGAAAGGGGAAAAAAAGAAAGAAAAAAGACCGTGTCACCTTATCCTTCTGCAGTGTCACCTCCTCAGCTACTTGAACGCTTTCTCTGACTTTGGCTATGGCCTTATTTCTGTCCTCCTCTAGGGTGTTGCACTGCGCCTGTAGTTGCCCCGCCTTTCTCTCCCATATGGTTCTCTCTCGGCGAACTGCCTCTGCTTCTTGTGATGCAGCTTTTATTCTAGCATGTCAGAAAAATTGGTGAGTTTCGGAAGCTGACGGTGTGCGACACGGAAATGCATACTCTAGGCTCCATGAGCTTAAACACCAATCTTTTCTTCTCAGTGTTGTTGGGATACTGCGAAATTATTTCAGCTTAAAAAAACAGAAGTGGCATGACCATGTCAACTGGCCCGTTTACAAAAACACAGGGAGCTACGCAGTGCACAATAAATGTCACGAGCAAAGGTCAGAAAAGTGTGAAAAGGGTTACGTGTCCACCTGGCCTCTTGCTGATTCATGGCTGCTTGAAGCTGCTGAAGCCGCCTGTCTGCTGCGCCCTCTCTGCCTCGAGCCTCTGACACATCTTCTTCCTAAATAAACACATAACCAGCTGTTGTTTTCTTTTATTAACTACATTAATCATCGTTTCAGCAATAAAACAATAATGAAAATTTGATACCAAAAAAAAAAAGAAAAGAATATTAGCCTCTTCCACATGAGTTCAGTTTTAAGCCCTGATGAATTTCTCCACAGACTTTCCTATTCCTGTTGATAGTAGAAAACTTGTTGTCCTATGTATTTTTTAGAATGCACATTTTTCATCTCCTCTCACCCATCTCTGCATCTGCTCCTTGAAATCCTTTTGCAATTTGCTCATCTCATCCACACTGGCTTTGGCAGCCCTCAGATCAGCTTTGGCCTGTCTGTACCACGAGGAAAAAGATAACATTGGTTTCCACATAGATTTGGAAATACACTTACACATTCTTTGTAGCAAATAGGTAGATGAAAATATTGATACCACTCATTCATCAAGACTTGAAACCTGGGGAAGTATTACACCAGTTCTATAGCACACTTTTCTACTTTTACTTTGTGCTTTAGGACAGCGATCAGAGATCCCCCGTTGTTGCAACGCAGACTGTTCATTCATTCATTCGTATAAATATTTTGTTAATCATCGTTGAGAACCCAACATTGATACAGTCAGATACGTATTTGGTAAAGGAAGAAACTTTAGATCAAACATACTTTGATCTAAAAGTATGTTTAAATCAAATAATTGGTTGGCCCGTTGGCCCGTAGGTCTCACACTATGCCAAAATCAAAAGAAATTCCCAACGAGGCGAGAAAGAGGGTGATTGACATACAACCGTCTAGGAAGGATTTCAAAGCTATTTCTAAAGCTCTGGGAACTTTGCTACTTTGCCGCTGCAGGGCCAGTATGTCTTGTCGTATTTGAGGGAATGAATTCTGGTCTCTAACAGGAAAATTCTGAACGAGTGTCAGGTCATCAATCTTTGAGTCGAAGCTCAAGCACAAATGGGTCATGAAGCAAGACAATGTTCCCATGCAAAAGAGTCCACCTACGAATGGATCAAAAGGAATAAAATAGAAATTTTGGAGTAGCCTAGTAAAAGTCAGGACCTGAACCCCATTAAAATGTTGTGGTGAGACATGAATAGAGAACTTCTTGCCTACAAATCCTCCAATGAGGCTGAACTAAATCAGTCCTGCAAAGAAGAGTGTGTCAAAATCCCCCCACAGTGATGTCAGAGACTGATCTCCACTTATGTTAATTGTTTGGTTGCAGTTGTTGCTGGTAAAGGTGGACCAACTTGAAAATAAGTTCATGGGGCAAATACCTTTCTGCTTGTGATCTAGGTATTATTAAGATCTTGGGTGTTTTTGGAGATTGTTCAGATTGACAATCTAACACAGTTTAGTTTAGGCGCACACAAATATTGAAGAAATCAGGAAGTCTGAGACTTTTTTAACATTGAAAATATGCACTACAAGTAACAACTGAAATGCTATGAAATACGGTTATCAAGGTAAACAAGTTATACATGTTGACAGTTTGTATCTGAATTGTGCAGTTTTCAGTAAAATGTGTGTCACTGATGTTATTGTTGCATTATCAGACCTCTCATGAGCTCACATTTCTTGGCTGAAATACTGACCCGTCTTTCAAATGTTGTTGTTCAGCCCTAACCCTGTTCTTGTTTTGTTTTTTTATTTGTTTTATAAACGCAGTGCTGACGGCTATCTCGGGCAGGAGCAGGTACTAGAGGTCGGAAAGATGATCGGCCAGGTGGCGGTCACCAGCAGCATGGGGCTACGCCTGTCAACCGTCTTCTACGGGCCAACCTGTACCCGCACCTGATTTGAGCCCACCCTCTGGAACTTTCAAATCTCAGCATGGCGCAAAGTTTGAAGCGACGTGGGATCCCAACCCCTCAAATGTCTCCCGTACCAGAAGTTCCCAAAAGTCAGTGTGTCACCAAACAGCATTCTCTGAAAACTCTTAGCAATGGTCATTTGGTGTTATACTAACAATATTTGCCTGCTTCTTCCTCTCAGGTAACATTGTTACATCATTGTGGAGCCAAGTGGGGGAGTTTCGATTCTAATACTGCTAGCTGTTTGGAATTGAGCTGTTTTGAGATAAAAAACAAAACAAAAACTTAATTAAACAAAAATCACACATTTTCCCCTAATACATATTTAAAAATCGAAACAGTGTTTTGAGAAAGAAATGTTGTATTCCAAAATAAAATACTGGGATACTCAAGTGTATAGACATTTTCTTACACCCTTAATGCACATTACAATTTTCTTTTTGAATACGGGATGGAAACATTGAAAGCACTTGCTCTTTCAAAACAAATCATTTTCCACTCTGCATGTACCTGTATTCCTACAGTAACCTGTATTACTTTCAGTACTGCAACCTGTGGTATTGGACACGAGACTGGCCATGACATTCACCTTTTTAATTGACATCTAGTCCACAATAGATGTTGGAAATTCACAGAACAACAAGTCTGGCAGCAGACATTTCAAATCTCCAAGGTTTTTTTTTTGTCACCTGAGCTGGCGGTGCATCTCCTCCATCTCTGTGCTCTGCTCCATCACCGTCTTCAGGAACTGCTTGTTGGTCTGTGTGCAGCGAGACAGAAAAGACTGCCATTTGTGTGGCATGACTTCTACAATACACCTGAAGCCTTGTCCCCAAACCAACTTTCCCTGTAAAGTTCTCTCTAAAAACTTTCTGTGTGCTTTTACAACAAACTTGGGAACCTATGTCAGTCATCTGTGGATAGAATGTCAACTGTTGGCAGATTCAGCGACTGCAAAAGGCTGTTTGTATGACAGTTCAAAGATGAGAAAGCCCGAGGCTTGTCCTCTCATTAAAAATGCAACAAATGAATATAGTGTTACTCTCTCCACACATTGTACGGCGTCCTTAAAGAACACCAGTATAATGGTTTATATGTGAAAAAATATATGCACATTGTCTTAAAAGTAAGTTACAACTTGATTACTGAGTCAGAGAGAAAAGGTAAGGAATTGTGTGTTGAAAACGAAAATGCTAAGGTAGTAAGGGGATAACCAAGTGTGCTCAAAACCCAATACAGTTCTGCCTGATTACCCGAATGATTTACAAACTGATCCACATAGTTACAAGATTCCTTAATGCAGCAGGGTTAATTGGGGAGAAGTGCACAGCATTTCGATCCCATGCTTAATTAGGAGCCAATAATTTAACATGTGTTTAATTAAATACCACTTACCGATTCCAACCTCTGATTGGCCACTTGAAGTTTGTGTGTGTGCTGCTGGAACTGAACAATCTGGTCCTTTAACAGGGGAAGAAGAGACATAACTGCTTGGAATTACATCACTCTTCCATCAAGCCTTGGCTGAGCCCACCCTGCTCTAGATGACCTAATCTTTAATCATAAAGTCTCCATCTAGTGGTGAAAGGCTGATGTGCTAATAACAGGCTTGTAAGGTGCATGCTTTGATTGTTGATTCAGAATACGGAACCTTGAGCTGCTGTGTCTGAGCACTGTGGCTTTTTCCATCAGACAGATTCTTCTGGTAGGCCTGCTGGAGGCGGTCCAGCTCCTGGGAGGCTGTCTGCCACAAGTCCATGGCCTGTGCCCGTTCCTATATATGTATATATATATATATATATATATATACATAGGCAGAAGAGCAATCGTGCACAAACACACATTTAGTGATCCAAGACTAAACCCAGTGCTGAACACACTTGGGTAGTGTGGAAATCAGCTAGGATCCAAAATGTTTTTGTGCCCTCCACCATGGAAATAATGTTGGTTTGTTTATTAGTTGTTGTATCTATGAGCAGAATTCATCAGAAAGTCCTGATTTTGAGAAAAGGTTTGGAGAGGCACTGTATGACCAAAGCATCTTGTTTTTTTTTATTTTTTAAGTAATTTCTACTTTTGTGGGTAGAAATAACATTATTTTATTGCTACAGGAACAAAACTCCAAGTAATATTCCAGATCCAGCTATCCACAATGTTTCGATGGGTAGGGTTCAGAGAAACATTAATACCCTGAGATAACATATAATAAAGTTACAGAGTTCAGCTCTGATCAGATTGGAACTGAAAAAAGGTCTGATTCAGTTACTTACGGAGTTAAAGTTACTGAGTTCCTCAGCTAGACCCGATGAAAACTACCATTTTTGAAATACATTTATCCATGAACGTTCATCAAACTACCATAGATACAAATATGATTCCAAAATTTGAGGCGCAGGTTATGAGAGTCAAGGAGTATTTTATCAGGGTGAAACTATCAGGGGACTTATACTTTTAGGTGCAGTTGCGTAATGGACGATTATGCGACTGCGCTGGGGTTTAAAAATTAAAGTATACAAAGCCGCCAGCTCTGTGCTGTTAAGAACCGCTATGATTCGCTGTTAAAATCTGTCTGTTGAAATCTGTAAAGCATGAGCTGGCTCTAAAACTATGAGGTCTTGATTTCTGTTCCTATGGATGTAAAATAAAAAAGATACAACATGTTAAGATGAAAGTTAAAATTGTGAAGGAATGCTCCTTTGATAGAACTGGGCATCGCTGACCCTGGTCTCTATATTCAGCCAATTTCAAGTGGAACCTTTAATCCAACTAACACAAAGCCTAATTCAATATTAATAACATATACTCATTACACGCTTGTTAGCAGTTGTGCTTGTTCTGGTTTGACCAGGGGTTTGTGGTGGCTAATATGAACTTCAATTAACCAAATTACGTTTAGTAACACTATTTGGTTAAACACTCCAAAGTGGTGTAACAGATCATGTCTTTTGAATATACCATGAGACAGTACCCAAAATTCCAAGTACAGTACAGTATGCCGACCTGCTCAGACAGCTGGATTTGTTCTTGAAGGTTTCTAGTGATTGTTTCCTCATCCAGTGTGTTGCCCTCCACTCCCGATGTCACGGACAAGGCACTGAACTGCTTCTCAACAGTCTGCCTCAGTTCTGCATGCAGCCTGGCAAAGGATAGGTGGTTGATATTCAAAAGGTGTTTTCCAAATGCAATAAAAATGCATCTATCTTAGATTTTGATCTTTGAATAAGCATACTTTGTAACGTAAATGATAAATTGATTTTAATAATGAATATCAAAACTAAACTCATAGTCATGTCGACTAGTTGGGATTACCGCACTTTTGGTGTATTATAGAGCTATTCACACAATGGATAAAGATTTACATTAAAACAAAATAATACACGATTTTCCTTTAATATCTGTCTTAACAGAAAAGCCTAGTTCACATTGATTTATGTGGTGAATTATTGTTTGTCTCCTTGAGAATATACTCTTTATATATTGATACCAGTAGATTTTCTTTTACCTTTCATTCTCCTTGACGACATTCTCCAACTTCACTTTGATATCTGTTGTCTGTGCCTTTCCATTGAAACAAGGAGAATAATAGTGATATTGGTTAATACCTCCTGATAGATTTCAAAACAAGTCGAGATTTCTACAACTAAGATGATGTGTTTGTGAGATCACCCAATAATTCTGAATTGCATTTGTATTTTTTTTTTACCTGGTATCTTTGAAGCTTTACGGTCATTTCATCCATGTACCTATCATACTCTGCCATCAGAGGGGCCATTATACTGTAACGCAGATCAATAATGATGCCATTTGTGTAAAATTGTGTTAAAAGTATTTGTAAAAGTATCTGCTTCTCAGTGCACTGGAAAATCTATATCATTTTTGACATAGCCATAAAGAAAACTCGCTGTCATACAAGAAACTTTTATTACTGACCTTCTATCAGAGATCCAGAGTGCAGAAGACAACTCTCCCATTCTTGCCTCCTCCTTTTCAACCTGTTGAAAGTTGGATAAAGACATGTTCAGCGGTTATGACATTATATGGTGTTGAGTTATAGTTAATTTTACTGAATGTTCTTTTTACTTTTATTATTATAAAACAAGATGGATGATTTACATAAAAAATGACTTCTTTGGTCAAAAATTCCACTATATTATATATTTTCCACTGGTACATCATGTGGAATTATTTCCTGATAGAGATAGATCCAAAAACACACAAGCCATCTGCTTTCCTACTTTATACCATAAGTCTTTGTACCTGAGATGCCGTGGATTGATCGTGTTGCCCATACTGATACTTGCTGAGAGCTGAATTTAGTCTTTGGACTGAAATAACAACAACAAAAACATACAAAACGGTGTGTTAGTGTCAATAAGAGGTCATGAATGCATCATCAAATAATCCAGGCAGAAACTAGGAATATGCTGCTGTCCCTGACAACTAGGATATATCCCCAAAAAAACACAAATCCCCTGTGTTGTACCAGTAATCCCTTTGATTGAAATATCAAATTAAATATGAAGTTACGACTGAAAAATGGTGTATGAACTAGTAGAGTAAAATATATATACAAGAGATATGGAGTCGATTCATATGCATGAAATTTGAACTAAATCGGACCAATGGTTGAGAAATCAAGGCCAAATTTTGGAGATAAAGCTCCCTCTAGTGTCGGGATTGCAGAATCAAACTTTTCCAAAATCAATCCGGTTATTCCTCCCACAAAGGTCTATGAGGGTATAAAATGATCCATGAAATAGTTTTTGAGTTAACACATTAACATGAAAGATAAATTCCCGACTTCTGGAGGATATAATAAGCACCTTAACAATGGAGTGAAAGCAGATGAAAGAAAAATCGCACGATATATTGAGCTAAAAAAAGATGAACAATGAATTATATTGTTTGTAGGTAGTGGTCTTTTTAGTATGAACAAGCTTATTTGTTTCTGAATTATGTAGGTCTTTAAACAGTCTCATAACTGTCTCATAATCTGTTCTAGCCCAAATGACAGAACAGATTTTGGTGTCCTTGATGAACAGCGGCTCTGGATTGGACACTGATTTGTTGATGTATCTTGATGAACAAACAATCTGCTATAAAGTCGGTGTTTGATATCACATTATTCAGTGATGATCTAATGTAGCGCCGTTTAGATCTGTCTCATTGATCTTGATGTCATATGGTCGTGCCCTATTACTTATTTATAGATTGTTTTGACGGAATTTTAACTGATCAATTGTGATAGACCCGCAACCCACTAATTAGTTCCCCCTGGTTAGTCCCTAACTTACCTTGATCGCGTAAAAACTCAACTTCAGCATCCATGACGACAATGCACCCTGGTCAAAAAACAAAACAGTCTGAATTGGCATATCAGTGTCAATAATCACTAACACACCTTGCAAACTCAACAATGACATTGAAACAGGAGAACAGATGCAATTAAGTCGGCTGTTTTACAAGATAAAATTGTAAAAACGAAATAGACATACAGCCGGCGACGTTTTTAAGCTGACTAAACTCATTTAGCTGTCATCTGGTCAGACTAGCGTTACCTGTGGCGGCTAACCAAGCTAACTAAGCACCTTGAGTTTGTTTTCCTGGGTCATAAATAATCATTAGAGGAAGGCAAAGTTTACGAATTACAAAAATTTATAATTTGACACTCAGTATTTTGAAATACATACGTGGCGACTTTACTTTCTACATTTGGTTCCGCCGTCAGTTTTGAAGCAAACAAACATCGACCAATGACAATGAAGTTGTGTACCATAGAATTGATTCCTCAAGTAATGCGGAAGTAAAGTAGTTCCGCTTCGTGATGTCCAGTGTCGGATATGTTTTAAAGGAAGAAATCATTTAAGTTTCGTTTCGATAAATACCACTCCCAAAATTTTGATAATATTTCAATATAATCAGTGTTGCTACACAACGTCTACTGGGTAAGTATGTCCACTTTGACAGTACATTTTCCATATCAGTAAGTCAATTAGACTATCTGTCAGTTATTGAGTTACAGACCTTCATGTTACGTCATTTGATAACAAACTGTATTTAAACATGATAAACGTAGTTGGAGCACATTTGCAATTATATCAGCCAGTTAGTCTGTAGAGCTTTGACAACATGAGGCCATCTTGTGGATTATTGTTGGTGGCACTTACTCACATCCTTTCATCCTGTGAATCTCTGTAAGTTCGCCATTCCTTCCTGCACTCTTACTATGGCTACATGGCTATGTCATTCTAATTTTGTCTTTCCTTTTCAGCCCTCTCAAACAAATGCAGTTTTTGATCGAGCACACCTGGGATAGCAATCCTGTCAGTCATGACCCCATAAAGGTAGTTTTCTCTCCTGGCCTGGTAGGGTTGAAGGTAGAGGTATTTGGTCCCTTCTTTAATGACCCTCCAGCTCCTGCTGGCCCCCCTAGTGTGCCTTTCCCTGGACTCTGGGATTATGAAGGTGGGTAAGAACAAGATAGCACCTTAGTGCTGCTCTAACAAGCTTCCTTCCACGTGAACATATCAGTGGAAAGACTACACAGAGATTTATTGAAGGGCATAAATTATTCAACTTTTTTTCCTAATAAGTATTTGTCTTAAACAGCCTTATTTATTGTATTTCTTTTATATACAGTACATCCCTAATTAAAGGAATAATTTAAGCATTTGGGAAACGTGTCTAGCCATTTTCTCACCAAGTTGTAAGAGAACGTCTATGTGACAGTTTGATCATTACAAAGCTTAAGCTCATTAGCTCAGAAAATACACCATGACCAGTAATAACTTACATTTTAATGTATTCTGTTTTTGTTATATCCATGTGAATTGAACGCTAATCATCTTTTAGCTCCAACTTCATATCAAACTTCTCACGGAACTCTAATAATACCTTCAACTGTTACTCCATAAAAAAGTGTGTGTGTATCCTTCCACACTTCAGACATCAATGTGTTGAGTCCAACTGAGCTTTATTAAAATCACAAACAACATATTCGATGTCTACTGCGATAGATTGTATATATTGTACAGTTGTTACTTTTATGGTTGCCAATCCCCGTATTATAATATTGTTATTACTGATGTGACTCAGAGTTTATTTATATGCTGAGATGAAATTAAATAAATAGTCAAACGAAAATGGAGAGATGAGGGAGGGGCCCTTTTTATGAGGTCGTGTGAGTGATTGCATTATCATTATTATGATGACACTGCAATTAAGCCAAGTGATTAGGCTGAGTCTTAACATTCCTGTCTAATCGACCTTAGGTAAGTTCAATATCTGGTTAATGAGCCCAACATATTTGCCCTCATTATTGTTATTGATTAGATGTAAATCAACCTCATTATAATCCAAGGTGGGTAATGAGCATGCTGTTAGGTTATCGGGCGTGCAGGTCTTTTAATTTAAAAGCTTATAAATCCGTCATTTTTACATCATATTAAAACTGTAACTTAAAATAGGTGACTCAAAACATTGAATTACTTTCTTGTTGCTTTGGAATAGGTGCTGCTGATGTTAATGACACCCTTATATGTAATTAATTGATTTTGGATTTAAGGATTTATGGTTATCTTTATTCATTTATCTTTTATTTTTGTCTCTGCAGTTGTTGAGTCATTCTTCCTTGACAGTACTACTGAAAATTACCTAGAATTGGAACTTTGTCCGTAAGTACCAAACTAAGTTCTTGCAACAATAATTCTTCTGACCATATGCTTGAAGACGGTCGTACTTCACGTATACAAACTGTGTTTTCATTTTAGACATGGACAGCAATTGATATTATTGCTATCAGGAGTTGGCCAAGCATTCCTGGTATGTTTCAATTTAAAGGAATTAATTTGTGAACTTCTTTTAGCTGTTTAAGTATGTCCCATTTTTGTCTCTTTCCAGCAACAACTTCCAATGGTGTTCAATGCCACGATAGTAGGGGAGAGGTTTATGGGTGAAGCTCTCGTGCCCTGGTCATACTTCCCTCCCAATATCAATAAGATGAACTCCTATGCCATTCATGGCTCAGGAGACGAGCGTACGTACGAGGCTCTCTACCCCATTCCCAAGGAGGACATAGCTGAAGGCCAGAAACCCAACTTGCAAGTATTCTGATTCCTGCAGCTCATTTCTGGTGAAATATTACATGTCAAGGGGGAAATTGAATTAACTTGGTGGACCTGTGAGACACTGTTAAATGTAAAAGTGAAATGAAAACATCAGAAGTCAAGAAATAAGAAATTCCAGACCCTAGCACGGTACAAAAACCTTGAATCTTACATTTCCCATAATGCAACATTAATACTGCTAAATACCAACTTTTTCTATTCCCCATACCTTAAAATTTCTCAGATTTTATAACAGATTTTCACAATGTGGTCTGTACTTCTCCAGAACCTGATGTGAAATTTATTTCAAGCAACTTTCTAAAGTTTGCCAAAAAACAAGTAAGGGAGGTCATGTGATCGTTGCTGGTGGTGTTTGTGTTTGCAAGCAGGATAACTCAAAATGTTTTTCAACAAATTTAAAACATTTATGTATTAAAAATGTCAGCATTGGGGAGATGAACAAATATTATCCAGAAGATATTTTCTCACATGAAGTTATTTCAGTGAAGTAGTATCTGAGAAATATCATCGTCATGCAAAGCCAAGGAGAGGCAGAGTTGGGCTTGTCACCGCTTCACCATAGTAGCATTTGTATATTCGCTTAGCCGAATCATGAACACTCAGAGTTCCAACTTGTTGATTTTTTAAATAGGTCTCGCAAGCTTGTAAGTTAGAATATAAATGATAAGAAAAAAAATGAAATAAAACTTAATTAGTCCCGAAGGATGCTTTTGAAAAGGCCACTTCAAATGTATATTTTTGAATATTTAGTGGCCGTCAGCCACAGCCTTTCTGAGGAATTAAACACACGAAGAAAGCCGTAGAGAATTTAAGTGTATTAATGTTTAGTATGTAAGAGTATCGCAAGTCTGACATCAAGTTTTTTCTCTTCCTTTTAGCCACCGCCTGGAGTATTTTGAAGATTTCCGCCTGCAAAGTATCATGGGAGAAGATTGGGTCCAGCCAGAGTCCGACCTGTGGATAGGAAAACCCTGAACTTTTAGTTCTTTCAGCCCTACTGTCTCTTTTGCAGGTGGCAGGGCAATAGTACAAACACTCATGGAAGGGGAACAAAGGGCAAATCCATCTTTATTAGTTAATGATGTCAAACACAAGACAAGAAATATGTTATCAAGCTGTCAGAATGCATTAGCCTTGGTACAAATGGTAAATGAACACAAACAGGGATCATAAGCTATTGGACATCACTTAAAACGGCCTTGGCAGTGGGTGGCCTGCAGCATGTATAATGGGTACAGGGGCAGGGAATGCTCACTTAGACATTCAGCTTCTTGAAGCTTGAAAATTCTTTGTGTCAGAGATATATGACAAATCTTTTGTTATCGATGATTGAATTATGCTGTAATTAAATATTCAAGCATTCCACTACTTTCATGAATTTCTTTATGCATGAAAATTTCACATTTTGACATATTACAGTGCATTGTCAAATCATTCCTATGTAATTACTGAACAAATGTCATTGAGGGAACATTCGATGTCTGATCATGTTTTGATCCCATGTCTTATTAGTAAAGTTTCAGTTTTTCATTCATTAAGAATTTTGCATTTTGGCTATTGAGACGCTTAATCTTTTGACTTAGCCTAACAAAAGATTAAGCTTTGTTCATAATGGCCACAAAGGCGTCAGAAATCAGTGTACCTCTAGTGCAGGTCTCTAGCACAGACACATGGGGAGGCTTGCACCAGGAAGGGCATCCGGTTTAAAAGCTATGCCTAATAACCCTGAAAGGGAACAGCATATTTTTCAAGACAAAGAAGAAGAAAAATCTTTGGACCTAGTCTGTCGAGTTATTTTCCACCGTTTTTTGTCTTCCTGCTAAAATAAGCTCATCAATTTGATTAATGTAAAATATACACTGTTCAGCCATGCTTAGGTCCCCGTTTTACCAGCACAACGTCTGTGACCCACTGTGCGTTCTGACACCTTTCTGTCTGAACCAGCATGAACTTTGTCAGCAATTTGTGCTACAGTCGCTCTTCAGTGGGGTCAGACAACAATGCCTGGCATTCACAACCTATGCATGTCAATGAAGCTTAAGGCCCATGATCCTGTTTTCCTTTCCTACACCAATTTTGGTGGGCACTAACCACTGCAGAGAACAAACACTCAACAAGACCAGAAGTTTGGGTGATGCTCTGACCCAGTGCTTAGAGTCAATGTTATTTGCTCCTTGTCAACATCGCTGAGATCTATGTGCTTACCCATTTTTCCTGCTTCCAACACAACAACTCCAGTAGAAAATGTTCATTTACTGCCTAATATATCCCAACCTCTGACAGGTTTGACTGTAACAATGTAATCAATGTTATTGTGTCCTCATCCGTCAGTGGTTTTAATGTTTTAATGTTCTAATGAGGATAAATCAGTGTTAATCCTCTGAAGGGATTCTTGATGATAAATAATGTCAGTAAGTTGTTGAAATATTATGTGACTCATCGTGATTCACTGCGGTTCATCCCCCTTCCGCATACATATCAAAGACTCTCTCAATTACTTTTCCACCTACTTTCAGGGTGGTGATCAGAAGGCTTCTCATCCCTCCTATACGCTGGCACATACAATGACAGGAGACTCACAAAGCACCGTCTTCTCTCCATGACCCCACAAGACTTTCCTTTTGCTCCTGCTGCAGTCCTTTGTAAAGCCTGTGTATTTATTAGAGGCTCCTCTCGGATCACCGTCTGGTAAAACGGCTTCTCCTGATCAGGAGACGGGGGGCCGATTGATTTTCATGTTGGATGTGTTGTTCTTCGCCGTGGCAGCCCATAAGCCCTTATTGAGCCCGATCAGTTTTAATTGGCATTCTCGCCTTTGAAATGTGTGCTGTGATTAGTCCTAGGGAGTCCACTGCTTAAGCCCCCTCCTTATCATCGCCCGCGGTGCTTTGCCGCCACACTGCACACTACTCTCACACACACATATGCACGCACACACGCACACTAACATAATCAGGGAGTTGGCACGTAGTAGTTCACCAGCATGCATAATGAAAAGTTGGCCTAAAGTAATATTTTTGGATAAAATGAGACAAAAAAAATGGACGCTGCATGACGGTGTGCAGCAAACCGTGTGAAGAAGGGATGCGTCCCCCCACTTAGACTTCAAGCTAGTACTTTAATTCACTGTGAAGAGATGAGAGGGGAGAGCAGAAGGTAGCTGACTCTCCAACACAGCCAAAGCCTCGGCACTCTCAAGAGCTGTCTTATCCCCCTCAGAAAAAGAGACCAGCCGGCTTTAAAACATTCAGCAGCAGCTTAAGGGTGATACTGCATGTCAGAAAACTTTCTGGTGATCACCCCTGAACTCGCTAATTTATTTTTTTCTGTTCTTTTATTATTTATTTTCTACACAAGAAGTGGGTCTCATTTCGTCAAGTTTAAAGATTGTTTGAGGGTATGAATGAGGATTAAGTTGTGATGAAAAATAGAGCGCCGGGGATAAAGGAGTGATCTCGGAACATGAAAAGAGCGAGAGATTGAAAAAGTAACAGTGGTAATCGCTGCCAAGTTTTATGGATTCTGTGATACAGCTTCGATGAAAGATTCATACTGGAGTTAATAAGATACTGGGACTGAGGAGAACACTATCAGATTGTAAAACGCGATAGAACTTATCAACACTGTGCAGTACAAAATCCTAGGCAGGCTTCCAGTAGAGCACAAACAGAATTTCACTTTGACTAGTAATCATATGGGATTTTATGGTCTACCTAATAACCAAAGAACAATTTGGGCCTTTATGGTCAGCAACTCTATACCCAATATATTCTCCACAACAACCAGCCAGTCATAAAACATGATAAAACACCAACAGAGCTGCGTTGAGTGTCCCACCAAGGTTAAATTGAATAGGCATATAATAAAGCCCTAATGGAAACATGGCATCCCAAGTGTTTCCCCGGACCATCTGAATGCTCATTAACTCTGTCCAATAGGTCCGTCATTACTGCGAGGGCTGCAGGGGTGAAGGATTTGAAGAGTGGTGCTGGGCACAAAGAAGATCTTGACCTACATTTTTCTGCAGTGTGTGTGTGTGTGAGTGTGTGTGTGTGTGTGTGTGTGTGTGTGTGTGTGTGTGTTAAGGCGTGATAACACAGGTTCTAATTGCAGTTGAAGCCTGGCACTGTTGCGCTGACGAGGAAGAGATGGAGATAAGGAAAGGAGGGATGCAGAGCCATACCAATGCACTGATTAGGGCTGGATGAATTCACCACTGCAACAAAGTGTACAAAGCTGCATTAGGGCCAGGCATAAAAAAAAAAAAAATAGTGAGGAGGAATATTCTTTTTTTATATTTCTTAACGAGAAAAAAATTCCAAAGTCGAGAATTTAGTCGAACTAAATCAGAGGAAGATTAATTTTTTAATTTTCTGTGTCTCTGTCAGTACGCAATCGCCTGGGCATCCTCCGAAGCAGGCAATGGATGTGATAAAGTAGTCTGCTATTACTCTGGGGTCATTCTTCTCTACGCCTCTATCCACACAATGTAACGACAAAAAAACATAATTACAAACATTAATGGCGATGCTATATGGCTCTAATAATAATAATAATAATAATAATTTAATTTGGAACGCACTTTACATTTGGATCAAATTTCAAAGTGCTGCAAAGTAAAAGCAGATATAAGCATCAATAAAAATATAATAATAACTATATAAAAATATGACCAAAAACTAGCAAAGTTAATTAAAAGTTATAGCTTCTGCTAAAAAGGAAAGTCCTTTTTTAAATGTGTCAGTCGTCTGTGGAGCCCTCAGATGGTCAGGGAGGCCACAGACAAGGGGCAGCAGAACAGAAGGCCCGATCACCCATAGTGCTGATTTTATTCCGGGGAAGGAGGAGGCGGAATGAGTTGGTAGAACGGAGGGAGCGTGTTGAGGTCAGTGGGGTGAGTAGTTCTTTTAGGTAGGGGGGTGCGTTACCATGGATGCACTGGTGAGTGAGGAGGGAGATCTTATAATCAATCCTTTTGGAGAGGAAGAACGGAGGTTGATGTGTTTGTGTTTACGAACTCTCATCAGGATCCTTGCAGCACTGTTTTGAACATACTGAAGTCTTTGAAGACTTTTATCAGGGATCTCGATGAGAAGTGTGTTACAGTAATCCAGTCTGGAGGAGACAAACGAGTGGACCAGCTTTTCAGCATCACTCAAGGTGAGTGAAGAACGGAGTTTGGAAATATTTCTGAGAGGATGAAAGGACATCTTTCAGATGTGTTTGATGTGGGATTCAAAAGTGAGTTGAGGGTCGAATCTTACACCGAGGTTGGTGACTGATGAACAGAGGGGAATGTCAAGACCAGAGAAGGTAATACTGGTTATGGAGGAAGACTGGGTCTGATTTGGGGTGCCAATTAAAATTGCTTCGGTTTTGGAGCTGTTCAACTGGAGAAAGTTGTTTTTCATCCACACCTTTATCTCTTCCAGACAAGCGCGGAGAGTTAACAGGGGAGATGACGATGAGGATGGAGAGGCTGCGGTATGATGTAGGCTGTGTAGAAGTATTCCATCGTCAACTGTGTTGAAGGCAGCAGAAAAATCAAGGAGAATCAGGAGGGAAGGTGAACCAGCATCTGCTGCCATCCGTAGGTCCTTTGTGACTCTAAGCAGAGCTGTTTCTGTGCTCTGGGCGGAACGGAAACCAGATTGAAAGGTTTCAAAGAGGTTGTTGTATTTGAGGTGGTCCAGGAGGTGGGCAGCAACTTATTTTTCCAGTACTTTGGAGAGGAATGGGAGTTTGGAAATGGGCTTGTAATTTGCAAAAACTACTGGATCGAGAGTAGGTTTTTGAGTGGTCTGATTATAGCAGCTTTTAGGGCAGATGGAACAAAGCCAGCCTGGAGGGATTGGTTTATTACAGCGGTGATTAGGGGACTGATGGAAGAGATGTTAGTTTTCACCAGGGCTGTAGGAAAGGGGTCGATGGCACAGGTGGAGGGTTTCATCGTCCTGATGATAAACTCAACCTCTTGCTGTGAGATTTCTGGGAAGCACTTTAGTGCCTTGGAGATCTCAAACTGTGAGTAAGCAGACTGGATAGGTAGAGTGGAGGAACCAGAAAGGACAGAACGGATTGAGTCAATTTTTGATTTGAAGAAGATATTAACAAGATTCAAGAATCATGATTCCAAGATTACCAAGATTACCAAGATTACCAAGATTACCAAGATTACCAAGATTACCAAGATTACCAAGATTATCAATATTACCAAGATTCGTATGTTAAGCTCTAGCTTGTCATACGAATCCATATTTCAACTTTTTTCTCGAAATATAGAATAAAATAATAAGTTTTCTGATTTACGTCGATTTTATTCTTGACATTTTGACTTTTTTCTCAAAAGGACATATGAAAAAAAAAATCTGTTCATTTGTTTATGCCTGGCCTCAATACTCCTGTGTAGGAAAGAGGGAGAGAATGGTGGTAAAATTAAAAAAAAGAAAAGAAAGAGGGACAGGGGAGTTCATCACAGGAGAATGTTAGAAAACCATTTGCAAACTTGGGCAAGCAGGGGTCTTTTTTTCTCCAATGTGCACATCCATAGATATGCAAACATTTTTCTTGTAAACATGAAGACAAATTGCACACGCACCAACAAATGAAAAAAAAGGGGACTATAATCTACTCGTAGCAGAGCTGGCCTTCATGTTCATGAATCAGCGCTAATACATGCATGTGGTTAGAGTTAATAATTAACAATTACATTTACTTTATGTGCCCACATACACACTGCCCTCAGCCACACCCGCACACACGCAGATAAATGTAAGGATGAGCGCAGCTGCTGCTCGATTTATGTCGCGAGAAGGAATTGGATTCATATGTTATCAGCGCATAAACATTAGAAACAAATGAGATCAGCATGACGGGAAGAAAGTAAATGAAGCTCTCTCTGTTATCAACACAGTATATAAATCATGAGTGTTTGCCTAATTGTTTCCAATACATTCCCACCTGCCCGCTGACTCCCATCCATCCGTGTATTGTTAATCTTCATTTTGAGCTAGATGGATTAAAACGTTTGTTATTGGGTGCAAAGCCCACTGAATTTCATTCTTTTTCCAAAAAGCATTAATTGCCTGCTAGACTTTGAAAAAAAAATGAAGTGAGAATATTTGCTCTTGCTCAATAATCTTGCAAACAAGTGAACTCAAAAGTTTGCATGTTTGGGAGATGCGAGTTGGCGATTTTGCTTTGTTCATAATGGCCAATAGGGTGAATTACGCTTGAAGATCATTTATATGCAGAGTGTTGCCATTGGTTATAAGTAAGCAAGTTCACTTGTTCTTAATTGGGAAATAAATCACACTGTTGCTATAGCGACCGACACTTGGTAATGCTTAAAAAGGGTGCGATGATGTGTCTCACATTGAGGTGGTGGTGTGTGTATGTGTGAGTGTATGGGAATCCACTCATATCCACCATCTCATTAGCATAGAGCCTTGTTAGTGTGGCTGCTGCTACTTATTGTACATGGCATGCCGTTTCATTTCATTAGCTCTTGTTTTGCCCGTGTTGCTCTTACAGAAGGAGCTGCAGGCTGTAAAGCCCGAAACAAATGTTGAAACAACAATGTAGTTAATCGCATATAGGGACCCAAAGAAGTAATTACATCATTAGATGTGACATTCTGCTGCTGGATTTTTTTTTTGTTCCACTTTGTGAATGTTTCTGATTACTCCCATTTATCTCCTTTTCCAGTTTAGGTTTTTTGCCTGTTCCTCGTTCCACGCTCCGAATCTTTTCCCTGCTCCCTTTCTCAGAGGATAAATGGATGAGGGGGAACTTCATCCATTTCGCCTCTTCCCCTCTCTTGCTCTCTTGGGTCCTGTCCCCCACTCTCCAGTCCCTACCGGCTCATGATGGAGGCTCAAAGAGCATGAGCATAGATGAATGAAGAGACTGACTTAACACAATCTGGCGCACTTCAGCGGGCAATCTAATATGAACTCGCCCACAGTTCGTTAAGCCAGCCATGGTTCTGCACTAAATCACACCACAATGATGGATACATACTAAACATATGAACAGTTTGTGCGTTGGAATGTATGGTTTCCTGTGTTTGTGTGTGTGTGATGGATCTGGCAGACAATCAACAGACGGGTGAGCTGTGAGAGACGGAAGTGATAATTATGCTATTTATCCGTATTAAGTGTCATGGCTGCCTAGGCTGCATGACAAAGCGATAAAAGACTTTAATATATTTCAGTGCATTGCATGATTCAATGCCTGCCCCTCAGTTTTGAGGGAGAAGAGCGATGCAATCACTTGAGGAAAAAGCCCAGTTTTAGAGATAATTATCACTTAAATTCGGACAAAAACAGAGCCTTAGTATCGTTCCCAATTAATGAGATATCTCTTTTTACAGCAATTGGCAGATTGTCTCTTGGAGCCTGAATTAATGCCAGATGCATCATCTTATACCTCTGAGTCATGCCAAATTGGTTGAACTGATCCTGGAGAAACTCTGGGATGTCCTTATCCAAATTATCTTACCATCTGAGCAACCGTAAAGTCAAAAGGTGCCTGTGCAATAAAACTAAAATTATCAATCCCATAAAAATGATGCTTTCTTTTTTTTTCCAAATCAGTAAGATAATTATGCCGTCAACTCCGAAACATTCTCAGTCTACATTTCTTGAAATGTAGACTGAGTATGTATATGTATATGTATATGTATGGATAGGGCAGGCCTATCCCAGCTGACATTTGGCGAGATGTGCCCCGAACAGAGAGGTGCCCCGAACAATTTGCCAGTTTATCACATGAACGACACTTAGAGACAAACAACTATTCATTCTCTCATTCACACCTACGAGCAATTTAGAGTCACCAACATGCAAATCTTTCACTAGAATAGAGTAAAACTGAATTAACCGTACAAAAACATAATATTAGAAATAACTTTCAACATTTTAAAGGACCTTCACATAAGACAAAGAAGGATTGGTATTACAACAAACCCTGATTGCCAAAATAATTTGGGAGGCCATGCATAAAATAATAATTTTCTTAAGAAAAAGGTGTAAAAGTGATCTGGAATCTGCCTTTGTACCAGCATCCACCTCAAAGTTTTATCGACCCTACCTTGCTCAAAAATCCACTTTTGCACAGAATTACAATGAAATCTGTTATCAACCTTTTGGCCTCCTCAAACTCTTGTTGGCAGAAGTAATAAAGATAATATGTTTGATGCATTACCTCATCGACTTCAGTCACTTTTATGAATCCATGCTTCAGTTAATGTAAAGACAGGAACATAATTCAAATAAACTTTCATTATTGACATAGATAATTATTGACAGTTGGACAGGTCCCCAGAAGTGAAGCCAAATCATCCCTATCTTCCCCAATTAGCTGCATTACAGCTCATTAATACCTCTGCCTCCAAGTTAGTCGGCATTTGAGCTGAACTAATAAGAAAAATATCTACTGTGAAAGAAATATTATTAGTTTTACAATTTCTCTTCGCCATTGTTTCTTCTTACTTTTCATGTGTAAACCAGACCAAATGGTTTGGTCCTTGCTCACATGGGGGCTATTTAAACTGACCCTAATTCAACAAAAGAAAGAACTTGGCGATAGTTTCATCTGAATAGAGAAAACTATTCAGATGAAACAGTTGAAGCTTCTCCTGACTTCTGGTTCTTTCTGTTTCTCCAAATTACCATCTTGGTAGTTGTAGAGCTACAATGGAGGTCGTCCATCCCTTTTTCATTTGGGCTGCTTAGACCTACCAGCTGCCTTTATGGGGAAAGTAGGAGCCAATGACCTCAGTTCAATACTTTGGTGGTTCAATACTTTGACACAATTGGAGTCCAGCTGCTTCCCAAGTTTTAAAGTCTTTGGAGTTAAGAGCAGGCTGCTCTCTCCACTGGTCAGTCAGAACCAGCTCTCTTTCTGATCCGGAGGGGAGCAGGAAGGGACTGCCACACCTCATCGATGAGGCTTGGCAACACTCTGCCCATCATCTCAGCTATCCTCTTCATCTACGTCCTTGTAAGGTTTTGTAGTTATATCCCCAAAAAGTCAGGGATATAATGGAATCGTCATTGCCACGTTCACGTCCACAGATCCTTGATCTTAACTCTAACTGTTGATAACTCAAACTCTATTTCATGGACCATTTTCAAATTTTATACCCACATAGACCATAGTGATGTCAAGAACTGTGTTGATTTTGGGAAAGGTCAGTTTTACATTTACGATACAAGGGGTAACTTTAGCTCCAAAAGTTTTTGGCTCATAATTTCTCAACCTTTGATCCAATTTAGTCAAATTTGGTGCAAATTAATTGACTTGAGGAGATCTATCTCGTGTTTTACTCTAATAATTCATATTTTACTCACTAGGTGGAGGCCCAATCCCTTTGCTTCTTACAACAGCTGAAGAAAACGTGGTGTCAGTAAGTCAACAGTAAGTCGTTGTAAAAAAAGGGGCTTCTCAAACAACCTCATCCACGGCCTGGGGTTAGGAGTACGGGAGAAGCTCAGAGTCTCCCAGGCTTCGGTCACAGAGCTGTAGTAAGGTGCATGTCCAGGGAGGTCTCGTTCACATGACCTCATCAGTAAAAGTTGTCACTCAAATTCGCTGACCCGCAGACACAACAGCCATAGAGAAGCAGTTGAGCAGCCTGCAGGTTGAAGCCCGCATATATGCATGCGTTCAACACTGTTATCATCAGCCAGCAGTGGTGGCACAGGGTACAAAACGACCAGACATGAGAAATGAAACAATCTGCTGTCATCCTCTCGAGCAGAAGGTCAAGCATAAATTTGCTACAAGCGGGTCCATGAGTTGTCTCACATAGATGATGTTTTTTATTTATGAGGCATATGAGTAAAACATATCAATGTGTGCATGTAGGCAGTTCCAGAGGAGGGACACTTTCACATTAGAGCTACATACACGTCACTGGAATGAGGAATTGTGAACTATCAGGATGAAAAAAAATCTGATCTTGTAATGTGAACATACAACAATGGGAACATTAATACATGGACTCAGAAACACTTCTGATCGATCTCCAAATCATTGTACTCTGCACGCTAACGTTTTTGAAATGGTGTTGTAATAGATTTGGCAATGGCAGTTTTTATTCAAGTGTCTCAGTTAGCCATGAGAATGTACTCATACAGCACCGTGTTCAATACCAGGACCCTCAAGCAGCTAAACGTTCTATTATAATTACATATTTTCTACCCAAACATTGCCTATTATTCGGACAATTCTTTGATGCTTTATAAATATTTATATATATATTCTTCATACAGAGTGTTGTCAACCACTTGGCCTTAAAGTAGTCTATATCTGACTTTCTTTCGTTTACTGCTGTTACTACTACAGCTAAGAAACTTTCCCAATGTTTGGTAATTGAACTGCTTTATTCAGCTACAACCAAAAAAAACACTTTGTCCTCTATTAACAGGGATTTTTAAGCTGAGAATAGAGACAAATCAATGGTTTGAAAGTCACTTATTGTTTAGTGCACAGCCATTTATCTCTACCGACTCAATTAAAGAGACAGCTTGACAAAGATGCATTAATTGCTCCTAATTCCTGGGAAATGACATTCATTTTATGCATTAGCATATGTTACTGTGAGGCCCATAAACAGTTAGTCATCTCTCTCCCACATACCAAGGTAGTTCTACTAATCGGTATATGCAACTCATTGGTGTTCCGAGGAAGCCTCTCTGCAGTATAAAGGATACCCTGAGAGACTTAGAAAGAGAACGCTGACTGATAATATGAACAAAAGGAGCAGGGAATTCTAGAACAAATTGAGCTTGTCATGGATATGGTGCATTGCAAAGTAAAAGGTCAAAGGTAAAAAGATGTAAAGGTTTTTTTTATCCATAGAAGAATGTGTTTTTCAATGGTTAGATACACTTTTATCTCTCCCACAGTGGTGACATTTCAGATAGAGAAATTAGTTTTCTGCATTTGTCCCATTGCTGAGGAGCAGTAAAAATCCCCTGAAAGCCCCCGGGGAGATGTGATATTGACTGTTCCCCTTGTTACCCCTTTTTCTTGGGACGCCGTTAAAAATGCTAGGACAGTGGGCTCAGAGCAAACCTGGAAGAAAATTTTAGAAGTACGCTAACTTCACATTTGAGGTGAAAGGACATTAAATGTCTATAGACACGTCTTCTTTCACTTTCTATGATTTTACAGGAAGGGATTATAGTAAAAAGAATTGTGGCTATTAAAAAGGATGAACGTTGAGTATTTGTTAAATAAGGATCAGACTTTTTGTGTTCTCTTGATGAAGGAGATCCAGTTGTCAGTTGTTTTAATTTTTTTAGTTTTTATTTAGCAGGGACAGTGCACAACCGTACCAATAATGTATGGTTTTGGTTTTCATCTACAGTCCCTGGGCGGAGGTCAAATGATGCGCAAGTTACAGTAATTGTAATAAAACACAAGAAACACAATAGAACACTGCACAAATAACCTAAAATACAGAGCAAAGATTACTTCTAATTTACAGACAGGGAGTAACCATGACGGCTGTGGTTCAGTGGGTAGAGCGGCTGTCTCCCAAACAGAAGATTGGACAGTAGCCAGTTCAAATCCCACCAGGGTCTACTTGTCATAGGGTCCTTGAGCAAGACCCTGAAATCCTAGTTACCCAGGTGCTTCACAGGGGCTTTCAGGGATGGGTCAAATGCAGAGAAATAGTTGAACTGTGTATGGCTGTATGTGTCTAATAAAGGATTCTTCCTCTTCTTCTTCATCAACAGTTCTTGAAACCAAACACTTCTTCAGCACAAAATATTTACTCCAGACACTGAGGACCCCTGCTAACCTCATCCAGTGTCTCCGAGTTCACTGACTACATGCCTGAATATCCTTCAACCCCTTTTCAATACTCAGTATTGGAAAAAAAGTAATAAACTGTATTACAATATATTTATTTAAAGTTGTTGAGCACAAAAAGGTAAATTTAACAAATAACTAAATAAAAAAAGTACTTAGTCATATGAAAAAAAATATTATAATGGTGACCACAAAATAAAATAAACATGTTTTACCAAACAAAACAGCTTTGACATGAAATAAATATAATGAGAATGATATAAAAATAGAAAGAGCTTTCATCTTTCAACTTTAAGAAACTTAGGGTAACTTTAACCTCAAATGAATAAGTTATGGTGACAAAGAACAATAAATAACAGAATCCGAAATAGTAACTGCATAAAAATATAAAAATATATTCAAACCGTAACCAGTTGTTTACGTTTACTTTATTTGTTCTAATAATGTTCTATTATTTATGATAATATTGTTTTAATGAATATCAAAAATAACAATGTCTTTGTACTTTACAACTATTCATTTAATATATTATCTTCATCATCAACAACAATAACAACATGTATTGTATGATCTTTCGGCTCTTTCCCTATGTAATGTGTCGCTGTTAAAGATAACTATTCTTAAATGATGAGGTAATCAAGCTAAAAAAACAAAACAAAAGAATGATAGAGCCTCCTATTGAGATTGTCCGATTGTCCGAAAGATTGTCCGAAACACAGATTGATAGTTGATTATATGTTCCATTTTATATGGCCACCAAACGGTCTGTTTACCATTCCTTTTCAGAAGTGAATCAGAGAGCAGAAAAAAATGTTAACAAGACATCAAGTGAACGACAATAAAGACCGTCACTACTGTTCCGTTGCTGCGTATTGTTCGGCTGTGAGCACCCACAATCTCTGGCAGTGATCGGTTGTCAGACTCCAGTGATGAGGCGTTTCATATTTCAGACTCCACTGTCTCTCGGATCAGATGCACTTCTCCTTCAGAGCCTTGGATAGTAGCGATATGCCTTGCCGATCAAATTATTTTGACACTGCAGGACCGCTCAATGAGCACCACCTGACTTGGTGCCTCCCCGGTGCATTGTGGTGCCCCACGCAAGCAAGTAGTCCGTCTATGAGGAGGGGTGGGTCTGGAATCAATTCCTACTTTGCTGACAGTTCAAGATTCAGGAAATACAGCATTGACAACTACAGCAACCACCAAACTTAAGCTTAATTATTAATTGAAAGTTATAAGATGAAGCTGCATGAGTTAAAATAGAGGGGATTCCTCAGCGACGTCAGACTAAACCCGCTCATGTGTCTGACAATTACAGACAGGAGCTAAACCTGATTCAAACCGGGTCCCTGAAGTAAAGTGACCGACGAAGTTGTTTGCACCTCAACAACGTCTTCAGTTGATCTCATATGGAAATGTGAAGCACTTTTTGCGCTTCAGCTTGTAGTCGGTACACGAAGAACAGTGAGTACTTTCCAAGTCAGAAAACTGACAAAGAAGTGTGAGCAGAAGGTCAGTTATTTGGAATATTAAAATTCAGCCTAGGCTTTGCAGCTTTGGGAGGATTATGGCCAAGTTTCATCACGTAGAAGTAGTGACTCCTGGTGGGTTGGCATCTTTGATATAAAGATGTGAGCAGAATGTGATTGGAATAGAACAAGCTCAGCAAAGAGAGAGAGGCCATAGGTGCAACAGAATGACATATACAGAGAGGAGAGAGAGGGAAAAGCATAAACAACAAAATACAGGGTAGGCTTTAAGAGAATGAGTCAGAATCAGGCCATAACATTATAACCACGGTCAGGGGAAGTTAGAAAAACATTAATTATCTTGTTACAATGGTGCCCGTCAGTGAGTTGACTGTATTAATCAACATGTGAATACTTTGTCCTGATGTTAATATGTTGGAAGCAGGTAAATGGTAAAAGGACTGGACTTATGAAGCGCTTTCCTAGTCTGCTAAACCACTAAAAGCGTGTTTACAACACGAGTCAGCATTCACCCATTCACACAAACATTCATACAGGGATGATAGAGGCTGCCATGCAAGGCGCCACATGTTTATCATGAGCGGTAAACGTTAACTCCATCATTCACACACCAATGGAACAGTCATTGGGAGCAGCTTGGGGTTCATTGGCTAGGGATCGAACCACCGACCTTCAGATAAGTGGACAACCCCTCTACCAACTGTGCGATGAAGCGATGTCGCCCCAATGGATAATTGTAAGGATCTGAGCAACTTTAACAAGGGCCAAATCATATTGACTAAACCAGCTGTCTCCAACCAATCTCTGTCAGCACTTCCCACCGCTGTAATGTCCCCACACACACACGCAGAAACACCAGCCGTCACGAGTGGACCGGCTGAGCTCAATTTGTCACTTCACGGAAGAACAACAACTTTTTTTCAAGTTAGTTTATAAAAAGTCCAGCATTCAAAGGCAGAGTTTGAGTGTTTTTCTATCACCACACATCACCCAAGAGGTGCAGAGGTGTGGATCCGGGATCTGTTTGTCAGCACCTCTGGCAAATCAATCTTTGCAAGAAGATCAGCTCACATAATTTGAGTAAGGATCTGAGTGACCTTGATAAGACCCAAACTGGATGCCGTGGTGAACCGGTACCAGGATCCAATTCCACAAAAGAGATACTGTATCACAAATTGCAGAAAATTTAAAAAGTTTTTTTTAATTTTTTTAATGTTACCGCTAGAACGTTGTCACTACTTAGCTACTTTAGCAGCAGAAGTGTTAATATTATGGCTGACCTTTCAACCCGATTTGCAGGTCAGCAAGATTGCTATGAATATTAAGCCGGTCCCCGGTGCAATGATTGGTGAGGACCTCTGGGCTAGATGACTGGGTCGGAGCTTCTCCAGAACTGTAGGTATTGTTTCCAGTCTGCAGTGGCAAGGAAACTTCCTAAGTGGAGAACCGGTGAAACTGTTAGAGGATCATTGGCACCTACTTATTGTTGTAGCAGAAGTTTAGCCCATGTTTTTTTGAACCACAGAAGAGCAACTATAGCACAAAAAAATCCATCATGGTTCTGATAGAAAGGTTTCAGAACCCACAGTGCATCACTGAGCTGTTTCAACAGCGAAAAGGCAACACACACAATATTAAGCGAGTGGTTTTAATGTTATGTGTAAAGGGCTGAAAATACGTAGAAGAGGTCAGAAAATGTACACAGAAAAAGGGAAAGGAGGCCAAATCTCTGGTTTCATTTTTCTGTGTCTTGTATTTAATATAGAATTGCTGATATTTGCAAAGCGGCAACCAGTCAAACTGCTCTGCTGTTCAGAAGATAAAACAGACAAAGATAGAACTTCTCAAGTCTCAGAAATAAGACAGAATTAGAATATCTTTTATTTCTCCATCTCTTTCCCCATGTCCTTTCACATCTTCCCCCCCTCTCTATTTCTTCTTTTTCATCTCTTTGAGCTCTCTCTCACACACACACACACATTTTTCCTCTCTGCATCCTTTTCTCACTTTTAATCTTGCTGATAAGGTTTCTATCTGGCTGCCAGTCAACTCCGAAACCAAGCAGAAGCTGATAATGCTCTGAAATCTCCTGCAACTGCAGTTAACTCAAGCCCCGCGTCTCCCTGCAGATGGTTTTTGCTGTCTGCGTTTTCTCCCTGTCCCCCTTCTTTTCGTGATCAGAGTGTTGACACTCATCTAACTTTCAAACCGAACGGCGTAGATTCCGTGGAAGTCAGCTTAACTCGTTGGCTATGTGTCGTCCCACTCAGAGTTTCTGTAGAGTTCTGCCAGATTCGGGCGGCATGGCTCAAGTCCATAAAGTAGGTGTGTTGAATAATGAGCATGTGGCTCTGAGTGGATGAGTGAGTGAGCGATGAAAAAACGTCCCAGCTGCTCTGCTTGTTTCCAGCATTAAGTGGGTAATTTGTCGGTGACAGTCCATTCGCTGCTTCAAATTAAAACACAATCGCCTAATAGGAGTACAGGGAGGGGGGCGGGATCTAACCGAGTTTATGAGAAAATTAGAAGTGATTGGATGTGAAGTTTGAATTAGTGGAAAGCAGTCTGGTGTCAGACTCAATGAAGTTGAATGACTGTTAATGTGAGCGGCCAAACTCTCAGTGGACCAAACCCCATCCAAAACCTTGGTCGGTCAAATTAGTGAGATAGGTACCGGCCCCTACCAGCAGTTAGGCTGAAGGCAACCTGCTAGATATTAATTTCTATGTAGTTTCAATGTATTGGCCTAACGTGTCCTTTGCTGCTCATCGTGTTTATTGAAAGTAATCAGCTTGTCTGCATTCCATTGCATTTATCCTAAATGAAAAAGAGATTGTACCTAACTTTTAAGAATAATACTAAGGATTTCAACTTTTCACAAATGAAAAGTTGAAATCCAGGACATGAGTTCTGCGCTGATGCTTAGTCTGGTATGGCCGGTTCGGTGTTATGAGGGCCAGTGTTGTCTAAACAAACATTTGGATCATTGTTTGAATGAAATCAATTAATCTGTTTACTGACTTATCATAAAAACGGTTAATTCTTTGTTAACCCTTTGGTATACACAGTACAGCATTGTAAAACAAGTTCTCTGCATTCGACCCATGACCAAGGAGCAGTGGGAAGCAACTGAGAGGCGCATGGGGAGCAAATTGGCGTTGAAGGTGGAGGGGCAGTCCAGGAATTGAAACCAGCAATGTTCCATTAGGAGGGATGAACACTCAACCTCCAGAGCTACAGCCACCCCTAAGTGAAGATACGCTACAATTTGCATTTCATCCTTCTGTGAGGCAATGTTCTCTCTGTTTCGTATCCGATTTTTAATGTTGCCTTAGCATTATAAAATCAGAACATTTTATTGTCCTGCTGTTAAGTGTGCATAACTCACAGCGAGTTGTTGTAGTTTTCTTCTTCTTGTCTCATTCCAATCTCTTTCAGTCTTATCACATGGTGATAATTGACCAATCAGAGTTTTTTTTAAATAACTTCGCCCTCATAGCTAGTTGTCTACAAGTGAATACAAACAAACACACAAAAGCCCCTTGGTTAACGTTTGGCACACCAGTAGCAAGTCAAGGATGGAGTAAAAAGCCTTTTTTGATCAGGGCATGTGTTGATAAAGGTAGACCTATGCTCTCGTCCCCGGCAGCAAGGGAATATCCCCGAACATTCCTCATTCCCTGCGTTGTAGAAGCAATCTCCCTGATTAAACTCCTCAAATTATATGTAAAGTTACTTCCACAGCTCCCAGAAGTGGTCTAAGGAAGAACCACGGGTAAATTGGTGACGTGGACATGGTTGCCCGAGACTAATTGATGCATGTGTGGAGGTAAAGGCTCGCCGGTGCTGCCTGATCTCACGGAGGAGCTACTTTAGCACAAATGCTGAAAGTTTCTGAAAGATATCAGAACACACCGCAGATCACTGAGCAAATATTTACCACAACATTAGGCAGGTGGTTTTAATGTTATTGCCGTTGGGTGTAGTATTGAATAGAAAATAATATGATAAAGTAATTATCTGGCATTGATTGTGTATTTTGCCCCTTATCTACCTTTTATGGTTGTTTGTATTGCTTTCATGTTTTACTTATCCCAAATAAGATATATATATATATATATATATATATATATATATATATATATATATATATATATATATATATATGGCAAAAAGAAAGATGACATTCTAAAGAGACTCTACTTTTCTCAACCACAGTAAAAACTTTGTTTTACACCAATCTGGATTTTCTCCCCATCGTATCCTCCTCCAACCTCCTTTTTCATTGAAATCATCATATCTAACCAATATCTAACAGCGACTGTTAATTTATCTCAAATACATATATCCATTTCACTTTAGTTCCTTGCAATAAACAATGATATATCTAAAGTCCTTCTTGTATCTCAGAGATCATGTTTATGAAGCCATAAGTGACAGCTGGATGCGAGTGCTTACTGGATAAGGAGGACTCCACTGCAAGCTAAAGAGTTTTAAAACCTTCCACAACCCTTTCCACTATCCCTATCCCTCAGCCCTGCTCTTTTCTCTCTCTGTTCTCTGTCTCGTTTTGGATGTATCTTGCCTTACCTTGTGTCTATATTTAAAAGTGCATCTGACATTGAGATGTTCTTGTCCGTTTGTTCAATCCTCTCTTCCTTGCGGCCCCACATTCCCTTTAGTGTAATTAATGTGCTGGATGCAGTCGAGTAGGACGGATAAAGAAAAGAATGTGAAGAAAAGAAGGTGGGTGGGTCGGGGTAGCTGGCGGGGAGTAGGAGTGGAGGAAGTACAACGGACAGGAAATGAGAAGTGGCTGGCGGGTGGAAATAACGGGCGAAAACAGAGGTGTAATGAAATCTGCCTGTGGAAAGCGTGGAAATATATCAACTGCCATAGTTAATAAAATGTCACAATGCTATGACTTTAGACAAGATAGAAAGGTTAACTGGCACTCCATATAAATATACTTTAACAAGCACAAGTGGAGGAGATTAAGACTCATACATATAGTTGGAGCTGCCCTTCATACTACGCAGGCTTGTAGGTGAAGTAAACAAATTAGCTCATAAATACGAACTGACAATTCAAGCCCACCCACAGAAGTACATGCAGATGTGAATGTGTGAAGCTAATTTCCAACCAGGACTCCGCAAACAAAGGTTTATACCTCTTCTACGACGGATTTCTAACGAAAAGTGTGCTTTACAAATAAAAATATAAATAAAGAAGCAGAACATGATTCATTTGATGTATTTAGTTCTCCAAATAGAAAACTTCCAACAGCAAAAATAAATCCATGAAAGGTCCCCAGTCCGCTGCATTGTGCAAGGAATCCCCCCTTAAGTTAAATGTGAAGAATGTATTTTTTCGTGAAAAAAGGTTCCATCTTTTGAATATAATATGAACTATTACAATAAAAAATAATGAACAAAGTTAAATCTCGTCGTGTCAAATCACATGCACCAAATGTTGACTAAATATATACAATGGATAAGGAATTTTTAAGCGAACATTTTTGAAGAAACAGGGTTTTCAACAAAAAAATAAATAAACTTCCTCTAAAGAGTAAAATAATAGAGTAAAGTGTGACATTTACAAGACAGATCCCTTCTAGACGAATTGTAAGTTTATACTATAATCCGGCCAATGGTTAAGAAGTTTTTTCTGCAAAACAATGTTTTTGTGAAAAAAGCTCCCTCTGGTGAGTAAAATATGTACTATTAGAGTAAAATATTATTAATACAAGAAAGATCTCTTTGAGTCATTTCATATGAACCATTTTGTACTTAATCAGAACTACAGTACAATTGAGAAAGCATTTCGAGATAAAGCTCTTCATACTGTCAGAAATATATGGCAGACCTTTCCCAAAATCAATCCAGTTCTTCCTCCCCAAGTATATGTAGGCGTCACCTTTAAATGAATCCATGAAATAGTTTTTGAGTTTTGTCCGTAAAACAGTGTTTTTGCTTAAAAGGCTCCCACAAGTGAAAAATATATGAACTATTGGAGTAAAGTGTAAGTTTATTAATATGAATGCAATTTGGACTAAATCAGACAAACGGTTTAGAAATTATGATCTGAATACTTTTGGAGATGGAGCTCCCTCTAGTGTCAGGAATGTACAACGGATCTTTCTCAAAATCATTCAACATCAGTATTACCTTACAATAAGGTCTGTTCCGATAAAAATTTTTTTTAAATCATCTGATTATCCAACACAGTTTTTGAACACGGATAATCTGCGGTGGACGTGGCGCCAGCGATGATGATTCCATAATAACCCCGAATTATCAAGGGTATGCAAAGGCTAACAGATTCGAAAAAAAAATATTACCTTTAGCGTCATGCTCTGTATTATTCCCTGTATTTTCTCACAATCTCAGCCGGCATAGGTTCCAGGCCTCGCAAGCCTGAACAGGATAAGCTTTTACAGATAATGAATGAATGCCGTGAGTACTTTACTGTCCACACCAGCAGGTGGTGCTATGGGTCATATAATTATTAGGTCTTCAGCTGTCAGTCAAAAAATAATTTTACCAATATGCAGCCTGAACCAGTTGATTGTCTAATTCTATCCCCTGGAATATAATCTGTTTGTCCATCTGTGTGTTTTTCTTGAAAACACTTTGGTCAACAACCTAACTCATTCAAGAAATCATTCAATATTTCTCTCATAACATTCGGCTTTGACGTAAACCATATGGTAAGAGTCGTGCTTTGATGCTATTTTAAGAGTATTGATTTTTTTCCTTTCCACTGGAACCAACTTATAGATTTTCTTAAGATAATAGTAATGAGACTTGTTACTGAAGTTAATCTTATAACCAGAACATTGTGTGACAGACCAAATGTGCATGCATGTCAGGATTGATGAAATTTAGTTTGGTGCTTTTAGAACTGTTTTGATATTCATTTCTTACCGCATTATTGAAAGAGCTTTTATTTAGGTAACACATTCAGGTAAATTCTGCTGAGGCCGGGGGGAACATGCCATCTCCTGATGGCCCTGGCAGATGGCAGAGCCAGAATGAAGGCTGCTATAAACGGCAGTATAGGACTATCAGGAGTCACAAGTCACTTTATAAAGTGTGAATATGGTTTAATCTGGGCCCAGTGACTTTCTTGTGACCTCTTCAGCATAACTGAGACCAGTAACTATACAAAGAAATTTATTTGAGCCTTTTGTCTTCATTTTAAGACTGTATGATCATATTTACTGCTCCTTCCACCTGATGGTAAACTAATTAGGATACTCCATCTCTGACAAAGTCCACCATACTTTCCAAATGGGCACCAGGTAGTAAACACACAACATATTACTGCAATCTACGGCACTGGACCCCTCCTGGTTCCTTCTATTGTTGAGTGTCATACTCCATCATATCTCATACTAAACTGTGATGGTTTGCTACACAAACAAAAGGCATGTTTTAAATGATAATTTTATTTATTTGACTAGAAACGGTAATCTAACATCAACTAAACAGGTGTGAAAAAAGTATTTTCCCCCTAAAAGAACTCCAAACTGCTTTAAAGACTAGCTCTCACCAGTAGCACACTCAAATTGCCGGATGTACCAGAATTTCATCAAGCAGAACAAAGACAAAACTGAGGTCGTAGTTTTGGAGTCAAAGAGGAAAGGTTAAAGGTCAGCGCCCACCTTCAATCTGTAATATTAAAAAGCACAGACAAAGCAAGAACTCTTGGTGTAATCAAAGACTCTGACTTCAGATTCAACAGTCATATTAAGACCATTACAAAGACCCCTAGTATCAGCTGAAGAATATAACAATAATTACAGGACTGATGACTCACAACGGTTTGGATAGACTAGTCCATTCATTTATCTTCAGCCGACTTGACTTGATTACTAAAACAGCGTCTTAACTGGTCTTCCTAGGAAATCCGTCAGACAGCTGCAGCTGATTCCGAACGCTGCTGCTTGAGTCCTCACTGAGGGAAATGGATCATATCGGTCCAGTTCTGCGGTCCCTACACTGGCTTCCTGTCTCTCAGGGAGCTGATCACAAAACCACTCCTGGTGTCTTTCAAAGCACTTAACGGTTTAGGACCAAAATACATCTCTGATCCTTTGCTATGTTATCAACCATCCGGACCCCTCAGGTCTTCTTGATCAGGTCCGCTCAGTGTCCCCACAGTCAGAACTAAACATGGAGAAGCAGCGTTCAGTTTTTATGCACCAAATATTTGGAACAAGCTCCTAGAAAACTGAATTACCGCTCCCACTCTCAGAGACTTTCTTATTTGCTGCTTGCCTTTTATTAAATTCTAAAATTGTAAAATGATCCTTATTTATTCATATTTCTGTCTTTCCTATGCAATACGGATTAGGGAAAACACTTAATTATGTCTGAGGTCCAAAAGACTTTGACAGTTGATTTTCTTCTATTATAGCTTTTATTTTTTTGTTTTATTTTAATTTTATTTTTTTAAGCTTGTTTTAAAAAAATATTTTTTTAAACTTTCTTAATGTTTTAAGATCTTTTTTTAAATGTCATACCATAATTCAAAGGAAATATCCAAGAACCTGCTGTTCTTATTTCACATCAATAAACGGCAGTGTTTGTGGCTCTATATAAGACGCGGGATCAACATGGCGTCGACGGGACAGTAGCAGGGACAAAGTCGCTGAAAAACAAGAAGAGCTTGAATTGGTCATGTGAATTTTGTCAAACCTCCCCTCATGACCCTCAGAGTTTTTAGGAGAAGATTTTCTGAACTGATGAGTGGAAAGTTTAACCGATTTGAAGACCTGTTACATCTGCTGTAAACCAAACACAGCATTCCACAAAAAGTAACATTAAACAATGGAGAATTTGGTCAAATTATTTTTTTCACTGTCAGAGGCTTCACCTCCCGTGTCACATGACTCCTAATGTCACCTGCTGTTGAGGAGGGCAAACACAAAATAAATATCTGCAGCACATCGGAAAGTTCATGCCAAAATACATATGCTTATAATCTTTGCCCCAAGACATTGTGTATTTGTTTAAAGAGCACATAGGCATGATTTATATTTGTGTGACATAATGCCTATTTTATTTTGTATTTGAAAGGCTCACTTTGTTAGTAATAATCATAATCGTAGTCCATTTCTAAAACACCTTTACTGTTTATTGACCTCGGCCGGAAATTAGCGCTGAAAATCGCATTTTCATAAAGTGGTGCTTTTACTCTCCCGTCACTTACTTCTTCTTTTGTTTAACTCTACACTGCCCCCCCCCCACTCCTTGCTGTCTACCTTTGTTTCCTCTCTTGTCTGTCTGTTTCCACTCTGTGCACATCTCCGTTCTTCATTCTCCACCTCCCTCTCGCCCTAACCCTCCACCTATCTCTTCCCTGTGGTCACCTCATCCCTCTCTCCTACTCCTTCTTTTGCCCCAAGGATATCTTCCCTCCTACACGGCCTCGCCTCATCCCTCTCTCTCTCCATTTATTTATATCAATGAGCAAAAGTCATCCTTTCATCTTCCTCCAGATGAACAGACTCCGCTTGTGGTAGAGGACAGAAGACAGGAGGAGCAGAACACAGAGGAACATAGCTTCTCTTCGTACACAAATTCAACTCTGTCAAGCAGTGGGAATATTATATAAACTCTCCCGTGTAAGAGGAGATAATTCAATGCATTTTGGCAGGATTTGAGTGAAAAGGATTGTTACACTCCAAACACTCCAAAGGCACATTAGGAATGAATTGGAGAAAATGAGCTTCCATCCCAGCATTTACACACAGTGTTTTTGTGAACTATAAACCTTTTGCAGTGTCAAATTCACCTCAGGCTCGTACACTGGCCTTTAATCCACCAACTATGCAAAAACAAAAAAAAGTTCTGTGTGCAAATGCTACTATTTTAAAAGAAATCCAAAAAAACAAAAAAAACAATACTGTTCTCAGAACCGGCTGCAAGAATTGCTTTAGGCTTTAAAAAAAAATGTCCGACAGTTTAACTATTGCACTAATGAAGTGATCATTGTTAATATTGGCAGAATAAAGAAACCAGGACTCTGTAAATAAAAGGAAATGATGCGATAATTTTTAAAATGATCAAGTATATAATTATACTTGCCTTTCCGGAAATGCTACATCATAGTAAAGAAGAGAATAAGATTTCAGCTCAATGGGATTTCGTATCTTGCATGTACAGACTCACCAGCTTTGAGTCTGTACATGCAGACCATAACCTTAAAACTACCTGCTTAATATTATTTAGTTCCCCATATGCCCTGACGCCATTGTATCAGATCCAGCATTAATCTTTTCAGTCATTTGTGCCAGTGTAGCTCTTCTCCACACTAAAAGTGATGCGGGCTAAACCATGCTGTCTCAACTTTGCACCACACAAGCCTCAATGAGCCTTGAGCACCCAGGACCCTGTCACCGGTTCACTAGTTGTCCTTCCTTTCACCACTTTGGTAGCAACTAAGAAAACCCAACAAGATCTGCTGTGAAACAGAGACACCCATGCAGTTCTAACAATAACACTTTTCCTTTCACAAAATTTCAAGCACAAAGACATTTAAATAACTCTTCTCCCAGTTTTATTATAAGTGGTGTCTTTACCCGGACGCTATTTGGTAGGTGGAGAAACTCTTGATTCCGGGATATTCGGAAGAGTCAGGCTACAGGTCAAGGGATTATATTTGATTTAATACATTTTGTACAACACTTGGCTGACATTACTTTCTGATTTGTTGAATGGAAACCACTTGACAAATTAGGAGACTGATGCAACAGTCAAAAAATAAACTGGCCTGACATTTAGGGTGAGACTGCCAATAACAGCGAGTCATGAAAGCATCAGCTTTTATCCTGAATGTTGCTTATTTTTGAGGAATACATATTTAGAATCAGAAACGTACAATAAAAGGTGAGTTATTTGTGCCTGACATAGAACAAGACACAGAAGCAAATGCGGCACACATGCACTTATAAATTACATTTAATCGCCAAAATGATGTTGGTGCTTCCACATAATGTTACTCAAACATATAAGTCCATCTAAAAATAGAAATAATTCCCCCTGGAGGGTCATGGAGTTGTTTGTCTGAACTAACTGTATTATTACTCTATTCTGGGTGTGAATTAGGTCTGAAACCATATACATAAGTCATGTCTGTCTTGTATCTCATTACTTGCCAATTAAGTTAAGGGGGAAAAAATGACGAAGAAGAGGTCCCTCTTTGGTAGCTTTATGAACTTTAATCAACACCCACTGAGATGTCGTTACTCTCTTCAAACTCCATCCAATTAAGCTGCTTATTTTTCTTTTTTCTAATTTTAGAGTGTTGGAAAGCATCTCTACGGGGGCAAAGCATTTACACCATTACTATTATCGTCTTAAACTGTCAACAAGTTAACCCAAAGTCAGTGGGATGACATCATGACGCATTTTTACACAATACAAACAAATGTATACCACAAATGTATTAAAATTAGGTGTTTACTTTATACAACTGTCTTTTTAGACGGTGGGTATTCAACAACAATTACAACGGCTCCACTAAATCAACTCTCCTTCCCCAATGAGGTCAAAGACTGAAATTCCTGTTGTACCAATGATAACTAGACCTACGCAGTCGTCCCCGACAGGATGGGTGTTTCCCTGAAAAGCCCCCTATCCCATATGTTTGACAAGCAATCCCCCTGATTGAATTCTTCAATTTAAAAGAAAAAATGTGAAGTTAATGTGAAGGTAGTCTTTGACAGTTCCGATTTGGACCAATTCAATATTTAAAACATGTCCTTGTCCGTAGATGTTTTGAAAAAACCTCAATCTGAAACCTCAGATTTGAATTTGTGCGATTTTGACGCCATATACCGTAAACATTCGTAACGAAGCTGCGTCGAAGGGAGTCGTCTTTCACATGAAAAGATCACTATAAATGCTATAAACATCACGGTAAACACTTTTACTGATGACGGAAGTGTTCAAACTTGCTTTAGTGGCTTCTGTTTTGCTTCCGTGTTGACAGGATGCTGCGTGTGACATCTTCGTTACTGTTCTTCTGTGCATGCGGGTCAGTTAAGGGCCGTGAACTACAGACTAGCAACACAAAAAATTAACATTAACACAAGCAGCTGGATGGTAACCTTAGTCTTAAATATGATGTAAGATATGTCGATTCATTAAAGTAAAATATATTCACAAGCTAGATCTCTTTGAGTAAATTCATGAGTTATGTCTTTAAAACAGTGTTTTTCATTTAAAAAAAAAAAGCTCCTCATAGTGAGTAAAATATGAACTATTAAAGATAAACACAATGTTTATGAGATATATCTCCTCCAGTCAAATCATATCCACCAAATTTGAACTAAATGGGACAAACTGATGAGAACTTATGGCCACAAACATTTGGAGATAAAGGTCTCCATAGTGATGAAAATATACAACCAGCCTTTCCCAAAATCAAAGAAGGTCCATGCGGGTATAAAATTTGGATATGAAATTTGGATATGATCCACCTAACAGTTTTGGAGTTATCACGTTAACAGGAAGGATCTGCGTCGCCAGCGGACACAGGGATGACGATTCCATAATATACCAGGGAATTTCCCGGATTTAAATATTGCCTTACAGTGTAATGTTTTACAGGGTCTATGTCTTTTTCTATTCACAGATGGTTATTGGCAGGACGGACCACTTCACTTACTGAGGGGTCGCGCAGCTGGACATCAGCAGGGCGTTGCTGCAGGAGTGGAAGAACATGATGGCTGTCTGTGGACACCTGGAGCTGTCTGGCTCTACCTCTCCTGATATTGCTGTGGTTTTCAGTCGTAGCTGTGATTTCCACATCAAACAAAGAGTAATTGTGTTCCCTTCTGTCTTATTCAAAGACACAAAGACATGGAAATGAAGGCTGGTAAAGTTTCCTAAATTCAAAAAGCGCACAATAAAAAAAAAATGCACTGATGTAAATTTAAGATGGATTGTTTCTGTTTCCCTGTCTGACAATAAAGGTCTCTATTTGAATATTGTTTGTACTGATATGAATAAATGTTTCTTGAACCCAATCTCCCACTATGTGAGTGAATGATATCCCTCAAGGTGGATGGTTGAGGGTGTTTCAGTGCATTTAGGGGTGTATTTTTAGCCTGAGGGTATGCTTATGACACCCTGACTCAGACAGTCAGGAGAGCTGATGTCTGACGTGTGTCTGGCTCATCCTATGTGACTCCGACAGCAAAAACCTTCACAGTGTGAAACCTGATTGCGCCACTCTCAGATATAAAGTTCTCCGGGGACTTCTTTGGGAATCTCTCACACACAGACAAACATATAATGGAATAACAAGGCGCATTTCGAGAGCTATTGCGTCGAACGTGGAATGAGCCGAAACACCTTCAATTTTCCATTAAGGGGGGTGCTGCAAAGGAGAGGAAGCTGCCTGGAATCAACGATCTGTATCAGGGGGACACTGCAGAGCAGGATGAAAGATTGAAGAAATAGATGAGGATCTTTTTGGTTAACTGCTGTGACTGTGAAACCCTTTTCATTGAGATGTCTCTATTTTTCAGCTTCCCTTCAGGTTTCCTTTCAGGTTGCCTCCCTCTTATTTGTAGTTTAGGTCAGCCTCCTCACACACAAAGTGACATCTCTGTCTGTGTCTCACAGCCTGAAGTTGACATCATCTGTCAACAAACACTTAACCCCTCTCTCTGCCTTGCCGTCATCTCCCTCGGTGTCTTTGTTTTCATTGGCTTTCATATTCTCCACCAATCTCCGCACTGTCACAGTACAAGCACAGAATTCTACCCAAAACCCCATGCTGCTGCTTTTCTGTCAACCAGCTAAAGATTTAAAAAAAAGTCCTAATGTGTAAACTTTTCAGCCACAACATTGTGTCCCCACCATGGCTCTGACCTGCTGAGGCATGGACTCCACAAGACCCGTGAAGGTATGCTGTGGTATCCGGCTCTGTGATGTTAGCAGCAGATGTCCTGTAAGTTGTGAGGTAGGGCCTCCATGGATTGAACATGTCTTTCCAGCACATCCCGCAAATCCATCGGATTGAGCGGTTTGAGTATTTAGTGGCAATGTCAACACAATTAACTGGTTTTTGTGTTCCTCAAAACATTTCTGGACTAATTGTGCCGTGTGGCAGGGCACATTATTTTTCAGACAGATGTAACTGCCACACCAGTAAGTACCATTTCAATGACACCATGTACTTGGGTCTGCAACAATATTTAGTGGGAATGTTTATAAGTAAGATCGACATAAATAGTAAGAATCAAGTTTTCAACATACTCCCTCCCTATGATTGCCTTCTTCCCATATTGGAAGCTGGTGCCATCGCCTCTTCTGGTAAGTGAGACAAACACATCCAGCCATTAGTGGCTCTTCTCTAGAATAGGATAACACACACTAGCTTTCGCCTCAACGGTGCATCACAGAGGCTTGGGCACCCATGAACTTGTCATTGGTTTACCGCTTGTACTTCCTGAAGCCAGTTTTCGTCGTTACTAACCACTGCAGACTGGGAACACCCAACAACACCTGCATATCTGGAGATACACTGACCAGGAAGTCTAGTGCGGGGTCTCTCCAAGTACAATTTGGCCATTGTAAAAGTCACTTATATCCTTCCTCATTTATCTTACTTCAAACACATTAACTTGGAGAATGAAATTTGCTGTCTAATGCACCACAGGTGTTGTAATGAGATCACATATCAGTGGTTTTAATTTTATGGTTGATCAGAATAGAGGGGCGGCTGTGGCTCAATGGGTGGAGCGACCACCTCCCAATCAGAAGATCGAAAGGTAGCCAATTCGAATCCCACCAGGGACAACTTGTCGTATGGTCCTTGAGCAAGACCCTGAAACCCTGAAATCCTAGTTTCACGGGCGCTTCACAGGGACCGCCCACTGCTCCCTCAGGGATGGGTCAAATGCACAGAAATAATTTCACTGTGTCTTACTGGGTATGGCTGTATGTGACTAATAAAGGATTCTTCTAAAGTAAGATTACTCTCCCCGCTACCTCACAGCTCGTCATTTGTTCCCTAATACCCTGCTTTCCCGGTGAAAGCCACTTAATTATCCCCCACCACAAACAAAATGTAGGGGATATAGGAAAGCATTCTGTCTGCATGTCTGTCGCGTTTTGTTACTGAAGCATTACTCAAAATCTGTTTAATATTTTGCACACATCACATCAATCACAACGTTTTTGTGTTTTTTCCGCTTTTTTCCCCCGCTGAGGGTTTCTGAGGCATCAAAGTCAAAATCTGTCCAATATTTTTTTCCAATTTCTTTTTTTTCCTTCATCTAATACTAGACTGAGTTGTTTTTGCTTAATGATCATAGCTGTGCCCCTCACTCAATGTCATTTTTAGAATAGGCTTTTATCTTTTTTTCAATTAAGTGCTCACCTGGCAGGAAAATGTGGAGTATTTCATTCTTGTTATGACTGCTATTTTCCTTGTCTTCTGTTTGCATGGATGAAGAATCCTTACATCTACGACACTACAATGAGTTCTGGACAGATATGTGCATGTTTAAGAATCACATATAAGGGCATTTGCAACTCACCTTACTAAGAGTTCGTACTCCAGTAGTTCAGTTCAAATTAAGTTGGTAATCTGAGGATATATGTATATTTAAATATAAATCTGGCCCATGCGAAGAGATATAGTCAACTTAATCAGTGAAATAACTAGAGATTTGCTTGCTCCCTCCTCCATATTGTCCATATATGTAATACATTTGAGAGAAACATCTGAGGTGTCTTTTAGAGAGATCGATATCTGTGTTCGCATGCAATAAATTATAAATATGTTGTATTATCATTGTAAAACTTGCCATAATCGATAAAAGCCAATGAACTCTTCATATAGGAAGTAAAAGTAGTCACACTCGTTCTGTTGTCCACAATGGTTACATACTTTCACTCATTTCATAAGACTTAGACATCATTTATTGATCCCATACTGGGGTATTCACTTGTTGCAGCAGCAGTATTTTTGAAATACACATATACACAACATTAAGATAAAAATGGAAGAAAATAAATAATTACATAATAATGTAGATATAGGAACTTTCTTCATACCGTCTTTGTTTTTTTCAACCAATGGCAGCCGTAGTGGTTCGTCCTAAATAAAACGTGGGCATCAGGGACTTGAGGTCAAGAGAGGCAGATGAGGAAGAGCCTCATCTGTCATCATGAAAGGTACAAAACAAATGTTAAAAAATAAAATAAATATGAATATTTGTCTACTGATATGTTCTGTAAGTGTAATTTATGTGTTATTCCATCATTTCATTCATTTTCTATAATCAAAATGGCTGAATTGACGTATTTCCTGTGCGAATAGAGAGGACGCACGAGAGGTGAGGCAGCCATGAGCTGAGCCTCATCTCAGATTGTGCAGTCCCTCACCAAATGGGTTGAGTGCGTGAATGTGAATGTAATGTTTGTAGACACTTTTATTAAATGTCTTCACTTTCCCTAGAGTAGGTTATGTATTTCACGTATGTTTAGAACATATTTAATCTTAATGATCGGACAGACAACCGTAATAAAATAGCACGAGGTGAGGCAGCCAGTACCGCTGCCTAACTGAAGGGGCCATGCTGATCCCATGGGTTTATGCTGGTTCTGGTGCTGCTCTTCTTCCACGCAGAGGCAAAATAAGACAGTCAGGTTCACTACAGTAGTCCGCCTTTTTAATAGAAAATACCATGTTTAACATTTTTTCTTATTTCTATAGTCTTTTTTTTTCCAAAAATGGGGGAACCTATGATTTTGTCTCGCACTGTATGAATTGTAGAATTGCGATGGAAAACACCTGAAGGTGCAGAGCAAATGGGCTTTTTGTCTGAGCCGATACAAATTTAACGATCTTCTTTGGGCAAATATGTACCTTACCTATGAGTGTGTAGAAATTTCTGATATAAGATATGAAACAGGACCAGTAGTCGGTGTGCAAGCTGGATATTAATCTACTCTATTGGGTTCATATATGTGTAAATCTGACTGTGGAAGGGTCAGTGCCTCACCTGCCGCGAACCACAACGCACATCACTGGTTGGCATTTTATAAGCAGAAGAGGTTTAACATTTGTGAATCATGAAATGACCGTCCCTGTTACTGCAGTTGATGACATTTCCAGTTGCTTTATTCTTCTTTCAGATAGCTGCTAAAATCCTTTCCTTCTATGTTGCGTGTTATACAGTTTAGTTGGTGCTGTTAAGTTTATGTAGAAAGGTAAGTAGCAATAAAAGCCAGCCCTTAAACAAACTGTGGGAAAGGGCAAAAAAAAAATCTAAGCACACAGAGACACAGAAACTCCCCCCACCCACACACAAACACACAAACACACACATACACACACACATACCTCCTCCAGAGAGGAGGGGAGAAATGACAAACCTGAATGCTGTGAGACAGCATGACAGTTTCAGACCGGAGACTCGAAGGACAGCTGAACAAGCACTGTCATAAAGTCTGTCATCAATAATGTTAAAGTGAATTAAATAGACCATTTGATTTTTTATGCAGCTCTGAAGAGGAGTTTAAATCAATTAGAAACTAGATCTGGGTCCAAGGATGCAACAGCGATGATGTGTGTGGACCTTAAACTCTATCAGAGGAGAATGTAAACAAACTGCTAAGAAAATCACCTACTTTTTCCAGCAGGAAACACACTAAATACTCCAAACCATGGGTGACATTTAATTGAATTCTATGAAATGTTTTTTTTCGGAGATGTACATAGACTATTCCCAGGACGGACAGAAAGGGGTAACCATGTATGCCCCCTTTCAAATCATGATATTAATAGAAAGAAAAGAACAAATCTGATATGCCCTTCTTAGCCCGCTGCCACCACCAACATCTGACCCCTGATAAGCGTGAGAAAATGGATGGATGGATGGAGAAGAATAGGACTTCACAATATCCGCTCATACATGTGTCATCTCTTTTGATTAGCATGTATTCACCAATGTAAGGTTGCTTTCATGAAATGTGACTATTCCCACCACTGCTCTTAGCGACAAACCTTCAAATGTCACCTGACTGTAGTTTTCCTCAGCTCTCTGGAGCATTCGACTGACTTTCAGCTCTGCAACTGTCCTGTTTTGTCTCACTCTAACGGTCCCCACACACTTCCTTGCTTCCATCCACATCAGGCATCTGCTCTCTGATAGGGCTTTGATAAACCCACCAGAGACCAAATGTCCTGCACATGGCCAACCAGAGAACATACTAAATAGAGCTGTATATTGGCAGCATGTGTTCCGTGTTTAACAAAGGAAGGTTGTCGATTTAAATCCACCTTCACCAGCTTTCCAGCATTGTGAAGAACTGGCACTAGGCTGCACAGGTAGCACATGATAAGTGGTTACAGATAAAGGATAGAGGGATGATTTGTTGTATGGATAGAACTGCAATTTTTAAAGGAAAAAAAAAGATATCTAAAGGTTGTTTCAGTATTTTTGGTCTGCGCTGGTTAGTACCTGTAGTTAGTGCATTGCAGCTTTGGGTTGCGTCTGTGTCTGTGTCTGTGTCTGTGTCTGTGTCTGTGTCTGTGTCTGTGTCTGTGTCTGTGTCTGTGTCTTTGTCTGTGTCTGCATCTGTGTAGTTTTAGACCAGTCAGTGTGACCTTTTTGATCTCTGTTCATCGCTGATTGCCTTCAGTGGGGATGTCAGCAATCATAACCGGATCACTGAGGAATGGAAAATTGTGGCAAGGTCTGATTAATCCAATTTTCTTTTACACTATGAGAATAGCCAAGTGGTTGGGCTTCATGTAGTAGAGGAAGTGATGGGACAATAGGAAGAGGGCTAGTTGGATGAGCCAGTATGATGCTTTGGGAATAATGCTGCTGGCAGACCTTGGGTCCTGTCATTCATGTGGAAAATTCTTTGACACCTAAAACCTACAAAAACAGCATTTCAGACCAAGTAAACCCCTTCATCAAAACAGTAATCGGAAATGGCAGTGGCCTCTTTCAGCAGATAATGGGACCTGTTATATTGGAGAAATGGTTAAGGAATGGTCTGAGGAACATAAAAATAGTTCAAGGGTGTTGACCTCTCCTCAAAAATTCCCAAGATCTTAATCCAGTCAAGCATCTGTGGGATGGTCTAAACAAACAATTCTATTCATGGAGGCCCCATAACACAACTTACAGCACAAAATGATCAGCTGCTAGGACACCTTCAGAGGGTCTGGTGGAACAACGGGTCAGAGCTGATTTTGCGGTCATAGGGGGTCCCACACAATATTAAACAGGTGGTAATATTGTTTTGGCTGATTGTTGTATGCTTTTTGCTTGATCCAGTGGCCTCAATTAAGAAAAAAACACAGCATTAGGAGCTTTTTGAAAAAATATGAAAGAGTCTGAACCAATCAGAGTTGGTCCAGTCCCAAGAAGTAAAGCTAGTCGACGTGATATTGTCTTAGGCATGTAGTTTTTGATTTATATGAACGAGCAGGCATACACATATGTGCCGCTCACACACAAATACACACATCATAGCAGCAACACACTCAAGCAACCATCTGTACCAGTTACTTTCTTCATTACGGTGAAAAACCCAGAAACGCAGAATCTTTCTCATGGGTACTTTAATCATGCCTGTGAGAAAGTGCCAAGTATGGCACCCTTAAACCGAGCCAAGGTGATAACAAGATCTGTCGTTAAAGTGACAACAACATCGGAGAGAACCATCCCCTTCCGACGCCACTGTTCCCACGTGCGAATCAGAGAATTAAAAGAGATTAAGGAATGTCTAGCTTCCTCCTTGAAAGGGGAGCTAGTCGTTCATGGCCTTTTGCGGGGACTCAGAGCTGTGCTGCGAAGCCGTTCTGTCCCCGTCTGATAAGGACAGTGAGAAGCAGTGGGCCAGAGACAAAGAGTAACGGAGGGAAAAGAGGCAATGTGATGAAAAGGGACCGAGGCTGAGAAAGACTGTGGGGAGAGTGCGGGAGGAAGGAACAGGATTGGGCGAGCGGCGTCTCTAAAATGCAGATAAAAATACTAATGAGACTGGTGGAAGTGTCTCCAGCTGAAGGACCTCTAAGTGCAGCTTTTGACGAAGCTTTCTCTCCTTGATCCACACAACTGGGTTTAATTCATGATGTCCTCCTGCCTCACCTCTACACACAACTCATCTGATGCCTCCCAGCCCTTTGCACAACACACACACTCTCACACACACACACACATACACATTTTTGGTAGGAAACAGTTGTCTAACCTTTCAGCATATTTCCTCAGTTTATTAATATGCTTCATTGCTAAGAGGCAAGAAGAGAAAATGTCTCATTTAAATTTAGAGAGGCGACGAGACAGATGCGGGGTTCCATTAAAGGCACCCCTCTCTTCTCAGGATGTACGCTCACACTTGTCTGTACATACTTTGGCGGTGTTACACACAGAAACAGGGAATCTCAATCTGAGCACGTTCTCACCAAGTCTGACATTTCTACTCCTTGCTTCTCTCTAATCTAGCGACTATCGCACCCTGCTAAAAGGCTAGTGGAATGACGTGGTTCTTTTTCTCTTGTCCCCTCTTGTAACAGCAGTTTTTTAGCAAGTTACAGTACCTTTGGAGGTTTTTTTTTTACTTCACTTTTCTTTGAGTTCTTCTTACCTCAGCTCAACCTAACATATTTCACTTTATTCATTCAGTCATTTCCTCCTCTGCTTTTAGAAGCACCCACCTCAGAAGATCTCTGCCATGACAGCAATGTTCATCTCTTCTCTTACTTGTGGATTTCTGCTTATTTAAATATTTGATAGCCCCTTACTTTATTATTTATACCAAAGGTTGACCTGCTTTCAGGTACTGTAAACAGTGCAGTACCTGTACAGGCTACCAAGGTTTTCCGGTGCTCTCCAAGGTGAGGCTTAGAAAAGTTACTTTGATTATGAACCAAAGCATTACAAAAACGCTGACTTTGTTAAATCCTACAAAAAATTTTTTCCTCAATTAGCCACCAGTGTTTCTCGCTTTTAATTAACCCTTTGGAGTCTGAAATCCCTCACTGGCTGTATCACTGTGTGATATGGAGGCTGCACTGCCTCCGGCCGGAAGTCACTGCATCGGATAGAGAACACAGCCGGCAAGATCATCGGTGCCCCTCTGCCCTCCCTCATGGACATTTTCCACAGCCACCTCACCAGAGTCATCAGCATTAATGGATACACTTCCCAACCCCTCAAACTCCCTCTCTCATGACTTCAGGCAGAAGGTACCGAAGCCTTCGGGCCCCCTCCACCAAACTACTGAACAGCTTCGTACACCATGCTGTCAGAATGCTCAACTCTGCCCACAACGCCCAAACTTGAATCTTGAATCTTGAGATCTTACCGATGTGATTCCCAATCCGTTTTGTTATTTAAAGACAAAACTGAGTTGATGTTTTTGGAGCCAAAGAGGAAAGGTTAAAGGTTAGCGTTCACTATCAGTACATTACGTTAGTAGCAGTGTCCAAGCCAGTCCTGTCTCTCAGATAATTAATTTCAAAATCAATTCTCTGAAATTGAAAACATGCAGCATTGGTGAATGTCTGACTCTAATGTGTCTCCGTAGGTGCGACCGTGAGTGTGAATGGTTGTTTGTTCCACATTGCGCCAGATGTCAAGAGGTGGGGTACACAGCTGGGATAACCGCCAAACATGACCCTGAACAGGACATGCTGTTACAGAAATGTAGAATTTATGTTCAAGATGCAAGATGGAGATTCTCGCAATCTCAAAAATACAATTATGTGAAATATCTTTGGCTGAGAGTGGTGAAAAAAAGTTCATAGCTTGAACAAGAATGTACGAAGCAATATGCAATATGTTCAGGGTCAAGTATAAAGGCAAGGTCTTGCTGAATTAAGTACTTACAGTCTCAATAAAAATATACAATGAATATTTTTCCATGCCACCCTTTTGGTTCTCTCACCTTGGACATCTGCAATAATTTAACTCTCACCTATTTTTCTATTCAACTTTAACTTGTTTAGCTTGCAAATGATAGAAGGATCATTTTAACTCTTCTATTGACTGTCAATACCAAGAAGATACCACAGCAGCCGGTTACATGGATAAATGTCTGAGATGGAGCTCATTTCAGGAGAAGACCTCGGTTAAAAGCCTTAATTAGAGCATTTCTTTATGCCTCTTGTGTTCACAAGCATATAGGGTATTTGTAAATGTATGATGTGTATGATGAGCTTACATTTCTTTCTGTCATAACATTTTTACCCAACCCTCAGCCAAATCTATTAATTTGACTTTGGTTCCGCTAATGTAAGATACGTGCTTATTAAAATACATCTTTAACATCACAGCCCCAGCCAATGTTCCTATGAGGACTCTCATAATGTAAGTAGACTGCATCAGTGCTGCTTGGCCTGAAAGCTGCATTCACACCACTGACAATAGGTGGGTTTACATGGACAGCCTAATTCTGACTAGATTCCGAAAAGACGCCTAATCGTAAAGGAAATACTGCAGGTAAACACCCCTTTCCGAATGGAAAGAACTTTTCCGAATGAGATTTCATTTCTTTGCAAGGAGGTAGTCTATGTCCTTTTGGAAAGCCTTTTCCGATAGCCAGTCACTGCATGTAAACGCTGTATCGGAAAGCTTTCTGTTTGTGTTGTATCTGCACATGCTCGGTGTCGTGACGTAATGCTCCGCTGATTTTATCCAGAGCCACAACGAATTTCAAATATGGCGACTTTAAAACAGTACCGGTCTACATCGGAGACTCATGCAACTTTGATAGAGTTTAACATACTCTGTTAGATGGAAGAAAAGTCACTTATGCGCATGAACTCTTTGTCCTATTGTTCTTTTCAGCCCATGATGGCGGAAAACAACATCATGGAGACCTGCAAGAGCTAGGTAATTGCAAGTTTATCGTTGGGAGCGAGGTGGCTCTCGGAATAGTACCAGGTTCCATAATAGAACCGGCTTTTCAAAGTAGGGTCGACCACTAGAGGCTACCACCATGAAAACATTTTCCATTTTCTACCTCAGTATCACCTGGTTTCAGCCTTCAAACACGAATCGCCCTGGGTCACTGCAGGCCTCTGGTTTGATCACACCTGGGTTTGCGTGTCACGCCTTGCAATAATGGCCCCCATAGGGTCATTTGGGAGCAGTGGCAACATTAATTGGAATGCCTTCCTATGATCTACACACTGCAGAACTCTGGGAAGTGTTGTGTAGATCTGAAGGTACAGGGGTGTTGAGCCATTCTTCTTAGTATTTCTTGATGCCATTCTAACTCATGGGTTTCCCGTAAAGGTCTTTGATTAATTGTATAATGTTATACATCTTGTTTTGTCCGGAATGTGATGTTATTTCACAAAGCCCATAGTCACAGAATCATATGAAACTACCATTTTTAATACATGAATTGGTATATATGGAAAAAATATTATATATTATGTTAAGTATTAATATATGTAAAAAAAGTTATTGTGTCTTGTGCACTAATTGCTCTCCCTCCCTTGCTAGAAATAGCGGGCTGGACTTGAACGGACACAGTCTGCGACTGACAGACACACATCAGTCATTTTGGAGTGCTGAGTCAGTTTGTTAAAGATTTGTATGTAATAAAACAGTGCTACCAGCGATCCATCTGTCTAGACTGCGGCTATGGAGGAGAAGACACATTACTATCAGCGTTTAATGTTGCAGCAAGATTATAGTAAAAATAAGGGAGTATTTTGTATTATAATGGATGTGTAAAGGCAGCCTGAGGAGATGCAATGACATATTGCCACTTGAAGCTGTGCAATAGCCGCGTGCCTTCTTTTCTGACTTGTATGACTTAATATTTCATGCTTTTACACATACTGTATCCGACAAAAATAGTAGATGTGTATCAGCGCACATGGACCTCTTTGAGCCAGTGTGCCGCCTGAGATCGCAGTGCAGAGCACTCCTGGCTTTTCCACAGTTCCCACTGAGGACTTAAAGCCAGCAGAGTTTTCCATAGGCCATATGAGTATAGATTGCTCTCACCGATGAAATAAAGCTGCTATACAAAGTTACTGTGAGCGTATCCTCACTTTTGCTAAATGATTTTTATGATCAAGCAATTTTTTGCATTATTGCATTTAAATTATTTTATATCCTCTTTGATATCTCCAGTTGTTAATTTTCTCGTGTTTGCCCTTTTCTGTAAAGCATTTGCTTTACAGAGATAATACACATGAAGTCAGACAAAAAATGTTACCTGTGTGTATCAAACTTCTAACATCTAAATTTAAACTCCCGTTGAAAGAATTTCTACTTTAAACTGTTGAGCATCATTTAACGCGGCAGATGTTGTGACCAGAGATATTTATATCCCCGAAAAATCAGGGATAGTATGGAATCATCATTGTCGTGTCCCTGTCCGTCATAGATCCTTCATGTTAACGCCATAACTCAAAAACCATTTCATGGATCATTTTCAGACCTTATACCCACGTAGACCTTACTGCAAGGAAGAACTGGAATGATTTTGGAGACATTTCGGGAGAGATCTGTCCCAAATATTTTTGGCCATAACTTATTATAGTATAAACCTCCTAACGTCTGTATCATAACATTTTTTACTCGTAAAAATCAGATTTTACTCATTTTATTTTGAAGGATTAGTTTCTATTGAAGAGGTCGTAAACCTCATCCTTCTTCATAGCAATACTGTAGAGACCTTTAACCCTCTGATTCCTAAGATTACGCTGACATGATCCCTAACCCTAAGCCTATACATGTTTTTTTGGTTCAGTATTCTTGTGTAAAATATTTATGGCTGGATCCCATCCCTGCAGACATTGGGTGAGAGGTGGGATACATCCTGGACAAGTCACTAGTTCATTACATCTACACTCGCATTCATACTTATGGGGAATTTTCGAGTCACTGATTTAATTCTATTACATTTTCTTTTGACTGTCGAAGAGCGGATTACCTGTAGGAGACCCACACAGACAGCTTCGGCAATCTCCCCACATTAAGACCCCAGGTGATTTGAACTCAGATTTTTTTGCTGTGAGGCAACGGCACTAATAAGTCTTAATTTGGCCCTGATTTCTTACTTACCTACTTACCTAGTACTTTATTGTCTGACAAGTCTGATATTTTTCATGCATCTCAGCCACTCCATTTGCAACATTACAAAACAAACATTCTACCAAGGTGAAAGGAGTAAATACAATAAACATAACACAAAGACAAGAATCACCAACTTTTCATCATGCATTTGATCTTGGATTAAGCTCCAATTTGAGTTTGAGGTTTGACTGATGATCAAACGAGTGCTTCAGTTTAATCCTGTTAAATCGTGGAACTCTTTATCGCTGCTTTGATGGCAACAAATTATATTCACAGTTGAGAACATGATCGGGGTCAGAGATAATGTTATTGGCCAGTCTTATTGTTATATCTCATTATTATGATATGTTTGATATATACAGTTTCTCTAAAGGTTTACCAAAAATCTTTGAGCAGATTATAATTTGAAAACAATTTGACCTTAAAGTAGTGGACGAACTCTTAGACCATTTGGTATTGCAGTACCGTAGGACCCACGTAATCCCAGACGTTTAAAACAAAACAATAATCTGTTCATTAGCCCCGGGAATTTTTTTGAGAGTACCTGTTTATTTTTTTCACAATGGATAACAACAGAAACTTTCTGAGTTTCAAATGATGAGCCAAATATCATTTCCCCTGTTTCCTTTGTATAATCTCAAGATAAATGCTATCACGCCGTTCCATTACTTTTTTCACTTGGTGCTGTTGAAGCCCGGGGCTGCCTGATTTACTAAACAAGGATAATAAAAGAGTATCACCAGAATATTTTAGAATGCATTGATATGGTAAGTCTGTACGACAATCATGGTGAAGACCATCGTAGAATTCACCCAGCCCTGAGGGTCTCCAACATTGGTCCTTGAAGATGTGAGGGTTTTGTTTCACATTCACCGGCTGAACTAAAATAAGAATACCATATAATCAAATAAGGATTAAGTTCCTGTTAAACCATTTTTAACAATAAAATGTCCGCTTTTATTGTGTTAAAGGCTGTGAAAAATCTAAAAAGAGCGCCCATGCATCGGTGTTAGGTTTTTCTAAGTGTTTAGAAAGGATGTGGACTAGAGTGGCAACATAATCCTCTGTACCACAACCCTGCTTAAAAGTAAACTGATATGGATCACATTTGTCTTTTTTTGGCACTAGCAAGACATTTCAGCAAAATTCTCTCCAGATATTTCATAATTACTGATGCATGGGCTATAGGTCTAAAAATCCTTCTGTTCTTTTTGACACGGAATCTTAGGCACAGGTGTTGTATGTGAAGTGTTCCTTAGCAGAGACTTCTCTCAATCTACTCTTAAACTCTTTTCCTGTCCGTTTTAGTGCTCCAAAATCTCTGATTTTGAAATCAGCTTTTATTGAATGTATAATTTGATTTATGTCCCCAGTCACATTTGATTTATTGTTTGGATAGATTTTAATCTCCTTTGTTGGGACAACCAGTCGGACATAAAAATGAATGTAGTTATTTGTGAAAACAGTCTGATTAGTGATTTGATTAGTAGACTAAGTCTTTTGCAAGCATAGGTTACAGGTCTTGCAATTATTATTACGAAAACACATTTCAACAGTATTCATTAGATCATCTGGGATCATCTTTGGATTGCTAGGATCCATCTCAGTAGTGAATTCCACATTGACAACGCTGCCATCCTTCAGTGTCCAACAGAACTGGCCACAGTTTTGCTGTCTGTCAACGCTCGGAACATTGGAGTGAAATATGATAACCTTGGTCAGAGGCATGCAGCTGCTTAGTGGACTGCCAAGCAGCAAAAGCACTTCCCAATTCTGAATGGTAGCTACAGTTCACATCCAGCTGGTAGCTGAACCACAAGATCAGTGTCAGCAGTGCAAATGAGCATCTGGTGCTGGTCCTGCTGTGCTATGTGTGATAAATGCAGTAGTGTGGGACTGTCTGCTTCTTCCTGTCTGCATGATGCCATAGTATGGTCTAACTGCAGTAGCTCTCTGCAGAGCACCTCGTGCCCATCAATGATGCCGCTTTCTGTGACACTCTGATCTTCACTTACCCTAACGCTGATCCCGCACTGTTATTCAAGATTCCAAGATGACGCTGGTTCCAGATACTATGACAGTACCTCCAGTTGTTTAGGAGCATGGAACAGATTTCTGGTCACATTGGGCTTTTACCTTCGACCAAAACATTCTTCAAATCTACTGGTTAACGGCACTTTCAATGAATGTTGAGTATTATTTGGTTGTCACGGTTATGGCATTCTTAGATTATGTCTATCACTCAGTTGGGTACATTATGATAGGAGAGCCTGATGAACCAGTGATGGTTATTTTGAAAAATGGCTGCCAAAGAAACCAGATTGCAAATTTGTGATATCTGACTATCCAATTTTGTTCCTGATATGATGCTTTAGCCCTAAATAAACAGTAATATGTTGAGCTATGTTGTTAATAGGGCCCATGCACTCTTGCAGACAACTTTTTTTATCATTGTTTTCATTTACTGTCTGCCATATTCTCTCTTCTTCTACCTTCTCTCACCTCTCTGACTCCAATAAAATACAAATATAGTAGTAAAATAACATTTAGCCCATCTATGAATGTCCTTGCTACTGTTCAGATAACAATTATTATGCATAGAGTAAAGTCTGGACAAGCAGATACCATACCATCATTTCTACCCACGGTCTCACTGCACAGAAGCAATACGGTGTAGGAGTTGGTTACACTTTTCACCTCAACAGTTAAATCCAATGAACATCTTCTTTAATGGCAGGGAGACTAATCTGTGGTTTCAAAACAACCTACAGCCCATAGATATTCCTGAACTGAAACCAAACCAAGTGAATCTCACAAGGCTGCAAAATATTTACCTTTGGAAATTAAAACTGTAAATCTGTTATAATCATCACTAAAACATGTTGGGCTTTTTTAACAGAACAATTGGATCTGCATTATGTTACTCAAATTTTAATGGGTAATAATCAGAAAAAAATAAATACTACATAGTTAATGAGGCATTATGCTTGATGCACAGATTTAATACTGAAATAATTTAAATATTTGAAATATAGAAACATTTTATATATTTAAAGGGGTTAGTTGGTAAAATGCAAAACTATGGAAAGCACCATCAAATAGGAATTTTCTGTAAAAACATTATTTTATTTGTTATCAGGATGAAAATATTATACTCGAAACATACTTGAAATGCATAATAAAGTGTTAACACAGTTTGGTTAATACAATTAAAAAATGTTATTTGGCATATATAACAAAGTACTAAGATAGCTGCATACATCTGTGATAAAAAGTGGGGACAGTGTTCTCTTGATCGAAAAACAAATTCTATATTTTATCGAAAACATGGTTTCCTGGCCATGTGATATGATGTCTATTTGTCCTATCAAGGTAAAAGCCCCACTTTTCACAAACTAACAATAAAACATGTTTATTACTATAATTATAATTATGGATTACTACCTTTTAGTAAAATCAAATTAATTGAATTATTCCCACATGAAAAACACAATACAGTGCAGATGAGCAATTCGCTGTCATTTCCTTTAGCAAGGGTTTATATTCCCACTAAGCCAACATTTTATTGCATTGTACAAACAATTCTTCTGATTGAACACCTCAAATGAAGTGTGAAGGTAAGTCCAAAAAAAATAATTTTCATGAAAAGGTTATATACATACGTACATACACAAGAGAGATTTCCTTGAGTTGGTTCTTTGTATCGACTTTGGACTAAATTGGTGGAGAAATGATGGCAGAAAGATGTTGGCGATAAAGCTCCCCGTAGTGTCGAAAATGTACATTCAAGCTTTCCCAAAATAGATCCAGTTCTTCCTCACACTAACGTCTATGAGTGTATAAAATTAGAAAATGATTCAAGTAAATTTTTTTGAGTTATGCCTGTAAACAGAGTTTTTCGTAAAAAAGTTCCGATAGTGAGGAAAATATGAACTATTAGGGTGACGTATTATATGCACAACGTTGATCTCCGGGAGTCAATTCAAATGCACCAAATTTTGACTAAATTGTATCGACAGCTGAAAAAAGATTGCCCAAAAACTTTGAGATAAAGCTCCACCCCAGTGTTGAAAAGAAAAACCTTTCCCAAAATCAGAGTTGTTCTTCACACTAGCGTCTATGATGGTATAAAATTTGAAAATTATCCCTATAATAGTTAGAGAGTAGGAGTTATCTCAATAACACGAAAGACCTATGGCGAACGCAGCGGCGGCAATGCTGTTCAATAATGATCCCTAACTTAATCTGCACATGAGAGAGAAGCTGTCTATGCTGGTTGAGCACCAATTAAGTAAGAAGGTGGAGTCGTAACATGTGTGACGACACGGTGAGGTGAGGTCAAGTTTATGTCCACCTAATCGGAAAAAGACAGCTAAGTAGGTAGCATACATTGCATCACCAGTGAGGGTGAACTCAAGGCTGTACTTGAGAACAGCTAGATGTCATCTTTACCCATTCTGTCCTCAACACTCAGAAATCTTGGGGAAACCTTTGACACTGAGTGTGAATTAAACAGCATACCTTCAGACAGTCTCTGCTCAAAAGCATCAATCCTGCAGCACCTGCCTGTACGCAGGAAGAGTGACAGAAGAAGTAAAAAAAAAAACTTCACTGTTTCCCCACAAGTAATCAAATCCAAGAAGAGATCTCACAGATGTCTCTTTCATTTCGCCTTGACAAAAATGAACTATTTTTTTAATTTTAAAGTGAGACCAAAGGATTTTTCTTCTTCCTCTGAAATCTACTCAGAGGGGTCAGCGGTGTAGTCCAGGACGTAGAGGGGAATAATATTGTGAAGCAAACTTAATTACACCGCTCAAAAGACCTTCTAGCTCATCATCCAACTTTCATTTTGAAACGTTTTTGAAATATAAAGGGTCATCTTCAACCATACAATGATTAAACATTGTCTCAATGATTTCAGGATTATAGACATTTAAGGAAAAGAAAGATCTTGTTATGGTATTCAGTTTGTGTTGGCGCACATGTTTTGGTACTTGTCACTAATCAGACTTATTGTTGTTTAGCAGTATTAAATCCCTACATACTTCCTCACATCTGCGGGTTGCAGTGTGTATAAAATACATCAACCGCAACTTTAGCTCAGTGGATAGAAAGGCTGTCTCCCGATCAGAGGATCGAAGATTGAAACATAGTTTGTTAGAGGCTCGGTAGGTCTTCATGTCGCGGGGCCCTTTAGCAAGAGCCTGAACCCAATATGCTCCCAAGGCGCTACAAAGGAGCCACCCACTTCTGGCGCCTCGGATGGGTCAAATGCAGATAAATAATGTCACTGTATTGTACTGTGTACAACTGTGTGTGATTGATAAAGCATACATTGAATAAAAATGTAACATTTGGTCATAGTTAAAGAAATTGCTACCCACTAATTGTCAGGGATATGATGAAATAATGATCGCAGCCAACGCATCCGCAACAGATCCTTACAGTTAACTTGATGTTAGCGGTTTGCGATTTTCTCATCCAAGCACTGATTTTTATAAAAATCTGGCCAGCCGATATTGATTTTTTTTTAAAATTCATAATGAGTAATGTATTTCAAGTTCTCTTATTATGAAGGAGTACAGTTGAAGTAACAAGTCTGGTCGGCATTGTGTATGTGCTCTAAACTGTTGATGTACTTCTCCCCTCCCTGCGTTGTGTTCCTTAAAACAATTGCATGACATTTTTTAAGTGAAACGATGTGAGCCTTGTTAACTCAATTTTATGTTTTAAATGTTGGCTTTGTCCAGGGACTTCAGGGCTTGTGCATGGATCTGAGCTCCCGCTAGCTTTAGCCGCTCTGCTCACGTTAACTTCTGAACTTGCTCTGTTACTCGGGGCGATTAAACGTGAAGTGTGTGACTGTGTTGTTCCTTCACAGCTTATTATGTCGTTAACGGTGTTACAAATTGCAAGCATTGTGTTTTCTGGATTAAATTCAGAAAATATCTCTGGATTGTAACCGGCAATGTTACATGTAACCGGCATCGTAACCAGCATCGATGCCGGTTACATGCATACACACACCAAGCATGAGCTACCACAGCAGCAGTGAGACTGCTCGGCCAATTGCCAATGGATTCGCGCACCTCTGCGATAACTCAAAAACCATTTAATGGATCAAGTCAAATTATGCAACCACATATACTTTCGTGCAAGGAAGTACTGGGTTGGTGTTGTGAAAGATTTTTGTATATTTCTGATAAGTGAGTGTGTGAAACAATTGATCCTATTTAGTCCATATTTGGTGCAAATTAATTGACTTGTGGAGATCCATGTTGAATAAGTTGTTTTACTCTAATTAGGTCATATTTTACTCACTAGGGGAAGCTTTTGTTTAATAAAAATCCTGTTTTCCGACATAACAGGGGAGGCTTTTTGGGGATAAACACTACGTTAGTTCTGACAAAGGAAAAGCTGTCAAAAAGGTCAAACATGCATGAACCCCATCGTTTATGCTATGGTATTGCAAGCCCCCAAAAATCCTTTTAAAAATATTGTGCATCTGCAGTCTTCAAACATACCAACTAATATACACACTGTTACTAGCTTCAGGCAGGAGATGTAGATTGATTAGATTCAAAAACATTTCTCCCTACTTCAATAAATGTTTAACTGGATGCAGATTAAAAAAAAGGCAATATGGAAACCGGCAGAGCTATTTCTGTTCTTATTAATAGTGTCTAGAGACTGCACTTTCGTTTAGTGCTGTTTTCTGAAAACCTTCTGTATCATATCTTTCTGTTGAAATACTTCCCAAATATGTTTCCACTGACTGTTAAGCCTGTATTTCTTTTATGATGTAGCATGGGTAGTAGCCCGATTCCAATTTTCCTACGACAACTACTTCAGACAAAAAATGGGATACTGAATTCATAATGAAGTTTTTGCCACCTTTTATTATGATTTATATGAGTCGAAATATACTTTTTCCAGAATTATTATTCTATTTCAGAGGGTTTGAAGGTGGATATAAAAGTTGTTCAATAGTTCAAATTGAATGAATGCTTTTCATTTACAGTTGTAATTGAAAATGATGCAGTAGATTGAATACACCTGAACTGTTTGACGTCACATATATAAGCTCTATAAATCCACTGATGCGTAACCGATTTGATAGACTCACATACAGTGAAAAATGCTGCAGATACGTTTTCAGTTTAGTTTAGTTTTTTGTTTTGTTTCAGTAAGTCTTTTTTTTGTAACATCAGTTCAAACTTTTCCTTTACCTCAATAATAATAAAATTAAAAATGTATGTAGATACTATTTGTATAAATATATATATATATATATATATATAAATAATTTAAAATTTATTTAATGAATTAATTAACTCAGTTATTTGCAATGTTTTGAAAAGTAAAGTAAATAAATGTTATTCAAGCTAGGCCTATAATGTCATGCCTGACAAAGTGTATATCCCAGTAGAGCCCCCATTCCCCTTGCACTGTACAAGCATTCCCTCCGATTGAACATCTCAAATTAAATTAGACACAGTGGTTTTCATGAAAAACCTCCACCTAGAGAGCGAAGGGATGATGTTTACAAGATAGGTATCCTAGAGTTGATTCATATGCACCAAATTTGGACAAAAATTGGAAGTGTATCACTTTTTGATAAAGCCCCCACTGCCCGGAGTATTTCCCAAAATAAACCCTGTCCTTCCTCACACTAAGGTCTATCGGGTTCTAAAATATGAAGATGATCAATTAATTTTATGATGCTTCGGTGAGTTGGGCGCCGACCGCCAAAAAGCGTCTAGAAGAAGAATACGACAAAGAGGGTGTGCCCGGAAGGGAGTTTTCGCCCATATAACCGTCCAAATATGATAAACTCTTTCAAAGTTGGAATAAATCACTCTCCGATGCAGATCAGGACCGTTGTGAAGTCGCCGTATTTAAAGTGCGTCGTAGTGCTGAACATACTCAGCGGAGCATTACGTCGTGACGCTGGGCATGCGCAGATATAACTCAAACAGAAAGCTTTCTGATACAGCGTTTACACGCAGCGAATGGCTATTGGAACTGCTTTCCAAAAGGATTTAGACTACCTCCTTGCAAAGAAATGGAACCTAATTCGGAAATGTTCTTTCCATTCAAAAAGGGGTGTTTACATGCAGCATTGTTTTTTCCGATAAGACGTCTTTTCCGAATCTAATCAGAATTAGCCTGTCCATGTAAACCCTCCTGTCACACGTTCAGCTCAGGGTTCGCAGATAGGCAGCTCACGGGCCGGATACGGGCCGTGGAGTGCCTATTGAGGGCCGCTTGCCTAGAGGCTATGCAGAGACTAAAGCAAGAATGTCCTGGGCAAGTATCTTCTTCATCAATGACTTTTGATACATGAACTTAAGAAAACATGGAAGAAGCAGAATCTTTTTTTATACCATGTTGCTAGTTTTTCCTTGGAATGTAGGCCAAAGAAAGATAAATATGTATTACACTATTCTATTTTTAAGAACAAAGTCTAAAGTCCAAAGTGTAATTGTTCAAACTTCTGCTCTAGTGTTTTTAGTTTTCAGAAGGACACCACCCTAAAAACTCTTCTTACGATCAGTTCTGATTGAACAATCAGTGTATGGGCTCAGGCATTAAGCTGAAAGTCAGTTCATGAAATATGCAAACAAAACATACGAAAACAACTTAACCAACGTGTGAATGAGTGAGTGAGTAAATGAATGAGACATTAAGGAGAAGGTAAACGGGTAAACAGAGTGAGTGAAAGAAAGTGGCTGGCTAATCAAGTGAGTGAATGAACAGGTAAGTGACTATGCATCGGACTGATTAAGTCGCAAAGCACTTAAGCCTGGAGAGCATTCGAGGCATTTTATATGGTAATGTGTGTGAGAGGAAAGTTAGGAAAGAATGTGGTGTGAACAGAAAAAGAGAGGGCAACCAATGCTAACAAAAGGCAAAAGCCAGGCAGCGTAATGACGGCGGAGGTGAACGAGGAGTGGGTGAATTTGAATTTGTGTGTAGGAGCGATGGAGAAGGAGAGCGAGGGTGGCTGTGGAAGCTGGTGGTAATCAGAGGGCAGTGACGGGTGGCCAAGCTGTGTGTGTGTGTGTGTGTGGGTGTGTGTGTGTGTGTATGTGTGTGTGAGAGAGACAGTGAGCCCTCTGTGGGCATGACTCTGTGATAGACCGACACCGAGTTCTTCTGCCCTCTCAGTGTGTCGGCCTGACTGTGCACAGCTGTATTTTAAGGTGGCTGAATGGATTTTTAGACCTGTTTTCGTCTCTCCTGCTGATTTGATGGGATCCTGTTCCACAGCACTGGCTAGTGAGTCGAGGAATAAAGCTTGCATCAAACTCAACCCCACATTTGTAGTAGAATATTTTACTTTTCAAATGACGACAACTGAACACACCAACTGGAAAAACAGATTTAGAAAAAAAAATCACATTTCCTCTTCACACATAAAAATAACACCTCCACCGCTTTATAAATATGCACAGCTGTGGATTATGACAGCGCAAAAGGGGAGTCAGACATCTAATTGTACTACTTAAAATTCATAACACCAACATCGCACAAGTTTATCTTCCTTTACATCTCAGTATCCACGCTCTGAAATTTAGATCTTGTTTGAGTTGACTTTTTTTTTATGTTGAAACAACTAAATAGTTGCAACTTTGACATTTCAGACACGGGAGTTTCATGACATTAATGAAATATTAAAAGTTTGGAGAATTATATAAATGTGTTCTAAAAAGTCGACATTGTTTAAAATTTTTAACTTAACGGTTCGGAACTCGTAACATAATGTGTTCAGTAAAGGAAAAATAGAAGTTGTTTACATTATTTTTTCATGATAACAGAACTTAAACTTGTGAACTTTGATAATTATAAATTAGACGAATAGCCGACCAATAGCGTATATAAATCCAATTATCCCTCGCAGTAAGGTGTGTTGGGGTAGAACATTTGAAAGTGATCCATGAAATAGTTTTCAGTAAGCTTGCACAACTGAGTGAAATATGTACTATAAGATGGATATATGATATATACCTGATAAAACCCCTTGAGTTGATTAACATGCACCAAATTTTGACTTAATCAGCTTTAACTTTCCCGTAGTCAATCCAGTCCCTTCTCGCACTAAGGGTTATGAATGTATAAAATTTGAAAATAATCAATATAATGGGTTTTGAGTTACCACTTTAACACAAAAGATCTGCAGTGGACTGAAAAGAATAAATTTGGACCATGTAAATGTGCCAGTAGAGTTCAAAATCAAAACTCGACTGAAATACCAACAATTCCTTTTGTCTATTTATGAGCATTCTATACTACCAGAATAACAGAAAGTGTATGACGTATCCCATGTTCGTTACCCTCACTATGAGCTTTTGACCTACTGCAGGGTCAAATGGTGTCACATTAATGAAAAGCATGATTTTTAGATCAAATTCAGGAGTCTGACTTTATTCCCAGAATTCAATTTTTTCAACATTCAGGAAACAAGAATCTTGGAATAATGTCAAGACTTTATTCTCAAAATTCTATATTACATTCTGAATTTAAAGTCAAGGAAGAAGTTAAAATGTATATATTATTATTATTATCTATATATATATATAAATATAGTATATAAAAGGCTGTAATCCTCTTCTGTGAATGAGGACCTGGTGGGAAGCTCAGCTCAGATCCCAGAACTGAACAGTTACTGAGATCACTAAAGAAAACTGAAAATGCATTCAAAAAAGTGAAAAAGCGTCTCGTTGACTCATACATGTTGCATTATCTTTTATTCATTCCACAAAAGCTGCTCATGTCTATAAACATGGAAAACTAAAAAATGATAAACTAAAACTCCCCCTGTGTTCTTTCTCTCTGCTTACTGTCGTCTGACTGGCAGAGCCTAGAGGATCACTTCTCTGTGATTGTTGTGCTTACTACTGTGTGGGCGAGTGAAGGAAGGATGGAGGCTGAGAGAACGGCAGAAGCAAACTTTCCTGACTGCACCTTTCCCTTCTTCCTCTCTGCTCCTGCTCTGCTTTGATTTTTCCTTCCTGTCATCGTTCACTTTTCTTTTCTTATCGCAGACCCTCCTCTGATACCAAAACACACACCCAAACACAGACAACATAACACACTCCTATTGGCACACAGAGTGGTGTGCCACCGGGAGAGACACAAACCAGAGGAGCCCAGTGTGAGCCCAGTCATGGATCACTGGTAATCCTGACATTGGATCAGCGCCCCTGTGTAGGTTTCATTTGTGTGTATTTTCAATCATGACTATGACCACACAGACCCTCCACTTCTCCAAAACAGACACAATAAGCATCCTCCACCTCCCTGCTTGACATTAACTCTTAAGTCTCAAGGCCCACATAAACACCTTTTTTCCATTTAGTGCACACATTTTAAAAAGAAAACACGCACATGCAAACCACCACTCTGCTGCTTTACATTCAAATCTTACCTTGGCTGTGCTTGAGATTAAATTCCCTGTCTCTGAGGAGAGCAGATGCTTTTGTTTCCTTCTCTTTGGTTGCCTTGAACTGAATGAGACTTGAGATCCCCATACCGGCTCAACCGGCTCGCGGTTGCACTGCATCTATGAGGCCTGACATGCGGTGGAATGAAACTGTGGGAGAATATATGGTTATTATTACCCCAAGGGCTGCCAGCCTAACCTCTCTCATACATCGCTAAGCTGATTGTCCTCCATGTCGAATTCAGAGTTAAGGCCTCTTCTCTCTGAGTTGACTTTTGTGTGTGCAGGCACATAACCAGCTTGCTGCTCTTATACTCCAGTCATACTGACATATGTATGAGCATGTAGAAGTTATGAGTCCCGTGTTATGCCTAAAACAATCATTTCCCTCCCATAATATCCTGTGTGTAGTGTCCGTGCTGGTCAACAGGTGGCACTGCGACACTGTGTTTTCTCCGTGACGAGCTGTCTGTGTTGCTGAACCTGAACCTCACTGATCTGCTGTTGCAAAGAGAAGAAGTGAGAAGAGAGGATAGAACGGCTGGAATTGAGGGTATGCATGAAAGGACCAAAAAGATCGGAGGAAAATATGAGAGGAAAAAAGGATGTCAATTTTGGGACAGGATTATGGGAAATTTAGGCGGGTTGCAAGTTAAAATTTAGGCGGGTTGCAAGTTAACGACGGCGGTCAGAAAAAATATGACAGGAGTGGAAGGCTTTAAGAGAGAGAAGAGACGGCCTTTTTAAAAATAACCTTTTGTATTTTTGTGATCACAATACATAGAAAATAAAAAGCTGGAATAAGAGGCGATGGCAGAAGCAATCTTTGGTAATAGGTAAAAGCAAGGAGAGAGAAGAAGAGAGGAGGAGGAGGAGAAGGAAGGAATTACGCTACGCTTGCCAATTTAATAAAAAAGAAGGTACTTAAAGATGAAACCTTGAAGGCAGCCATTATGGGTTCTGTTAATGACGGTGACTGAATGGTAGACACTGGGTGAGGTGACCAAATGCAAGGAAAGATTGTTAAAGGAAGAAAAGAATATGATAAATATGCCAATTAGGATATTGATGAGGTCATTCGAATACCAAAATAAGGTGAGTATTGGAAATTAATTACAATTCAGCGCAAAAATGATAAAGGCCTGCCAAAAGCTGTGAGGGATGGCGGTGTGTGTTTAACTATGTGTATATGTGTGTGTTTGTGTGTGTGTGCGTGTGTGTGTGTGTGCTGAGCGTCTGCTCACTCGCTGGTGTGTATTTCCGTGTGTGTCCGTGAATCTCCGGGCTCTGCTGCTGGTGTGTATTTCTTTGTTTGTATCTGTCAGGGTGACAACAGTGTTTATACACGCCTGAGAGGGAGGAGGGGAGGAACAGACACAGACAGCTGGGGCTAAGAGGGGCGGAAGACTTTAAGTGTGTCATGTCCGTCTGTGCGCGAGCGTTTGGTGCCGGTGAAGCAGGCGTGTGTACGTAGACGTGCATGTGCACCAATGATCGGTGATGCAGTGGCGGCAGCAGTACAGTTTGCATGACACAGATAGCAGGATTTGTGCTCTCCACAAGACTACAGATGGAGACAGGGGGGAAGCCTCTGCTCCCTCCACACACCCCCCGTGACTCTCTCCCAATCACTCGCTCGCCAACACTCTCCACTGGTCTAGCTGTGCAGGTTTGCTTTGCTTTGTCATTAAACATTTAACAATGATCCAGAAATGGAATTGTCAAGGTCAGCTATCATCTCTGGCATCTCTGGCTCAATAGACGATTGAAAAGTGGGTTAATTCTAAACAGAGCAGTAACGGTTCTTGGCCCGTGTCTCAGATTGCCTGCATGGTTAATAAGGTGATTAACAAGGATCTGTTGGGTAAATATATAAAGTACACGTATTCTTGTATTTTTAACACTTGTCTCAATGTATATCCGTGTGTGCATATGAAGTAGAAACTGAGTACAGAGAGATAAGTGGTGTACATGCAGATGAAGGACAAACAGTTAAGACAACACAGCTGATGCTAATAAACTATATGGGTGCTGGGGGTTTTATATTTGCAATTACTGTTTGGTTTACTACTTATGGGCAGCAGGGACAAAATTTGCATCTAATGTTTAAATTGATGAGGTGAAGACGTGAGCAGAAAGTGGCTTCTTTGCACAAACAGCCACACAGAAATAAGAGTTCATTAGCGTTTTAGAGTGTTTCCAGCCACCTGAGGTCTAATTTTAACTCCATAAGCTCTCTTTTTGGTTTTCTGGTACTAAAATGAAGCAATGTCAGCTGCAAGAGGCAACGGTAAACTTACAGGCTGGACATTAAATGAACCATCTTTATTACATGCAACCCATCGCATATTTTTTGTCATAGAAATAATAATTATAATAATTGCTTCAAGCTGAGAGACTATGCAATAGGGTTGTAGTGAAATGAGATTTGTGTATGGAAGTATACCTATGAGTGAAAGGTCTAATAAACAATAATAATAATATACAAATGTCAAAAGAGAAAGCTAAACATATCCTTTTTGCAAAAGAAATTAGGAGGATAAAAACATTTATTTCTATTCTACCAAATAAAAAGGAATGAGAAAGTGCAGAAACCATTTCAATATTATCCCAAGATCACAGTTTCAAAGCAATACATGCCTTTCACCATTTATTTTCAGCTCCTCTTATAAGAAATTTGTGATAAATGATAAACATGAAATGATAAACATGATAAAACTAACAAGTAACTATGAAAAGATTATATAACAACCCCCATCTACTGGGGCCGATGAGGGACACTATTTGTGATTATTTTAATGATGATAGCAGAATTTACATAGTCAATTTTATTCCAGAGTGACATATTCTTTCTTTTATTGTTTTAGGGGCTGCAAACTAGGACAAAAACAAGTGAAACAATCAGTGTGGTACAGTTTGAGCATTAGAACAATCCAATATAATTCTATGGAGAAATAATGCATGTATATAACACCCACAACTTGTTTTCTGACCGTCTTGACCCTACGGAGATACACCCACTGTATGTCAAGTTTTTACCACAGGAGATGGAGGGATAGAGGAGGTGGGACTGCATCAAGGCTCGGCTCTGAGCCCTTTCTTGTTTAGTATGGTGATGGACAAGCTGACAGATGAATTTCCAACACTGACATTATTTCTCTATTATGCCGAAAACATCACTCTAGCAACTAATTGCATTCCATGAAGTTAACTCACAACGGACTTACAAATGAAATTGAGTCTGTCAATCAAAAAGGCTTTTTGTCTTACTGTTTTTTTGTCTTACAACTCTCATGTGAAATCAGTTACCACTCAAGGTAATATGACCTTGACGGAATATGACCATCAGAACTTTTCTGTTTTTAAGACGTCTACAACAAATTCAACCCATCCAACTTTTAATATACATTTTTGTCTACTGTCTGTGTTATTTCCGTTCTAGAAAACAAGCTCACGTTTCCTGTTGCTCTCGGTTAAATATTTTGCCATGGCTCATGCTGAAATGATGATGGTGTGTTGTGTTTTTAAATTTCCTTCCATGTATACCTTTATACCTCTGAGCACCTGCCCCTCTAAAGATCTCTGCACAGCCCGAATTTAATTAAACTAAATTGCACGGTTTTGCTATGTGGGCAGAAGCTGGAGTTGTAATACAAAATATTTTCCAACTGCATCACATGGAAAACTTTGGATTTAGCCCGTGCTTCATTTGAAGGAGGTATAAGAAGCCTTGTCTCACTATCTCCTCAAGGTGTTCTGTGTCCAGCATGTGTATCAATGCTCTAATTTGTAAAAAATAACTTTTCTGGCAGTCACTGAAGGTATTGATGGAACAATGTATTTTAAATTACAAGTACTTACATGAATCAGATATTAAACTTGACTAGATTGTCTCCTCAGCCTGTGTGGACTGTTTCTGAGTCAAGTTTACATCAATGCAATTACATCCATAAAATAAATCAAATTACCTTCAACTGTTTCCAGGCAGCTGATTTTTAAAATATAATGTTAAATGGGTTCACGGAATTTGGCTACCATTTATGGTGGACTTCGGTCCAAATCTGCTTTTTAATAAGGATGCATGTGCATAAAAAAGACTTAGATCAACACATTGAATAAATGAAAAGAGTTTTCACAAAGCCACTTATCCATGGCTGACTAAAACAGGAGCTACAAAGTTTGATCAGAAAATAGCTCGGCTTCTGAGCTAATTCGGTAACTGAGCTATTTTATGAGCAACATGAAATATGAGCAATATTCTTGCCACAATTATTGCAAAAACATTGCAATCATTAGTTGCTGAACTAATATGAACTAATGTTCATCAACTACCACACAAATTGGATAGATATAGTCAAAATTGATTGCAGTTTCAGTTTTTTTCTGTTGTTCCAGTTTCTTTGTCCATTTGAGATAATGCTCAGCAACTAATCATTGTCTTATCTTTTATTTCAAACATTTTTGCATGAGAAAAATCTGTTTGCCATTTCATCTGCATCCAGTTTGCATGCAAACACAGTGCATGACGGTTTGATTACCAGTGTCCTAAATTTACAGAAATAGCTGGATGTGGTTCTGATTCCACCATCAGAAAGTGAGCCACAGATACAAAATCTCCAACATACTGAGGCCCTTTTACCTTTGCCTCCTCACCCTGATGGAGAATAAAGACGTGCCAGTGCAGCTTAGCAATACTGAAGTGAATGTTTTCTTGGCTTACTCTCCTTACACTCATTGTTTATCTTTGCGAAGACTGTCCAAGTCATACCCCTAAGCAGTGAGGAAGGACATTTCTGGTGTTATGAATTTTTCAGTTGAGTGGATCAGTGCTGAGCTTTCACACCATCTATGTACCAGTATCAGTGTCTTTCAAAGTCTTCATCTTGTAGCATATGAGTGGGGGGTTATTTATTAGTCTGTATTAGAGGTCAACAGCACCACCAAGGGGAATTTAATCCCAAGAACCCTCAGTAGTTTCATCAACTCTAAGGCTTGGTTCGGAAATTCATTAAAATCACCAAATGGGACGATACTTGAATTAAAAGTAATGCAGGCGAGCATGTACTTACCAAAGAGCAGAGGTACATCCTCCAAGAGGGAGGATGAAAGCGTCAAGCGGCGGCTCAATCACTGTCAACTATAAGGGCGAAAAAAGGAGTTATATTTAGCTGAGGAGCAAATAGGAGTCAGCTGGAGTTAGAAAAACATCAACCAACCAACCTCAGGAAAAGTGACGCTACATGAAGAAAAAGGACCGGCAGTGGTCCACATAACTAAAGATCTGCAGTTAGGAGATGAGCCAGCAACTTTTGTAACCACCAGGAAACTATAAGGGCGAAAAAAGGAGTTATATTTAGCTGAGGAGCAAATAGGAGTCAGCTGGAGTTAGAAAAACATCAACCAACCAACCTCAGGAAAAGTGACGCTACATGAAGAAAAAGGACCGGCAGTGGTCCACATAACTGAAGATCTGCAGTTAGAAGATGAGCCAGCAACTTTTGTAACCACCAGGAAACTTGGAATAAAATCCAATCACACCAAACTGTAAAGCAGGCCACCAATACAAATTGGAGCGATCTGAGAGGAGTCCAACTCATACTTCTGAGCAGCTGTCGACCCCCTAGATTTAGTCACTAAACACTGTTTGCAGTTATCTGGACACATTTAATTAGCAGGGGGAGAGCAGGGAACACTCTCTCCATAATTACCTAGAGAGGAACTATGAGTGAGCGACAATCGATGCTACTCTTTAGGACTGGAGAGTCACGATGTTGCAGGATGAAGTGCAGTCCTGTGTTGACGGCCTCATCCACTTATTTTCATAACTATCACTATACACATTTTTCAAATTTAATAGCTTCTTCAAAGATTGGATGAAAGATTTCATCGAATCTTTCCAATCAGAAAGATTGGATGAAAATCAACAGAAATTTGTTGTGGAAACATAGAAGCAATTCAGATGGAAATACGGAGAAAAAAATAAAAATATAAACACAACAGATGGCTTGGTGCTGGATTGTCTTTCTTTATAAAGGCTTCTTTTCTTACTTTAAGTGGACCTCGCTACAAAAAAAATAATTCAAAGTCTTAGGTTATAGAAAAAAAGTTTAAGAACGGCTAAGCTGGTGAATAGGAGAATAACTCTAAATACAGCCGAGGGACAGGAAGGGAAATAGGAGTACTTGAGAAGAAAATGTCTTCACTCAAAGTGAAATCTGAAAGCCATGTCCAAAGATATGTGTCCCAAATCTCAAGCTCCACTGCTATGAGAGGAGGAAGGAGTGGCGAGACTCACTGTCAAGGTGTAGGGAGGAGCTAAGGGAAAGAGATAAGATAAGATAAGATGTGATAAGATAGAACTGTATTGATCCCGAAGGAAATTCTTGAGCCAGAGAAAGGCTCAAAATGAGCGTAACAAAAAATACAATAATTGAGTAAAAGAAATAGAATATAGATATAAGTGGAAATATTGAAATAGAAAAAGTAAAGAGTGAGAGTGTCCCTTCAGATCCCTTTGCTTGAGAGTCCTTTGCTATCCTCCCCTAAGTGGAAGCATTAATAAAAATAATCCTTTCAGAAATGCTTTTAACCACATATAACACTCAATATATGGTTGAATGGCTCTTGGATCTTTGTGTTTGGATGTTACACCAGCTACAGGATCCACGGTCCAGTGAATTGATAACAACACTGCATAAAAATAGATTGAACCTTTTTTTCCACTACGACTTCGCGAACATTGTCTGTTTTTTTGTTTTTTTTAACAATATGAGCTCATGCTGTCTTCCTGTCAGCAGCTATCCTGAAAGACCGGCCACTGCTGGGCCATGCTGTGCATGTATCTTTTTGCGATTCGCTATGTGTAATCAACCTCCGGTAGGAAGGTTACATATTACGATCAAAGGAAGAAGCAGCTCTAAGGAGGAAGTACGATTAAGTAGACTCATTCTTTTTTACTGAGCACTCGGAGGCAAATATCAGTATGGAGCTTCATAAACAAGCTGCTGAGGCCTAATGAGTCGTCTTACAGTTTTGTTGAAGGGCTTTACTACTTACTTTTTTACCGATAAAAGTGGAAGAAAAGTGACAATCTTAAACAATATTGTGTGCATTATTGCCTATTTGAGGGTTATGTTTAAGTTTGGGAAAGCTTTTCACTTGTCCTTCTTCAAATAACACAGCCGATTGGGAAAGCTGGCTGAAAGCCTGAGTGCCGCTTAAAAGCTGTTCCATTCATCTCAGACTGATTCCCACTGCTGGTTAATGCCCTTACATTTTCTGCCAGTCAGTTTAGCCTTGATTTGCGCCCATACATTCTCTACAGGGTTAAGATCTGTTGACTGACCGAGCCCAATGAAAAACACAGTCAGAGATTAGTGCTCAAACCATTACTTTGTTTGTTGTTTTGCCGTTGCTCATTATCTTTTGTCTTTTATTTCTACTAAACAACTTGTTTGGGCTTGAAAGCAACCCTTTTGTAATGTAACATCCTTCCCATTAATGGATTTGAGCATCGCGCCAGCTTGCCATCCCCAGATGCAGAAAAGCAACAGAAATACCATAAATTCTACCTCCTCTATCTTTCCCAGTGGTGGAGAGCATTCTGGGATGAATTTTTCTCCACACTTATGGAGACAGCATTCTGGGCCATCGGAACCAGCTCTAAACGGTTCTTATCAACCCAGCGTGATTTTGACTTGAAGAAAGAAAAAAGACTCATTTTAAAATTTTAAAACATGCATACAAAGAGACTTTGCACATGGTTTTGTATTTCACTGTCACTTGCACATATTTCGACTCTATTCAATAAAACTAGGCTTAAGCCGTCGTCCCTTAGAGCAAGGGTATATTGCAGAAAATGCCGTGATGCTTTGTACAAACAATCCCCTTGATTGAACTTAAGTGCAGAGTTTTTTCCTGAAAAGCCGAATTGTTTTGTGTAAAAAAGCCTCCCTTATTGATTAAATATGATCTATTAGAGTAAAGTATGATATAAACAAGATAGAGCACCTTGATCCGATTCAGATGCACCAAATGAAGACTTAATCAGACGAACAGTTGAGAAATTGTAGCCTGAAAATGGTTGGAGATCAATCGCCCACTAGTTTCCGAAATACACAACTGACCTTTCTCAAAATCAATCCAGTTCTACCTTGCACTCATTTCCAGGTTGGTACACAATTTGATGCATGAAATATTGTAAATTGAGTTGTTATGTTAACACGGAGGATCTGCAGCAGGTGTGTGGTGGCGATTCCATAATATCAATGATTTTTCGGGGATATAACAAACAGTTAAACAGTTTTCTGTTTAACTGTTTAACTGGCAAAGCTGATTTCTAGCTGATATAGCTATTATATCCTTTTATATCAGTGTATCTTTGGTAAAACATTGAGCTCAGTGTATGTGCCTGTCTGTCTTGTCTACAGCCCACTTTATTCAACTTCTGTCCATTTTGTGTCTCATATATTGTTTATCTGTTCCTGCTGCAACGAGAAGGGCCTTACTTCCTGACCTTTTGCACCTTTTCTTAAATCTCTCTGCCTTTGTCACACATACAAACACATTTGCACATTTGTTCTTTCTCTCTCAACCCCTGGATTTGAGATCAATGCCTCCCCCAGGTAGGCTGACTCTGAGTTCTTCTGCTACACAGTGTGGAAGAGTTCAAAGGCAGACCACTGGCATATTGAGTCAAATTTTATGTGCATCTCAATGCTCCTCGCTTGTTTTTCCGTATTTGAAAATCCCTAAATGGGAGTCAGACTAGACGATTTCTCTTATCCTTAGATAAGAGCACAGAGGGAAGGATGCAGTGCTGTGCTTTGGAAATGAAAAGAGCACAGAGGTTTTGCTGAGTGGGGCTGTAATATGAAGATGAAAATGATCAGTTCACCTTGAGGCTTGCGATTTTAACCCATTTGTGCTGGATATTTCTCTGTTTTATGCATATAATCCTGTAAATTGAGCCCCATAAGAGCATACTGTAGTTTTACTTACCCACACATGCAACTATACACACACACACACCCAAACACATACACATACACACACAGCATAGACCAATATATGAAGTCTAGCATAGGTGCTTGCTTTGCTTTGCCCGCTTGAATAAAACATCCCTGCTTACTACCTAAGACAGAGATAAGATCTTAACCGTATGTTTTAATAGTAATGGTTCAGCTACCATTGAAGCAGTTGTATGCCTGTTCATTTATTGTTTTGAATGATGATATCAGTCTATTGCCTGGTCACAAGATCACATACATAATAACTAAAGGTCCAAAATAATATTTCGCTTGTTTGAGGTTGACTGAAGAGATTTGTCCAAAGGAAGCGGGATGCAGTGCTGTTAAAAAGAATTAGGCCCACTTCTGTATCATACTGTCGTACTGGATCATAATAAAAAAAAAAAAACAGGAAACCTGAGTGAACACAAAACAGAAGTATTGAATTCTAATTCAATTTAATATGACTTAAACGTTGACCAATACTCAATCAATCAATCAATCAATCAATCAATCAATCAATCAATCAATCAATCAATCAATCAATCAATCAATCAATCAATCAATCAATCAATCTTTATTTATATAGCGCAAATTCACAACAACAGTTGTCTCAAGGTGCTTTCCAGAAAGAGCAGGTCTAGACCAACTCTTAATGCTCAACTCAACTATATAGAGACCCAAATAATTCCTCTGTGAGCAAGCACAGTAGCGAGAAAAAAAGTTTTTAACGGGCAGAAACCTTGAGCAGATCAAAGACTCAGGGTGGACGGCCTACTGCCATGACCAGTCAGGTTTGAAAAGAGAGACAGAGCGAGAGAGAGAGAGACAGAGCAAGAGAGAGAGAGAGAGAGAGAGAGGGGAGAAGAGATAGAGACGAGGGAAAAAGCAGCAAAGATATCAGCTATAATCCACTTTCTTCAACCTCTCCATGGTCGGGCGGCGGCAGGAGCAGAGATCCAAGGTTGATAATAACATTAATTGTAATGTAACATTTAGCGATATTTTATGGGGAAATACTATAATAATCATAGTAATCATCATAAAGAGCATCTTTAAAACAGTGGACATCGAGCAGGTCCACAGCAGCAGATGCAGTCACCAACCATGTGACCTTACATGACGAGAAAGCACAAAGGATCCAGGGAAGAAGTCAAGTTAGTAACATGCAATAATCCAGGAACATGCATTAAAGTGAGGGGGTTGTATAAGAGGGACAGTGAGAAAGGAAGAGAGAAAAGCTCAGTGCATCATGGGAGATCCCGCAGCAATCTAAACCTATAGCAATAATAAAATAATAATAATAATACATATCATTTATAACGCACTTTGCATTTTGATCAAACCTCAAAGTCCTACAAGGTAAAAGCAGATATAAGCATCGATAAAAAATATAATAATAATTATATAAAAATATAACCAAAAAGCAGCAATGTTAATTAAAGTTATAGGTTCTGCTAAAAAGGAATGTTTTGAGTCCTTTTTTAAATATGTTAGTCTGTGGAGCCCTGAGATGGTCAGGGAGTGCATTCCACAGACGAGGGGCAGCAGAACAGAAGGCCCGATCACCCATGGTGCTGAGCTTAGGCCATAGAAGTAGGAGGCGGTATGAGTGGGTAGAACGGAGGGATCGTGTCGAGGTCAGTGGGGTGAGTAGTTCTTTTAGGTAGGGGGGTGCGTTACCATGGATGCACTGGTGAGTGAGGAGAGAGAACTTATAATCAATCCTTTTGGAGATGTGAAGCCAATGAAGGGAATGAAGAACAGGGGTGATGTGTTCGTGTTTACGAACTCTCATCAGGATCCTTGCAGCACTGTTTTGAACATACTGAAGTCTTTGAAGACTTTTATCAGGGATCCCGATGAGAAGTGCGTTACAGTAATCCAGTCGGGAGGAGACGAACGCGTGGACCAGCTTTTCAGCATCACTCAAGGTGAGTGAAGAACGGAGTTTGGAAATATTTCTCAGATGATGAAAGGAGATCTTTCAGATGTGTTTGATGTCGGATTCAAAAGTGGGTTGAGGGTCGAATCTTACGCCGAGATTGGTGACTGATGAAGAGAGGGGAATGTCTTTTTTCTTTTTTTTTCTTAACAGACACCTGGCATAAGCAAGATGTGACCAACGACACACTGGCACAACCAGACCCCTGAATCTGGAGTTCATTCATACCAGGACACCAGCTACCATTTACAGCAAGCAATAATTAATAGATATTTGAGTTACTTAAAAATTATACTCACCAAGCTGTTCCTCATCTGAAAATAAAGCATTAAAGAATAGCTCAGAAATACGGTTGTAGATGACACCGGTGCATTTCAATTCCATTATTAGTTCCTTTTCCATGGGCTTTGAGGTCATTGCTGACAGGCTGTCCAGTCCTTTTTCCAAAATAACTTTTACGTTGCTGAAAATGAGCGCTCAGCAGGAGCAGAGGATATGAATGAAGAAGCTCCCTCATACATAACACTGATGCCTACCTTAAGAACACGACCATGCCTACTTAGCATGTCCTGGCATGTCAAAGAACACGACCTAAATGTCAAATGCATTCAGACTGTAAGTTGCTAGTCCCAGCAGAGATATTTCTCTGGAAGAAGCCACGGAGAGTGGCAAGGAAAGACATCAATAAACAGATAGGAAAAAACTATTCAAATATATGTAGTCTTGATTAAAATGTTCATTGAATTATGAATTTCATTTAATTTTCTGTTAAAATCTTCAGTTTAATTGTGAGATCCAACAGAGTGGAGAGGTAAATTCACAAAAAGTAAATCATAAGGTGGTCCAATACTTTTTCACCGCGCAGGAAAATACATGTAATATCTGCACACATTCTACAACTAACTACTAACTATAGTTGAATATTACAAGTATTAGTTTTAAAACAAAGAAGCAAGAACAAAAACTGGAAAGTTTCCTTTTTTTTTTTCACTGAGGTTTTCTGATTAATAAATTTGGCACAGATGGTGTAACCAATCCCATAGTGCAGCAAATTCACCACTCCGCTTAACCACTAGCTGAGTTAAATGTATCCTATTTTTCTGTTTAAAGTCAGTTCTCTCTCTCTCTCTCTCTCTCCCTCTCTCTCTCTCTCTCTCTCTCTATGTGAGCGTTAGTGCTTGTGTATATGCGTGTGTGTGTGTGCGTGATTGTACTTTTGTCTGTTCGGGTAAAGATTAACATTGGTAAGAGAGAGACAAATGGAAGAAGTACGAGAATTGGGTACAGACAGTTTTCTACAGAAAAACCCTCTTTATTTACAGCTTGAAATCACCTCTTGCCTGTTTGTTAGGATGGTTCCATGAGATTTGGATTTGTGATCTTTATCTGAGGTCATTATCTTCATTTTCAAGGTGACTTCCTTTTTTTATGAATTCATCTGTTTTGAAATTCTGGGCCTGTGCATGTACAATAATGATTGGTATTTAAACCTTTTAGCGAAGCCAACTTACATAATGAGACTTATATATATAATTGCATTTATTGATATTGTACATTAACGATGTGTTAACTGTGTGTATTGTGTGATGTATGAGAATTATCACCCAATTCAGATGTTTCCTTTAGTTCCAAAGAGAAGTTTGTACTTTTCAGATGATTGTTTCAGTTTTATTGCCCAAAGCTTCACTCTTGTGGTTCACTTTCACTGCTCTCATCTGTTTAGTTTCTATCCGCTGTGGTGAAAGCAGTGAACAAGCTCTGAAACCTCACTCTCTGCCGCCTGAACAGCACCAAATGTCACATAAAGTTAGCTACGAGCATTTTCAGGTTCCAGATATACAACCCCAAATCAATTCAATTTTTTCTCAGTGGCTGCTGGTTTAGGAAATAAGAAAAACTGTTTGCTACCAGATTTTCAGATTAACTTGTCAATATTGTACTTAAAGCTAATTCCAGCTTCCCCAATATAATCAGTCACTTGAGATTGAACCTAAATTAACACTGAAACAGTCTTTTATTGTTAACCACTCTCGTGGCACAACCCTCAAACACCAACTTTCTTGCACGTCTGTCTTTAAAGGGGGTTGTCTATCACATACTGATCAGCCATTAATGTACAACCAGAAGAAGAAGAAAGAAGAAATAATCCTTTATTAGTCACATAGAGTCATACACAGTACAACATAGTGAAATTACTTCTCTGCATTTGACCCATCCCTGAGGGAGCCAAATGCAGCTAATGCAGCTAACCAACTGTCTAATGTTGTTTCCATCCACCTTTAGTTGCCAAAAAACTCGGACTCCATCAGAACATCAGCAGAAGATCCTTCAAGAACTTTAACCCTCATATTGTGTTCATTTCATGTAAAACTATTTTGTGTTCCCGGTCAAATATGACCGTTCCATGAAGACTCAATTTAAAAACTGTAATAATACATAGATTATAACTACTTGTTGTGTTAGGTTTTTTTTTTATCAACTTAAGTTCCAATGAACATTACAAGTTTTGAACTTCTATTTGTTATTCATGGCCTGTACACCTCATTGATCTGAGCTTATACATCTTGAATTTTGAGTTCTAAAAAGCATAATTTCTCGATTATTTGACTATAAGAAATAATCAGATGAAACATAGTATACTGTTAATCAAAGACTACTTTAGGACAAAGTTACCAAAGACAGTTGTTTGGAAACCATTTAAAATGTTTATACAGTCACATAATACACAATCTCTCATAAACAAATCGTGCCTCATACATGAACACATTCTGGAGAAATGTCTGGACGTTATGTGCCTTACAGAAACCTGGCAACAACCAGATGATTTTTCTGTCCTGAATGAGACCTGTCCCGCCGGTTACTGTTACCTCCAGAAAGCCCGTAGCACTGGTCGTGGTGGTGGTCTGTCTGTCATCTACCGCAGTGATTTGGTATTGTCTCCACTGCCGTTGTCAGAGATCTCTTCTTTTGAATGCCTGGCATTTAATTGCAAACCCCCTTTGTCCATGACCATACTTCTAATCTACCGACCACCCAAACCAAACCCAGCCTTCGTCTCTGAGATGATGTACTTGGAGATATGAACATTCATGTCAACTCCCCTGCATGTCGTTTTGCATCCCAATTTTCTCCAACTACTGGGTTGTTTTAATCTCAGGCAACTTGTCGATGTCCCCACCCACACCATGGGACACACTCTGGATCCTGTCATCACTGACTCTGATCCTCTCAGCAATCTTCTCGTGTACGATCTGGGTGTGTCCGACCACAAGGCCGTCTCCATGGAATTGTCACTTGTGTCCCCCAACACCAAGCCTAAACGTCAAATCTACTTCAGGAATTTGAAAAACATCCACCCAGAAACAAATGACCATCGACCTCCAGCATCTTATTTCTGCAAACTTTGTATCAGCCAATGACTCAGTGGATTTCTAAAAAAACCTCCCTGAAAAGCATCCTAGATCGTCACGCTCCTGTAAAAACTAGAACAGTCACCTTCTCCCGCTCAGCCCCCTGGTTCACCAGCGAGCTACGGAAAATGAAGGCAGCTGGGCGTGTCCTTGAGTGGCGTTACAAGGCTTCAGGTCTCACTGTCCTACAACCCTAGTGAAAACTAACATCTCTTCCTAACATCATCATTGCGCTTGTCCCCTCCCTGATCACTGCTGTAATAAACCAATCCCTCCAGGCTGGCTTTGTTCCATCTGCCCTAAAAGCCGCCATAATCAGACCATTCCTGAATAAACCTACTCTCGATCCAGAAGTATTTGCTAATTACAGGCCCATTTCCAAACTCCCATTCCTCTCCAAAGTACTGGAAGAAGTAGTTGCTTCCCACCTCCAGGACCACCTCAAATACAACAACCTCTTTGAACCCTTTCAGTCTTGTTTCCACTCCACCCACAGCACAGAAACAGCTCTGCTTAGAGTCACAAATAACCTACGGATGGCAGCAGATGCTGGTTCACCTTCCCTCCTGATTCTCCTGCTGCTTTCGACACTGTTGACCATGGAATACTCCTACACCGCCTACATCACACCATTGGACTGCCACCGCCCTAAACTGGTTTCAATCCTACTTCACCGACAGAACAGAATACATTTTCCTTGGAAGTTCAACGTCCAGGACACAAACCGTCACCTGTGGGGTCCCCCAGGGATAAGTCCTTGGCCCCATTCTCTTCATACTGTACACGCCCCCCCTTGGCCATGTTATCAGTCGATATGGACTTTCATTTCATTGCTACGCTGATGACACACACATCTACATAAAAACTAACACATGTTCCTCCGCAGCCTCTCCATCCTCATTGTCATCATCATCTCCCCTGTCAACTCTCCACGCTTGTCTGGAAGAGATAAAGGTGTGGATGAAAAACAACTTTCCCCAGTTGAACAGCTCCAAAACCGAAGCAATTCTAATTGGCACCCCACATCAGACCCAGTCTTCCTCCATAATAATAATAATAATAATACATTTAATTTATAATGCACTTTATAACCAGTATTACCTTCTCTGGTCATGACAGTCCCTTCTCTTCATCAGTCATCAACCTCGGCGTAAGATTTGACCCTCAACTCACTTTTGAATCCCACATCAAACACATCTGAAAGATCTCCTTTCATCATCTGAGAAATATTTCCAAACTCCGTTCTTCACTCACCTTGAGTGATGCTGAAAAGTTGGTCCAAGCGTATGTCTCCTCCCGACTGGATTACTGTAACTCACTTCTCATCGGGATCCCTGATAAAAGACTACAGTATGTTCAAAACAGTGCTGCAAGGATCCTGATGAGAGTTCGTAAACACGAACACATCACCCCCGTTCTTCATTCCCTTCATTGGCTTCCCATCTCCAAAAGGATTGATTATAAGATCTCTCTCCTCACTCACCAGTGCATCCCTGACAATGCACCTCCCTACCTAAAAGAACTACTCACCCCACTGACCTCAACACAATCCCTCCGCTCTACCCACTAATTCCGCCTCCTCTTTCCCCAGACTAAGTTCCATGGGTGATCAGGCCTTCTTTTCTGCTGTCCCTCATCTGTGGAATGCCCTCCCTGACCATCTGAGGACTCCACAGACGACTGACACATTTTAAAAAAGGACTTAAAACTGTCCTTTTTAGCAGAACCTACAACTTTGAATTAACATTGCTGCTTTTTGGTCATGTTTTTATATGGTTATTATTACATTTTTCATTGATGTTTTTATCTGCTTTTACCTCATAGGACTTTGAGATTTGATCCAAACGTAAAGTGCGTTAATTTAAATGTATTGTTATTATTATTATTATTATTATTATTTTTATTATAAAGTAACACCTGTTGTGTTCCCGGTCAAAAGTGGCCTGGAAGATTTTATTTGTGTACAAAGGAAATTATCCCAAAACTACACTTGACAATTCACAATATTCCAAGATCAATGTCTCGATACATTAAAGAACAACTAACAAGAAGAATAACATTACAATGTTCATCAGTCTGTCAGATATGTTTTTACCTGATAACAGAAAACAAAAACTGTGAAAATCAAGATACCCATGTATGCTTTTATGTATGTCTGGGTTAACTCCTTCCAAATGTAAATCCGTTTCCCCTCCAAGTTGGGGTGGAGGGTTTTGATGGACTCAGTCAGGAACAGTTCAAAGCAGGATTTGATGTCATCATTCCGGGATACAGCATATTTTGTAGATCCTGGGGTCATCCTTAAAGCTTACCCTGATTCTCAGGTGGGGATAAACACCAGGATAAGTTGGATTCTGGATTCCTCCTCATCCGTTATTTCTTGGTCTGCATTATATTCCGTGTCGTCTTCAGCTTCTGACACTTCCTCCTTTACTCCATCCTCTCCTTCAGTTTCCTGGCCTCTCTCCTCCTCACCAGTGTGGTGATCAAATATATAATCAAGCGCTTCACTTTTGGTATATCGATCTGCCATGGTGCTGCAACACAATGAACTGTGAGCAAAGAAGCATTTTATGCAAAAGCTACGAGAACAGTTCAATATTATTGAAACTAAGTTTGCAACTGTCTGTGAGAACTGCCAACAGGTTTTGTTCCCTCGGGAGCAAAGGTTCCCATAGTGGTTGCCAGGGAACCCAAGGTGTGTTTGCGTGTGCGCGCGTGCATTCGTTTGTGTGTGTGTGTGTGTGTGGTGTGTGTGCGTCTGTCTATCTGACAAATCAGAATGTACCTGAGCTCAGTTTTTTATACTAATTGTAGTCTCCCCCATTCACTTTTAATGATCGGTCATTTTCGACCGGGAACACCAAGATTGTACAAAAGTTCAATAAAACACACAAAATTGTATTCAAATTAATACAATTTATTTTGTGTATTGAAATCCTCTTTGGACAAAGTCATGGTATCTTAGGTCAGTCTGATCAAATTAACGTCATTCTTCAGAGATAATACTTTTAAATCTGTCAAATTTGACCGGAACACAACATGAGGGTTAAGGTTGTGTCCATGGTACGGACACATTTATCCCGCATATATATGGAACTCAGGTCAACTTAGGCAAACAACTATAACTTGTTGTTCTTATCCTCAAACTTCTGCTGTTACAATGTCCGTGAAGGGACATGTGAATGGCATGATCCATGATCTCCCAGTAGAACATTGTCCACAGCACCACACTGCCTCTTCCCAGCGCACTGTCTTCCCTTATTGGATCTTGGTGCCGCCTCTTCCTTAGGTAAGTGATGAACACCGTCCTCATGATGTAAAAACAAATATGATTTGTCAAACCAGGCCACCTGATTACATTGCTCCATGTTCCATAACGTGCTCATTATAGGTACATTGTAAGCGGCCAACGGTCAGCATGGTCACTCTGAGTGGTCTATGGCAGCACAGCCCTGTACCTAGCGAGTTGTGATACCCTGGGTGTTCTGACTCCTTTCAATGAGAACCAGCATTATTTTTTTCAGCAGTTGGATCTGCAATAGCGCTTCTGTGGGGCCGGGAGACACGGACTAGCTTGTGCTGCTCACACACATCAGTGAATCTTGGATGCCCATAAACCTGTCGCGTGTTCAACAGTTGTTCATCCTTTGGTAGATACTAACTACTGCAAACCAGGATCACCGAACATGACCTGCAATCTTGTAGATGCTCAGACCCACTTGTCTAGACATCATAATTTGGCTCTGGTCAGAGTTCCTTTCACAATTTTTTATAATCAATGTCATTCAGCTCACGCATCAGTGGTAATAATATTATGATTGATTTGTGCACATTTTGGTCAATTGGTGTTTAACCCTAATTCATGTTAATAAGACCCCCACGTTCCGGCACAAACGAAGACACACACACACACAAGCGCACGCACTGGTGGTTATGTAAGTCCTGAGATATTATCTCACCATTCTTTCAGCACAGCATGAAACATTTATCACTCTCAATTTCACTTCACACCCACACACTTTCAAACCGGCTCGGTTAGGATTTTTTCTGATAATGCAATGTGTATCTGTGTAAACCCATGTGTGTATTCACATAGTGGCAATATTGTTTCATAACCATCAGGGCAAGGCTCCTAATTTCCCCTCAACAAGGTCATATCTTGTCCAGCAGGAAACAGGAAACAAAGGCTCCACTCCACAGAGGGAGAGCAGGGCCACAGCTACAAATCCCCTATGACATGGCTCTTAAGCAGAGCTGGTCCGCTTTACCTCTTTAGCCCTCACAACTGTACAAATGCTTGAATGCTTAATGCAAGCCAAGCCAAGATCTAACTCGTGGCCGACGCTGATTGTCTCACTGTGACAGATAAATCAGAAATGTGGTTTTGTGTGTCTGTTTTTGCATGCGGCGCCAACAGCACTTGTCAATCACAACTGTCGTTTTTGAATGTTTCACTGAGAGGAGATTCTATTTGATTTTATCACTGAGGGGAAGCTTATGGCCTGTATTACTGTATCATATGTGCAGAGGGAAAAGAAAGTTGCTATTTCTGCAATGTGTCAGATCCTCTCGAATGCACGCACACCGGCATCATGCACAAAGACCAACAAAGATCAAGGCAGACAGACATAAAGATACAAAATTGCACATGTGCAGGAACTCAGCACAGGTCCTGGATATATTCCATTACAACAATGCTCTGGTGCATTCAAATCCTCTGTACCAGAATAATTTAGGCAATGAGAAAGAGAGAGACATCAACCTAAATAAGAATATGATAAGATACAGAGGAAAGTTTCAAAAACAAAAATAAAAATAGGAGAATAGAGGGATATACAGGACAAGGGAGCAGGGGGGGCTTACTGCAAGAAACAGACCTACGGAGTGACAGGCGGAGAGAGTGTCTGGTCATAAGGCTGAAGGCTGGTCTAATGCTGTGGAGAAAATTCAGACAGTGTGGGCTAGCTTGGCCCACTAACCTTGCGAGTGTGAGTGTTAGTAATTGGCAGCATTAAACAACCCCTTCCCTTCTGGGGAAGTAAGACTTACAGAAAGAAGAGAGAGGTGGAAGCTCCAAGAGACTCCAGAGTTCATCACAGAAAAATAAACTATCACAGTGCTATTAGGGGTCTCAGGTAGACTTTTTAAGATGCGCATCCAACAGGGTACATTGTAAATACTGCTGTAGCCTCCACACTAGTTAATGAGGAGCAACTAGCAAGGAATTATTGATGTCATGAAGGTTCTTGAATCATGCCAGCTGAGGACAAAAGTTGGATGCATTGAAATCAAAAGAGGAGGGGTTAAATGGGCTGTACCTTTTAATGCTTTTAATTCCCTATATAAAACTTGTTAGGATCAAGCTCAAGAATAACACAAGATTCAAACAAAATCATAGGACTGATGAGTGAACTAGTGGTCTGTGAAATAGTTCAAGGTACCTGGTGAGAACCCATGCTAAGTGAGTTCAGGTTGCTCCAAGATGGTAGGAGATATTAAACATTTATTTAAATGCCAAATTGATTGGTGTTTTTTCACCACTTGACCCTGTGATAGCAGGGAAATATTTAGAGTGGATGGAACCAATCATCAACTGGTTACTATTGTTTGATTTATAGTGTGTGATCTAGATGGGAATAATGAATCCCACAGCATACCGGTGGTGTTGTAGATGTAGCTTTAAACAAGTACTGTGTCCTCAGACAGACTTCTGCAAGGAAAAATAAGCATAACCATAGAAAAATAGCCAAAGAAAACAGTACATATATATGGTGATTTTGGTGAGTCGGAAAAAGACAGTTGAAGACATTTAGTAGTCGTTCACACCATGGACTTTGATAATTCACTAAATCCTTTTTACAAGAGTGTTATTTTTGGTACGGGGTGTGAAGAAGAAAAATGTGGCTACGGGAAAAACATCTGAGAAGGCTGCTGGATCGAAATGTATTGGTCACCTTGGTACTCAGTGAGTCGTGTGGAGTGGAAGGTTCACTGCTATGGGTTGTCGAATGTCTGTAATGTCGGAGTCAGAGTCTGGTTCGCACTGCCAGCAGTAAGTCAGACTCGTTTCCAGTTGCTGTTGGACTCTGCCAGGGCTGCCCTTAATCACCGATTCTGTTCTTTGTTCTTGTGGACAGAATTTTTAGGCGGAGTAAAGTGGCGGATGGTGTTGGGTTCGGCGGCCTTAGGATCTTGTCTCTGCTTTTTGCGGAGGATTCGGCCCTCTTGGCACATTCGAACACTGACGTCCAGCTCGCACTGGGACGGTTTGCAGCCGAGTACTAAGCAGCCGAGATAAGAATCAGCACCTCTAAGTCTGTGGTCATGGTTCTCAACAGGAAAAAGGTAGAGTGCTCACTCTACCTCCTCCTCGGGGAGGAGTTTTTGCCCTGAAAGGAGGAGTTCAAGTATCTCAGGGTCTTTTTCACGAGTGAGGGGAAACGGGAGAACACGAGGTAGAAACACAGATGAGGGTGGCGTCATTTGGACACTATATCGATCCATTGTGGTGAAGAGAGAGCTGAGCCGAAAAGGCAAAGCTCTTGATTTACCGGTCCATCTACGTTCCAACCGTCACCTATGGTCATGAACTGTGGGTCATAAACAGTGGGTCATGACCGAAAGAATGAGGTCGCTTATACAAGCGGCTGCAATTTCTTTTTCTCCGCAGGGTGGCTTGGTTGAGCCTTAGAGATAGGATGAGGAGCTCAGACATCCTGGAGAGGCTCAAGGTAGAGCCGCTGCTACTCCGCATCGAGAGGAGTCAGTTGAGGTGGTTCTGGCATCTGGTTAGGATGCCCCCAAGATGCCTCCCTGGGGAGGTGTTTCGGGCACGTCCATCTGGGAGGAGACCCCGGTGCAGACCAAGGAAACGCTGGAGATGGAGATTATAGATGAGGTTGTTGACCAACCGTCCACATGAAGTGAGCAAACTGGAGCAAGAGGCTGGAAAGTGTGATTGGGTATGACTGTGGCCCAGGTGGTAGGGGGGTTGTCCACTCATCAGAAGGTCCGTGATTTGATCCCCATCCCCTTCGGTCTGTTTGTCGAAGTGTTCATTAACCTCAAACTGCTGCTGATTGTATGTTCCATTGATATGTGATGGCACCTAGCGTGACAGCTTCTGCCACCACTTTATATATATCTGGGAATGGACAGATGTTAAATTGTTTTGTAAAGGGTCTTAAAGAGGGGTTACATAACATCAGGTTAACAGCTAGCTGGTCGGGGAGCTGTGTGCCTTAGACTCAAACACATCTTTTTGGGATATTTACTCACACTGTGTTTAATAAAGGCAATTTGACTACATCACAACTCAGGTGAATAGGAGTTACGGACTTCGGAGTTAGATAATGTCCTGCTATACTCGGGTTTGGCGGATAAGCGTTACTGTCCTGTAGCATTATACCGCTGTTAACATCCCTGCTATGGAAATTGCAGTCAAACATCTAATGACCTTTTTTGAACATCCTCAAAGACACATAAGAAAACTATTTCAAAGCTAATTACTGTTTTCAGTCAGCACAGCAGCATCTAAGGAAAGTGTGCTTGAACGCTTCGAGCGATATTTACATACACACAAATAAAAAAATCCGAAACGATACCTGGATTCCGCCGCCGCAGATCCTTCGAGTAAGCGCGATAATGCAAAAACAATATTGTGGATAATTTTCAAATTTTAGACCCAGGTAGACCTTATGCAAAGAAGAACTGCAGTGTTTTTGGGAAAGTTCGGTTAAACATTTCTGATAGTAGTGGGAGCTTTACCCTAAACGTTGTCAGGCCACAATTTCTCAGCCGTTGGTCTGATTTAGTCCAAACCTGGTGCATATGATTTGACTCATGTAGATCTATCTTTTTTACTTGTGGTCTACTCTAATAGTTCATATTTTACTGAGTAGGGGGAGCTTTATATGAAAAACACAGTTTTTGGGATATAACTTCCTAACCATTTGTTGTATTTAGTCCAAATGTGGTGCATATGGATAAACTTAAAGAGATCTATCTTGTAATTATCAGATTTTGATCTAGTAGTTTATATATTATTTTACTCGTAGAGGGAGTTTCCTTTTTTTATGAAAAACGCTGTTTTCCAGCCATAACTCCAAAAATATTTAATGGGTCATTTTCAAATTATGTAACCCAATCAAACTTAGTGCGAGGAAGTACTGCATTGATTTTTGCTTTTCCTCCAAACGTTTTTTCGACACAATTACGCAACCATTGGGAGAATTTAGTCCAAATTAGGTGCATATGAATAAAATTCAATAAATGTCTTGCATATGTGTTTTATTATAATAGTTCATATTTCACTCCCTGGGGGAGCTTTTCACAAAAACAAAGAAAATACTGTGGACATAACTTTGTATTTAATTTGAGGGATTCTTTCATGGGGAAAGCACCCAGTGGATTGAGGACTTTTTGGGGATAAACACTTGGTTAAGTCTAGTTTTAGTTATGGGTGAATTCAATTATAAATATATAAATATATATATATAAGTTCATTGGGGGAGCACTGTTGCTCCGGAAATAGATTAAGGGTGGGGGTGTTAGAGATAGAAAGACCAACATTATTTGATTTTCAGTAGCCTTTTAATTTAATCAATAAGGAAAAAACAAAGAATGTAAATAACATAATAATAAATAAAATTATTTATTTGCATATTCTATTTCTTTGGTGTATTTATTCATTTTAGATCGCAGACAAACTTACCAAAAAATTACAAATTTGTTGGTCAATTATGTTTTTAAATATAAGAAAACAGAAAAATAACATTATTTCATGATATCAATTTGTATTTTGTATTTTCATTAAACTAACTCAACCTTTTGGTGAATCATGTTTTTGGAACTATTTGACCCTGTACATTTTTGGTTTTATGAAATTACATAATTCTGTTTAGTAAGTCCTCACATGCTTTAATATGCCCAAAAAATCCTTCTCATAACAACCCTTTCACTTCAACAATGGTTAATCACTTCTCCTTGGTGACCCCTTTGGCCTAAGCTTTTTCGGATATACAGACATTTTTAATGAGATGTTGGATGAGGATTATGATAAGGTCCGGCTGGCATAAATGTGTAATCAGCAAGGTCTACAATCAGTATAAATAGTCAATGTATTTGAGCACTTCTTTGGTTATTCTGCTGAAGAACACAGTTTTATGTTGATTGTCAATTCAAATCTCCTTTCTTTTTGATTCACTAACATTCATTGATTGAAACCTCCACGGGTCCGCTGGCCCCTTTGACCTTTGGTGTTCCCCTAGATTCTGTCATCAGCCCTTACTCTTGAGCATATACCTGCTACCACTGGCTCATATTATAAAGATGTTCAGTCAAGTGGCACACCTTTTTCATTAATAATCAATTGAAAACGGGCTTTATCAAATAGTCGAGCTGGGCATTAAAGGTTATGTTAATTAAGCTAAATACCATATTAGATTATTTGGAAAATGTCACAAAGGTGAAAACAAGCTAATGAAAAGTTTACTCTTTAGAGATATGTGCATCTCAATGTAAAAAAAAAATCATATAAACAGACTATGATGATCTTGTAGTTTAAAACACTCAGGATTGGTTGAATTATTTCAACTTTTAAACATAAGAAGCACTAACACAAACATATTTATTAACAAATTAGTACAATAGCGATATTAATCCAAATATCAGAGTAACATATTGAGGAGAACCATTTAATTGCACACTTTAAACTTTTACAATTATACTTTATGTGCTTTTGGATGATAATACTATTGTTGCAGTTTGGTATTGGAAGTTCTGACTCAAGAGAAGATCTGAATTCCTCCATCACTGCAAACACCTCCCCAGCACAAACGGTAAGTTTTATAATTCAGATCATGAATAACATCATACACAGAAATTAATTCTTGAAAATATAATATCTTATAATCTAGTAATACTGGAAGACGCTGTCCTCTTGTGCCATATGTTTGTGGCTTTTCTAAATGTGCCAGACTGATTACCACGGTTTGAAGCTTGTAAAATTCGGAAACACAGGACTGGGAAGAATTTTAAACGGTAAGATTTACTCTAGTCCTTTTTAAAAAAAAAAAAAAAAAATCATCTCTTTAGCCAAATTCACAGCTTATCACAACAATCCATCTGTCACGCAACAAAAGGCACATTGGTTGTAAAATTCTGCTCTCTTTGTGACCGTCTGTGTAATCAAGCCCACAGATCATCACCATGTGTGCCATATTCATTTCTGCCCATCGCCAATTAAGGAATATGAAGTAATTGTGGCCATTTTTATCCTCATTTTGGAATTGGGTTGCAGAAGCTCCCCCACATTTAATTTAGACCTTGAATCTAGCCGCCACAAATTTGCCTTTGCTGTCGGATCTTGCATCGCGAGCACAGCCTGCACATTTGTGGTTAAAAAGGTAATGCTCCATTTACGACTGCTGAAAACGTTCCGCTACTGAGACAGTAATTAGCTTAAAACTCTGCCTCATTGCAGTGTCAGTGCAGGCATATAATTGATTCCCAGTAATTGCAGGTGCTGCCGCAAGTGACTTGTTCATAAAATTAGCTCGGTGTATGCACTGTCCCCATCAGGGAATGTATCTCTGTTGATAGACAGTCATGGTTGAATTAGGATTTAAAGAAGATGAAGAGCTCTTTGCAAAACGCGCTTTGAAAAAATACTGCAGTTAACGAGTGGTCTTACTTTATTAAACGTGTGCTTACATTATGCATACACACACACACATACACACATTCAACAGGAACCACTCCAGGGACTTAATTATTGCCATTTTTGAGCAGAGGGAAGGTATCCTATATTATTAACATAGCTTCATTTTAATATTCAAGGAAATCTTAATAAAGGAATAAACCTCCTTTGCTGAAAACAGATAGGAGATCTACTGCTGGTTAAGAACCAGGTAAAGTCATAGTAACAATGTGGACAATGTGGATTTTTAGATGGTATTTAGTTCACTCCCGGAAAGAAAAAAAACAGCTGAAACTGCTCAACCCTCTCTCCTGACAGAATAACTTACATATCTCTCAGGAAGCACTGGTTAAAAGTCTTCATCTTTCGAGTCTGGATCTGAGAAAATCTTTTGAGGGTACAAACAGGTCACCTACCTCACAGCGGGATATTTTAAGATGAAATTTTCCTGCAATTTCCCAGGGATGGTACATCACCTTAATGCAGCTCCTCTTACATTTGAGGACTCTGAGTCCTCCTATCTTTGGCTGTCTTTGAAGTTCCTGGCGGGGATAATGAGAACGATCCACTATTAAATCCATTTCTGGCAGCCTGGTAACAATTTGAAAGACACACTACATAGTGAGCTGACTATTCACCCCAGCTGATCTTCATTTTCTCAGAACATATGATTTTTGATATTATTATTATTATTTGCCTAAAAAGTCGGGGCTATTTTTGAAACATCATCGCCGCCACCGCAGAACCTTTTTGTTACCGCGATAACTCAAAAACTATATCATGGGTCATTTTCAAATATAGTCCTTGGTGAGAGGAAGAACTGGAGTATTTTAGGAAAGGTTCAGTTAAATATTACTGATACGGGGATAAGGGGAGTTTTCTCTGCAAAATTGTCAGGCCATAGTTTTTCAACTGTTCTTTCTTCAATACATTGTTTGAACGTTGCATTATTTCCATATCATTATAATGTGTGCATAATCAGAGGTGAAATCAATATTCTTAAATTGACCATAACCAACTACACATTAGATGGAATCGGCTGCTGGCTCCGCAGTTTCTATTTTAGTGACAGGAATTTTGAAGTAGAACTTATCAAGTGCCGATCTTGTGGTGCAAAGGGTCTGAAAAGCACAGATGTACAGAGACTTTCAGAAGGGCAGGTACTGAAAGTTAGTAAGGGACACTTCACAAGAAAAATGACAGTGCCTTCTGTTCTGCTGCCCTTTTGATTGCCAAGATTTTCTATTTACATCCAAGAAAAGCAGACTAACCAAATACGATTTCATTTTGGCACAATGTACAACATATAGTCATTATTTCACAGCCCATTTGTTTAGCCATAGCAATCATCCCCCAAAATATTCTGAAATCAAAAGCAAAGACATCCAATTCAAATGAAGGGCTTCGTTAGTTCAGTCAGGAGATGAATGTGGATGCAGCAAAGATGTTGATGTCTGTATTACAGCCAAACTGATTCGTCAGTCAGAAAATCTTTGGTACTCTGACTCCTCAAAGATATTGTGATAAAGGATCTGCGCTGTGGCTAAATATATACCCAATTGGTGTCTTGGAAACCGGTGGTGGTGGCCGGTGACCCTGCTGACACTGATGAATGACGCTTGAATCACAAGAGGAACAGGAAGAGTTCTTTTAAAAAGACGTTAGCAGTATTTAGATATGTATGGTCAACTGATACAAACAGCTGATATTTGAATTGGGACTACCAATAATGATAATAATAAAATATGACCAGAGTGTGAATAGTAATAGTCTTTCTGCAAAAAACTTAGATTTGGAAAATACAGAAAGTTACCGCTAAAATGAAATAAGATATTTAACAATTTAACATAATATATGATATTTATGATATGAATTATATCATAGATGTCATAAATTTGTTTCCATATTTTGAGAGGTGCTTGATCAAATCAAAATTGTGCTATTTTTTCTTTTCTTCTTTTGAGTCCCATAATCTGGTCCGGTAGGGAGTCTTAACGGTTCTGAAGATGTCAAATCTTGATGCTCCTTGTATTGACATTTATTTAGTCCTGTCTGAATCCATGAGGGTTGTCACTGAGGGCCACACCACTACAGCACTGTCTCAGAAGGGATGTTCCCATGACGTCAGCTGTGACTGAATGGCAATGGAGTGTTCATTGACTGGTAAGAGGTGTGAGGTCCTTCCCATAATGCAGGCATATTATGGGAGTTACGTTGCATAGTCCTTGAAGCTGTATCCATTTGATTTGCCACACTTTAAAGTCAGTTTTGCAAGCATTACACAAGGTGTTGAGGCCATAGCTTCTGGCCTCAATCAGTTGAAACCTCTAAAAAAAAACCTCTAACCTGACCTTGACGACAAAATCTAGAATTTTAGACTTTTAGTGTTAGAGTTGTGAGTAAAAATTCTCAACCAAATGTTAAGTTTTGAGTTACAAGATTAGGAAAAGGGATATCTTTAATGTGTTGGTGTTGTTACAGCAAGTCAAATATATATTCCACTAGGTTCTAACATTAGTGTATACTCGGTTTCCATCCGGCAATTTTAAAGTATCCTTGGGCTTGCCTGAAATGAGAGCTGCATCTCAATTCAGGAGCTGTATCCTCAAAGCATGTGGTTTTCGAAGGCATATCCTTTGAAGGACACAGTCCATGAAGTTGTGTTCTTTGAAAGACATGGTCTCAGATAGTGGACAAAGTCTTGGCCACATGCAGCTCTGAGAAATAAGACGTTCTGGTCTACAGAGAATTTGATGAGCATTTTATGTTCTTACCCTTTCAAGTCCTGTTCTTACTGGGCTTGTGGCAAAGGACAAACTATTATGATTTTGAAGTATATACGGATAAAAACAGTCATCCATTAATATTTTTTTAATTTATTCGACATTTTGAGTTACACGAGGGCTGCTTTTATTCAGATGGTTACTGTTGTAACTAAAAAAAGGTACGCACTCCCTTATTGTCTTTAATGTTCTAGTTGATAATCAATCCTCAGTTTTGACAAAGCATATTATAATTGTATAACCTATTATAACAGTCCAAACCCACGTCTATCCTTTGTGGAGTCACTGGGCTTAGCTTCAGAGACACGCTGAGGACTTCAGACATCTTGAAGGGGCTCAGAGTATAGCTGAGGCACCGTTGTGTAGAAATTACCCAGTTGATGTTGGTTCAGGCATGTAATTAGAATGTTGGTAGGACCCCTCACGTTGGAGGTTTCTCATTATGTTGAATTGGAAGGTGAATCGAGTTGTTATTTCTTCACCTATTGAGAACCACTGTGGTGGCTGAATAAAAGAACAGCTCACAACAAGGTCCACAAAAACATGTCCAAAAAAATACTCACCATTAATTTGAAACTAGGCCCCTCTCGTTCCCGACAGCAAGGGCATATCCCCCAAAAAGACGCCAATCTCCTGCCTTGTAAAGCAATTTGCCTGTTTGAACTCAAAGTCAATGTCAATTTATGTCTGAACAATTGCTTTCATTAAAAAAGCCCCCCCAAGTGAGTAAAATATGAGCTTTAAGAGTAGAATATAATACCTTCACACCTTCATCCACCTATGTGTATAGGTGGACGAAAAATTTATTGACAGCACCCTAATTGCATGTGGTTCCATGAGTTTCTCAGTTGTTTTCACATGAATTCACACAATACTGTGAATTTTAAACCACGTCTGGAAGTGCTAAGTTACTTTTAAGATTGAGGGGCCGTGAACCGTCCTGCCATATATTGGTCACATGGTTAAATGATATCCTGCGGGGCCTGTTTGTGGCCTGTTGAGTCTCTTTTATGACCTTAAGAGAGGCCTCCTGCAGACAGCCAGGTTGTGAGATGTGTACATCAGATAAAATATGACACAGAATGTGCTGGAAAACAATATGAGAAGGAGAAATCAATGATGTCCTGTGATATTGGGATATAAGTAAACAGCGCTTTCTGTTAGATTTAAAGACCTCCTGCGGACATCCGTGTCCTGTTCGGGATGAATTGTAATAACTTTGCTAATGGATTCTTTCTATTTCATACACAACTGGGCTGTGGGTGCAGCAGAAAGAAGCCAATCGTTTGAGAATTGCTGCTGCATGACCAAAGAAAACATAAATATGGGTTATCTCATTTCCCTTTTGCTTGCCTGGGTCGAGAATTTGAATACATCCACTCCACCGAGTTGATTGATTCCTTTAGTCACATGGTATGAAACACTGGTTTGTCCTCTGAGGGCACTGTGGGGGGACTGACGATAAGCTCTTTAGCACAACGGGAGCGACTAATACTGTTATGAAGCTGTTGTCACACTGTGTGGTGGTACCGGAGGACTAATGAAACCAATGGCTAACATTGGCTACCTGTGTATGAGTCTCTGCCGACGAAGTCAATGGAGCTAAATATAGTGGACTATAGCATATCTATTTTTTATTTTTTCAAAGTAGTAGGAGTAAAGATTTCCCTCTGTTACCCAAAATTTAGTCTAACTACGTCCTCTGGTGAACCCCCGGACTGGTTTGGAGTTGTATTTAACAATTTGAGTTAAATCGAGCTCTTGAAAGTTTTACTATCTCACTGAAAAGTTGGGGATATTATAATAATAATAATAATAATATAATAATACATTTAATTTATAATGCACTTTACATTTAGATCAAATCTCAAAGTGCTACAAAGTAAAAGCAGATAAAAGCATCAATAAAAAAATTAAATAATAACTATATAAAAGCCTGACCAAAAAGCAGCAATGTTAATTAAAGTTATGGGTTATAGGATGATTATGGAATCATCATCGCGACTGCTACGTCCATAGATCCTTTTGTGTTAATCCGATATCTCAAAAATCTATTCCATGGATCATAGCGTCAGGAAGAGCTGGATTGATTTTGAGAAAGGTAGTTGTATATTTCTGACACTAGGGGGAGCTTTATGTGCCATAATTTATCAAACTTTCGTCCAATTTAGTTCAAAGTTAGTGAAGATGAATTGAGGAGGTTTATATTGTATACCTCATGTTTTCCTCCGTTAGTTCGTGTTTTCACACTAGGGGGAGCTTTTTACAAAAAACATATTTCAAACATAACTTCCTAACCGTTGTTTTGAATTTCTTGAATATGAATCGACTCGAGGAGATCTACCTTATCGTATTTTACTATAACAGACCATATTTGAATCACTGGGGGGAGATTTTTCATGAAAGCTTTCTTTTTCGGACACAATTTTAATTTGTAATGCGGGGCATTGGGGGCTTTTCGATGATATACCCTTGCTGTTGGGGGTGACAGCATAAGCCTACTTTTTCTTTAATTGTTTTACTGGTAGCTTCAGTTACTGTCATGATTTATAAAAGGATATTGGCTCCATCTTCTTCTTTCTCTCTGGTTTCCCCTCATTGTCTCTGTTTGTGTCTGGCTCTTATTGTTCTGGTATGCACCCGGGCGTGGTTGATCCTGGCAGCAAAGATTGCAGCAGACACAGCTAATACTCCTCCACTAATCAAGCTCCTTTTGTATTTAACCTCCGCTCTTCAGCTCTAGTTCTGACTCTAACATTCTATTAATTCAGGGCCCATCTATGGTGTTGTTACTTAGTATGTCTTCCCTGAGCTAAACGTGTCTCCTTGTTCTTCAGATAGCCGATGTTCTCTACTGGCGATCCACTTACAGTTCCCTCTCTTGCCTCGAACTCAGACTCAGCTCTCTAAAGCCTCATGGGGAGCTCACTATGCGACTCAAAGCAATTTTTTTGTGCTGCGTGATGACGTTCAAAGTCAACGCAAATCCATGGATACATGTAAAATGGGTGCAAACGCATGGAAACGTCGCCCTTGTGGAAAAAAATTCGACCCAGGCGAGAAATGTGTGCGACACTGTATCAGAGTTGAGATTCTATATGCCTCCCACATTTAGAAGTCAGCACAACATGATGGATACATTTAGATCAACACAGAATGTGTTGATCTAAGTGATCCAAGTTTAAATTTTACACTCCTGCTCAAGTCAACAGTTTATCACAGGGCTCCCGAAGAAGAAGCAGGCAACAATTTTTGCTTATATTCACGCCTATAACCAGTAAGAGTCACTTATTCACTTCTATTTAACGAGTTTACGAGGTTCGAACCCACCTATGTTGATTTTTATTTCAGTCCGCGCCAAGTATCTCATACCACAATACGATCAAATACGATCAAATCTTAATAAAGGAATAAGATGCGTACAGGATGATTTTTGTGTAACAAGGAAAAGGCAGCAGAGTGTGGGACACAGAGGGATAAAGTTTCAGCTAATCTGTGAGCAGGGTCTGAAATGTCCCTCGACATTTCAGACCCTGTTATTTTATTTTATTAAAAGTGATTAGCGACTCTGATATCCTAAAGTGTGAACTACAAATCAAGTAAGACAAATGTATACTATTTACATCCGAAGCGTTCAATGACAGTTTCGGGCGAAGCAGAATTGTAACGTCATCAAGAAGTTTTCAGACACAATCTTGTTAAGTGTGGTTTTTGGCGAGAGACTTAAAGGAATGTTTTTTAAAGGAGCAATTTGTTGATGTTGTCATGGCAATATAGAACCGATATTCGAGAGGGCTTTGTGAAGAGTGTTTTTTATTTGTGCCCCCCTTACACTGAAGTTGTATTTTTGCCGCTGGCTGGCTGTTACTTCCGTTTTATGACGAGAAGTTTTCTACATGGGTCTATTAGTTCCCCATCCCTAAAACTAAAATCCTAAACGCTTCCTCCTGGACTCACACCAGTTAAATAAGCTTAATGTGGGCCAGAGTGAGTAAAAATTCTAGAGCTAGTTGTATGTTCTCCAGAGCCATCAACATTTTACCCAAGTTAAATTTACCTTAGATTTTCAAAAAGTCCTTGAAGTCTGACAAGTTTCCTTCTTTAAAAGCAGCAGAGTCTGAAAATGATTGTAGTGATTCACTGGAGGAGTTTGATGTCGAGCGAGGTGTGTGAGTTTCTTTCCAACTTAAGATCTGTCCACTTGAGTGAAGGGAATCCAGAGTAGAGGTGTAGTGGAGCGAAAAGCTATAGTGAGAGAGATATGACATAATCCAAAGTGATATTGGTTTCTGTGTGATATCTTGCTTCTCAGCTCCAGACTTAATCAATAGCTGCCAGTGAAGGAGAAGAAAGCTGCAGCTGTCTCTCTCTCTCACACACAACTATCTACGAGTAGTAAATGTTGAAGCTAATGAGAAAAGCTCCTAGATGTCCTCTTTTCAGGACACAGGGATCCAACTTTTCCTCTCTTTATCAAAACTAAACAACTTAAAACTTAAAGTTAAAGTTGTTCCAAAAACATTTGCGTTATATTCATTTTTCATAATCAGGCGGCCCGTTGTAGCATCATTCACATGTAATACCGAAAAATAAGTCAATCTATAAACGAAGGCCAATTCCGCTGTTGTCTTCGACAAGTGGTTAATCTGATCGAGCTCCTCAAGTTATGCAGTATGTGTCTCATTAATAATCTCAGTCCATATTGACTTAACATAACTATTACTATGAAGTCAGCAATATGCTCTTTAAGATCACAAAGAAACTCAAAAACAAAGGTAAATACAGTTTTTATCTTTTTTTTCCAAGCTCAGTAATGAAACAGGACAGATTTCTTAGTGTAAATTAATTTTTTGATAAATTTAGACACAGTTGGACTTAAGGGGATGAACGGCTGAGATAAAAATGAAAATATGAAAACATGACCCACTATAGTGAAAAAAAAAATATACAGAAAATATGTATTTCAGCAACTTTGGACACATTCGGGCATATATAATTGGGATGTACCTATAAAAAGAAGAACTAATAAAGAAGAGTTTTTTCACACACAACAAATCCCTAGTGAGTAAATATGAACAATACAAACTAAATCTCCTTGATGCGGCTCATATGAGGTAGATATGACTAAATCAAACGGTTGAGTGCGTAAAACATAATTTTAGGAACAAAGCTTCCCATCATGAATGAAATATGAACTATTGGAGTAAAATATGATATATACAGGATGGATCTCCTGAAATTGATTCATATCCATCAATTTTGGACTAAATACGACAAACTTTTGAGAAATGATGGTTCGAAAACTATTGGAGGTAAATTTGCTGCTTGTGGTGGAAATACTCAACATTGCAATAAACTCCACCTAGTGAGTGATAGCTGACCAAGTACAGTAAAATATGACTAGTAAGATTATGGAGTGGACGAACATTCCCAGTATATTGTGGTGCTTTATCCCAAAATATAAAATAAACTAAAAGGAAGGAAAAAGGGAGCACAAACAAAATCCAAATGCAGGTTGACTGAACTAAGTTACATCAATTTGTTTTGGCCAGTTTCTAGGGTGGTACCTTACGAGGTCATTAAAGAGTAATGTGAGCTTTGTTGGTTTTTGGTTATTGCATTAACACTGATGACTCAGTGTTCGCCAGCCTCCTGCATAACCAGGATGGGAACCACAGTGTGTATTTGATCATTTAACTAAATGGTGTGATGACTCCATACAACTCATTGTCTCTAGGAAATAAATATGTTATTGACTTTTGCAGTTACTTTTGCAGGTTCTCTCCCATCCTGCTTTTTTTTATTCAAAGACAACACAGTGGACGTCTAAGGCCATTCTCAGTATCTGGTACCATCCTGGAGGACACACTGAACTTTGATGCAAACAATAACACCACATGCAAAAAGGCCAGTTATGCTCAATTTGCACAAGAGTAGGTGGCAGTGATGACAATACCATAACATTCCCAACTTTAATGTAATAATAATTATCAAGAAAAGGCATTGTGTAATGGCATATTGTACGGCCGTGAGTGCAGTGTGTACATGTGAAAGGAATATTTGTAGAACACACATGGGATGCAAAATCTGTGAACAATTTGGGAAAACGAAATCACACTCTGTGACAAGATAAGTGAGAGATAATACTTTCCTGTGGGTAGAATGTGAATCACTATCTAAAATAACAAATATCTTTCTTAATACTTAAAGAGTGTTGGAGGTTAGAGAGCAAATATTATGATTTTTTTTTGGTTGGCATTAATCCAAGTAGAGAACACTTAGAGACAGTTTTTTGAAATTATTGACTATGGTCAGGCTGTTCAGCTATTGTAAAACGGACTATGGAAACAGCAGGGGCAGGTGCAGGTGTATGCTTCTATGTTTATTCACACTGGCATACAACTCTTTTTGTTTGGGCATATAATTACAGCCCACACATTTAACTTATCTAGTCCACTGAATCCATTTAACTTGCCTTGAGAAATTCCACATATTTATGACAGTAGCTCATATTCAGCTTGGAGCCAACATCCATAATTGTTCCTTAACGGCAAAGCAGTTTGATATTTGATACTTGTGCTTTAAGTGAGGGACTTGCTGAATTTGAGATGGCTGAATATGGTCCTTTCAGAGGTTAGTCAGATTCACATTGATTTCTTGGGACTGTTGAACAGATAAATGTGACATAAAGCCATGAACCCAACTGACTGCATCAATGGCCTACTTCTAAAAAACGGTGCTTTGAACATTTGTAGCATTTTCAGTTTTTGGGGCCATCATTTCTCAACCATTGGTCGAATTAGTCCATGATATATATATATATATATATATATATATATATATATATATATATATATATCCCCCTAGTGGGTAAAAATGAACAATTAGAGTCAATTTTCTCCACGATTCATTTATATGTACCAATTTTGGACTAAATCAAACCAACGGTTGACACATTACGGCCTGACAATTTTGAGGATAAATGTTATCCTAATGTCAGAAATTTACAACTGAACTTCGCCCAAAACCCCTTTTCATCTCACTAAAATCCATATGGGTAGAAATAGATAAAATATCCAGTTGAGTTATCGCTATAACATGAAAAATCTGCGATGACAATGGAATAAAATACCCACTTTTATATATAGATATAAAAATGATAATTTATTTAATATTTAAATTTGTGACTTGTATTCAAATAGTTTTTTTCCATTCATTTATTGATGTCATTTCATTGCTTCTCTCCGTTGCTGCTTCTACTGAGATCATGTAAGCGTGCTTTGTTTTATCTAATCACATTTCTCCACTGCAGTCTCTGGGTGAAACAACTTTCAGGAATTACCACTTTCAGAGCGAAGCTGCCTGTTGAAATACACGGGAAGATTTTGTTGCTTGTCATATTTTTTAACCCTTGTCAGATTTTGAAGTTGTCATTTTGGGTATGATCTTTGACATACCAGGGTACGATAGGCAGGATTGGCCATGTTTATTAAGGTAGACTCGTCCTACATTAGTGTAATGCTTGAGGAAATGAAAACGAATTGGAGAAATAGGACCTCCGTGCCAAAGGAAAAGTATCTGAAACACAATGGTGTCATCTACGAACATATTTTTAAATCGATTATTTTTAGAAACAAATGGACAGACTTTGTCTTCAGATGAGGTACAGATTTGGTGAGTCGCATTTTCAAGTATCTTAATATCTGTTGATTGTTGATGGAATGAGGTCCAGATTCCGTGGTCTATCTGTGCCAGTATGCCTGATGGCACGTCTGTCTATGCCAGCAGCTTGACTAGAGGCTTTGAGAAAACAATGTTGCAACTTAGTTACTTACATAATATTGTTGCTTTCTTTGTGGTCGTATGAGAAAAAATGTATTAATGATAGTTATTTGAGATACATGTGACTTCAGTGTGTTTCTGTGCAATTAGTGTTGGTCCCTCATAGGTGTTGAACCTCATTTTAATCCCTTTAACCCACTAAATAAATCTTACCTTCTCTTTGAATATGGGCTGGCTATGGTTAAGTTATTAGAGGGCAGCTTGATTGCAGGTATAAGGGACTGGAAGCCCAGGTTGAAAACCCACGGCCGGTATCTTATATTTTTTTTGATGTGATATTTGACATATTTTACTCACTAGGGGGATTTTTTTTTTTTTTTTTTTTTTTTTTTTTTAAACATTGTTTTCCCATTTAATTTGATAAGTTTATAAGGGGGAAATTGCTTGTAAAATGGACAGGATTGGGTTTTTTGGGCGATTTTGCCATGCTGTTGGGTACGATAGCGAAGGCCTATCGTGATCTAAATGTAAGTGCATTATAAATTAAATGTATTATTATTATTATTATTATTATTATTATAGTTCAGCTTGCACATTTTATGAAATAACTGGCATTGACGTTTGTACTGTATGTTTCCTGGATGACTTCCTATCAATGAGGTCAGAGATAAGCCCCGTTAATTGCATTTTTCAGAAGTCCTGATGTGTTCTACAGAACCCCAGCAGTGTTTTGTCACCATTACTTCAGTTCTACAACAATGACTGTTAGAGCAGATTTGAGTCGATGTTTGTAATGTAGTTCACTGATGACTCAGTGTTTTGCCAGCCTAGGGCGGAAGCAGGATGGGAGCCCCAGTCTTCATTAAATGGTGTGATGACTCATAAAACTCAGTGTCTCTAAGACAAATAAATAGGCTTATTGACACTTTCAGGGACTCTGATGCTGTGCTGACTACATTTATCAATGACAACACAGTTGAAGTTATAGGCTTATATCAGTATTCTCTACTATACTGGATGTCGCACTGAAATTTGATGCAAACACTCCACTTGCAAAATGGCCAGTCAGAACTTCATCTTCAGGTAACACAATTTATTCATTTATTTAGGTTTAGTACTGCAGAACTTGACCTGCATTATCATTTTGGATTTAGAGGGACTATATGGATTTCAGTGACTGTGTGAGGTCCTTCACTGGCTTTATTTTTTTTATTACTGTAATCCATATGTGCAGATAGTGAAGATTTACAATGTAAAGAGACAAAGCAGTGTGTGTGTGGCAAAGTCATCGTGGTCGTAATTCCAAAGATGTTACAAACAAAAAACTAGATGAACCCTAAAGCCCTATAAGGTGAAATATCCACACTTTCAGAAAACATCATTAAAACCATTGAGAACTGTAACTACTCTGCATTTATTTCCGGTTATTTTTATATTATATTGTTCTTATCATAGCTGTTTCTATCTGTAGACTCGTGCCTTAGAAGGTATGAATGTAGTAGGGAGACGTCACTTTATTGCTCAAAAGAAGTACAAATAATGCAATGATCTTGCGATATTAAGCTAAATTGAATGTGTGTGACGAATCCTTATACCATCTGGCTTCAAGTCTCCAAAATGTCCGTACTCATCGGTCAAAGGTTCCATAAATGTAAGCAACATTTTCTCATTGAGGTTTTTTAAACATAAATCTGAATTCATGCATGGAAATCCGTGTTCACACTTTTCCATATATCCATTTTGTCTTCTTATCCACATTGCAGGATTGATTAGCAGTTACAGCTTGCAAAGTAGGGTATTCCAGATGTCCATCTCCCCGGCAACTCTCTCCATCTCATGCTGGGGTATCCTAAGGCATGTCCCACGCCTGGTGAGAGTTGCACTCCTTCCAGTGAGTTCTTGGTATACGCCAGGGTCTCCTCTTAATTGGATATACCTTCAAAACCTTCAGGTAGAAAAAAGGAGACACTCAGTGTCTATCCTCGTCAGAACACTGAATCATCACAACCGGCCCCAGAGCCTCTGTTCCCAGTTCCCTCTGATGTTTGAGCTCCTCACCTTCATCTCTTAGGCTGAGCCCAACCTCCCCATGAAGGACGTTCATTTTAGCTACTTGTATCCACCATCACATTCTTTCTGTTAAGATCCATACCCTGGATACTCTCTTGACCAGAGGTGAGGGTTGGAATGTAGATCAACTGGTAACTCAAGAGGTTTGCTTTAAGGCTCAGCTCTCTTTTCACCATGACACTGATACTTCGCTCATATTACTGTTTAAGATGCACCGAACCGGCTGTCCATCTCATGAACAAATCCTAAAACATCGAACTCATCCCAGCCTAGGGGGGATCCTTCTAACAGAGAACCAATGCCTCAGATTTGGAGATTCTGACTCTACGCCACCTGCTTCACTCTCAGCTGCAGACCGCTGTGGTGCATGCTGAAGAAGGAATGATTGCATCAAAAGAACTGCACTATCTGTAAATGACAGAGACACAATTCTAAGGTCATAACCTCCTCCAGAACCCCATGGAAGAAAAAGAAATGTGCTTACAAGCAAGATTTACATATTAAAAAAAGGCAGGTATGTAAAAATGACTGAAGTCAAGTTCCTGTTCAGTTTTTGGGGATAAGACATATGTTTAAATGTTAGTCAAATATAACTTTGAGAATGGAACTTGTACTCGGGTATGACAGTACCAAGAATTACAATTAAGAGGCGCAGTTTTTGGCTTTCACATCATAGAGTTTTAAAATTACACTGAAGTTTCCTAAAATATGAAAAACAGACCATAGGTTGAGATATGAGTATTCCATGCTTGTTTTTAATGATGACATGCTGACAACAAGGTAAGCTTTTGTTTTTTGTTTTCTCCATACAATATTTGACTAAGAATTTGTATGCTAAACACTTGTAAACTTTAAAGTTACTTTGTGCAAGTTTGGGTAATAGGCTGTTTTTCTTCAATAAAATGGAGATTAAATTGGTGATTTTTTTATAGTTGTTGTATTTGATTGATTTCAAATATTTTTATAATATGTTTTTATAAATTTAAGACATAATAGCATACATAATTGCACCATAAGAGATATGATTTTTAAGGTGGTGTAATTTTGTGGAGAAAAAAAAACATAAATGGTAATATGGTATAAAACAGAATGTTTTTATGTAGACTTTTGTGAGCATGACAGTGATTATTGGCACCTCCTCATTGCTTTGGTTATCTATTCAAAGGATTTTCACATACTGCCCATACATTACTGACATGGTTAACCACAAATTGACGCCGACAGGAGGCAATAAATTGTTTCAAAGGTTACAATGCAAAAAAACAAAACAAACTGTGAATGGAACAGCTTCAATGAGGCGGGTCCAGAGGAGAATCATGGCTTGAGGGAGAAGATGGCGGGCAGGCTGAGCGTGGTGTCAACGGAATGGCAGAAAAAACAGATTACTCATAAAAAACGTGGCGAAAAGCACTGATATCTACTTTGGCTGAAGCATAGAACTACCACCCTCATCGATGGAAAGATTAAGCAAGGTCTTGAGGGAAGAACCTGCGTTCTAGACTGCAGCTGGTTGTGGTTGATGAGCTTTGATGGAGACCAGGTGTTCATGTGTGTGAGGATGGGGGGGAAGGAGCTCATCTTCGATGTCAACAAAAAAGTACCTGTATGTACTGCTACTCCCTAAAGAACCATCTTTCCCTCAGGCTACCATTATTCAAAAAGATCAGGCGTTTATAGCTGCTGCCTATAAGCCAATTAGCTCGCTCATGTATCTAACCTGTAAATAATGCGAGCAGGACAGCTTTTCCTGCTGGATGTTTGGTCAGCAGCTAATTTAGCAAGCCAAGGTTCCACCAAACATTTCCATGCAGACGCAAAGCAGACATCAAGTAGAAAGTCTTGTGGTTAAATGTCTGCTCATTATGTGTTAGGTTTCAGATTGTTGTCTGGCTAATTAAATTCTGACACTGGGCTCCATGCAGTTGGAAATGATACGACTAGCAAAAGGCTACCAATTTGTTTATCCGTGGACATATATAACAACTATAAAGACTGACTGGAGACGCCACCATGAAATCAAAATAATTATTGTAAAGCAGAGCAGAGAAAAAAAAGCAGAAAATCACGGAATTAATTACAGTAGGACTAAAGCTATTGAGCGTTTGAACACTCGCTCCTTTTCCTCACAGTCGTCTTTAATCTCACAGATCTGGAGGTATATTGGATAAATTGGTCTTTACATGGTCCGTATGTTCCACAGTTTGCTGGCAGATTAAGATGGAAAGACAAGAAGGTTAGTTTCGTAAAAGACATTAGATACTCTCACATCTGGAGAGCACTGCTGTCCCCTATCTGCTACGAACTGTGGATAAATGCAAACGGTGAGCCATGACGCTGTTTTGGCAGTCCGGCGAAGGTTCCGTCAGCGCTTGAGGACACAGCAGGGAGTTACGCCAGCTTCATTGCAAGGCAGATAAATAGACTACTGACAACCCAATTACCTGGAGCTGCGATTGTCCCAGCATGGCAGCTACAGCTGCATGCTAACCAGGACACAGATGAACCACGCCCCAGCGCCACAGCCACATCACATCTGCTGTTGTTCCTATGAAGAATTTATAAAGGCTGGAAACAGCTATTCAGTTTATATCCCATTTTTGAGCTTTAATAAAATCGGCCTCGTTCAATCTCATGTGACTATCGGAAAAGCACAGACTGCCAGGCTTCCTTTTAAAACTGACAGATGCTCCAAATAGGCATTGCGCCAAAGCACGTATTTGCCATGCAATTAAGTCTAGTGGTGTTTAGCGCCAGTTCTCCTTCAAGAAGCAGAAGCAGCAGTGTGGGTCAAAGTGACATTACAGGGCGCATTTCTCAAAAATCTTCATCGCTCATCGAAAAACACTGAGGAGGGGTGAAACAGCAGATGGCCTCTGGGCCACAACAAGGTAGCCCAGAGGCCACCAGGATGGCCCTTCACAACAAAGCACATGTTTCCATCTCCGTTTGGGTTTGTCTGTTTGCAGGATTTCACAGAAACTACTACATAGACTTTCAGAAAACTGGGTAAATTGTAATGTTTTAATAATACCGTATTACTACCTTTAGTAATACCTTGTGTTTCAGCTCCAATATCTCTGTATGTACTTAGACCTAGTCTCAGACAGACTTTATTTGTCATTCAAAATTTACACCATATGGTGCTCATTAGAACAAATTACATAGCATTGGCTCAGAAAATACTTTAAAAAAAATAGGGCAGCAACACATGTTGTACATAAAGTATACTCAGTTCAATAAATAGTTTTTTTTTTTAAAGTTATACAAAATAAATATATAAAATACTATTATTGAACATGTGTGTTGTAAACAGTCATATGGAGCAGTCCTGAATAATGTGTATGGGTGACCATGTATATGTAAGGGAGGGGTGATGGATATGATTTAGAATTCAACTGTCTTATGGCCTGCAGAAAGAAGATGTTGTTGAAACTGGCTGTTCTGCTCCGAAGACTACGGAACCTCTTTCCAGAGGCACACAGCGAGAACTGTCCATGGTGGGGGTGGGAGGGTTCTCCGCTAATGTTGCGAGCACTGGTTAGGCAGCGTTTTGTTGCAGTGACCTGGATGGGTGGAAGTGAAGTGAACATACCTGCTCATTACCAGTGGTAATTACCCAATCATTTACTATATGCACTTACTCAAAACTAAGTATTTCTGCTGTAGTATCTAGAAACCTATTTATTACCAATCAAAATTACCCAGTAATAAACTCTGTTTACCAAACATGGACTGGGAAAATACTTAGTATAGTAGCTGTAGTTTCCCTGTATGTTGGGCTACTTATTACCATTGTTAATCACGGAATATTAGAGTATATTTGCTGAGTAAATACCTAATACTTCAGGTGTTGTTTCTTTGTATTTCCAACTTTTTTTTTCGTGTAGTAATGATCCAGTAATTATAATCACGATATTGTAATCCTCCATATATTTACCAGGGGTTATCTAGTCTTTCACCTTTAGCTTATCTGTATTTACTTATTTACTTACAGTGGTAATGAGCCAATAATATATTTTAATGTACAATGTATTTTCCTGCTTAATACCTAGTCTTTTCATCCGTGGTCATTCATTGTTTACCAATTGTTAACGATGGTAATTACCCAATAGTACATTATTATTACCATATTTTTACTGGTCATATACTTCATAATTAGAGGACTGTAAAAGGAAGAGTTACTAAATTGGTTTGGCGGTAGGTTTATGTGGCCGGGAAGAACCCATTCAATTTCGGAGAAAACTCAGGATTTTCTTTTTAACTACCTCATTACATTGTCCCTTTCTTTAACAATGTGTGGAAAAATGTTTTTGTCATTTTTTGTTATTTATGACAAAAATATTCATCGGCTGACTGTACAACTGGGAAGAGTTTGTTTTTGTGTTTTTGGCACCAATTCAAATAAAACTGTGAAGTTTACTGGAGTATTTTGCTAACACACTTACTGTGCTCTTCAAGTCAGTAAAATTCAATACTCACCAATGAGCTATTCGATAAGAGAGTTGGTCTTTACAACATGATTATGAGTTATGAGGTTTTTGTCTGTGTGTGTTTGTGTTTATGTTTTTCAACAAAGGACCAAAAAAATCAACTAAAGAGTTAATGGTAGGGAGAAAGTATTGAAATGATTGTGGATAATCTATTCATGACTACTAATCAAGTGGCGAGAAACAAGACTCTACATACAAAAACATGGATAGGCATAGGGATCCGAGCGACTTTGACAGCCATTCTGTGATGGCCGGATCACCTCCATAACCGCAGACCTCGTGTGAAGTGACCAAAGTGGTCTGAGATATACGGACATACACAAATCAACGATAATAAGCTGGCAACTTTAATATGGCTAACTGGTTTAAATAATTTTTATCTAAAATTTTCTTCAATTCAGCAGTTGAATTCAGTCACATGACCCGAGTAACTGAAAACTGTCAGAGTCAAAAAAACTTGAAAATGAAAAGTAATACAGGGACCGTGGAGGCGGAACCGTTTGGCCTTCAGGTCCTGTGTAGGTCAGGATTTCAAAGTATGACCGAAGTAGGGATAATGAATTGCAGATGGAAATCAATAAAAGTTCTCGGCAGAAACAGAAATACAGCCCTAAACAGGAGAAAAATAGTCAAAGAGAAAGCTAAAACACAGCCAACAAAACCCCCTCATTTCAATAACAGTAACCTTCACTTCTTATATCACGATGAAACAATGGGTCAGTCAATCATGGTAGCCGTTTATTGTAAACATTAGATATGCAGCATGATTTGTCAGTAACACCTTTTTAGATACCAGCAAATATTTACAGGCACATTTACTGTAATGAATCAGACAAACAAAATAATTAAATTAAATTAAATTAAAATTAAAACAAAGCACTGTGTGAGTAGCGTCCAGTTACTTATAGATGTCAGAGGAAAACGATGAGCAGCATGAATTAAATAAATGAACACTGTGGCGTCAGATTCGGTATTTCCTTCCTCTAGTCTTTAATACGGCTGCCAGCCTCCTCGCTCACGTCGGCCAAACTCGTCTGACCTCCTATTAACCGCTGCGTTCCTCGACGTCTTTGCCCTCCATCTCAATTCCCCTCTCGGTTCTCTCGCTTGAGTTCACTGCTGCTGCTGCAATTTGGTAATTTCTCCACTTTTGAAAACTATCTTGTTATCGCAGTTGCGACTCAATAAAACAGTCGGACTCCTGCTCTCCATACTAAGCAACATGATTTGCCCTAATGTTATTTGAGATGACGAAATCCAATCACAGCAGCTGTTCATGTACGTGGAAATGTTTTGAATGTGTGTTTGACTGTGGCACCCTGTTTGAACAGAATAGATGATCATTTAACATAAAGGTCCCTAATGTTGCTGCATATCTTGTAAATTATTCTTCTGGATTGGACAGGAACCTTAAGCATTAATAATTAGCAGAGTAAACTGTACGTTTGATTTTTCCGAAAGCAGAATGTTGTCTTAATTTCTTTATTTGAGGATGTTCTTTCAGTCAGTTTTTTTTGGACATAAGTTATAAACAATTTGTCCCGTTTCATTCAAATTTTGAATTTGAATTAATTGAATCAACACGAGGAGATCTATCTTGTATTTATCATATTGTAATCTATAGTTCATGTTTTACTCACTAGGGGCAGCTTTTCTATGAAAAACCAAGTTTTTCAGACATAAGTTACATAACTTAAATCAAGGACATAGCTCATACAATGCAGGGGATCGGGGGGCTCTAGGCTTTTCTTTTCGTTAATACAAAATTAATCAATGGCACTTTAAGTTTAAGAAATTGAAGGGACAATGAAAAGGCAAATTGACATAACACTGCCTGATTTTGAAAGCTCTGGTTTGATCTGTCACTTTAGCTGTGTAGAAATGTTACGTTTAAGCACTGGAGAAGTCTGCAGCCATGAATGTAGTGAGATTATTATCATCACTTATTATGCTTTTGGACACACAGGTTTTAACACTGTGGTAAGTGTGGTGAGATTCCAGTAAGAAGTTTAAATAGTTTGTGGAGTTATAATGACTTACTCTATCGCACCACAGTGCCATTCATTTCCTGAGAATTTTGGTTCCTGGCTCATAAAATAACCTGGACACATGAAATATTGATACGCTAAGTTTTTTTGTTTGAGTTTTCTGAGGCAAAGAATACTTGATCCCACATAAAGCAATTAGGGCCTTTGTATTCACAAATGGGGCGGAACCAGTTGCCTCACAGCGGGAAGGTTCCGGGTTCAAATCTTTTTCTGGCATTGGCTCTTCTCTGTTTGCATGTTCTCCTTGTGTTTGCAGGAGTTCTCGGAGGCTGGTCCTGCTTCTTCCAACAATCGGCAAAAAAACCTCCAGTAAAGGTGAATTGGTGAGTCTAAATGACCTCTTGGTGTGAATGTGAATGTGACCGTGAGCGAATTGGACACTAAGACTGGCAGTGTGTACGTATCCTGTGTGTCGGCCCTGTGATGAACTGGCAATTTGTCCAGGCTGTAACCTCCCTCTCGCCCAATGCCTGCTGGGATTGACTCTATTGCACGGGCAACCCACAAACAGGATAAGCAGTTACAAAAAAAGGATGGATGAATTCACGAGATACGAAAAACACACTTCTCGAAAAATTAATCCAAATATTGTTTTGGATATATGCCAAACCTTGGTAAATATCCAAAACAGTTGACTGTAGATCCAATCAGCCCATTACTTTTTATCTGTCTAGAAATGAAAAAGCCCTGCTCTGCTTATTTAATTTCCTTCGAAACTGGTATGGCTTATATATCTAAAACTATTAGCCATATACCTCTATCTTCAAATCTTCTTTCAGAAACTAAGCTTGGCTTTCTTCTCCCATAACGTATTACATCCACTCGCTGCTGAGAACGGGGATGACTTCATTATTCGTATATGTCGCCATTGATCGGAATATAGCGCTTTTCTAGTCTTCTCACCTACTCAAAGCAATTACAATGCAAGCTAGCAATCACCCATTTACCAGAACATCCATACACCGATGAGGCGCCCAGGCAAGGTTAACATTTCCCCCATGATTAACACACCAATGGAACAGCCATTGGGAGCAACTTAAGTATCTTGCTAAAGGATGCTTCGATATTTGGACTACCACCGACAACCAGCGACATTTTAGATAAGTGGCCGACCATTTTACCAACTGATTCACCATCACCCTTATGCTATGATGATGACGAGTACAGTGCTATGAAAACGTATTTGAGCCCTCGCTGTTTTTTTCCTGTTTTTGTGTATATTTACTGCTAAATAGTGTAACAAAAAACTAAATTCGCTTTTCATGAGAAAGTCACTGGGCAGATGGCATCTGTGAGACAATGACTTCTTGCAAAAAAAATTAACCTCAAGTTGCAACCTTCAACCGCACTACTGGCATTATTAGTTATAAATTTATAAGGTCCTCCTCTATTTTGCTGAAAGCCTAGAAAGGAAATTTTTTTTGCATGTTTTCGGGGGGTTTATATGATTTTAATGAGCGTTTTAATGTTTAATACAGTATGCATATTTGTAAGTCTGTCAGGAGGAAGCAGGGGGAAGCAAAGGAGGAAGAAGAAATCAAGGAAAACATCTGGTGCATCACATCTGCCCCGAGGCCTGCTCACTGTGGGGAATCATTAGATAAATCCCACACACTCACACCCACACACATTCAGACACACACAAACACACCCCCACACACACATCATTGCCAGCACTTCATAGGATATAAGTTTGTACCATGGATGGATGGATGGATGGACTGTTAGATGACATATTTCACACATGCACACAGAGCATCCAATATCTAGCAACCCTGCTGTGAGTCATGTGTCATGTTGCACATTTCCAAGAGGCCAAAAGCTCTAATCACTTTCAGCCCCACCGGCTGTGACGTACAAGCTCTCATTCCCTCTGACTCTCTCCCCACTTTGTCTCTGGCTGACCTAAATGACTACATTCCTGGAGACTGATAGGCCACCGCTGTGTGTTTGTGTGGATGTGGATGCGGATTGTGTGTGCCATTAGATGTGACTGTGTGTCAGTGTGTTTGTGTTTTGAGTCAAGACATTGGTTAATTTTTTGTATCATTGCCTGATCGCACAAGAAATGACACCAGCCAACTTTGGTTACATCAAAAGTTTGTGATTAAAAACTTGTGTCTTGAAAAGTCTTTCCATTAACACTCATCATTGTGTCGCTGAACTCTGTCAGTAAATAGACAGTCTCAACTCAACATATCACTGATAAATGACATTATGCTTCATTCTGAATTTTTACACACTCGTAAACACAGTTATTTTGTGCACATCAACAGAACCTTCGGTCCGTTTCATTCAGTCTCACCAGATAATGATAAATCAGCGTCAGATGTTGCATGTCTATCTTACTTGTGAACTTATGAACAGATATTATACCAAAACAATGCAATACCAACACACAACATAGGTGGTAGTGTGGCTAGTTAGGGAGCCTTCTGTTCGGGGTTGTCAATGGCCTAAGGGCTTGGAGTCCGGCTGTTTATTGAATAATAATAATAATGATAATCTTTCCTTTATTTATCACATTACACAGTACATACATATAGTACAACGTGAAAATTATATCTGCATTCAACCCATCCCTGACGGAGCAGTGGGCGGCCCTTTTGAAGTGCCCAGGGAGCTGAGGTTTCAGGGTCTTGCTCAAGGACACCTGTTGCATCAGGGGCTCGGCTCGAACCCTGACCTTCCGGTTGAGGGCAACTGCTCTACCCACTGAGCTAAAGCCTGGACCTGTGGTGAGCGTTGATGTCCTGGCTGGCTTGCTACCCCCTTTCACATTCAGGCCACATTTACTGATAATACCTCATTTATTATTCTTACCAGTAACAAACTGTCTGGATTATCTGGATCACAGTCTGGGGTGTCAAGCTATATCAGCTGCAATCATCAGCCGGCCAGATCTATCCAATCAGGGCGACACACCTTCATTATTAGTCAATCACCTTGCTGCTGTTGCTGCTGGTTTGCAGGACTCTGGCTAGTCCTTGCAGATCATCAGTCTTAGCAGAGTCATCAGCCACCACCACCACCAGCATACAGACTCGAAAGGGGGGTTGTATATCTTTTTACTGCTGCTCAGCATAGATGCCTTTCCATTTCAATCACCCCAAAGAGTCTGAGCAGCAAAGACTCTCTGTCGGACTAATTTACACATATTATCTGTTGTAGTAAATATTCATCTTTATTTCATTTGTCCTGATTTCATTAAGTATTGATGACTCACCTATACCTGGAAAATGATAAAACAATAATAATTGTAGCACATGGAATATGACCCCCTGCAACAAACAACAAATCATTAGTGATTGATCATTAGTTTTGACAAACTGTGACGATTCACAGGAATAACACAGTTTACCTAATCCTTTACTTAAAATAACAATTTCAGATAATTAAGATGTATCTAAAGTTAATATTCCAAGATTTATCGTGGAAGAAAATCACCTTAATATTAAAAGGCACTAGCTACTACTGAAAACAAATATATTTAAAAAAAATTATGAACATATTGGAGGGATCTTGTGACTATATGAGGACATAAGAGTGCTAAAAGTTTCGGTTTCAGCATCGTGTCACAGCACCTAAAAGTAGCTGCCCCATGATAATAGTGTGTAGGAGGAGAAATGTCATTTTCCTTGGTAGCAAAATGGCCCAATGCATCCCTCTTGTTATTCTGACATCCCATTCTCCATCTGCTAATAGCAGACCTATACTGTAAAATCTTTTCAATCCAAAGTTGTCAAATACTGACATTTTGTTTTACTCCCTTGGGTGTCTCTCTCTCGCTAACACATCCACACATACACACATGCAAACATGCACACGCACGCATACCCTATTGTTTTTGTATAAGCCTGCCAGACAGCCTCTCTGGCACCTGTCACTCTGTTTCACAGACACAGGACTTTCACATTTACCTCCTGGGTGAGTGTTCTGCCTCTCTCTCAAAGGTGGGTCATGATGAACAGCAAATACCCAGTGCTAGCCCAGAGATTGTCAAAATCAGGAAATATACTGTATATTTATTGACGTAATATGTCTTTTCCTGTGAAGTAGGATGTATGCACAGGAATGTGCCATGAATGTGTACTAAATCCCCAAACGGTCAGGCCCCAAAGTATCTGAAAGAGCTCATAGGTCCATCTTGGCTAAACAGAGCATTGCACTGCCAGCATGCAGGGTTACTTTTACGTAGTCTCTAGCATCTCCAGAATTAGAATGGGAGCTAGAGCCTTCAGCTATCGGGCTCCTCTCCTTTGGCGCCCTCTCCATATCTCAGTTCTGGGGGCCGACGAACTCTCTAAATTTAACAGTTTGCTTAAAACCTACCTTATGATGAAGCTTATAATTAAGGCTCCAAAAGCTAGCTCTTAGCTATGTTGCTATAGCTTTAGGTTGCTAGGGGATCACCCATGATGCATTGAGCTTCTCCCTTCTCCCTTCCTCTCTCACTGTCCGTTTTTATAAATCCCTCTCACTTTAATGTATGTCACTGGATTATCGCATGTTACTAACTTGACTTCTTGCCTTGAGTCATTATGATTTTTCCACTTCAGGGTCACATAAATTGGATCTGCTGCTGTGGACTTGGCCCACTGATCACAAAATGATGCGGGGCAGTTGTAGCTCAGTGGGTCGAGCGACCGTCTCCCAATCGGATTATCAGAAGTCCAAGCAGGGTCTACTTGTCGTAGCGTTGTTGAGCAAAAACCCAGAAACCCTAGCTGCCTGGCTGCTTTAGAGGGGCTGTGCAGTTCTAACTCAGGGATGGGTCAAATGCTGAGAGATAATTTCACCATTTTGTACTGTATGTGATCAATAAAGGATAAATCATTATTAGAATTATGATTTGAATTGTAATTGTTTTTATTATCATTGTGTAGTATTTTTTTGCTAAGTTGTTGATAAATGTAATCATATTACTATTATTGTTCTTATCAACCTGGGATCCCTGCTGCTGCTGCCCGACCCTGGAGGGACAGAAGAAAGTGAATTACCATAGCTGATATCATTGCTGTTTCTTCCCCACATCTGTCTCGCTCCCCCCCTGTCTCTTTCTCTCTCTCTCTCTCAGTTTCTCTCTCTGTCGGTTTCTCTTTGTCTATCTCACTTCTTTGCAAACCCAACCGGTCATGGCAGTAGGCCGTCCACCCTGAGTCTTGGATCTGCTCATAGTTTTTGCCCCTTAAAAGGCATTTTCTTCTCGCCATTGTCACCAAGTGCTTGCTCACGGAGGAATTTGTTGGGTCTCTGTAAGATAATTACATAAATAGCTCCGTGTAGAGCTGCTCTTTCAGGAAAGCACCTATAGACTAAAGTTGTTGTGAATTGGCACTTTATAAATAAAGATTGATTGATGGATTCGAGATTTTTGCTGATCGTTATTAAGGCATATTTTATTATGGAGTTAAACAGAAATTATTATCCGAGTTGTCTTTTTTCCTTTAGTTTGTGTGTTTTTGTCTTTATCTGAATTATCTGGTCAACTCGTTATGGACCGGGCCCCAAACAGAGCTGACTTAGACGTGTTCCATGATGGATATTGTAGGAAAATACCCCGCTGCTCTGCTCAACTCTATATCCAACTCCAGATCTATGCAGGAGCGTGCCTCTGCTTTACACTCTAATATGTTTGACCATCCCAGAATCTACAGCCACTATCCAACGGATACTTTCCAGCAGTAAAACTGAATTAAAACACAAGAAAGATATAAGAATGGGCAGCTCGGTTATCGAGAAGGACCTTTAATTTGAACTTAGACGCACGGATGTACTGCACAACCATGTCCTTGCACTCTATCAAATAAGATCAACTTTATCTTCAGATGATGAGTGAGTTTGATGGATTTTCATGTATCTTTATTATCTCTACTTCACTGCTGTTGTGAGTGATGTAGGGATTCTGTGGACTTGCTGTGTGTTTATTATTATTAAGAAAAAGCAAGTAGGTTAAGATCCTGCAGCTTAGCTGGAATCTGTGGGCCCTCCATTATTTGTCATTTACAATATACCTGATTGTTTTTGTGACTGCTTGGAGTTTGTTCTTCTTTTTTTCTTTTCTTTTCTTTCTCACTATTGTGAGACGGTTCCTTTGATGTATGATACCGGCCAAGGCCAACCATCCATCTTCATTCATCTCACTCTTTATGCTAATTCTGCTAGCATTACACCAACTCGCTCCAGAAGAGTTTGGCCTGCAGACAGCTGGAAGCCAAATGTTTAGTTTAATCTGTTTGTTGGAGTTTTTGTCAACAACTAAGTCGCCAACCATTGCTCCTAACTATTAATAACTTCAGGCTGCAGCCACACTGGTTTTCATGTCTACAGCAAACATTATCCCTTTTCATGAAATCATTTTGGAACCATTTCTTATCTCTGTCTGTAAGAAAACATCTTACAACATTAATCTAATGATCTTCCATGTAAAATGAGCTACAGGCAGACAGTCTACTCTGAGGTTGCTCAATTGCAGAAAATACTGTAAACGAGTTTTACTTTCCCTTCTCCTCTAATTACTCGTGTTTTTGTTTTTATTACTGCGTGACAGGTACAGGCGCTGATCTCAAGGCAACAGATATTCTTTAATAAACAGGGTATAATAATGAAGCAGCAAAACATGAGTGCTCTTCAGACTTCTCCTGGATAACTGAATAATAATCAAAACATTGTCAGTAATCTTGCGCTTTTCTCTTTCCATTAATTATTGCGAATGCAAGTTTGCATCGTCACAAATACAGACAGCACCTTTTAACATCCAGTCCACTGTGTACAAACTCAAAAGCTCCACAGCATCACAGCACCTGATACCTCGAGTTGTGCTTTCCAAAAGCAGATGCTTTTATTAGGTTTGTCGTTGACATCAATACATTCACAAGCTGGCAGTAAGGAGTAAATAGTGTATGTGCAGCAACATGGTTTACTCGGCTTTGGTCTCTGAGGTCAAGAATGACATTGTAACATTTGGATAGCGAGTTTTTTCTACTTTCCCTCAAGTTTTTACTTCTTTGTCATGTTTGTAGACATTGGTTGCGTCACACCTCCTAACCATTCCTGGTGGCACTACTCCATTTTGACTGTTTTGTCCCTAACAGTAAACTCTCCAAAAACGTGCACAAAAAAACACCTACACATCATCACAGCTCTAAACACACAGCCGCTTCGCTCAATAAAATGTATAAATGTACATACTCTTGAAAAACGACAATCTTCAGCTTGTCAAGGTCTTGCTGTGACAGGAGACATGTGACACAAAAAAATTCTACAGACTCTTTCTAACACACACACACACACACATGCACACGCACACACAAACACAAGCGCACACACTTACGCTCAATGTAATCACAGGCACCCAGCGTGTCCAACCTGTCTCTCGTCTCTCTTCACAGGGTATGATCTTACACTGGCTTCTGCCTCAGCCGAGGTCCCTGAGGAGCTTTTCCTTTATAGCAGTCAGAGGTTATATGGCTTGAACTCAACTTGAGCTTTTCTTCTTGCGGGTAGGTTCCTTACCACTCCGATACCTCAGTAAATTACCCTCTGTCTGCCAAGAAAGCAGACAAAGCAAAACTCGAATTCATACTGTCCTACATCGCCTGTTTTATGAATGCCTCAGCCTCGCCGTTACTCCTTTCCTTAAAAAATACATCTCTCTTTATCTCATACATACTACGTTGTAATTCTTTGAAATCATAATATACCACCACCTACCCCCCCAAAAACCCATTCCCCCCTTAAAGAATTGTAAATATATAAACATAAGGTAATTCAATTTAATCTTTCTATTCACAGAAACAACTTAAAATGGCTCCCCTTGAAGTTGTTGCATCAATGGCGGCTTTTGCTAAGGAGGTAGTGTTGTTGTTCACCCATCGGAAGATCGGCTGTTCGGTCCCTGGAAAATCCACATGGTGAAAGTCCTTCATCAAGACCCAGAGCCCCAATTTACCCTCCAGGCACCTCATAGCGTCCAACCACTGCTCCTCAGGGTTGGATCACATACAGAGTCATTTGAGTATGTTTAATTGTAGTATACATTATTATTATTTATTAAGAAAGACAAGATGAGGCAGGAAAATTGTTTTCACCTGAGAACTACTAGGCATTCTGAGTTAATTAGTTGTTGCCCCTTGTCCATTCCATTGCCTTTGCTTTGATTCTTTGGTAGGTTAGCTGTTTAGGACCAAAATACATCTCAGATCTTCTGCTATGTTATGAACCATCCAGACCGCCCAGGATTTCTGGATCAGGTCTTCTCAGTGTCCCCAGAGTCAGAACCAAACATGGAGAAGCAGTGTTCAGTTTTAATTCCCCAAATGTTTACAACAAGATACCAGGAAACTGCATGACCAACCCACCTCTCACTTCTTTTAATTCAAAGCTTGATACTCCTTTATTTGCATCTGTCTATCTTTCCTATAAAATGCTGTTTCGGAAAACACTAAATAATGTCTGAGGTCGAAATGACTCAGTATATGAAAATGACGAAATTCCTTTTTTTTTTTTACTTTTATAATCTGTTTTTAACGATGGCTTAATTTTCGTCTGCAGTTTATCTCAATGTTCTTGATTATTTGTGAAAAGCCCTTTGATTGCCCTGTTGCTGAAATGTGCTCTATGAATAAAGCTGCCTTTGCTTGGTAACTAGCGTGATCATTTCTCCCCATTTTTTAAGGCGTGTTTGTATCTTAAACAGAGTTCATGTGTTGTGAAGAACTTACATTCTAAAATTATAGCTTCAACTCTCGCCGCTTCTAGCTGTTAGATATTATTGTACTGCCTCATCTCTTACTACCTTCGTGATATATCTAAAATGGTCAAGTTTATATAACTGTGAGCGCACATACTGCTTTTAAACGTCATGGTTTGCATGGAAATGGAGGCGCACATGTGTGAGATGGAGGTAAGCGAGCACTTATTGTTAATTCTGCAATCCCTATTGTCCTCCGGCTGTGCAAGGACAGCATTGTTGAGTGTATTTGTCTCCAGGAGAATACACAGGTATCTATACACTGATTACATTATATCCTGCCTGCATAAACAGAGATATCAGTGGTATCTTTCACATTTGTGAATAACTGAAAATTAAAAAAAAAATCTTGATTGCAGTTTATTTATCAAAGTTTTGTTAAGATGAACTTAGTCTGCATTAAGATTTGGACTCTGAGGATATAGACTGTAATGATATGCAAGAGATGCTAGTGGCTTTATTTCCCAGACTAATCTCATTTCCATACTTTCAGGAGGGCGAGGCGAACAGCGGTGGCAGAGAGCAGGAATTATAAATTAAAAATGGCAGACTTCCATTTGGGTTAAGGTCATGGCCTCAGGAGAAATGTGAAGGTGCTGATAAGACCAATACCAAAAATTTGGTAGATCTAGATGAAATGTACTCCGGGGCTTAATTCTTTGAAATCACTTTTTGACCAATTGCGTAACACTTTTAATGAGACCATGAATGACAAGAGCACAGAGATTTACAGGTTCACACTAGAAGAAGTGAACTGGTCACTGAAAGATGAACAAACTCAGCTGAAGAATTTGACTGGGTAAAATCTCAGAGCTGCTTATCCTCCTGACGGAGGGCCAGGCTCCATAAAGCAATATATGCTCATGGAATACCTGTATAATCATGGAATACCATATATTATTATATATGAAAATGTTCATACGGATGGGTCACTTTTTACGCACACGTGTGAAAATTTTCCCATCAAGTTTTTTTCCATGAAAAGTGGCATAATAGTCTTTAAGGTCCTATTTCGTGCATAAAGAAATTTCTATAGCTCTTATTATTATCTATTATCATTATTATTATTATTATTATTATAAAGCATGGCAAGACTATCTGTTCAGCTAATTGATGAACTTTATCTGTATAGTAGTTTTACTGCAAAATAGACCTGGTTTTTACCAAATGTTTCCAATTTTGGCTCAAATTTCTTTCTTTTTTTCGAAATTCTCATTATTCTCCAAGACAAAAACGAAAGCTTCAGCATTTTCTTTACTCTGTCAGACTTTGGTTTTCTTGTAATTTGAAGTCATAAACAATAAAATGAGATAGTGCTAAATATAAAATACGTGTCACATTGTTTATTACATATTATTACATACTTAAAATACTGAGGATAAACATGTAACATTTATTTCATTGGGTTATAAATAAGTCTATTCTTCCAGATGGGTCTTGTAATCGATTAAATGATAATAAATGTAATCCATAAGAGAGAACAAATGGGTAATTATATAGTACCGACTTCCTTTTGAGACACAAATGCAGACCCTTCATGCATGCTGGGATGTTTTCTTTCATGGACTATGTGAAATTCAATCATCATTAGAATTCTTAAAAGACAATTAACCAGTTGGTAAAGTTACAATTTTGTTAAGAAAGAGCTTAGGATGAATAATGAGAAAATGGTAATTGCATTGTTGCAGCATTCTGTTTGAGCCAGTGCCATCTTTTTCAGATGGTGTATTTCTCATTTTGGAATAAAACTTGAGCAAGATGCCCGCCACCGTTTCCCAGTGAGAATTCTGTATGTAGTTGTATTTAATGGATCAGATTTCACATCATTGCAATGTTAATTTGATTAGTGAAACAATTATGGCAATCGTTGCACCCGGAACCCCCGACACTGTTGTTGTTGTGTTATATGATTTATTTGAAGCTTCTATGTAAAAGATAAGGGGTCTTTCTGAGGACAATTATGATGAGAGCGCTACACGTTTGAGCTTTGCTTCATACAAAAGCATAATAGCGTTCCTTTTGAATATTCTCCCATGTAAACTAAAACCCTGCAGAAAGATAAACAGACATTACACTTCAAAAAGAGAGAAGTGGCAGCAAATCACTGTGTATTCCCATATTCCTTAAGAAACACGAAGTAGCGTCTTTTAACTCTCAAACTCTCCGTAGTGGCGTGGCATCAACTCTCTCAGCTTGGGAGAGTCAGGGATCTTTGAAAGAGAGTGAGAGGAAGTGAAATAGAAGGCAGCATTTCTCCTGAGATGAAGTGTTTCAGTGTTTTTCTGTGTATGTATTATTTTGATAACAAAAAGTCTTTTGACTCTATGTATATATACACCTGAGTGATGGTTTGTGTGTGCGTGTGTGTGTGTGTGTGGGATGTGTGCAAAAAGTATATTATTCGGTAGCTATTTTGATTTATGAAGTTAGGAATAGTACGTCTGCATAAATGTAAGAATTTGAGTCTGTTTAGCCCAGATTCTTCAAATGTATCTATGCAAGTAAATATCATGGTTTGCACTACAGAAACAAAACATACTTAATTATTTCCTTTACATGTGTGAATAAATTCAAGGACCAGAGGCTACTAAGAAAATGCGACCAAGCTTTTTTACTGAAGCTGGTCCACCTTGTCAAATGATACACCATCAGTAAACATAATCAACTCTTTTAAGTATTCTACCATGTGTTATATTTCTTTACAAATCATTTATTTTCAGTGCAAATCCTTGAAAGCCTCATTAATAGAGGTTAACCGCCTCAAATACGTATTCATAGACAATTATTAACCCTTTAAGCTGTTTGGCTGAGCACAACTTGAGTCATTACTTCTTATTGAAAATGTGTTCCACTTGACTGAACCTGTTTATAATATGACCCACATGTACATGCTAAATGGCAAGGGGCCAAGGATGGGGCCATGAGGAACAGCACAGTTCAAAGGGGTCACCCACGAGGAAGAATTACCCATGACTAGGGATGGTCATGATTAATCGTTTTTGCAATTAAACTTGATCCCGGTATTTTTATCGTAAGAATTCTATGAACTAAAGTATTTTGGGAGAGTATTTGGGAGTATTTTGGGAGATTTATGTGTGAGGCGTGAGTAAATCTCTCTCTACCATCAAGTCTCACATGTGTCTGTGTGTCTGTGTCTCTGTGTGTCTGTGTAGAAATGAAGGACGAAACAGAAACTCCAGAGTTCTATCCATGAAAGAAACATACCAAGTCGCTGATGTGCGACCATTTTGGATATCTACTAATTGACCACCTGGTTGGTTGTTGGAGATGATGAATAATAACAATCTGCAAAGCCTGCTGTTGGAAATTTGCTATCGGCTCCAAAATTACTTCCACGTCCCAACTTTTTCAGGATGATCATCCCTGTTTGACAAAGTCATAACAAAAAAAAAAAACTTTTTTAACCGATTTAATAGTAATTTCTCTTGGCGAGCTTTTAGATTCAGATGTGCAGCAAGTGCCGCCTGCCTGCCTATACATCAGTCAAAATGTTAATGCTAATTATGCAGCCTCCGCAGTCACGCCAGACTTAGATTAAGATAAAAACAGTCCCGTCACCTGCACAGGAAATAAGGTCCTTCAATTAATGTGCCCAACACCATGAAACACTTAGACACGCCCACAAATACACACACACACGACGAGCACATACTCCATACCGGCTCAGTTTTGTTAGCAATGAAATTCAATGTTAAAAGTAAGGAAGATATTTCAGTCTGAGGACACGCAACTGTCAGGCATATTATTAGAGCCACCAACTGATAATCTGATCATGATGGTTATCTGTCAGTAGGTGAATATATTCAGCAGCAGGTGAGTATTTTGTCCCAAAGATGAGGAGTTGGAAAAGGGAAAATCTGAACCAGAGAAAGGATCATGGGCGTCCAAAGCCCATGGATGTGTGTGGAAAACAATTGTAGCTTCTTTTGTCGGATCCCACGGACAACTTTCTGTAGCACAAACTGCAGAAAAAGTTCGTACTGCAGCTGATTGAAAGGTGTTACAACACATAGTGACGTCACAGGGTGCCTTCAAAAATCAGGCAGGTGGTTTTAATCTTATGGAAGATATAGGTGGTGTGGATGTAATGTACACAAGCCTGCCTACCTTAAGACACCTCTGTAAGTAAAAGTGGACATTATACCACAACAGACAGTTGTGTGAACTCTTTGTTCTGTCTTTCCTGCCATAGTGTCGATAATCACGAAAACTTTGAAAACGTGATTATTTCTCCGACTATTTTCGTGATATAAAAATTGGATGAAACCTCCCTATCCATGGCCATTGGGTTGTTGATATTCGATAAGCATGCCTTTTTCAGGATATTAAAGCATGTGATGACCTAAAAAGAATGAAATATATTACTTGGTACAACAAAAAAAAGTCTAACAAGGGTCGTTTGGTGACACTCGCTTGTATGTTAATGATTTGGCTTGTGCCAGAATGTGATCTGTAATAAACAACCATATACTCCATATACTGAGAAGAAAACCAAGAATATTGGAGTTTAAGATGGTTGGCTGAGTGAGAGACTGTTGGAGAGCGGAATAAGAGCGACCATGAATTTGAGGAGAGCAGAAGGAAAATGGTAACATTTTATATGTTGTTGATATGGAAGTCATGTAGCCTCCAGTGTGCTACAGACCATATGTCAGTTATAAATGCTGTAGCCTCACTCTAAAAATAAACAAACAGCTCACAGCATGCAAAAGTGAACAGAACTAAATGTGCCAGAAATGCATAGCAAACTTTTTTCCCCAAACTTTTGTCCTTTCACCTCCCAAACTTAGAGGAGTCAGTTGACAGAATGCCAATGTGTAGGTTTTAAGTTCCAAGCACAAACTTTAAATATTGCGCATGCATGTGTTAAAAAACCACAGGGGTTTCTAAAGCCAAGTGAAGCAGCCAGCGGATCGGGGTACCTCTGAGACGCACTTTGAAGAACAGATTTTACAATCTGCTCCGTGACCCTGAAAAGCAAACATTCTACATAAAATCAAATGTATTGTGGAACGACTACATTGAGGACAAAGGGAAATATGTCTATATATATCACTCGATAAATATGTATCTTATTGAAAACAACAAAATGTATATTTAGACATAAATGTAGGCATTATAATATTAAAAAATGCGGCATAAACGACTACATCTTTTAATTTTCATCTGTGTTTATTTACCTGTTTTGTTTATTTCCAGATGCATTTCCCCTCATTTTTTTTTTCTTTAATTTGTTTGTTGATTTGTTGTGATTTAATTATTTTTGTCTATATTTTTCAAATGAGCTGATCCCCGTGTGTATCCCCAATATTAATTTCTCGCACCACTTTATACGATTCTCTTCGCGATTATGCCTGCTTATCCAGATAAAGGTATTTACTTGTCACCAACTGGTTGAGCAACATCTTGCTTTCCACATGCTTCAGTAATGGCTGCCATTGAGTTAATCAGAGACCAGACTTACTGCAGGACAGGATCCTGCTGTCCTACATACAAATCAGAGGCACATGTAGTATTCATGAGTATTAGGCCTTCCTATGCTCCTTTTGGGGAATGTGTGTTTAGGGGCACCAAAACTCCAAATCATAACGGATAATAGGTAGAGCCTGCATGACAGACACGCTAAAGCTGCGAAAGGAAAACCTAGGTCATTTTTCAACATTTTGGATATCTCAACAAAAGCTCTCCCTACAGAGTAAAATATGAACTGTTAGAGTAAAATAGGATTACTTTTTTTATTATTATTTTTTTAATATTATTTTTTATTGTTGTTTTTGCATTTATTAACAGAAAAACCCATGAGTTAATATACAGAAAAATACAGCAATGTTCCAACCCCCCCTTATTATTGTTTTTATGTATACATACAAACAATAATTAAATATATAGATTTTTAACTAAGTAGTGTCTAGTGCTGAATATGAGGAGAGCAAAATAGCCTCGACTGTACTCCAATGACTGTGTAATTTACTGTTGGATTCAATATTTGTGAAGGAGTACTATGTTCTGGGCTCTGCTTCTAGAAATGTGAGAAACCTCAGAAAATTCTCCGGGTTGTTCCTTCAGGTTGTACATAATCTTTTCATTTGGAATGCATGATGTTAGTTCAGCAGTCCACCTGACGGGCGAGGCGGTTGTACATCTTTCCAGTGCATTGCTATACACTTGTTGGCTGTGATGAGGGCAATTCTTATAAATCTGACTTTCCTTTTATCTACCTTTATCTTAGATGTATCGCCCAATAGGGTTGCCGTTGGTTCTGTGGGGTTAGTAATTCCTGTGATGTCTTTGAGTACATTGAGTATAAAGGTCCAATAGGATTTTAGGCATGGACCAAAACATAAGAATCAGTGTTCCCGTTCAGGTTTTACACCTTGGGCAAAACTGGGAATATTCAGGTTTTATTCAATGCAACCTGTGAGGGGTATAATATGTCCTATGAATGAGATTGTACTGTGTAATCTTGTGCCTAGTGTTAAAAGAGAAATATTGACTATCAACACACATATCTTCCCATTCCCCTCCTTCACATTTACGCTCAAGATCCTCTTTCCTTTTGCATTTCACTCTCAACCTTTCACTTCCTATTATTTGGTGAATTCCGGGATAAATAAAGTAAATTAACCCTCTTAGTCCCCATTTAGCACAAATAAGTTTGTTGAGAGAAAGTTCCAGCGGTAAGTTTGAATGGCCAGCCGTTAAAGAGGTGATATAATGTCTAACCTGGAGGTATTTGAAAAAGTGAGTACAGGCTAGTCCATACATTAGTGGAAAGGGCGTCAAACGTCTGAAGCATTCCATCTTTAAACAGATTTCCAAATGTTTTGACCCCTTTTGTGAACCACAGTTTTGTAATACCATCTCTAATGGCTTGGGGTAACATAGGATTCACATGAAAAGGAGAACTATCGTATAGTGGCTGAAAGCAATCAGTTTTTTTTCCGGACCTGTTGCCAAATCTTGTATGTATGGGTAATGACTGGGTAAGTTGTTAAAGCCAGGGGAGAGTTAACCGAGTTCATATATGGTATTGACTCCAGCTTCACCCCTTTTAGACGGTTTTGTTCAATTTGTCTCCATATCAGTGACTGGGTTTTTTCTTCTTGCCATATCCATATTGGTTTGAGTTGTTTCATTTTTATCCTGGGTGGTTTGTTTTTACAAATAAATTGACTAAGACAAGAATCAAGTCGTTTAAAGAACAATATAGGTACTGGGCAGGGTTTGAAATACATACAGGTATTTTGGCAATATATTCATTTTTATGCAGTTATTTCGACCTAATAAAGACAGTAAAGAGTCAGTCCATCTTTTACAGTCCGCTTTTGTCTTTTTCAGTAAGGGCGTATAATTAAGGGAGAATGTGTTTTGCAAATCGTGGAATTCTTAGTCCTAAATAGGTGATGTGGTTACGATTCCATTGAAAAATTGTGGTAAGGGGTTAAGCAGTAGCTTTAGCATTAAGAGGCATGACTACACTTTTATTTACATTAATCTCATAGCCTGAAAATTTCCCGTAAACCTCAAGTGTTTCCATCAGAGCTGGGATAGATTTGTCTGGATTTGAGAGGTAAGCCAATATATCATCTGCATAAAGGGACAGAGTATGGACACAGTCACCAATCTGTATACCCTGAATTGCTGGGTTGGATCTTATGGACTTTTTACAGTCATAGAGCAAGTACTTTAGAAAACATCTTATATTCACTGATTAGGATTGAAATAGGCCTGTATGAGCTCAAAAGTTTAGGGTCTTTGCCTGGTTTGGGTAAAACAATAATCAGAGCTTGCTCCATAGATTCTAGTAATTGCTCTGTTTCTATGGCATAATTGAATATGGAGAGCACAGGATCCATCAGTATAGGACAAAATGCTTTAAAAAGTTCTACGGGAAATCAATCATAGCCAGGTGATTTTCCTAGGTAAGTAAAGTTAAGGTCTTCAACACTTCCTCCTTTGTGATACTGCACTCTAGTCTCTCCTTGTCAAGGTCTGACAATGCAGGTAGATCAAGCTTGTCCAGAAAACACTCAGTCACCCCAAGGTCACACACTTGCGAGATGTATAAGAATTGATAATAGCTCCGGAAAGATTTGTTAATCTCACTACGATTACTGGTAAGTATGTCATCCAGTTGGATCGCATGTATTGCGATGTTTGTCTCCTCCCTCTTAATCTGCCAAGCTAAAGCCTTCCCTGCCTTGTCTCCCTGTGATACTTATGTTTCATTCTTTTAATCGAATTTTAAGTTTTTATGTGTGTTAATTATATTATACTCCAACTGCCTTAATTTAAGTTGTTCAAGAGTATCACCATCATGTGTCTGCGTGTGTAGTTTTTCTAATTCTTTGATTTCGTGTTCCAGAGATTAAAATTTAGCTTATATAGTGTTTGCGTTCAGCTGAAGTGTACGCTATTATCTGACCCCTAAGATATGCTTTCATGCTTTCATTTTTAAATTCATTATACAAAATGAGGTAATTTCCTGTCTAATCATGTTCATAAATGCTGAATCGTTGAGTAAGTGGGAATCAAATCTATAACATTTGGTAACTGGTGTGGGCAGAGGTAATGCAAAACAATAGAGAAGCATGGTCTGACAAGGTTCTTGCCAAATACTCACATGAATTAATTTGATGTACATTGGAAGATGGAGTCAATAATAAGTCAATACGGATATAACTATTGTGGACAGGAGTGTAAAAAGAGTATTCTCTGGTGTTTCGGTGTAAAGTGCGCCAGATGTGAACCACTCAACTTCTTAGCGTCTCTTCTTTGAGGAATGTAGCACCCCGTGTCAAAGAACAGGCCCTCTGTTATGATCGATCAAGAATTGGATCCAGAATTTAGATTGAAGTCTCCTCCCATATAAACCTCTACGTGTTGGTCTGATAGTGAATAGAATAATTTCGCAAAGAACTGAGGGTTGTCAATATTAAGTCCATAAACATTAACCACAGTTAAAGGTTCCGAGTGAAGCAGCCCTTGCACTATCACAAATCTTTCATAAGGGTCCTTGACAACGGAAATTGTAAAGAACATGTCAAGCTGGAAGTTTCAGCTTGATATGTTCTTTCTCTGTAAAATGGGTTTCTTGTAAGAAGGCCATTTCGATATTATGCTGTTTTAAGTAACTCAGAAGTAACTCAGAAAGCTTCCTTTTCACAAAGTTGTTTACCCATCTTACACTCCAGCTCTCGGTTCAGCTCTCGGTTGTAATCTGAGGCGTAACCTTCAAAAGGAACGAATGGGAAAGAAAGAAAAAAAACAACAAATCAACCCTTAGTATCTCACTCTGATGCAACATAGAGAACTAGGAGCTTAACAGCCATATACAGGACTTACAAATCAAACCCCTTGGCGAGGTTGATTATAAAAATGTATGTGTGCGCACATATAAATACACAGCCACTCATAACAAAATGTAAAGTTAACATATGAGTACATTTAAGTCCAACTCATCCTTGTACATTTCAGCTATTTAATTCCAAAGTACTCACTAAAGAGTGCGGGATCCAATCACAACGATGTTTGAGAGATGTCTCCACTGGAGTGCCAGGAGAAGGATGTTTTGTGGCACATCCGATTGGAATCACATCACATCAAAATAACATGTGCCACAAATGTTATCAGATTAGCACTTTCAGATTTTAGCCCCTTGAGATTGGATCCAAATGTAAAGTGCGTTATAAATTAAATGTATTATTATTATTACATCTTCAACTCAGTTGTAACACACTCGTGATCGGCAACTGTCCAAGTCTAAAGTTTATGTGGATGTGTTTACCTGAATACTTCCAGACAGCCAGAACATGAGCAGAACCGATGCCTTATGAGAACATATCAGGAAATTCTCTGCAGAGGAACCGCTCTGCCGCTTCCACTGATACAAACGCCCTTGTCGACCCGCTGCGTGTATCCACTTTTAGGGTAGCAGGATAATACTCATTAAAGGTCATCCGCCTCTTATGTAGAGTTGGAGATGGGAAAATATCATTATTTTGGAGTTGCCGTACATTAGCTCCCTTTTCTTGCTTGTGGCAACCAGGATGCGGACGGTATCCCTGTAGCGGAGTAGCTTAATGAAAAACGCCCTGGGCTTATCGCTCTCATGAGGCTTCCTTCATAGAGTGCGGTGCGCCCTCTCAACCTCAGGTGTGTCCGGTAGATCCAGGATCGATGGTTACCATTTTCTAAGAAGGCAACAGCATCTTTACCTTCAACTACTTCTGGAAATCCTGCCATTCTCAGATTTTTCCTTCTCTGTCGATTCTGCTGGTCGTCAAGTTGTGCCCTGAGTTGTGCCACGGCTCGGTTTTGTTTGTCGTCAAAGTCTTAGTGAGGGGAGGGACTCCTGTAGGTCCGTGCAATTGAGTCACTCTGTCAGTGTTAGATTACACCTCCCCACTCTTGCGTCTCAATGGATGCATCTATTTGATTTAGACAGACAGCAAGTGTCGTTTGGAACACTTCAGATATGTTTTGCATTTCTTTTTAAAAACCATTTTGGAGGCTGTGTGACTGAGGAGCTGTCATTGCTAGCCTGTAGCACATTTGTGCTAGTCATGCTAATGCTATCCGGTACAGCTTCTTTCAGTTCAATGTTTTTCTTCTTTTCGTCTATCTTTTTAGGTGACATTTGGATGTCTCAATAACTTTGGCGTTTTAATAGTGTGTTCATTTTAGATGTGAAGAGAGTTTGAGTAAATACAACAGAGATTAAACAGTAATCGTCAATATATTATGAGAGCCCTTGAGCACGCTGCCGTTCAGTCTGCCGCCATAACTGGAACCACTATGCGGTAAATTTTGACTAAATCGGAGCAATGCTTGATAATTTATTGCTTTGGGTGATTAAACTCCCCCTAGTGACAGAAACAACTACCATCCCAAAATAAACCACTTCTTCTCGCAATCAGGTCTACGTTGTTTTAAAATTTGAGTATGATCCATGAAAAAGTTGTTGAGTCATTGTGCTAACAATAAGGATGTGGGGTGGAGGTGGACACGGATGCGGCGGTGATTCCATACTATCCCTGACTTTCCGCGACATAATCATACTTAGAACAGAACTTGTCATACATTAGCTCACTTCTCTTTTTAATTAGACCAGTGGCCTGGTAAATGGCCTTTCCTGACATTCTGGAATCCTGAGATTTTAAGGCAAGTATTCTCAAACTGAGACGTGTCCTGTCTTATTTCCCAATAGCTGGTGAAATTGGTTAACCCTGAAGCTGTGGTCACATTCCATCCACATTTAAGAGTGCTGTTCATGGCAGAAACAGATCTTGGTGTTTAGGCATGTTTATTAAAAGTTATACAAAGTAGCCAAGGGTACAATACCAACAGCCCTTTAGAGGAAATGTAGCTTCTAAGTTCACTTTCAAGTCATCTGTGGAGCTCTATACCATATGTTTTACAATGTTTTCAGGCGTATCGCTTCATCATGTGAAGCCTTTCAGCTCTCTCTGACAATACTACACTGCAAATTCTTAAAGTACGTCAGCTTTGATGTACTTTAGCTACAAGGTCCACCAATAGTTTTTGAAGACTGCAAGACACCCGTGTCATCTAAGCTGCCAATGCTTGTGTCATATTTCTCTATGCCCATCCTTGGCAGGATGTAAGTGTCAAAATAGAGGGATACACAATTAAATATAAGCATGCACATCGCGCCGCTCAGAGAAGGAAAAGTGTTGGCCGGGTTGGAGGAGAGAACAAGGCATAGGAGGAGAGATTGGGAGATGAATGCGGTTCAGGTGCCGTCAATAACCATCTCCTATGTCACCAGCAGAAGAATGAATAAGAGAGTTAGAAGGAAAATCATTTTTTTTCAAGTTGACTTGAAAGATGGGATAACAAAGCATTTTACACAGTGGAATATGTGCCTCTCAACATGAGTATTCCTTCTTCACTTAGAACCATGCTGTACTCGTTCCGATGGCCTCGCTGCCCCTCAGTCCTCTACTTCACATTTCTTTGCAATTTCCTTCGCCTGTGTTCTGCTTTTCATCATCAGCTTTTTTTTTTTTTTTTAAGCAGAGTTGTGTCCTTGGAATCAATAACAGAAAATGCACACTGGTCGAGAAGAAAAAATGATTTATCAGCATATTACCTATCTGAGCTTTGTAACCATAGCAACAGATGGCTGACTAAGAACCTTGTTTTTAAAAGTGGATGCACCGGCTTTGCTACGGATGTTGCAGGATTTCCAAAGATGTAGTGTGATGATGGTGGATTTATTCTGATCCTACAACACATTCCGTAAGATCTTAAGAGTCTATACTTATACTTAGTCATATTATAACTAAAAAAGAAAAAACTATGGTTTAATTTGTATGAATTTGCCTTTGATATTGGTCCAAACGAATTGAACGTGAAGGTGAATGTGAAGACAAATTAAATAATTTGTCTTCAAATTCACTCCAGATGAATTATCTGGACTTAAGACATTTTGAAATAATGAGAAAATTTATGTTACATGGCCGAAAGCATATACAGTAAATTTTTTGTTCAATCAGGAGGAGACAGAGAATAAAGATGATGTTTATTACAACAGATGAAATGTGATAATTAGTCAGAAAGCCTTTGCCGGTCAGAATCTTTCCGGGCATTGTGATCAAATACAACCCCACTTGTTATCAAGATCTTGGTGGTGGTGGCTGGTGACTCTGCTGAGAATGATGAATGAGTGATGACAACGAATGATGAGGTTGAACAAACTGCTTGGACTGGGCGGAGATGGGGAGGTGGCAGGCCCTGAGTGTGCAGGGAGATAGTGATCCTGATTGGACTTTTGCTACAGCTTTATTATTTACCCTTTATTTTTAAGAGGTTTCCTGTTAGCTATGTTAGTGGCATTGTTATAAGTATAGCATAGATTCTTCTATGGAAAGGAAAGGTCCTCAGAAGATGAATCTTTATTACTTGGGATCCCTGGAGTTTCAGGCGAAGTATTTAATAATAATAATAATAATAATAACAAATTGGACCTATATAGCTTCTTTCTACAAACCCAAGGAAGCTTAACAAAGAGGTTAGGCAAAAAAATACTAATAAATAAACATTAAAACATGGGATGTTTTGAGGGGATATTGAGATTGTAAGCCTTTAAAAAACAGGAGGTTTTTGAGGAGCTTTTGTTCAAGGTTGCAGAGTTCCTGACTCAGGGGGGATGGAGATTTCAAGAAGGCGGGGGCTGCGACGCTTAGGGGTCTGTCGCCGAAATTTTCGCAGCCTGGTGTGGGGGTTGGAGAGCAGACCAGTGTCGGAGGAGCGAAGCCCCAGAGAAGGAGTGTAGGGGTGGAGAAGGTTGGTGAAGAACTGGGGGGCAAGGGCATGGAATATATTGTAAGTGAGCAGGAGGAGTTTTTAGTTGATGCATGATTTGATAAGAAGCCAGTGAAGGTGGATGAGGGTGGGGGTGATGTGCTGCCAGAGCCTGGTGCGGGTGAGAACCCTGGCAGCTGGGTTTTGAACATACTGGAGCCGATCCATGGCTTTGCTGGATACCCCGGACAGGACTCCATTACAGTAGTCCAGACGGGAGGTGATGAAGGCGTCGATGAGGGACTCTGCAAATTATCTGACCAAGGGGGAGCATGTAGATGGTGAAGTGGAGGGGTCCAAGCACAGAACCTTGAAGGACGCCTTGATTGACTGGGGCTGGGGAAGAGCTGGAGTTACTTATGGTGATGAATTGTTTTCTGTTCGAAAGATAAGATTCAAACTGCGAGAGGGCTGTTCAGGTGAGTCCTAAGTGGTCCATTATGCAGTTAAGGAGGATGGAGTGGGAGACAGTATTAAAACCTGCCGAGATGTCAAGGAGGATGAGGATGGGAATTTGGCCCGAATCTGTTACTATTAGGAGGTTGTTAGGGATTTGGTGAGTCAGTCAGATTGTAGGGGTTCATAGAGCTCAAGGTTTGACATATGCTGATCTAGGTGGGCGGCAACTACTCTGTCCAGGATTTTACGAAGGAAAGGAAGGTTGGAGATTGGCCGGTAGCGGTTTAAATCCTCCGGTCCAAACCAGGCTTTTTAAGAATGGGGGCAACAGGTGCATTTTTAAAAGCTGGAGGGGACTGTGTCGTATTCCAGGGAGGAGTTAATGAGGTCGACCATGGTAAGGCACATGGCGGGCAGACAGGCCTTGATCAGGGCTGTGGGCATTGGGTCCAGGGAGCAGGTTGAGGTCTTAGCCTAAGTGCCAAGCTTCGTCACTTGGTGGGCATCTACAGGGACGAAGGAGGATAGCCAGGGATGAGGCAGGCGTGCAGTGGGGGGAGCAGTGTCTCCATGTAAAGGTGCATGTGGAGGGGTGGAGGTAGGCGCTAGGAGCTGCTGGTAGATGGAATCCACTTTGGTCTGGAAGAAATCCCGAAACTTGGGGCAGCGGTCGGAGGCACCTGGAGGGTCAGGGTGTGGATGGGGCTGAGCAGGCGGTTCATGGTGGAGAACAGAAAGTTTGGGTGGTTTTGCTGGGTTCTGATGAGAGTGGAGTAGTGCAGTGATTTGGTGAGTGAAAGAGCTTCCTTTTAGGACCGGATATGGTCTTTGTAGGCCTCCGGGTGGACGGTGTGGACAGATTTCCTATAAAGCCTCTCAAGTTGATGACCGGAGGCCTTCATGGAGCGGAGTTCAGGGGTGAACCATGGAGCAGGACGGATGAAAGAGGCAGTCCGGGTTTTGAGGGGGGCAAGAGAGTCCAGGTAGAGGGAAAGAGCAGTGTTTAAGTGGGTTACAAGGCCATCAACCGTGGTGTCTGTTAACAAGTTTAACAGAGCTGGTGTGCTCACTGCCTGGATTTGCCTGAAGGTGAACGAGCGTCTAGTGCGCTGCCTGGGCTGTGGGACAGGAAAAGTGAAGAAGACGCATGATGGTCAGAGATGGCAAGGTCCAGGCACTGCAGGTGTGAGGGAGATGTGCCAGTGGAGCAAACCAGGTCCAACGTGTGAATCTTCAGCATGGGTGGACATGCTGTGATCTATTGAAACAGTCCAGTAGTGAGAGGAAGTCAGAGGCAAACCTGCAGTTGGGGGATAACAGCCAGTCCACCACACCGACCGAAGGAGCGGAGTTTCTGTATATAGACATAATCGTGGGGTGTTGCTTGATTGAGGGAGAAATAGTCCTGTAAGTTTTGCCAAGTTACTGTAAGACATAGAAAATCCATTGTCTTGTCAGTAATGATGTCGTGGATGAGAAGTGTTTTATCGTTTAGGGAGCGAGCATTCTGCAGCATGAATGTCGCAGAGTTGTCATGTGAAGATGCCGAGGCAGAGGGATTGAGAGAAACAAGCTTGTTTACACAGATGAAAGGTTTCAGATTGTTGGGTTGCACATGGAGTCTGTTGTGATGATGATGCAAGTTGCTCTGTCGCACTGGGCTGTGACAGAGCAACGGGTTGCCATGTGGACGCCGCAGGAGTCCGTTGGATTTAATGACGGCAAGGGAGTTTGGAGTGAGGTGACAGGGGAGTTGAGTTGCAAAGCAATATATTTAAGGTGCAGCATGGCACCGGATAGTTACTAGCCGATAGGCTGTAAGCCAGGGACTGGGCAAAAGCCTGCGAAGCAGAGGGGCCAAGTGGATGGGCGGCACCAAAATAGGTCAGTGAAAGCCAGGAGTCTTTCAATTTTGATGGCTGACCAGGCTAAATAGACAGGAGTAGAATCAGAGTGGAGTGGAAAGTCGGGAATATCTCTCCCGACTTTTGTGAATTACTTTCAATTCAGCGAAGGTCCAGTCGGGGTAGAATCAGAAAAAAGATGACAGAAAAAACTGTAACCGCGAGTCAACGGAAGCTAACATCTGTTTGTGGCTAACAGCTGTTGGGGCTAAACCACTGATCAATGGCGTTACACTGACTACAACTACAATGGGGTCGCAACACAGATATCCTTTTGAGATAAAGTTGGTGGAGAAAGTCCACACAAATCTGTTAGCGGTGTAGAACACAGGAAAGCAGAATAAACAGAAAGAAATACAGTTTGCAGCAGATAGTGAAGCGATGACAGACACGCTAGCGTCCTCACACATCCCAGCCACTGAGCCGTTTAGACAAATATTAATACCGTCATCGGGTATAAATATGATTTTCTTGTTTTCTACTGAATACCTGAGAAAAGAATTGCTTTCTATTAGACTAAGCCAGCTTACAAACATTGGTATGCTAATGCAGCTAAGCCTAGCATCCCAGCACCCTACAAGCACAAACTGTATGTCATATGAAACAGACACGTTAGTGTCTAACAGAACTTTGTAACACTTTTTTTAACATGGTTAAAACTATCATTGATTGTTTTGCCATGTTTAAAGGTATTCATACACCTACACTTTCTGTTATAATATAAATTTAAGGTCTGACCTCAATCAAACTTTCAAAAAACACTTCAGACAGGTCAAGAATATTGCACAAATCTCACCCTCTCACCCTCATACATATTTCCTCAAACTTCCTCACCTGGACTCATTCCACTTGGAGTGCTTAATACGCTTCTCCAAAGGTAAAGATGCTCAGTGTAGTCGAGTTAGATGATATTTGAGTGAATGCCTTTGGAAAACCCCAATAGCATTAATATTGTTAAGTAATGTTGATAACGTAAATACGTGATTTGTACTTGCTTGTTTAACATGCACTTAATTCAACAAAACTACATTAGTTTAATTATTTGTGAGTCACAGATGGTTACACCAGAATCGACATAGAGTTGTATTCATTATTATTACTACAGAGAACCCCATAACTGAATGACAGGAAATGATTGTGCTAGAATGAAAAGAGTGAGTGTATGGGCCACAGAAATAGTGTTGATGTGTGAAATTTTACCCATATTGAAAAACAGCAGGCCTGTAGTTACACAGACCCATAGTCTTAGATTATTTATAACATGATAATAACCCTGGTGAGCTATGCGTCTACAAAACTGATTCAATAATTTCATTATTAAAGGTTTTATACTGATATGTAATGGCTATTAACATATGTTACAATATAGATGTATTTGAATGCATGTAACTTAAGGTTACCATTTGAAAATATACAGAAAAAATAAACAGAAAAATGAAATTATAATAATGATTTTATCTGCAAAAATCCTTTAAAATAACTAAAGTTCTATAATTTGGCAAAGGCAGAGTCATAAAGAAGTTTTTTTACTCAAAAAGACCTCAGAGCGACAAATAACTAAGAGGAGTTTTAGGACCTGGGCATGAATGGACTCGGGGAGATTTATATCTTATATTTACTAGCTCACTCTAATAGTTAATATTTTACTAACTAGGGAGTGTTTTTTGAAAAACACTCATTCTCTGACTATCTTCCTAACTGTTGGTCTGATTTTGTTTGACTTTACTGTGCTTTTTGGTTATAACCTCACATTTAATTTTAGGAGTTCTATCAGGGGGATTACTTGTACAGTGCCGGATGACAGCGTATGGCTAGTTTTGAAACAGGTAGGATCTTGGTCAGAATTTCAACATATGACCACAAACGGCCCAAATCCACCAAAACGTCCAGAAGTCTGTTTCGATTTGCATCAATCAATCAATGTTTTATGTATTAATGTTTTCTCAATAATATACGTTGCTAGTGTTTTCTTCATAGCCAATTTATATGTGGTATTACTTGGTCTGTGATCTGTGAGTTGGTAAATGTCTGTGCGAAAGGTTGTGTAATGAAAAAAAAAAGACTTCCAGGTCCGAATCTAGACTATACTTTAGATTCACTAGATGTTCACAGCCTTTAAATGACATCTACACCGTCAACCAAGGCCCAATCCTTCAGATCAATTATTTCCACTATCACACGAGAATCACAAAATATATAACTTTTGATTCCAGTTTCTGGATCAATTTTTGTTTTTGAATCGATTTCTGGTTGTGGGTAGCAAATACTTTTTCATGATTATCATAACAAATGAAAAGAAAAGGCGAATTTGGTAACCAAAACAATGCCATGTCTTATCAGACATTGAGGCAGTCTGGTGCGTTAGAGTATGTGTACAGGCAATAAAGTTGAACACAATGGAGTCCACAGCAGGATCCACAAACACTCGCTGGCAAAAGCAGTCAGATATTTACCAACACACAATCACACACTGAGATATGCTCCGAGCCCATGAATAGGGCTCCTTTTTTGCTGAGTAACCGCAGCGGTAGTGGCCACCCCACTGCCTCATAGATTTATCCAGCAGCCTGCTCCTGTTTAAAGGCCAGCTGTAACTGTCAACACACACACATACATAAATACATAAACACATTATATGGGGTCACACACACATACACACACCTGCACACACATTAATTTTCTCTCACACACTCCGTCATTTTCTGATCTTCTGCCAAATGCTGCTTCTGTCAATTCTACCCCATAGCAGCTGAGTTAGGCCTAATGCCAGGGGTGCAGTATGTCTGTGCGTGTGTGTGTGTGTGTGGGTGTGTGTGTCTGTGTGAGGAGGGTGCGGGGAGAGCGATAACTCTGGGATCTGTTCACTGTTAATAACTGCCAGGCATCATCCCTTCAGCTTCTCGCTGACTGTGTTTATTAAACAAACAATCTCCACTGACCCATCATCTCTGCTCATAGTTAGGTTGATGCCTATCTGAGGTCAACGACAATGTTCTACTCTCACACGCCTCAGGGTGCACGCACAACAGAAAGCTGTAGCCAAAGTGAGAACCAAGGTTCTTGTTTCGGGTTTCAAGTTGCAATTTTGCAAGCAGACTTTTCACGACATCCTTATATCCTGTCATCCTCACCTACGGGGGGTGTCTCTCCTACACTTGATGATTTATTGATTTGTGTGGCATGCATTTGATGTCAGTCCTCACCTTCTCTCGTATCCTCTCCGTTTCATCCTCACATAATAAATAAAAGGTTTCTGGTTTTTCTTTATGCCCAAATCAAAAACAGTGAAATTTCACACAAACTTTTTAAGGTCCCTTAAGGTGTGTATCTCATAACGTATTTCCTCCAATTGCTTTGTTTCTTCATTTATACAAATATTGGAACATTTTTTTCATATCAGTTTGCTCATAACATATCATTATAGCTGATATTTAATTTCTTACCTTTTCAATTTTTTCTCCTTCTATTTATAGGCAACAGTGTAATGATGATGACTTTGATCTTAAGTAAGGCATCATTTACCTCATAGTGAATTTTTTTCTTAGGAAGATTCATAAGAGAAAGTCTACGTCACATTCATGAAGCCTTCTTAAACTGTTCGATTGTTTGCACGTGTGTTCTTATGTTGGTGAATACCAATGTGTTCTTAAGTAGGAAGCTTCTGTTTGTGATCCTAATGCTAATTAGGATGGGTAAATGCCCAATGGCCATAGAGGGGCATCAGAAGGCATGTCTGTGTGCGAAACAGACGACCTCCAAAGAGTTTGAGGAGAAGGAAAATAAAGAAAATGCCAAAGAGAAAGTGTAAAGACAGCGGAGCAGTGGACTCCAAACGATAAAATAAATGAGCCCTTCGGAAGTGGAGATGTTGCTGCAAAGAGTGGACAGCAAAGAGGCCGTCATATTTAGAGGTGTGAGTAGCAGATATAAAATAACACGAAACAATGTAATTTCATTACAAAGAAGTCTGTATCTAGTTCTGGGGGGTAAAGAAAGTAGGAAGAAAGGGAATGATACAAAGGGGGTCGGGGTAACAAGGAAGACAGCCCCAATATAGTGGAACAAACATCTACAAGAAAATCAACAAACTTCCTTATAGGGGGGACTTCTAATGTCCCCCCCTATAGCTTCTGACGGTGTCAGACGATTATAACATATAATCAGTGTAGCAGCAGACATCAAGGCGTCATCTGCTGTTTTATCCCTTGATGCAATGAAAGCATTCGACCGGCTGGAATTGACATATCTATGGTTGGTACTGGAGGCATTGGGACTAAGGAGGGCTTCATCCGTTTGATAGAAATTCCTGTACTCAAATCCCTCATTGCAGTGATAAAAATCAATGTATTACTCCAAATAAACTTCATCAGCTTCATGATTCCCCTCCGCCCCCCGCCTTCCTGCCAGTTATTGGAGTAAACTTCATACAGTAGCCTCTAAATACATTTGGAAAGGGAGAGGCCCTCGCTGGAAATCAAACACATCTCAGCAAGGAAAATCAGATGGAAGTCTAGAGGTCCCTAATTTTAAATTGTACAATTTGTCTTTCACTCTCAGCCTTCTGATCACATGGTTTGATCCACAAGCAGCGGTCCCGTGGTGCAGTTTAGAAGAAAAAATGGTTCATCCTTGGTCCTTGTCAGATGTTCTATTGGCAAATATTTCACCTAGACAATGTCAGTTACGGTTTGGGCCAATTATAGCTCAAATGCTCCACGTCTGGCTCTCAGCAGAAAGGTTCTCTAATATTTCCTGCGGATAGCATCAGCACTCGCCAATTTTAATAACAAACCTGTTGATTGGAGGACAACCAGTCACTTCTTCCCAAAGGGAAAGCATTGGTATCCATTTTCTTGGTGATATCTACAATACAGACGGATTATACTCCTTTCAGGACATTAGGAAAAGCTTCAATCTACCCAGCACATCTTTCTTTTTTTATTTACTGCTTCAGGCAGCCACCAAAGTGTATGGCGCACCACGGCAGCAACCTAGGCCCATACATCCGCTGTATGTAGTAATTTGGCAAAAAAAACGGTGTCCGCCTTATACTAATACTTTATTGAAGCCTACTACAAAACTCTCCAACTGGACTGAGTTTGATGGGGCGAGATCTCCGATATAGACAATAACTTTGTATGGGATAGGGTATGGACAAATATAAATTTGGCCTGAGGCAATCCAGACCATCAATAGATCCACTTTCATTTTCATGCAGAGAACTGACCTGACCCCTTGTAAGCTATATCTCATAAAATGTTCGGCAATTTATTTTCTTTGAATACTTCTGGCACATTTTTACATATGATATAGGAATGCCTACCTTTTGCCCAATTCTGGCAGGATGTTGCTACCAAGTTGAAAGCACTTTTTTCAGGGACAGTACCTGTGACCATACCAGCATTAATTCTGAATGATATTGATTTACTCCGAATCCCTAAATACCAGAAGTGTATAGTGTTGGCAGGTCTGACAGCTGCAAAGAAAATGATTGCATCAAGATGGAAACTGCCACACACTCCAACGGTGAGGCAGTGGGTCTCAACTTTTCTCGAGGTTATCTGCATGGCGTTATCGATTGCTCGTATAAAGAAGTGACCCTGAATGCATGGCTCAGTGCAGCCAACATATTGAAGGGTCTTTTGTAAATCCTTTTCAACATGACGACACTGTCTGATACGTACTATATCCACAGTCTCTGGGATCATCTGTGTTTATCTATGGATACTAGAGCCATGAGGGTCCTGAGATGGGAATGGGATATTATTTTTGTGTCCTTTGTACACATTTTAGTTTTTTTTGTTTGTTTGTTCATCTTTCCTCTCATCATTATGCCACAAGATGCTCAGTGGCTGTATATTGGCCATGGTCCTGTGTCATTTGAATAAACTGTAAGTGTACATGTTTGAGTAATTTGGAATAAAAAAGATTTGATCACAAAGAGGAAAATCAACAAAAATAACAATGTCAGCAACTATATAAACATAAATGTGTATACATATGCATACATGAACAGATCAACACACATATACATACACATAAAAACATTACCTTCATAACTTTATCACTTTGGGTTCACCTTATTGTGAGTATGCGCGTGTGTTTGTGTGTGTTTGAAAAAGATTGTCACTAGATGTGGATTCAATCACCACCCCATGCCGACACTCATTGGTGGACAGAGAAGGGCCCAAGCCGCCAGCACACCCCATGCTCTCTATGTTGGACCAAAGCTGACTATGTGAACAAGCGGAGGGTTAACTATTGGTCAAGATTATATTGAATAGTTGGGAGGTCCAGACCATATTGTGCAGGTGTGAATGTTCCCTCTGTCATGGATAAAGGTCTTCTCGAGTTGGGAAGTTCTATGAGATCTTTCCGAATGGTCTTAACAGCTGCCAAATTCCTTCCTTGCCTCCACCTACAGGGAATAAGCAATATTATTGTGTTAAACATGGAGGCCCGTGGCAACAGTAACCTACAGAAACATATGTCTCTTCTATATTTAGATGCCATGTTTGTCCTAATCATGTTTTGAGGATGAGAGATCGCCAAGGATGCTAAATTATACATTCGCCCCTGCCATCCATTCGTTCTACCTCCTCCTTTTCCTTTTCTTCACCTCCACCCTGTCACACAGATTATACTCGTTCCCTCTATCCTCGGTGGGGATGCAGGAATCACACATTAAGCTTTGAACATGAAAGGCGAAGCAGAAAAACAACAAGGACAAGAGATCACTGCATGTGTCCAAGCCTGTTTGTGGGTTTTGCTGCACATCTAGACTTTTCCCTCTCGCCGGAGTTTTCCTTACATGCATGTATGCATATTTAAGATATAATTTGGATTTGTCTGTTGGAGCTTTCATGCTTGGCATAAAGTGGTTACCTGTATGTTTCTGCATGTCTATGTTCATTATATGAATTGAAGTTGTTTTTTTCTACTGGCTCACGCAACCTTTTTCTCCAGAACTGCAGTGTCTGCTTGTTGTTTGCAAGTCACTGAACCTTCTCTCTGAATCCAAATCATAAAATAGAACTTTTCGGAGCGTGCTTCAGTCGTGTCCTTTAAAAGTTCACAGCAAGAAGTTTGAAGTGAATATAAAGAGCTGGCGCTGTTCTTGATGTTTAATAAAAAACATGCAGCATTTATTCTACCTATCTAAACAGACTAACTGAAGATAAATCAACTGTTTGAATGAGATTTTAGGGTAAGTAGTACAATATTACCATACAATTTTTGCACACAAAGATTAAGCCTGCAAGAGGTGTTAGACAGAACAAAGGTTTTCGTCTAACACCGCGATGTCAATTAAAACCTGTCACTCAATGAAAGGAAAAGGAAGAGTTGTTTTCCACACAAACACAGAGAGAGCGCAGGTAACAGTTTTTGTATATAAAGAATACAACATTTGAGAGAGACAAACCCTTGTTTCCTCATGAATATGTGACAAATTTATATGTCATATTATTAGTGAAACCCAGAACTACACATACGTGCCACTATCCACAGACTGTTACTACCCGTAGATATGTAGGATTACATCTGTGTCACATAAAGGTATATCCATAAAAAAAAATTGATAAAGATGGAAAATGTATCATAAATAAAGATATAGTAAGACAGGAAGTCCAGTTAGCCATTTTGGTTGTGGGCGACAAGAGATTTTTCTGAATTATCCAATATTCCACCCACTTTCTTTTTACTGTGAACATAACTTCACATTTAATATGAAGAGTTTAATGCAGGGGATTGGGGACGACCGCCAGGGATATGCTGGCAACAGCAGGCCTAGTTAACAAGATGTTACTGTTTATTAAGGTATCACAATAACAACAGAAACTTTCCATATCACACACAAAGACAGCCCATCTGATGATAAAACGCCTCACATATTCCTTGCTTTGGAAGTCACACAGCTGTGTCGGCGAGTGTAAACACCAGATCCTGTTGAGTCCCAACTCATGTAAACGGTCGACAGAAATCTTCATTCAGAATGAAGAAACGTGTTCACGTAAACCCAGTTACTGACATTACATTACAGCATTACATATTACTGTCGCCAAAATGCAACAAGTAGAGTTAGATGTTTGTTTACATCACAAGAAAACATGATAGAAGTGACCAACTACTTCTTTTAGAATGCCCTTCTGGCTGATAGACCATCATTTATTTTCTCTCACTCTTAGAGTCACAGGTTTTCTCTCTACAGAAATATTTAATCCCCCAGTTTCACCTCTCATTTAGAAGTTTATCATAAATCATTTGTAATTTAGCACAGGTCCTGCACTTGTTGATTGGAGTAAAGGATAAAGGAGCAGAGCATTAAGGGGGATATGGATTTATTTGTCTTTGGTTAAGTCCTGCTGCCATCTTAGGACATGTCTTTGTCGGAAAATGTAATCTATTACACTGCTCAGAGGGGACCACTCATACTTTTACATTCAAGCCCGACATTAATCAGGGCGACTGCCATTCATCTTTTAAGACACCTGAGCCCAAGAAACATACGTACAGGCACATACACACAATCTCACACATGCCTTCACATGTTTTTCTTCTCATGTTTACAGTGAAAGCTCTGCAGGAAAAAAGAGGGCTGAAAACAGCCATCCATTAGGCAAAAAAAACAACAAACAACCGAGGCAGAATCAACCGGAAATAGAATTTCCCAATATCCCACGAACAATCAGACATCACTGGTACCTATAAATCTACTGCTTCTGCATCTTCCTAAGAAACCTGTCCTACTTGTGAGCTCATAAGTTCCAAACTGGGATTTTAGGGGAGCTTTACTCATTATGCTGCTGCTGATTCAGTGTTCTCCCTGGTTTAAGCATAATCATCTTCAGTATCCTCATTTTTATTTCATTTTCCCACTGTGAAATTAGCCTTATGATCTACTTGGGCTTTGCTTTATTACACTTATTATAAACTAATCATCCATAACGTTATAACCACTGACAGACGAGGTCCGTTTAGATGTGATTTGTTCCGTATAGATGGGCGTATTGAGTAAGGGCTTTTGTCCTGAGGCTGATGTGCTGGTAGCTGGAAAAATGGGTAAGCAGTGACTTGGGCAAAGACCAAATAAGTATGGAAAGAAAATTCCGTCGATGCATATCCAAAACTGCAGGTCTGGTCCTCCCCTTTGTAGCGAGACATCTCCACCTCTGGTTTTTCTCACAGCAAGAGACAGACTTATCTCACCATTTGCTCTCCCGGGTAAGGCAAACAAGTTGATTTTGTTTTTATATAACAATCGATCGACAAGGGGAGACTCGCGTGGTGACAAGAGGTCTCTGATGTTTGAGTCTGAGGTGTAATAAAACATCGATGACCAAAACCTCAACCCATCCTGCTGTTTTATGACCTGCCAGATCTCATTGGAATGTTAAAGTTTTAAAACTCAAGAAGGACTGTGTTGATTGGAACCTCATAAAACAAAAAGACTGTTTCTATGTTAAGTTTTTCTTATTTAATTTCACAATGAATACAGTTAGAAACTCAGAAAATTATCCATTGCAATGCTATAAAACATGTTATCGTAATCTGTTCAAATAAGCAACTTGAGTTTCTAGATTGTCCGTCCTGGAAGGGTCGGCAGTAACACTTTGCCATCTAGCGGTCATTAATAGAAACATCACTTCGAAAATTGTTTTTCCTTTTTCTACTGTGAAATATTTGAACATGTATGCCTTACATCATCCAGTTCAAAAAGATGGATTGTTTCACATGTACTGATGCTGTCTGTTACGAATCTAATGGATATGCCTTATTGATGCAGATGTCCTTATAGTTAAGCTAGATGTGTTTATATTTTGATTATTGTTTTACATGAACACATTATATAGAATACATGGTATTTACATACGTATATTTATATATATGTATGTATCCCTCACGAGTTTGATCACTTTTTGGCCGTGGTGAGAAAGAGTGGTTTTACTATTCTAACGTGTTACTATGAAGCCTGTATCTTTATCTCTACCCCTCTCTACCCTATTTTCATTATACCAAGAGAAACGTGACTCTCTGCTCATCCCTTCATGCAAATAAGTTACTGGGACACCGTTTTGCTTTTTTTGCTCTTCTGCCTTCTCTTCTTTCTGCCTTTTTCTACTACCTATATTGTCACATCTTTATTCTTTAACTTTGCCCTTTTTTTTTATTTGTTTGCTTTTCGACTTTCGTTGATTTTTCGCCGTTCAGTTATACTGATGGTTTATTGAGCCTCAGAACCCTGAGCTCTTTTTTACTTGAACCTACTCCTAAGAGTCAATTTGTAATCCCTTTACTTTGGAGACTGTTAGCTGCAACGGTAAATTTCCTTCAGGAGTTTCGCGAGGCCTGCGACTCTGCCTGGAAATCAGTTTGCACGCTGGAGCAAAGTTTCTGCCCCCCTTTTTGCATCCTGCAACAAGGACGATCGGTGCCAGGTCCATCTCTTGTCCAGACGGACGTGTGTGCGCAGCAACCACCGGTCTCCATACGGCAGCAACGACAAGGTCCCGTAAAGACGAGTCTCCACGTAACCTTGAGAAGTTGCCTTTCGTCCAGCGAGAGGAAACTGCCTGATAGACTGCAGCACCCGATCCACGGACGTGACTGTTGATCAGCACCAGTAAGATTGTTCTATCACAATCATTCATGATCTAGTGTCACCAATTCATCTATATCACATGTTTTTGGACTGTGGGAGGAAGCCGGAGTTCCCGGCGAGAACCCACGCAGACACAGGGAGTCTTTCTGTGCCACGTCTGCCGGCACAGAAAGGCCGGCAGACGTGGATTTGAACCCGGTATCTTCTTGCTGTGAGGCAGCAGCGCCAACCACTGCGCACTTGCAATCACTAACTTCATTCATAGAGGCCACTAAATTTTACACAATGGACCTTGAAGAACAATTGAAAAGCACTATTGTGAGCAAATGCCTCAGTTTGTCGCTAATGTAGGCGTTGTTGTCAAACATATTAGTTCCTTAGACTTAAACAAACAAGATGTAGGATCATGTGATATAAGGTGTACATTATTTTTAAGGTAGAACTAAGCCTATGCTGTCGTCCCATCAAACAAGGACATATCCCCGAAAAGATCCCAATCCGCGCATGAAACGAGTAATCTGATTGAACTCCGAAAATTAAATATGGATCCAACTAGTGAATAAAATATAATCTATGAGAGAAGAATACGATACAAACAATTTAGATCTCCTCGAGTCGATTCATATGCAACAAATTTGGACTGAATTGGATCAACATTTATGAGGTTATGTTCAGAAAACAGTTTTTATCGTAAAAAAAACAGTTCATATTTTATTCACTTCAGGGAGCTTTTTTTTTTTAATAGAAAAATAGTGTGGATATTACTTCAGATTTAATTTAAGGAGTTCAATCTGGGCCATTGCAGACAACGCAGGGGATTGGGGACTTTTCGGGTCTATAGCGTAGCTGTCGGAGACGGAAGTATAGGTCTAGTTATGATAATAAATAAGTTTGAGGAAAAAATATTCTGTTTTGGTACAAGTAAAATCATGCAGTGTAAATTGTGAGTGAAACTCATATCCTGACAAGAGCCAAAACAGTGACACAAGTCTGTCTGAACCGTAGAGGTGAGTGACAGCTGTGGCCTAATTGAAGCCCAATTATTCTGCAGCACTGTGGTGCATGATCTGCTTTGTCATCACCCCTGAGAGTTCGGCAAACACATCCAGAGAAATGTAATGTCCAGGTCCGTGCTCAGTGGTTCAGAAAAACCCAGACAGGCAGGTTTCAACCCTGAGCACATGAGCACAAAGTCATTAGTTCTTCTTCTCCGGCTCAAATGTGCTTTTAGTTTAGATTTTTTCTTTTTAAAGTTGTTTTTACAATATTCTGATGAATGTCTGAAACTGAGTATATATGTATCAAAATGCACTTCTTAGCCAGCTGAATTAACGGACACACCAGTTTTATTAATTTGGGGGGAAAAGAAATGCCACGTATTCATCATTTAGAATAATACGGTCTGTTTTGCAGTTCAGAATGTCCCAGCGCTTCTCAAATGCTGGATGACTCAGTTTGGAATAAATATCCATACGAAATAGAATGTAATCAATTTGATAAAATGAGGGAATGCCTGAGTAGTTGCAGCATGAAAGGAAAGTGAAATATTTTTCTGCTTTTCCAGCACGACCGGCATCACAAGCGCAAACAATTATTTTTTACCAGTTCATCAAAATGTCCACCCAGCTATCCAAAAACAGCTGTCTCCCACTTTCACACTGGCTGTGGGACAATGCCCAAATGAAAATGAGCTTTTCTTTTGAACAGCAGCTGGTATGAGGACATTTATATGAAGGCTTTGTAAAGTGACTGTAATTGGCATTGAGCTATGTTATCAAAGCAAGGTAATAGAAAAGCTGGAGTCAAAAGAACTGGAACTTTTTAAAGTATGCACTCTCTAAGTAACTTGCATGGCTCCATAATATCCAGGAGCATATGTAATAAAATGTGAAACGGTCTAAACATCCAGTTTATTTGGTTTCACACACAGTTTTGTGGTCACTAAATGACTGAATGAAATATTTCTATGCCTCATTTTGCTATAATGCTTACTGAAAACCATGCCGTAGCCATTAATCCATTTGTATCGCCATGAAATATACACACATTGTATATTGCACATTAAACTGCGCATTCATTTCCAAAATGCAAATGCAAATAATCACAATAATTTATTACCACGGACATCATGCATGTGCCATTCATTACACAAAGAAAGTCAAAAAAGAAGAGCACGTCATTTTTTTTTTTAATCATCAGCTGTCTTAAAACCAGTGAGTTTAGCATATATTTGTAATACATGTTTACATTTCTATGCCATGAATTAACTGGTCTGCTAGTAACCCCACTGTCTACGCTGTATTGCCAAATTTTCTGCAAAAATATTGGAATTTATATTTGAATATAGACTGAAGATATTGAGTGTTAATTTTTTTTGCAACCGTTGGTCAGATTTAGTCCAAATTTGGTGCTTATGAAGGGGCTGAAGGAGCTCTATTTTATATACATTGTGATGTAAAAGTTAGACATAACTTTCTTACTGTTGGTCAAATTTACTCCAGATGTGGTGCATATGAACCAACTCCGGTTCATATGCACTACATCATATTTTGATCTAACAGCTCATATTTTACTAACTATTAAAGATTTAAAAAAAATCATTATTATATTTCTGATGCGAGGGGGAGTTTTAGCTTCTTAAGTTTTCGGCCCATGATTTCTTAGCCGTTGGTCCCATTTAGTCCAGATTTGGTGCGTACGAATTGATTCAGGGAGATGTATTTTGTATTTAATATTTTCCCCTAAAAGTTCATATTCTACACAATGAGAGAGGTTGCTTATGCAACGCAGGGGATTGGGGACTTTTTGGGGATAATACTTGCTGTCGGTGACAACAGCGTAGGCCTAGTCTGTAATAGGAACCTTACTTCCGAATTTGTACATATCCATAACACATCCACAGCATGCAAAGTGGAAAACAAACATACAAACACACACAGAAAACGCACCACCATAAAAAGCCGTTTTGTCTCAGGAGGATTTTAGTACGTGATTAAAGTCCTTTAGGTCAACTTTGTTGCTGTTCATTCTGGTAGTGAGGTGCATATTACAGGGATCCTGTTTTCTCTATTTTGATGTTTATTTAAGGAACTTCTTAGACCAGTCTCCCCTGTGATCTGGTGTCACAGTGAGCTCTGAGCTCAACTAAAGATGTTAAATATCTTGGAAGTAAGATATCAAGGCTTCAAACACGAAGATGCAAAAATGCCGATGCTGTCTAGTTGCCAGTGATGTCCAGCCAACCGTTTCATGCTGCTCACAGTGATGAGTGTGATGAGCCTGTCTGCATTAATGAATCAGCGGGTGCTCTGGTAGATGGTGTCCAGGGTTTCGGCAGAGTTGGCAGCAGCATAAGCATACAGGATATCTCCACTATGGGGGATTGTATTCTGTTTTATCTGCTGTCAAATTAGAGGTACGCTCTGCTCTGTTCTTCTTTAGGCTGCGCCGGTTAAGGTTCCCCACAGTATATTTTTCCTCTCCATACGCCCCTGACTTGCATCCTTCTTCGTCACACCTTCATGTCGTCCCAAAAGATCCTTGTCTGTTCTCTTTGGCCTTCCTCATGTTCTCCTGCCAGGCAGCTCCACCACCAACCTCCTCCCCCCAATATGTCCCGGATGTCTCCTCTGGACGTGTCCACACCACCTCAATCTCGCCTCCCTCACCTCTTCACCAATTCGTCCAACATGCTCCATCCTTCTGATGGACACATTCCTGATCCTGTCCACCCTTGTCACTCCCAAAGAAAACCTTAGTATTGTCAGATCCGCCACCTCTAACTCTGTTTCCTGCCTTTTCGTTAACGCCGCAACCTCCGATCAGTTCATGATTGCTTGTCTCCCTGCTGTCATGCACTTCTTCCTTTCCATTCACGTTGGGACCGTTCTGTCACAAATCACTCCTGAACCTCCTCTACATCCATTCACTCCTGCCTGATGTCTCATCCACACCTCAGTCCCCGTTACCCTGTGTGGTCCAAGTGGTTCAACACATCTACCTTTGACATCTTTGTTCGTTGTATCTTCACCACACATCCTCCACTCCACTGTCATTCTTTGTTAAATTAGATTTTTTTTTTTCTTTTTTTTTGAGAAACATGAGTTTCAAAGGACACTCTTATGTCAAATCAAATTACTGGATATTTGTAATGCCTGACAGCTTCTTTAAAAGAATATATTGGAAATGATCAATTTCAGTCCATACTCTTGTAAAGTGTACTCCACTGTTCTTTAACTTTAAGGTTTGGAGGAGTTTAAAGGTAGCTTTAAAGGTGCAGTGCCTCCCATTTAGTGGCATCTTGTATTGAGGTTCCAGTTTCCAACCGATATTGTACCTCAGCATTAAGTGTCAAAAATATGCTAAAGATGGCAACTACAGGATCGACTAGCTGGTCTAGTATTGATGTTCCTTAAGACAGATATATTCAGAAATTGTATTTAATTATCTACTATGTAAAGCAATGAGTCATTGCTAACACATAAGATAAAAAGTGTTATTTGCTCTGCATATTGGTAATGTGTTAATTCCAGCTAGCTGCTGTGCACACTGATAAAAGCAAATGGTTATTACAATTAATAATGCTTAATGGTAAATAGTTAATTCATAATATTCTTAATATGTATATGTGTGTGTATATGTGCATGCATGTGAGCATACATGTGTACATGTATGGCTGCACACATGTGTGTATGTACATGTGTCTTAACATTATAACAACATTACTCATTCGATACCTTCCTCTGTTACATCTTCTATATTCATGGTAGATGTCTATCCTTACTTTTAAGTGTGACTTACTTTGGCAATGAACTGTTTTCTGATTCTGATTCTGATGTGTAAAAACAATCATATTTGTGGACCCCACATAAAAGAGCGATTTCATCATTCAATTTTTTCAGAGCCCCCCAAATATGACTGTTTATTTTGAGTGTCTTGAATATCGTGCAGCATATTCTTAGGCGACACCAAAATCCCCTCATCTTCACTGAAACATTTTAATGCTATACTTTACATTGAACCTACAAGTTATGAGGCACTCTACTCTTTAAGGACCCCTTTTCCATCCACTATAATATGTAATGTTTGTCACCCCTGCTTTCTAAATAAAATGCAGAGATAAACATTTTGTCACGATCAGGACTGTGGTTTCATGTTGTTGACGGATGATAGTTGGCTTTAATTAAACTTTGCTGGGGAATAAATAACTTGCTTCCTTGAGGAATTTATTTCTTTATCAGTTTATTTCTTGCTTCATGTTTGCGTGTTCTCCGTATTTTGTTTATAGTGATATGTCAGACTACAACGGACAATAAGATCTGCAGAAAAAAATCATGGGATCCAACCTGCCCTTCATCCAGGACCTTTACTCCTCTAGAGTCAGGAAACGGTCAGTAAACATCACTGCAGACCCGTCGCACCCCGGACACAACCTGTTTCAACTTCTCCCCTCTGGCAGGCGCTGCAGAACACTGTTCGCCAAAACTACCAGACACAAGAACAGTTTCTACCCACAGACCATCAACCTGACCAACAATCAAACCAGTGTCAGTGTTGTACAATAACCTGGTTGACCCCATTACACAATAACTACATTCAACTGTCATTACTCTGACATCTTATATATTTACATATACATATTAATACATATATATTTAAATGTATATAACCTGTACAAAAGATCATCTCCATTTGTTTATAGCTTGTGTATTTTTTTATTGCCTGGTCCATTTAATTTAAAATGATTCATAAGACGTTCGTACTGTGAGAGCTCAGTTAACCGGAGTCAAATTCCTTATATGCATATACATGGTCAATAAAGCTGACTCTGATTCTGATCCTGATGTCTCAGTTGCATGTGTTGATTGACAGGTGGTAGACCTGCCTCCTCAGACAGAGCTGTCCTATTGGCTTCAAAACCAACAATAAGAGTCCTCATTGAAACACAACAAATCATGTGTAAAATGTGTCTCATTGCTTAATGTCAACTGCTTGGGATAGGTTCCAGCCCCTGCTACCCTGAAGAGGACAAGCGGTTACGTATAATGAATGAATAAATGCATTTTTTGTGTTTTCGTGCTGTTTCTGCTGTCCTCCACATTTGTTCCTCACATTCGGTTTCCTTTGTGGTATGCTCATTTTCAATCTTTCAATCTTTCCTGGCCATGGACTAAGGCATCAAAAAAAGGAAGCAAGCATTGTCCACAAAATGAGGTACTATCTTGGATTCTTAACAAGAATGGGACAAATACGATGGTCATAAAACCATCGTATTTTTATTTGAACCAGAATAGCACCAATGTCACAAACATTAGACACATTTAGCTGGTAAATGGTACGTCTAAATTCAGAGTAAGGTCGTTTTTTTTTACACCTTTGTACCCGTGCTCTACAGCGAGTGAAGCATAAAAGTTCATGAATGTCTGACCGCAGCAGGATCGCACGAATTAACCTGCAACGCGTTAACGTCAGAGGCAGCATATTATATATTATCACTTTAGCGGATGATTATACCCCTTTCTTCTTCTTTTGGGTGTTCCCTTTAGGGGCTGCCACTGCAGATTATCTGTCTCCATCTTGCCCTGTCGTCTGAATCTTCCTCTGTCACACCAACCCAAAGCATTGCCTCAATAATTCTTCATCACTGACGGGTTTTTTTTTACCGTTTGTAAAGCTGCATTGTCCCAAATCCCTGTAACAATAACTATTGATGCAGCTGCATTTATTTGCTGAAAGGTTTTTATGACGTGCTTGTCGGTCCTTCTGATTGAGGATCCAGTTTAAACTAATGAATTTGGCTGATTTGATGAAAAGACTGAGATGAAAGAGTTAATCTTAGAATGGAAAATAACTGAAGTGCTACTGATGGCCTGCAATCTCCTGTTACTCTTGTGGTGGTGTTTTTTAATGACTCTAGCTCATTGAATTAAGGCCTTTTTGCTTTTCGTGGAATTTTCTGGCCTTTTTTTGGTTTTAATTCATCTGATAATTTATCTGATTGGAGGAAACAGATGCTGATAAACTTTTAATAGATCATTTAGAGTTGCAAAAGTTGATACCAAGCAATATATTTCCTCACAATACTAAGCATTTGGGGAAATTATTAAAATCATTATAATATAACTTTGTGACATGAGTATTGTAATGATATCACCTCGTGAAGCCCTCGGACTGGAAATGAAAGAAAAAAATTTCGTCATTGCGATGCCATTGTTTTTTTAACGGTTCAACAAGAAAGTCACCAATCCAGCAGCAATAGAAAAGCCAACTGTTTAATAACCTTCTGTGTTTCGCGTCAGTGTAAAACAATGTCCTTGACAGGCGTGTTTAGTGAGTTTTAATGGCCTGATCAATTATTTGTTGTAAGACTAAAGGTGTTTTTGATTAAGATTTTGCCCTTTAACTCATTTGAAAAAAAAAAAGAGCAAGGAGCTGTAGAAGTGAGCTGTTTAAGGGCAATGTTCTCTTCCGGCATTAGTTCTGAGCTAATTGGACTAAATAAATACTCCGTGGACTAATTTGATTCAATTGTTTTCAGTGTCTGTCAATATACCTGCCCTTCAGTTTCTTCCTTGACTAAATTTATCTTGTTAGCTTGGTGTCTGTCTCTCCCGTTAGGTCAACTGACTGATGGTATAAAGAAAAAGGGGGGGGTTTCAAAATGCAGAGATATGATTCTGAATGAGGGATTCTATGCACGGAGCAGCTGACATGGAGAGACACTCCATTTCCTTACAGACAAACAAACATCCCACATGCAGATGGAGACACACAGAAGCATAAATAAATTGGGCAATCTCAATGTCATTCATGCAGAGATTGACTCCAATTAGCCGGCTGCTGGTCTCTCTCCTTCCCTTATAATTACAGAAGTGAAGGTGTCATCATTAAGAAAGAATGGTTAATGACTGAAGGCCTAAACCTTTCTGATGCCAGAGGTCTTTGATATTCCAGAGGTAATCCTACCTTCACTTTGCCTGCCCCATTATACAGTCTTTGCCTTTTCCGCCGTCTTATTAAATTCCTTATACTTGTGACTCTGCTCTGCATGTGGGCAAGCTGCTTAGATGGAAATAAAACTCATCTTTGGCATCATTTCATAATGCAAAACTTAATTTTATGAATAGTTTTGCATTTGTTGCGTGATAGAACTTTGTATATTTATTATTTGTCTGATTTATTATCTGAAATCTTTTCAAAACCTATTCTAGTAAATGGTGAAATTGATTTTTTTTTCTCTTAGCAGAAATAACGGCTAATGAAACAGTGCTGTCAAGAAGAACTGAAGCTTAATTTTCCCAGTTCCATAATGAATGTCTCTTATACTTCCTTAACACACAACGCAAAAATTTTAGTCTTAGAATAACTGTTCCTGCAGGAAATGACTTTCACTTGCGCTATATTTCAGTTTTCGTAACTCAGTAGCCTCTCGATTTATGGTTTTTGAGATTTTCATGTCAATTACTGCTGTTAAGGGTACTGAAAAGAACACTCCCTTATTCACTCACATTTATACTTCTTCACTGTTGCTACTATTGTTGAAAAACACATGGAACTCTTGTTTTTGGCAGTGTGATTGGAGTGATGTAAATTGAGAGTATGTACGTCTTTGGGGTCATCAGGTGGGCACCCACTTCATTTATGTTTGTCCGTCGACGTCCGACAACGGGGCAGTTGAAATTGGAGTGCCAAATGCCATTGTCTTCCCTATCTCCCTATCTTGAACTAGGTTTGCTATTGTCAGGTTTCCTTTGTTCCTATTTAGTTTTACCGCCATTATTTTTTTCTTTTCTTTTTAAGTCACCCAATCCGGTTAGGATTAAATGGCTTAAATATTCTAAATCTCAGGATGGATCGTCAGCTGTATACCTCAGGATCAGCGGGTGTCTTGGCCTTTTATTGCAAGACACCCTCCTTTGAGACAGCCCGCCAGGGTGATCAGCTCCCGGAGTGTATACCATAGCTAATTGGTTTGAATCTCTATCCCAATGAGCAATTTCGGTGTTACACATGTATTAAACTATAATTACTGTGTTATTACTATACTCTTTAATAAACTGCTATAACTGTGTTATTACATAGTAATATGTAATAACATATTACTATGCATATGCCACCCCCCCCAGCTTCAATGGGCATGATGTACCGGATTTTTAAAACGAGAAAATAAATGATAAATTGAACCCTTGTAATGATATACCTTAAGGTCATTATTAGCTGAATCTGCAGCTCAACTTTATAAAAAAAGATAACCACATAGTCATAGCTCATTTGAGTTACTTTAATTTATTATTTTCAATCAGTCTTGTTGCTGATACAATTATCCTTATTGTTTTTTATCATATTTAGTTAACATAATCTAGCATCTTTTTTAGTACAGTTCTGGTTGACTAAATGTCTTGGCATTATGGTCGAAGAACTAATCCTAAGTATAACTAAGTATTATAGCCTAATATCAAATGAAAGTGTTATAATCACGTTTTATCCACTATATCATGTATTATTGATATTTTTGTAAAGCCAAAACCAATATCTTTGCCACTTCATTCTGAGTTCAAATCTGATCTAACTGGTCTTTATCTTATGAATCTCAAGTTGATTGAGAATGCAAATTAGCAAATATCACATCTGATGATGTCTCTTTAATACATCTACAGATGAGACATATTTCAGATACATATGGCTTCATGAGTGTTCATTCAGTCTGACTGCATGAAGTGATCAAATTATTCTATTTGTTATATAAAAAAGAAAAAAATCATCATTATTAACACAAATAATAATAATGTATCCCTTACCCCATGTTTTGTCTGTAAGACACTGATTTTCTGTGTTAGTAGTGAATGTTCATGTTAATTGGTTGTGTTGTAGTGATGAAGCAGAAGCATTGTCTCCATCCTGATAGCTATTTGTGCTCAATGAGTGTGTTGTTGGTTTTTTATTTATACAAAAAGAAACGAAAACGGCTGGTGCAGCTAGAGCTCATTTGGTAGAGTGGTCAGCTCCAAGTCAGAAGATCTGCGGGTCGGCCATTCAAGCTCAGTGAGGTCCTTAAGTAATACTCTGATCCCCACTCTGCACCCTGGGTGCTACACAGCGGATGCCCATTGCTGTCAGAGATGGGTCAAATGCAGAGAATTCATTTATGTGGTGCTGTGTGTGCAGTACTGTGTTTCTGCTTTTTACAAGGTGGTTTATTAAGCGGTGGCAGCTGATGTCGTAAGAATTATTAACTTTATTAAAGAAAATCACTTAATTACTTAAATGCTGAAATCTCTTTGCAGAGGGGGTGAACCGCAGAATTTGATTATATTAGGTCTGTTACAATATAAAAGGAATGATTATGAGTTTTTGGATGAAATGTGTTCTGTTGTAAAATAGCTGTGGAAATTTTAACCATATTGGAATATCGATGTATTTCCAATAATTTTGTGTCTGAATTTTTAGATAAACACAAATCTTATTAAAATAAACATAGATTATTAATAATGGGAGAACGTTAAGGATATTTCTTGGGTAGAAAGGAAGACCAAATGTATCCGCACAGGGACTGTCAAAGGAAGAAAATAGGCCAATAAATAGAGAGTAGTGGACATTAGGAGTCTCTCTCTTGTCATGGAAATGGAGATTGGTTGATCCTCTTATGGTTGTGGTGGAGGGGTCCTATAATTATATTAGCATAATCAAACAAACTAGATAGCTGTGCTAAGACAATGTGCTAGAACAAACCTGAATGTGCTAATTACATTCTCTTACACTCATACCTCCACAGTCTGAACACCTGACCTTAAATGGGGAAAGGTCAACACAGATGGAACAGCCTGGACTTCAGCTTGTGGTAGGATTGGTTAAAAATGGAAAGATGATGAATTATTGGGAATGTTATTAGAAGGACCTAAACTCTTTTTCTGAGGTGAACTATGCATAATGGGTGGAATAAAACTGAGAACCTGCGGCTCTTTTTCTGTGCCTGTTTCTTCCATAACTGGATATGATATTATAATTCATGAGTGAAATTAATTTCAGAATTATTCTAATCGGACGTGAATCTCAATTTGTCTGTTTTTCAAAAAGATACAGTACGTTTGCTTCCAAATTGTGATGAAATTAATTCCGTGTTTGCTCCAAAAAATGACGGATTACTCGGATTATTAGCTCACGCCCACCTACTTGATACATTTCCATCTATTTATTCATCCTTTTAAAATTTGGCACAGGTTGGCAATAATAAAATAAAGTTTTACTCTTCAACAGTCTGAGGAAAATACATATGTGGCACAGGCACGAATCCGAACTGTCAATACCAGTGACAGGGTCATGGGCGTCCAGGGCTCACTGATGCTCATGGGGAGATAAGGCCTTGTTGTCTGATCTAACAGCAGATCTACGGTAGCACAAATTGCTGAAAAGGTTTAAGCTGGCTAAGATAAGTGTCAGAACACAGAGCATCAGAAGTGAGGCAAGTGGTCTTAATGTTCGAATAAGGTGTAAATTCAAAGTTAACTAGGCCTATGCTTTCATCCCCAACAGCGAGGGTATATCCCAATATGGTCCCCATTCCCCTGCGATGTACAAGCAATTAACCTGATTGAACTCCTAAAACAAATATGAAGCTATTCCATAAACAGTGTTTTTCATATAAAACCTCCCCTAGTGGGTAAAATATGAACTATTAGAGTTAGATGTGATAGATATACAAGACAGATCGCTTCATTTATATGCCCCAAAATTGGACAAAATCAGACCACTGGCTGAGAAATTATTGCCCGAAAATGTTTGGAGATAAAGCTCCCCCTAGTGTCAGAAATACACGACCGACCTTTCCCAAAAATCAATCCAGCTCTTTCTCGCACTGAGGTCAGAATATTAAAATGATCCATGGAACAGTTTTGGAGTTATCACATAAATATGACCAATGTGTGTCGGATGCGGATGTGGCGGCTGTGAAAACTATTCCACAATACACCCGAGTTCTTTGATTTATAGAAATAAAGCAATGAATAACAACAGAATGTGTTATTTCATTTCCTTTTGTATAGCCATGCATGTGGTGTAAATGTACTTTGTCTCATGTTTCCTTCAATCTTATCGCATAAGTAGTAACTAGACTTATGCTGTCATCCCAAACAGCGAGGACACATCACTAAAAAGTCCCCAACCCCTTTTGTTGTGCAAGCAATCCCACTGTTGGAACCCCTTATCTACAACAGTATTTCTACCAGAAAAAAGAGCTGTAAAGTGAGGAACATATGAATTGTTTGATTAAAAAATATCTAATATACGAAGACTAAGTCGGACCAGTGGTTGAGAAATTTGGCCGAAAAACTTTTGGAGCAGCCCATTGTGTCACAAATATAAACTGACCTTTCCCAAAATCAATCCAGTTATTCCTTGCACTAAAATCTATGGTGGTATAGAATTAGCCATTAAAAAGTTTTTGAGCTATGTAAGGAAAATAGTGTTTTTTGTTAAAAAAAAAAAAAAAAAAACTCGATTTGAGACAAATATTAAATTTCAGAGCAAAATATCACATATATATATATATATATATATATATATATATGTGTGATATATAGGCAATTGTGCTCAATTGTGCTGAAGGTCGGGAAGTTATGTCCGTAAAACAGTATTTTAAGTACCATGAAGTTTTCAAGTAAAACAGTATGTATACATCTGTTTCTCCTCCAGTCGATTAAAATGCACTAAATGTCGACAAAATCGGATGAATGCTTGAGAATAATGTGTGTCACTAGTGTCAGATATACAATCAAACATTCCCCAAAGACTCCAGTTCTTTTTCACACTACGTTCTATTTTGCTACGAAATTTGAAACTCATCCATGACATAGTTTCTGAGTTACAGCGTTAACAGGAAGGATCTGCGGCGGACGCGTAACTATGACAATTCCATAATATCACAGACTCTTCTGGGATATAATAATGCCATATTAGGTTTGTCAAAGTTAGAAGAAGTTGTAGTGCCACTTCTTGCTCTTAATTAGATTGCGAAATGTAATAATTTGCCCTGAAGGTCTGCCACAGTAACCTTTTCTGGAAAAAGAGATCTACAGTATGTCAAACTAATTGAACAAACTGCAGCCTAACCTTTGTCTTTGACTTAACTTGCCTGCCTCATCCTCTCGCCCTCACTGCTGCTGTACAACCGGAGCCAAGAGTCAACCCTGCCACTAAACAAATTTTCTCTTGTAGCTTGTATATTAATTTAAACCCATAAACTAATTTTAAGTAGGATTAGCACGGTAATGACCGAAAACTCTGAAGTCAGAGTGCCCTTTTTTCAGAGCACGACTACTGCTTCACTGAGCTGCTTAATGTGGCTGCAACACCATTTTCTGTTTCTATTTGAATTGCGGATTGCGGCTTTCAACAAAGGGCCACTAAGACCTTGAGAGTGAGTGGCAGCGAGGATGATTAACAGAGCTGCGGAGATGGTGAAGGAGACTTACACATGGATACACACAGGCTCCCCGCTACGGATCAAGACTGGATATGCTCAAATGCTCTTAAGAGATTTACATCCCATAATGGTAACTCCGGCAACGAGTTAGCTTCGTACATGGCAGCAGTGTGATAGCTTTTTGGAAAACAGAGTGAAGTGACGTACCTCGTAAATGGAGCCGTAGATATAAAATTAGAATGAAGCCACGCTGACAAAACAGGGTTTCTACCTTGTATTCTTTTTTCTTTTTTTTTTCAATTTTGGTTGATCAGTTCTTTATTATTCAACAAGCAAAAACAAAGAACCGAGAACACGTAACCATAATCTGGGGGGAAGAGGGTTGCAAATGAAATAAATACGTAAATTGAAGCCAACTAGATGAATTAAAAAGATGCAAATATGCATCATTTAATTCAAAGATACACCATCTACGTGTACACCTGAATGTCACTGCACACACACTCAGTGCAGACCATGACCTTGTATTGTGAGACAGGATCTTAGATAGTGTGTCTATATGTTCAGGATAAGGCCTCTGTTGTTATGCAGTGTTTTCTATGAAAGTGCTGATGGAGATGTATAGAGAAGGCGAGAGGGAGTTGCATTGTGTCTTTGTGGATTTAGAGAAAGCGTCGGACAAAATCCTGTGGGAGGAATTGTGGTATGCATGAGAAAGTCTGGAGTGGCAGAGAAAGTATGTAAGAGTTGTAAGAGAGGATATGTATGACAGCTGTCAGGTATGCAGTAGGAGTTAGAGATGTGTTGAAGGTGGATGTGGGACTGCACCTGCAACCTCTGTTATGACTTATCCTTAAGGTGTTCCTGAACAAACAGTGAATGAATCTTGCGGGTGTAAGAGATTTGAAAATGTTCTTTGTAATTTTTGTTATAAATTATAATGTATTGTCTATTTTTCTCTTAATGTTTAGTTTTGTATGTGAATTTTACCCGAATGATGAAATGTATTTATTTTTACAATTACCGCTGGGATTGAGATATTGCACATCGCGTCTCCTGTACCTCCTGGCTTTCTGTAGCTCCTCTCGGGTTTTTCCTCACACTGCTGTATGAGCTGCCACTTTATTTATGTTTTTCCGCTGACAAAACTTATTATTTTCTTCATAGACCTTGCTGTAAGGTGAATAATGCTAATGCTTATTTATTAACAAGATCAATTGTGCTGGTTTTAACCATTAAGTTTTGTTTTCCAGTCGATGCAAATTAACTTTATTGGTCGCAACACAGACTTTTCATTCTTCTGCCCCGTAATGTAGGACAAGAATGAGAGACGGTTTCTATCCAAAGGTCATCCGACTGATCAACAGATCGAAACCACTGCCTGACCAGCCCAACAGAAACTTTGGACTTCAGACTAAAAAACAAATGAATGTATTTGTCTGTTAAAAACTAGCAGTGACACCGGTCTTCATGTGCATGTAATACTTCAAGGATGACTGTGGAGCAGAAATGGCACAAACATTCAAGCCAGGTCAGGCTAACACAAAGAGCAGAACCTGCCGTTATCTACTGTTCACCAAGGGAATGAGATGGATTGTACTGCAACGAGACTGTCTGTTTCATAATTAGTTATTTTGAACCACCAAAAACTTTTTCAAAGTAATTGATGCTGCTCATTGCACCAGCGCATTTTAGCATTCATTTATCAACAAATTTCTGCTCCCAGTTTGAACATATGATTTACAAATCACTTTCTATTTTTGAATCATCAGTCTTTACCTTAGATTAAGTCTATTCATTCATTTTCTGTGTCTACTTATTCTTGCAGTCTCGGTCACAGGGGGGATAGAGCCTCTCCCCAATGACACTGGCCACAGTCCCCCTTTAACAGACGTTACATTATTGAGACAGACAACCACTCATGCTTACATTCATACCTAAAAAACTATTTAGAATCTTACATATTGAAAGGAGAGTGGAAGTCAGAGGACCAAGATAAGCCATGCTGACAAGGGAGGCACATGCAAAACTCCACACAGAAATACCGAAATTTCCTATATGGATTTGAACCTAAAACCTTCTACAACTACTGCATTTCACCTGTATTGCAAGTTTTTGGCTTGTGGGATGAAGTCAGATTCTTTGGAAAGAATCCATGCAAACACCGCACAGAAAGGCCAGGAAGAAGTGGGTTTGAACACATACGTTTCTTGCTGCACGATTACTGTGCCACTATGCTAACCCGAGAACTTTGAAAGAACCCCCGCGGAGACAGGGGGACAGAACACTACGCCATCGTGTTGCCCAATGACAAAATATTACTAGACGGATTCCATGCATCAAGGATAAGCAGGTATATGGTTGGCAAGTCATTTTTATGCAATTTTATAGTTAACTGCCCTACTGTTGCTCCATTTATCCATTTTCTGTAACCACTTGCAGTGTCAAGTGGGGCTGGAACCTATTCCAGCTGACATTGATGTGGTGGACAAGTCCCCACTTCATCATAGGGTTGAGGCATTGAAATAAAAACAACCATTCATAGGCACATTCATACTTGCAACCAATTTATAGTCACTAAATCACCTATGTTGTATGTTTATGGACTGTGGGAGGCATTCAGAGAACAGGAACAGAACCCACGCAGAAGAGGTGGATTTGTGACGAGACGCTTCTTGCTGTGAGGTTCCCTTGTTCTGAATAGATGCAGCTCTGGCCGTATTTGTTAACTTACTGCTGTATCACAGCATCAGTAATGTGTGATTCATGGGACCAGGTAGTTTTACAGGTTCTTACCTTTTAGATATTAATTAAACTCATTAGTATCATGTTCCTTCAGGAACATTTAAGTTTGTGGTTTGGTCTCCGTTGGATCAGGTTTACCTCAGATTGTATTGTAGGTCACATCATGACAAGTAAACAAACTGGTCGGCTGATGAAGACAGTGATTTTCTTAAAAATCGTCCCATTGAGCTTCTCATGAAGATAATTAGGTGTCAACAGTTAAGTTAGAGTTTAAGAGCTGAAGACAACCTTATGTAACCAGTGGATGTCATCTCCTGGCTTCTGTTAGTGGTTCTGACCCTCCTCTTGCATCTGGAAGCGTTGCTTTGAAGCGCAGCCTTCCTCTTCACACTTACTTTTTCCATCATGCCGCGTTCCCTGAGAGGAGAGCAAACATGCTAATTAACAAAAATGCAATAAACAGTAAATTCTGTGTGCTGGGCTTACAAGACAATATAAGAAAAAGCACCATAGAGCCTTTACACACCTGGTGGGTTTCAATTTCCCGGATGTTTAACGATTTGTATTTGCAACAAAATGCAAACACTTATGAGTGTGTGTTTATCTTCCTGATGCGGAGACCTTCCCAAATGTTGATGTTAATAGTTGTTTTCAGTGGCTGAATGTCCCCCTCTGTGAATATTATCTGTTTCTCTGGCTTGTTCCCCCTCCACTGGTGCAGGGCAGATTAGTTAGGTTCTACCAGTTGGTATCGTCTTGGGCTCCAAACACTCACTTAATGAATTGGCAGTCACCTCTTTTCTGTCTGTGTGTGTGTGTGTGTGTGTGTGTGTGTGTGTGTGTGTGCGTGTGTGTGTGTGTGTGTAAGGGAGGCCAGTGAGATGCTAAATTAATCGCAGTCATATTTACATGCTTTTCTCTGCTAGCTAAGACTACTAATGAATGGACATGGATGCCTGCGGTTAGCATCACACACACCGACATAAACACACACAATAATGTACAAATGTTGGATTTCAAACGCACGCACACACACACACACACACACACACACACACACACACACACACACACACACAGCCAGGAACCTAAAGCTGAAATGTGCCTTACACATTTTCCGTGTAAGGCACATTTCTTTTGGTCTGTGTGGGTTTGTTTCACCCTTAGAGCCCTGTTTATCTCTCCTCTGTTTTTCATCATCGGAAGCTTGAAAAAGAGTCACCACACAGACACACACACACACACGCGGGAGTGCTTGGAGCAAGAGGCAAGCACGACAGGTGCCATTGTGTTGATCAGAAGGGACAACTTCACACATTCCCATTCACATACAAATTTGACAACACACAAACACACACCTACACAAACGCATATGCAGGCGCAGAGTACTAAGATAGGAGGATGGAATGCCTCTGGGGTGCTAGAGTTTCTGTAGAGGAGCGCGGGGACCCCCAGATGCCGCTTGCCATTTTCCTGCTATTTCCTCATCCCAACGGGAGTGTGTGCATCCGTGAGTGTATGTCGGTGTGTCGAGGCAAGATTGCGGCGCTTTCACAGCGGGCTGAAGCATGCCAAGTTTGTGTGCATGTGTGTGTGTGTGTGTGTGTGTGTGTGTGAGTCGTCCCATTGGGTGAGACTGAAGCCAACTCCAGGAAATGGATTGGCATGGAAGGCCTCGACAGGGATTCTCGGGTGAAGATGAAAGAGTTCTTTCACATACATCCACTCTTTCTCTCTCTCGCCCCTGTCACCACTGTCTTTCTCTCCCTCTCTGCTTCAGGATACACTTTTTATCTTCGCCACTTGGGTCTAACACATGTTCACATTCAAACACAAGCATATGCACAACCGCACACCCACACATTCACATCCTCAAAAAACACACACATTGACAAAACGAGGCATCCTCATCAAATATTTACAATCCCTGCTCCGTTTCGTGGTATTTCAACGTTCCGTTTAGCCTTGAGATTAGAATGTATTGAGTACGGAGTGCGACCCACAGTATAATTTCACCAAAGGAAAACTCGAAACACTGTTCGTAGAATTATTTGTGCTTTCTATTCAAATGCTGGTGAGAATGCTAAAATCAATTGTTAGACAGAAGGATGGGTTAAACATTCCAGGAAATATGTTCATTAGCTGGTAATATTGTTGCCTCACAGCAACATGGGACTGGGTTCTAATCCAGTGTTAGAATCTCTGTGCAGTTTGAGTCTGTGTTTGCGACGGTTCCTCCCACAGTCCAAAAGTATTCATCATAGGTGAAATGGTGACTCTGAAGTGTCCGTAGGTGTGTGTGTCTTTGAGTGATTCTCTCTTTGACCTGGCTACTTGTCGATGGCCTACTTTGCTTCTTGCCCAGTGTCAGCTGGGATAGGCTCCAGTCCCCCAGAATCCTCAAGGGGATAAATAGTTAAAGAAAATGGACCGACAGATGAGTATGAGCTTTATTACCTTGAATAGCTTTTACTAACTTAAACAATGTCAGAGATTAGTAAGGAAACATAGAAATGTGAAGCCAGGCTCCTGGGATCCTGGCATAAACACTGGAGAGAGGCAAAGTTATTAAGATTCCCACTGTCTCGTCAGAGCCTGCACCTTTTCCTGTAGCTGACTTTCTCTAATGATACACCCAAACAGAACAAAGCCTACTCCAGTGCATTTGATTAATTAACACCGTTCACTGTATTGATTAATAGGAGTAGAATGGCTTCATTACCTGTAGTTCTGGTTGTGTCCGGGTCTTTCTGCTGGTTGGTTTATAAAACAAACAGCCAGCGGCAGTGCTGATACAGCAGATTGTGCCGAGGTAAACACAATGACAACTTTCAGGGTGTTGGCTCACTGCCAGCCAGTGGACACCTGGCCGGTCCGTTCCGCAGAGCCCAGAGATTCTCTGGCAGCTAAAGCGGATCCGGCGGAGGGCCGATCCTGAATAGCCAGCTGCCCAGGAGAGACTGTGTGTTTACCGGAGAAACTACAGCGCATAATCTGAAAGACAATATATCTACAATAAATGCTCATATCAGGCTTTATCCCTTAAAGGGAAATTAATTTGCTTAAAATATATCTTAATTTTGCCTTCACATCCAGCACAATGTGAAATTGCGTCCATTTCTCTCTCTATTCTCGATCAGTCACGACACTGATGCGTATGATTGTAGTCAGAACACGAACCCTCACTCTGTTACAAACTATGAGCCATGTAAATAAACCTTCTGCTCTGTATTTGTAGTATAAATCGCAGAATGTCCGCATAATTTTGATATCCCCGAAAAGTCTCATATTATCCTGATTAAACTCTTTAGATTACATGTGAAGTTAAGTCCGAAAAAATGTTTTATGGGAAAAGGGCTCCCCCTAGAGTATAGAAGAATCTTGAACTCACATTTCATATCACAGACAGAGAGTGATGGATGGAGGAATATATATATATAGAGAGAGATAGAGAGAGAGAGAGAGAGAGAGAGAGAGAGAGCGAGAGAGAGATATATCAAAGGCAAAACTGAGGGCATTCCTGTCCACTTTTATAGCACATTGTGTTTCTGTTAACATGCTAACAAGCTAACATAAGTTGTCATTGTGAGTATTTTGCCCTAGCTTCAGCCTCATCTTCTGAATTCAGACCAATAAATATGTAAATCATATCAAGGCCTGCCTGTCATCCTTTTTTTCCTCCTTAAACACCATTTTTGTATGCATTTTATCTTTCTCATGATCTTTTTAAACATCTTTTTATGCTGCCAAATCTTTATGCTCATATGCTCTTGTCATTACATGTGCTACACATTGCTCAGACTCAATAATGCACCTTTCATCAGATTCTTCAAAGCAACCTGCCCCAATTGGGCACTGCCCCCGCTGCCCCTTACAAAGACACACACACACAGACACACACGCAGAGACACACACACACCTCTAGAGGCCATGCTGGCAGTGGCAGTAGTGCAGATGGCTTGTTTGCGGCCTGTGGCAGGAAGTGGTGAGAGATATAACAGTTAGCAGTCAAAACAGGAAAGTCTTAACGTCTGTGTATTTGGCGGCTGAGCTGAAAATTCTCTGATTCAAATAATATTGGTTTGCCAGACTCACACCAGACACCCACATAATTTTCAGACGTTATTAGGTGCTCATGTCTCCTCTAAAAACAGTGTGTGCATAAGAGTGTCTGCATAGGATTGACTTTCTATGTTGGAGTAAGAGAAAGGAGAAGTATTCATAGAACTGTAGGTGGCAAAGGTTATGTGCTGTCACCTCCTGTAGCTACGAGCTTTCCTGTTGTCTTCACGGGTTAAAGTGACCATTTCAAAGAAATTTATTTGAGAAGTATGGTTTCCTTTCATCGAATCAACATAAATATAAGATGGTAGGTTGGCCCCACTATCCAAAAAAAGCCTCCAGTCCTCGGCCTTGTAGAAGCAATTCTGCCCGATTGATTTCATTTGATTAATGTAATTTAACTGAATGTGCGAAAAATTGCTCCCCCTGATGACAGACATATGAGCAATTACAGTAAAATTTTAAACAATTACAAGATTGATCTCCTCAAGTCGATTCAATGAATTTGATCTAAATTGGGCCAATGGACCAGAAGTTTGGAGACGAAGTTCCCTTTAATGGCGGATATACACAACCGACCTTTCCTAACATAAATCCAGTTCTTCCTGGCTTCTTCTGCATTTTTTTTATATATCTATATTCTATAACAATTCCATAAAATCCCAGACTTTTCGGGGCTATAATGATTAATGGCAACAATTTTAGTTGACCTATAGACTATTTATACAAATTTATAGTATCTGTGGTCTCCTGGTTCAAATGTGACCCAATGAGTCCATTAATTGGTTACTTATTGATTGTCCTTTGTACTACACCAGATGAACACACACACATGGACAGCTCTCTGTCTCTCACACACACACACACACACACATACACACACACATATAGTTCACAGCATCACATCCAGACAACACATACAAACATTACTTCAAAGCACCAGGTCCATAAACCTGTTCTTCTCTGATGTGCTTTTCCCACCATGGGATCAAGACAACGTCGATACAATATTAAAAACAATGGAGAGGAACGGCTCCGATCCGTCGGAGTCGTTAACGTTTGAGTCTGGGACAGTACAATGGAGAAGAGCTAGACGGCATCACTCTGTCAAGGTGAAAGGCCATAATGAATCCTCAGCAGAAGAAATGTCGGAGTAAAGGCCAACACCGAAAATGAACAGAATCAGGCTTCGCTGCAGTTTCCCCAGTTGATTGTAGAAAGTTCACTTTGAAGTTTTTCTGCCGGATCCAATTGAAAGGATCGGACTGAACACAACAAACCAGGAGCTGCAATCTGGGTACGACAGTGAGGGGCTTTAGGTGGACCGGCAGATCCCAGCCTGTTTCTTCTTGGGTCAAAAGTTGCATAGTCAACAGGGAGCTGATACAGGGCCAGGTACTATTTTTCCGGTTCATTTTATTCTAACCCCACTATTACACACTTCTAAATGGATGTGTCACAATAGAAAATGTGAATTAACAACATCGAATCAAGTGTATACTTGCAATGGTAACACGTTATTATTAATAATGCATTGATTGTATGAATTTGAAAATAAAATCAATCAAGAAAACTGTACACATGACTTTTGGAAACAGATTTGGTGGAAAGAAGTTATAGGATCTTCCCCCTTTAGCGCTGACTTTCAACTGGATAGGAACAGGGTCTTGGTGAGAATGACAACACTCTGTGCTACCACTGGATACCATTGCAGTTTTCTTTAATGATACTGCAGGTTAGAAACAATGGCACTCTCCTGCTTAGGGCTTTTGTTTGCCTGGAGTTTCCCCAGGTATAAATCTTGTACATGTGTAAGATTGCTCATAAATGGGCGGTTTTTGTTGCGATTTCTAACCACTGTCGTGTTAAAGTTTATAATATCGCACGCAGGATAATATGTATATCTATTATAGGGCTTTGGAATTAATACCTAGAATGTGGGGTAATCTAATTTTGACAAGAACTTAAAAACCTTTTTGTTTAATTGTGTAAATTACCTGTACTAACTTTAGTCAATCAAATCCACCAACAAGAGTTTAATGGATTTAAACTGGGATGCACAATAAAATGAAATAACAATATAAGGGAAAAAGAAGAGAGATGGAGGTATCTCTTTTTTGCTAATGAACTCCCTGCGTGGCGCTTTTTAGGAAAATCACAGTTTGTCAGACATAACTCCCTCACCATCGATCACATTTAGTCCAAATTGGTGCAAGGGAATGGACTCAAGGAGATCCATCTTGTATACTATGACGTAGTGTGGGCGGCGCCAGAGGGGCGTTGGCCCCGGGCTCCAAAATCTTTTGGGTGCAAAATTTAAAATAGATAAAGTAGTAATTCTTAATAAATAAAATATCGCATAGGAAATCTCTACACAGTGTCGCAGAAAGATATTCAGGTTTCTCACAGTTCACACCTACCTTCATCTAATTATCAAATCATGACCTCATAAAGCGCCCTTTGACTTAAAATTCAGACGCTGCACATTACTGACTTACTGTCTGGTATACAGCACTGTGAGTAAAAAGTATTTTTATTAACTTAATTAATTATTAATTAATTAATTATTTCAGTTATTTTTCATACATTTGATCTGTTATTCAACAGGGAAGACAGATGCTATTGTTTATCTTTCTTAAAACCTTATTTGTTTGACAGATATTCAAATTATTCCCACACTACTGATTTTACTTTTATTTTGGGAGGATCGGAAATGTGCGTGTGATCTTCTTCCTTCGTTTGTAATAACCAAATTCATGTTTTACGATAACCATCACATTTTACAGCATGCATTGGGTAAAAGCTGCTTGTCTAATGAAGCGAATGTACAGTTTATAAACCAGATTATTTAATAGTCTTTACTGTCTGCACTGCTGATGCGCACATTTACAGAGGGAAGCTGCTCACAGAAAAGAAATAACCATAAAGAAATAACAAATGAGGGAGCTTAACAAGATTTATACTTTGCTTTAGACATTATAGTACGAGTAGCTGTGTTTTTTACTCGTAACACTCGTCCCTGCGAGCCAAAACAGTGTGACAATGAGCGTGCGTTACGCAGGGACGCTGAAATTGAAGCATGTAAATCAAATTGAGTCATCATAATTAGATTATCAACTAATTGCTGTGCTTTTTTTTTTTAATCAGTGAAGGGTATGTTTCCTCAAAATTATAACTTCTTTAGAAAGAGTCAGTGCTTTTCTGCAAATTTTCCTGATTTAAAATAATTACAAACTGCTTTGCACGGACTTTTACACACCGACGGAGATCTCCATGTTTACAGGACATGTTGGTGGTTGATAGATGGCCTGGAAGTACAAGATAGAGGCAGATGTATGAACAAAAATAAACTGCCTTCTGCCCGATAGGAAGAGAATGTTTGTTTTTTATTCTCCAGAAGGCAGAGGTTGGTCAGTAAGAGGAACAATAGCTAAAGTAAGCTTAAAAGTCAAGCCAATAGCTACAAACAAAGCCTGCACCCTCTGTTCCACACCGTGATGAATCTAATTGTCCAACATTCTGAGCCCAGATGCCGCCATCTGGCATCGTCGGCTTTCAAAGCTCCAGGCCCTGATCAGAAAGTGACCTCTGTTGTAATTCACCCCTCAGTTCCTGAAGAGAGGGTAGGCGATAGCTCACACATACCAGAGCTCCAAGCTGACGCTGTAAACTGATAGCGCCGGTCTTTTAATAATTTGGGTCCACTCATCTGAGTTGTTTAAGAGTAACACTTTAGACCATTCTTACAAATATTAGTCATTTTAACATTTAAATGTTAAAATAATGCATTAACATTGAGTGTATTAAATATTTAACCTTTTTTTATTTAGATGACAGCAGTAAAAAAAAATAATTAAAAAAAAAAAGACAACCATTTTGAGTTTGATTTTACAAAAAGGTTTTTTTTTTCTTTTCCCAATCAGATCTTCCAAATATACATATAGTACACAATTGTTTGTTTCAAAGCTAGAAAGAGAGAGCACATCACTCTCATTTTAGCCCTCGGATCTTGCTCCACACTTGATTTAGAACTGATTTCAAAGACATTTTAATTACATACACAGCTCTTAATGGTGGATAATGGTGTTATCACCTTCACCTTCAAAAGGGTCTCATCACTAAATGAAATTGCTTGTATTACTCAGTTGACACAAGCGGCATGCAGCGATGATGTTCAGCACAAAAGTTAGGTTTCCAAACGGAAGGGGATGGGCCAAGCAAAGGGGGGGGAGGGGCTGAGGAGAGAGGGGCGAGGCCTAATGAAATTGAGCGCACCAACATTGACTTTGCTTTTCTTCACATAAATCGGACTTACAATACAAAAGAAATAACAACAGCAAAAAATGATGGTAAACAAAATAAAACCATAGACATTGTGGGGAATGCAGTATAGCTCTTCAAACATTATTTTCAACATATAGTGTCCATTGTCCTGTGGTCAGAATATATAAAGGAAGACAGAGATGCCCTATTCAGTCCCTTATTTGTGAATTAGTACGACAAAAATCTGTTCCAAAGACTGTTTTTATTTTCACTCATCAAATAGGCCACAGGATAGGTCAGGATTTTCCTTGAACCATGATTCTATTGAAAAAAAATTTTGTTTCTTTGAATTTTCCAGTTAACAGTATAATTGTCTTGGCAGCCATAAAAGCCAGGTTTAATATTTTCCTATTTTCCTTTGACCTTATCTGTTCAATCTTTTTTCCCTTATCGGCTGACCAGCGGACATGCTCAGATATTAGTTTCAAGTAATCTCAAAATGCAGCGAAACACTCCAAAAACAATTTACAGCAGGGCAGTGCCACAACATGTGAATCAAGATCCCTACTCGTTCGCAACCATGCAAACGTAGGTCAGCAAGACTTGAGTCTATCTTTTTAATTTCAATGGGAATGATGTAAGCAGGGTGAAGGATCTTCAAGTGTATAACTCTATTTCGGGCTCATTTGAAAATTATTGAAGAGTCTCGTCATACTTGCTCCCAATCTGTGGAGTTAATTGACATCCTCAAGTTCTGAGCCCACTCGGTCTAAGTCTAAATGAGAAAATGAATAAAAATGGGGATTTGAAGAGGAGTGAAACATCATCTTATATAGACCTGAGACAGTATCTCTTCTTAATGCTAACGATCTGAAATGTTTATATATTTTTTCGTAATTATAATTAAAAAAATTGTTTGGAAAATTATAAGAATATAGAATTTAATTTAATTTATTTTAAAAAAAATGCTATTCCAACATATTCAAATAAATTGCTTAATTTGTAGGTGGCACAGCGAGTAGTAGGTTCCAGGTTCTAATCCACCTACCACTGGTCTGCATACTCATGCATGTCATTGTCAAAAAAACATGCAATCTTAGTCTACCTAGACTACGGTTATGCCAACCAATTACATCCCTGAAAAGTCAGGAACATTATGCAACCATTATTACCGGCGCCGCGTCTGCTTCCGCGTACGCCAACTGGTCCCCCCCCCTCCTCTACAGATCCTTCGTGTTAACGGGGGGACTCAAAAACTATGTCACTAAGAATTTTAAAATGTAGACTCATATAAACCTGAGTGCGAACGAGAACTGGAATGATTTCGGGAACAGTCAGTTGTATATTTCCAACACTAGGGGGAGCTTATCTACAAAAGAGCCACGACTTCGCAACCATTGGTCTGATTTAGTCCAAATTTGGTGCAAATGAATAAACGTGAATTGATCTGTCTTATCTGTATCTGTCAGGTTTCTTCCTTTAAGAACACTGCCTGTAACTGAGACCAGCGAGTCTCTGTGTTGCTGCTGGTCATCTGCTTGACCTTGTTCAGCAACACTTGCAATGACTTAAGTGACTATGGCCGTCTTGAGTATTGTCATTTGCTGAAGAGGTCTCTTTATTATCATCTACAGGGACAAACTACAGAGTATGAAGTGTTAACATCTCAATCCTCTCAAAAAATTGCAAGTTTGATGGTAGTCGGTCGGAAATGAGTACGACAAATAAAAAGCCTCACCTTTTGTTTTGCTGCATTTATCAAAACATAACATAACATGGACATTGACAATAACATGGAATTTTCGTAGGTATTATTTAGTCCAAACAACACCTCGCCAAAGGACAGGAAATGTTAATCTGCTTAAAATGGATATTGTGTAGGCAGCCTGCGTTGCAGGCTTTACAAAACGTGCACTTGTTTGTAATATTAATACTTCTAATAATGAATAATGAACATGCGAGAAGTTCCTGAAACGCTTGTAACTAATCTGTTCCTGCTTCCTGTGTATCAGCAGGGTTCAACTGAGAAACAGATGGCTACAAGACTGAAACCACAGACAGATGTAAAGTGAATGCTCCATCATCTGTTGTGCTACTGAGCCCTATTAAAACACAGGGGTCCCCATCTGCAGGTAAATGACAAAAATCACGCTCAAACTGTTCATTCTTACAGTCATAGGAATCGAAAGCTGACACAAGGCAAGAGTAGACGTCTTAGTGTCTTAAGTCAGTGGTGGAGATTGAATTTATCAACAACGCTAACTCAGCAACCTACTGACAGGTTTGAAATAACTTCCTGAACACTGCTTGGATGTTGGTTTTTGCCATAACATTATATGCTGTGTGTGAGTCCATTTTGCTGCTAAAACAGTTTCAAAGGTATGCTGTGCTATCTGGCAACAAGACATTAGCAGCAGGTGATCTATGAGGCGTCCATGGATCAGACTTCTTTGTTCAGCGCATCCCACAGATGGCATGTCCTCTTCCCATAATGAATCCCGCTGCATGTCTTCTCCTGGTAGGTGATGCACGCACACCACCCGTTCACATGATCTGTCGGACAAGGCCACCTCCTTCCATTGCTTTGTGGTCCGGTTCTGAGTCTGACATACCCACTGGAGGTGCTTTTGGCATTGGATAACCGTCCGTAGGTCTGTGATGCAGCCCCATATGCTGTGATGCACTTTGTGTCCTGACACCTCTCTATCAGAACGGACATTAACACTTTCAGCTTTATGTGCCACACTGGTTCTTCTGTGGGTTCAGACACCATGGGCTCAGCTTCACTCTCTATGCCCCTTACTGAGCTTCAGTCATCAATGACGCTATTGCCAGTAAATATTTGTCCTTGCTTGGACCGCTTTTGGTTGGTACGAACCCCTCTGGACTGGAAAACCCACCACCTGCCATTTTGGAGATGGGACTCTCAGTCAGTCCTCTAGATATCACAGTTTGGACCTCTTTCAGACACTTACATGTGCCAATTTTTCCTGCTTCCAGGACATCAACCTTGATGACGAGGTGGTCAATTGTTATATATCTCTAATGGCATAACCATTGTTATCCACTTCACCTGTCAGTGGTTAGAATGGTTGTGGCTGATCAATGCACATTTACCACTGACTCCACTCATCCCCATCCTTGCACATTTATTTTCTGTTAAAGTGTTTGTAATTTTAGTATCTGACATGGAGTCAACAGTCATTCCAAAAAGCCAATATGAAAATCACTGAAGAGGATGAAATTGGAAGCACTCACGGAGCTTAAGGCCTCACAATTAAATAGGCTTTTCCCCTCACAGGCCTCAGAGCTAACTCATTATGAAATGTACTCCCAACAGTCAAAACAAAAAAAAGTTTGAACAAAATCTAACCAGCAGCTTCAGTTTTCTTAATAACTTGTCAGAACAAGTTGTTTCTTCAAGAGATATCCAACTTTTATCATTTTTCATTAGGCCAGTGATGAACTACTTTGACTTGTGTTGAATCAATAAGTCTTTAAACCATTTGCTTAAATTTTAAATACTTTAATTGCTGTAAGTAAAATGGTGATCTCTGCTTTTTGCCAGAGACTGGCTTTACTTTGTCACATGTCCAAATCCGGTGTTTGCGCCATGGCATCAACAAAGAAGATGATTATTATCATCTATATTATTATTATTTTTATTATTATTGAATTCCTGCAGAATCTGTGATCCAGTCCATCTAATTGGGTCCATTTTTAATCACTGAATAACCCACAGCATTTTGCACATCCCAATTCAGTGAGATTTTCTCATATCCTATCTGTATATAAGATCAGGTATACAAGTCAAACAATTAATGTCTGTTTTTTTAAATAGACTTAAGTACATCCATTCACATCTACAATTGGGTGAGGTGGATCATATTTTTCTCCTATTCCTTATTAAATGTGGTAGGCTATGACACATATCCAAGTACTTTATATTGCACCATTTCACACGTACTTATTTCTCATAACATAATCTGATTCTTTCATTGCTGTCAGAAGACACTGGGTAGTTTTTGAGTAGTTGTTGGAAACAGTGCATTCTACTTACCGGTGGGTTTGACTTTAAATGTTTTTTAAACAATGGTAAACTGGATTAGGAGGAGACAGCTATTCACATAGTCATACATACACTAGATATAACATCATTTACATTTGCTCATGCTCACATTCTGGTCTCACGGTATAGGCGGTGCCATACACACTAATAGAACACTGACTGTGCCAGCTCATGACATTTATGAGCAGGCCATAGAGACGAGCAGTCGAGGGTTAGTTTAGGGCTAAGTGCCTGTCTGTAGAACTGAGATAGTGGCAGTCACTTTCTTTAGTCCTCCCACACACACACATACACACACACACACACACAGTCGCTTTTCCATCATGTGATTTCATTCGGGGATATTAGATGGGCTTATATCATTCTATTCAGTCTCTCTCTAACTGTAACCCGGATATGCTCATAAAGTATTTTTTGGCAGTCCAAGTCTCATTTTACTGTTTGTTTCTGTAATGTGTGTTCTGTTATCAGTTCCATGCCTTATAGTAGACTTAATGATGCATCGCTTTATATAAGAAAACTTAATGCTTGTGCAATATCTTAACTCCTTGACCTTTAAGCTTCAGGGATCGGCATCGATTAGGAAGTCAGTATTAGATCACTATTTATTAAAAAAGCTTTCTTTTAAAGATAATGTCTGTATTTGCTTTTTTTCATGGATAGACTAAGAAATAGTTTGGACTAAGGATTGAGGCTCTATTTAAAGGAGAATGCTTGAGACACACTTTGCTGTTGCATAGAGGTGATGGACACTCAGCTCTGCTGTGGTCTCTCAAGAACAAAAAATAAATCTCGTGTTGCACATCACAATTTAATCTTAATCACGATTTTTGAACCCGACAATGAAATTTACATGATTGAGCAATATTAACTGTTAAAATGTTTCGCCCTTACGTTATTCATCTGCAAAAAAAAAAGCACCCCTAAACTACTTTTCGATCAATCAGAGTTGTAACCTGCAGCGCGCTCTAATATGGATAGTTTACGGTCAAAGATGTAAGACGCAGAAGGAAGTAGTCGTCCTTTCAGGCTGATCATCCTCTGCAGTTTCAAAGTTCTTCGGATTTAAGTTGATTGATGTTCACCACAAATTAAGCCAATGCTGGCATCCTGATAAAACACTGTCTTTTGTAAAAAGTTTGTATTTATGAGTAAAATATTAACTCTTAAAGCAAAAAATATGAGAAATAAAACAAATATATCTATGACCTTTCTTGGACATAGTTAAAAATATTTATAGAGATTGTCTGTGCCACAAAAAAACAACTAACATGTCCAACCAGTTGAAATCATGCCACAAACTGCTGTTTTCATCAAATCCAAGTGAAAGTGTGAAATGTTATAGATAGTTTTGTCACATTTTTTGACTGTCAGTAAGCTGATATTTTACATTTCTGTATTTCGGTCAAGAGGAGTTGCTTTGCTGAGTCTTTGAGCTGATGCAGCAGATAGCTGCTGTGCCTCAGGCACAAGCATTGTGAAATATTGCACAGCTAATTTAAAATGACGGCAGCTTCAGTGTCTTGATTTAATTCATATTCTGATACGTAGAGGAAGGAGCGACATGGTTCACCACCTCCAACCACATTCCTGTGTTTATCACACAGATTTCACTATTTCTGGTGAACGCTGTCAAAAAATGTTCAATCTTCAATACATCAAACATTATTTATATAGCGCAATTTACAACAACTGTTGCCTCAAGGAGGCTTTCCAGAAAGAGCAGGTCTAGACCGAACTCTTTATATAATTATCTTACAGAGACCCAGCAGATTCCTCCCTGAGCAAGAACTTGGCGGCAGTGGCGAGAAAAAACTGCCTTTTAAAGGGCAGAAACCTCTAGCAGATCCATGACTAAGGGTTAACACCCTCCTGCAATGACCGGTTGGGTTTTTAAAAAAAAAAAGAGAGAGAGGGATGAAACAGAGACAGAGAGAGAGAGAGAGAAACTGAGAAAGAAAAAGAGAGCGGGGAGGAGAGAGACAGATGGGGGTAAGAAGCAGCAATGATATCAGCTATGATAATCCAATTTCTTCTGCTTCTCCAGAGTCGGGCTGTGGCGGCAGCAGGGATCCCAGGTTGATAATAACAATAAAATGAATATGACATTTAGCAATAACTTAACAAAAATACTATACTATAATAATAATAACAACTATAACAAGAATAGTAATCATCATCATGAGTATATTGTGATAAGTGGACATCAAGCAGGTCCAAAGAAGCAGATACAGTCACTATCCACATGACTTTGCAGGGTGAAAAAGCACAAAGACTCCAGGGAAGAAGTTAGTAAAATGCATTAAAGTTAGAGGGATGTATGAAGAGTCAGAGTTAGAGAGGAAGAGATGCATTAATTGAGATCCCACCGCAGTCTAAACCTATAGTAGCATAGGTAAGAGCTAGCTTGGGCCAGCCTAAATAATAAGTTTCATCATGAAGTTCCCCCTCTCTACATTTAAGATGTAGAGAGGCGGAACTCGGAAAAAAAGCTCAGAAAACTCGCTCAAAAATTCGGAGTATGGGCCATGAGCCCGATTGCCGGTTGATGCTTCCAGGTTGGTTTTGTAAGACTGAGATTAACGCTTTCAAATTAGTTACATTCATACCGGGTCTTTGGTCTTTAATCAGATATCTTTAAAGCATCTTGTCAAATTGGCTATTGTGAATGAACGCGACTTTGGCTATCCCTGGTGGGACTGAGCCCAACTCAAAGTTAAATAACTAAAATATTAAAATATATCCACACACTAGTTCATTAATCGCGCATTTTGTCTACATGGTACACTTGTGGATATAGTACCAGTTCCAGTCAGCTGAGGATGAACCACAAATAGGGGTTACATGAGGTAGCACAGAATTTATCAGTATTTGTATTAGTTCAAACAACCAAACCAAGTATCCATGTTTAAACTAAAGTATGTTTTGGCCACAAATTGATATGCGTTGATCAGAATTGCTCTGTTTATTATTTATCAGAATACTATTTACTCGTGATTGACCTTCAGAGAATACATTTCCGTAAGATTTCAAGTCTTTATGTATTACACATGTTCCACTTAACCCCTATTTTCTTCCAATAAATGCCAGAATTACATTTCATTGTATTTCATTTCACTTTTGACAGAAAGATGGGAGCCTATTTATTTGTCTTCTATTTTATAAACCCATTTCATATCAGTCTCGGTGACAGAGAGTTGACAGCGAGCCTTTGAAGCGACTATCTTCCACTATAAATAACAGTCTATGCTCGAGTGGTAAAAGAAACTTGACGGTTAGTGGCGCATCAGTCAACTGTTCTTAAGTTCTGAAGAACATAGCACAAATCTCGACAACTAGATTTGCTTCAGTAGATGTAGTATTTCATATGAAAGCACAGCTAATCAACTTATGGCTAGATATTGAAATTTATGGCCCCATATAGTAAAGTATAGTGTCAGAGTCAAGAACTCTCTCCTTTTTCTGGGAAGACTAATCTGACCTACAAATATATATACTAATTAAACAACCAAATCCGACCTGATCCACAAACTGTGTGTATTATGATCACAAATGTAAGGAGTGAAGGCTGAGACGAGACAGTGTAGTGAGTGTGTGTTTGTGTGTGTGTATAGTTTGCCTTTCAAGTTTCAGGCAAGTTCCAAGTGACTGTGATTGAAACCAAACAGATCTCATCTCTGCTCAGGTCAGTGGAGTCACAAGTCCAGTCAAACATAATTCAATCCAGTCTAACTCCGCTGTTAATGACCTTAGATTGGCTCGACATTCTTTTTTTGATCTATTACTTATTTGACTGCAAACCACCAGAGGCATTTCATTTTTGGATTTTGCATGTTTTCAAAGTGTTTGTATCTGTGTCATTCTGTATACTCCAGTTTCCTCTCAGCGTCCTACGTAATGCAATATAGGAGAATTGATGACTAACTACATCCCTTAAAAGTCAGGGATGTTATGGAATCGTCGTAGCTGCCGCCGAGACCGCATATCCTTCGTGTTAACACGACGTGGCAACGTTTCATGGATCATTTTCAAATTTTATACGAACATAGACCTTAGTACAAAAAAAAATTTGAATGATATCGGGAAAGGTTGGTTGTATACTTCTGACACTAGGGGCAGCTTAGCTCTAAAGGTTTTCGGGGGGAATATTTTCTCAACAAGGGGTCCGATTAAGTCCAAATTTGGTGCATATGAATCGACTCAAGGAGATCTGACTATTGGGCTTTGTGTTATACTCTAATAAATCATATTCTACTCACTAGGAAGAGCTTTTTTTTTTCCCCCTTTTTTTTTTACAAAGGACACTTTTTCGGACATAACCTCTGAACCATTTACCGCATTTATTCAACATTTGGTGCAAATGAATTGACCGAGAAGGTTGATCTTGTATATGTCATATTACCATCAAAAGAGTCACATACTGTAACTTCACATTATTTTAGGAGTTCAATCAGGGGGATTGTTGTACAAACGTAGGGGATTTGGGCCTTTTGGAATAAAACCTTATTGTCGGGGACCACAGCAGAGGCTTAGTTTAGTATTTGCTATGGTGTGAGTGGTTCTTAGTCCTTTACGAACTGGCACAGTTATGAACTGGTAACATGTCCAAGATGTGTCCCGAGTCTCATCCAATGTCAGTTTGGATTGGTCCAGGCATGCCATGGATAAGCAGCTACAGAAAATGGATGGCTTTTTTGCTTTTAAAGTCTTTCATCATCTGGCTGATAGGGAGAAAATGTTGCTCTCAGTCTCAGCCTCTCGCTCTCTATGGCTGAAAGTCAGTCAAGAACACCTAGAATTCAGTCTCCCTGAAACTATCTTTCAGTTCAAAACAGCTGTAGCCAAAGGGAAGCAAGCTGTGAAGGATTCTTTTTTGCATAATGCAATCTAATTTTAGATAATGTATTAAATTTGTTGTGGATCTTCTCACATGTCTTATAATGTCTGTGGCTTAAGAGCTAGAGGAGTTCACTCATTAGTGGTTTTATCACTGATGCCTGCAGTTTACAAGTCAAAGTCCTTGGGAAAGCTACTGAGCTCAATAATGTCCCACTGGTGTTGAAGTGCTTGAATGAAATGTAAAGTAATGAGCAGATGGGACCTTATGTCGTAGTCTCAGCCACCAGTGTGTGTATGGGTGGTATGCTGGTTTGTGCCCTATTTGGAAAGAGCTGTTTGAAAAAAGTATTTTACTCATCAATTTTCCTAGTTTGTGACGCTGTGAATCCCTCACAAATTAACAGAACTGGCTGCCCTCTTACCTTTTATTTTTTCTGTCGTGATGTTTGTCTGAACATACCTGTCTTTTCTAGTAGTATTCCCAGATCTGGTTGCAGCACCCTGACTAACTTGGCAGAATGTTTTTTTTTTTACCACTGTTGCGATATTTTAAAACCTAATCTAGAGATACGAATATAATTGGCCAGAGACAATATATTCTTCATCTCTGTCTTTGTTTATTTAAGCTATCATTAAAAAGGCGATTCTTATTTTCAGCTGATTATACACAAACAAAAATCTATTGGTGACTATTATTAATCAAAAAGTGAACCCTTAATTTTCCATACTGTACCTTTAAGTGTCATATCTGACTTAGTTGAAAATCACATGAACCGATAATTAACTAAAACTTAGTACAAACCTTTTTATTTTGAAATTATACTGATGTTTTTTTTACCTTGAAATTTTCTTTATTTAAAGAATGTTTACACTTTATTTTTGATAAAGGCTTAATTTGCTTTCTGTGGGAATTAATGTGTCTTCTAGCTTTTAAGTTCAAGTATTTCAGCTAAATATGATCTCAACAAAGCTGTCACGTATAGACTAATTAGGTTCATTGGGACTTTTTGACATTTTCCAATTTATTTTGCCAAAAGTTTATACTTTAATTGGAAAAAAAAAGAGTTTACCACATATTATGACAGTAAAACTCTTCAGTTAGAATTATTTTAATATAATGGTATTTTCAAATTAGTTTTTTCTTACAGTCTTAATTCAGTTGAACAGCTATCTTCAAATGCATGCTGCACTATAACAGTTAAAAAATAAGTCTCTAAATTATCCTATGCTATTATTGCAAGTTGTTATGACCACATTATTATTATTGTTTGTCATTTAAGTTTTACAAACAACTTGACACTATACATGGGAATTGAGGAGGTTAAAAATCTGTACAACCACTAAAGAAGATGCAACACTCTTTTAATGTAATTGATGATTTCTTTTACATTTTCTTTTTTAATGAATAACTAGTTTACCAAGAACACTGGTCATTGTTTGAGGCTTCAACTGCAAAATAAGTAGAAGATCCATCTCTAATGCAACCTCAGAAAGAAAAAAAGGTGAATCATTTCTGTATATTGTCATGCAGAACCAAAAGAAATCGTATGAGGAGTGCAACTAATTTGTATTTAAACATGCCTCACAGAGAGGGATGGGCTCACTCCAAATATCAGCTTTTCTTTATTGTTAATTTTCACTACAAGCTGTATGAAACTCATGTTAGTGCTGATAAAACACCAGGATAGCCTGGTTTTGCTGCTTGATAAAAAACGCTTCTAAAGGTAATTGTAAATAGGTACTTTTATTAATTGAAATATTATGATATCATCTCCAAATTTAGTGGTTATTCTATATTATAGAAAAGATGAGGACATTCAGACGTTGACTGGTTGATGCAGATCAGCAGATGACATAACTGTACATAACTACAACGTCTTTAACTTCTTGTGATAGAAAAAACACTATGAACAACAATACAGCCACTTCTTTGACCGCAAGCTACCGCACCTTCTGAGTGTCATGGACTCCAGACAAACCTGGCCTCTGATAGACTCACCTTCAAGAGGGTTGCCTTGCTGATATGACACTTTTCCTACATTCTGTAAGTTAAATGCAATTTTAGTTTTATGATAATCAAGTTTACCAGGAATGACCGAGGGCTGCTGGGTATTGCGTTTAATCAACAGATGACTGATCTGAGAAGATCAAAAAGAGCACTCAAGAGAGTTTTTGAGTTTAAAGTAGATCAAAAGCTTCAAATTGCATGTGGAAAGTTGAGGCCTCTAAATATTAAAGCTTGTAAGGTGATTTTTTTTTGTATATAGATATATTTTGATGTTTGAAAGAATAGAAGTAATACCTGGAACAATATCAGGTAGCAAGAACAAAGATGACATTTACTTTTTGAACAAAATTTCAGGTCAAAAGAAATCATGTAAATCAGGGGTCATGAACTCTTACTGCAGTGGTTAGCACTGTCACTCACGGCAAAAAGGTACCGAGTTCTCGTCCACATCTGCAGACTTTTCCGTGCAGCGTTTGCGACATAATAAGTTTGATTACCATCTAATAGGTAAGTACCTGTAAAATCACATGGTCCAATGAATCCCACATTACCAATGCTGTGATGTCTTTTGGCTGCAGTGAGTTAACAAACGTGGCCAGAGCTGCATCTATTCAAAACAAGGGAACCTCACAGCAAGAAGGTTCTTGTCTCAAATCCACCTGTTCTCCCCGTGTCTGTGTGGGTTCTCTCCGGGTTCTCTGACTTGGTGACTCTAAACTGCCCGTAGGAGTGAATGTGAGCGTGAACGATTGTCTGTCTCTATGTATGAACTGGTGACCCGTCCTAGGCGTACCCTGCCTATCAGCTGGGCTGACATTGGGCTGACATAGGCTCCAGTCAACCCTGCATTAACAGGATGAGGGTTTGCAGATAATGCATGAATGAATGAATACGTTTAAACGTACGTGATGTTTTTACGTCACTATAGCCACTGGGCTTCTACGAACACTATTAAGGCTTTATTCAGGTCAAGGGCTCAGTTGTACCTGGCTTTGTAAAATATCTTTGACTGAGTTACTTGAAGAACTCATTACCTCCTGGCCTCCCTCTGTCGAGAGATACATCGTGCTTCTGAGAGAGGTGGACAGAGCAGTGATGAAGCATTGTTTTAAGGATATCAACTTTGGGGGCTGTACAACGTGGATAGTCTCTCCTGTGAGCACTTACGCATTCAACTTTATTGTGCCACTGGCTCATTGTTCCATGATGTGTGTGTGTGTGTGTGCAGTTCAAGTTGAAACAAGAGGGGAAAGATAAGTCATTCGGAAGATGCGCAGCGGAGCAACGGCAGTCTTTTCGGAAATACTGCAGAAAGCAGAACTGCTCTCTTTCACTAACGTACTTCTTCCTTTCTTTCTCAGGTAATCACTTTTTCTCATTCAAGCTTGAGCAAAGACCGGCCCAGAGAGAGAGAGAGCTGGAGGGTGAAAGTGAAAGAGAGATTGAACCATTGAAAGAGTAATACCAAATTCTGGGCACCATTGATTTAGACAAATGCCGACAGCTCATGGCGACAATGGCACAATAAGGACAATTTCCACGAGAATAAATGCAGAACAGTTTTGTTTCAAATCTGCAAGATTTTATGTGTGGAGATAGCAGTGTGCATTTCTGGGTCTAAACACAGTGTCCAAAATTACCACCCACATATCTATTTTTCATCCCCCCACTAAGACATTCCAATTGGTATTATTGTTGGTGCGGCTGCTGCGGAGATAACCTTCTTTATCAATGCTAAAAGCCAGAAACAGTCATTTCTCCTTTTGTCTCTGGCTTCCTTGCATTTTCTCCTGGCTGCTGGTGTTAGTTAGCGACATTCTGGTTGCAGCTTTGTCTGAATGCAAGAACTAACCACTACAATGGCAGTTTTAATGAGACACTCTGATTTGAAAGCAGAGGAATCTGCATCTCTATTACTAAGTGATCTTATCAACAAACTAATGTTGTGGAAAGAATGAGCCCTCTCAGGTTCAGGTGGTGAAGGTTAAGACATATCGAAGCGGTAACAGAGCTCTCTTCAATGAGTGAATACCTGTTTCTTTTGCTCTTGTTTACCTCAATCTTTATCTCTATTTTTCTTCACCTAATGCTCTATGCCTCCTCTCTCAACAAAGCTTCTTCTGCAGGGCATAAGTTCCACAGATGCTCCATCTCGACCGGAGGATAGTTACCAGGAATAAACAAACCCCGTTCCTCTTTTGCTTCTGCAATTGCAGATGTGTTTCCTCGGTGCCGTGAATCAAACCTTAATTTTCAGGGAAAAATCCTCCCCAGTGAAAGAGCATAAAGCATTGTGATAGCATTGCTTATTGGGGACCAATATAAATGTTGCTGATGACATTTGTCTTCTGCTGTTAGACAGTGCAATCAATATTTATCTGATAATGATACGTTTTAGCTGAAAAAAAGGTCCATTCCAGTCATATATGTGTGTCTCTGTGTATTTGTGTGTGTGTGTGTGTGTTTGTGTGTGTTTGTGTGTGTTTGTGTGTGTTTGTGCCTCTCTTTTCCATGCAGGCCCATTTCTCAGCAAAGATTGTAATTAAAGGGGCTCGATCAGGAGGACGGCAACCAAGAAACAATCAGACTCTCATTTGGTGGTGTGTGAGTGTGTATACGCATGTGTCAGCGTGAGGGTACGTGCATGGTAAAATGTGTGTTGACACCGAGAAGGAATCCATTTTTGAAGGCTTAGCCCTCACACTCCCTCTCAATTTGTCTTTCCAACACCCTGCCTCCACGCTGCGATGGCTGCGTCGCTCTCTTATTCATCCACGTCGCGTCCGTCCTTATCATTCATCCCTCTTCTCTTCCTTATTTCAGACCGACTTCCTTTGCTCTACGTATACAGAGCTGCCTCAGAACTCTCAGGTGGTTCAAGTCCATTACTTTGGGAGATAGAAAAACACTGCTGAGGTGTTCTGATTGAGGCCTATTAAAATTCATAAGCTGTGGAATAAGGCCAGAGATAAAATATATAATAAAAAAAAAGAGGAGCTATGAAGGGCAGAGTGGTGTGTGTTGATTTTCATGTGTGCATGTGTAGGAATCTGTCTTGCGTTTATGAGGAAATAGAGGAAGTGGGTAAAGAGAATAAGAGTGATAAACGCTTGGTGATCCCAAGAGGCTTTTACCACTTTAAATTATCTCCATACTTCTCTCATCTTCCCCTTGTCTTTTTCTGGTATTTCCCCTCAATCTTTTCAGTTTGACAATACAATGCTAAGGACTATAGTCTATATTGTCCTTTATTATTCACCCCACATCCATGCACAATGCGGCAAAATAGTTCATGTAGGAAATAATCTGCTTCGTTAAGCCTGTAACTCCTAATAGAAAAAAAGTATTCCCCACAGATTTTTATAGTTACGGAGGAACTTACTCAAGATTAGCAGACATTCACAATGTTCACGTCCACACATGAAACGCCTGCTACTTTCAGTTTCTCCCTGCCTCAGCATATAACGCCCACATACGCATGAAGTACATTAAGAGAGAGTGGATCGATAAAGGTCAGAAGTCAATAGAGTACATGCTCTGACTGCTGAAATTCAAATTTCACTGGGAGATAGAAACGAGTTCAGAACTAGACCCGTCCCTCACCCCACCTCAATCTTGTTCCTCTTCCATATCCGCCTTCTCGCAGACTAGACACTCATCCGTTAGCAAAGCTGCCTTCAATGAATTATTATGAAAAACATGGGAATGGAAGCCAATACTTCCAGATAGCTGCTTAAACAGAGCCAAAATGACTACGTCTTCCCAAACCAAGTTACGGCAAAGATGTAGCAGCTGGCAATCCTCTCATTGAGTGTGATATGTTAGGCCCGGTCCAGACTGCAAAATATTTTTATCTTTAACACTGATTCACCTTGTCACATCAGTTGCTGACAACACAACAAATTTGCAATTTGGGAACGTCAATTGACCCGATGTCAATGCTGGGTAGTAATGGCCAAGGACGCATTGTGTTTTGGCCAATAATGCTCTTTATTACTCTATGATATTCTGTAAATAAAATATTGAAAAGGTAGGGGTATGGCTGCCACATTTCATCAAGCCTTTTTCTTCTGGATCATTGTTTTTGCTACCACAAATTAAATCCAGAAGTCTTCTTATCCACTCAAGAAAGAGGCTGTGTGCCGCGTGAAAAAATCCTCACATGCTAGACTTTTCCTAACTGGTGTCGAGGAGCGTCCCAACATCGCAGTTTGTTGAATGTGACGTACTACAAGACCCGATGGTCATATGTATTCTCCACATTGGGGTCCGAAGGAAGAAATTTGTCAGAAACAACCAGATCGTTTTAAAGTCGGGCCACAATTATATAGTCAGAACTGTCGCAAAAAGATGCAGAAAAGTTAGTTCATGCATTTGTTACTTCCAGGCTGGATTACTGTAATGCCCTACTAGCAGGTAGTCCCAATAAGTCTCTGAAGCCCCTCCAGCTGACCCAGAACACTGCTGCAAGTGTGCTGACCAGAACCAGGTTAAGAGAACATATCTTTTCCTCTGTACTTCATGAATGCTGTCTCACTGTCAGATTCCACCCGGAGGAGAGGCACAGACTGTATGGCAACTAACTCATTCAATTATCATCAACAGTCAAAGCCAACATAACATCAAATAAAATAATTGCAAAGCAGAATTTCAGAAGTTTTAACATCTTGAAAACTTTGAATGCAATTTGAGTTTCATAGTTCTTTGTGTGTAACACGGCTGCAGCGTTCTGTCGGGCTCTATGGAGAGGCAGAGACTGCTGTCCACTTTCCATCTTCTCACTTACCAGATCTTCACCACCTGTATAGATTGTGCGAGGTCAGGAGGTAAAACAGTGACAGCTCCCACACGTCATAACACTCTCCATTTTTATTCAGCGTCCTCATTATAATACACTTAAAAAACTTGACTTCTCTCAGAGAGCACAATCCTCCACGGCAGCTTAGTTTGCCCACTATGTTATTGCGCCTGGAGGTTTTATGATACCTATACCCTCATATTACAACTCATTGACCATTTAAACCTCACTCTTTAATTTGGAATCACTTTGGTATCATTTTTGCTGAGATAGTTATTCAAGGGCAGCTCTGCGGTTTGATGGGTAGCTCTTTTTTTCTCACATCAAGAAGGTTCAATGTCCTTTTGGGCCTTTCTATGCGGTGTTTGCTGCAGCTACCACCCACAGACCAAACAATTGTGTAAAGTGAATCGGTGGCTCTAAATTTCCCCTGGGTGTGAAGGTGAGCATGAATGGTTGATTGTCTCTATATGTTGGCCTTCTGATTAACTGATGACTTTTCCATGTGAATCCTGTCTGTCACCCAATGCCCGCTGAAATAAGCTCCAGCAAGTACAGGGAAAGCAGTTGTTGAAAATGGACGAATGAATGGGTGGGTAGTTATTCAAGAAAGAAATAATACACAGAGGTAGATTTCTCAGGATCTTCCAAGTGGATCCAGATCAGATCAGAATTGATAAGAGGCAAACTTCATGGGGGATGTCATTATGCATGATGGTCGAGGTCACCACCAAATTGTGATGGTTTTTTTGGGGGGCATACTCCGCCTCTCCACATAAATTCATCAGCATTTGGTGAGGGATTGTGTTTAGTGATCGATCCATTTGCATGTGAATTCCCAGGATCAGGATAGGGAGTATCTCCAGATCTCATGGTTCCGATTTAGTCCAGTTTGGTGCATATGAATTAACTCAAGGAGATCTATCTCGTAAATATCCTATTTTACTGTGATAGCTCATATTTTACTCACTAAGGGGAGCTTTTCTCATGAAAAACTATGTTTTCTGGACATAACTAAAAAAAACATTTCATAAATCATTTTAAACGAACTTGATTGATTTTAGGGAGAGCTCGGTCATATATTTCTGACACTAAGGGGCTTTTGGACCATCATTTCTCCATCTTTTAAATTTTGTGCATATAAATCAACTCAATGTGATCTGGTATGTATATATCATGTTTTACCCATATTTGAATCTATTAGTTCATATTTTACTCACTTTGGGGAGCTTTTCTTCAACTAAAAATAAATATGAAAATAACTTTACATCTCAGTTGACGGGTTCAATCGGGGGGATTGCTTCTATGATGAAGGGGATTTGGGGTGTGTAGCAGTACAGTACACAGTATAGGCTACTGTTAACTCTGTGGAAGCCAAAATGCTTCATGAGGGATGCACAGATTTCCTCTGCCGGTTGGCTGTTAGTGGACTATGTTCCATGAACTAACTGTGTCATTCCATGAATTATAATATGACTATATGAAATCAAGATATATATAGGTCTATGTGTCGTTTCTACTCCAGTCCCCTTGCTACAGCACACTATGTAGCCTTTGGCAACAATATACCTCGTTTCTCCTCCTCTCATTGACTGCCGCATCACAGGCACCTCCTCCTTGCCAAAGCTTCTGTAACTCCTCCCTCTTTCCCTCTACATTATTGCGATCACGCCATCTGGGCTTGACATTAACATTTTTTCAGTCCCAATCGTTCTAAGTGGATTCAGGTGGAATAAAGACGGCCTGTAATATATCGAACCAGAGTGAGAGTGGGATGCATAGGGAGAGGTAAGGCGAGCAAAGGGGAGGGGGGAAGGAAGTGAAGAAGAGCTGAGATTGATGATTGATCCAAACAGGCTGCACTGAAACAGTGACAATAAACAGAGAGAGGAAGGAGAGGGAGAGATGACAAAACATATGCTGCTCTGTCTACACCATCAATCTAAAGTTGTAAGCTCACCTGGAAATTGTCAGGCAATAATGCATTTGTGTCAGTGTGAGTGTGTGTGTTTATGTGTGTGTGTGTGTGTGTGTGTGTGTGTGTGTGTGTGTGTGTGTGTGTGTGTGTGTGTGTGTGTGTGTGGGTGTGTGGGTTGGAGTGACTGGCCGCTACAAAGATGAGTTTCCTCACAACTGATATACATATTCAGAGAAAGTGCGGCACTCCATCATCCCTTTCTTTGCTACGTTCCTCCGATCAGTGACTGAGCTGGCATTGATGCATCTTGCCTGTACGCCAAATGTGCGGTGTTGCCTCCCTCCATCTCATTGCTGTGTTTCTGAATATATGCAATCTTTACAACAGCACCATTTCAAACTCAGTGGGTCCATGGCCCAAACAAAAACAAGACAAGACACAAACATGCAATCTACCCGGGCAATAAACCCCATCGTTCATTTCAAGACATAACAGTCAAGGCCAGGTATCTATCTTATGTTATACCATCCATCTGAAAAAATATATATAAATATGATAATAAACCAAAAAATTTGTTTTTGCGTGCGTGGTTCAAATTTAGAATATACAGAAAAATTTAATTATTGATTGTGATATACCTTCTAAAGGTAAAAGTAGGACCTTCAACAATCAAATATTCATCCATCAATTCATCTCCGATTCATTAAAGCGTGAATATTTCCAACTGTTCCATGTTGGTCTCTGTTTTGCTGGTGCAGTTAAATCAGTGAAATGGGAGTTTTTTCATGTACCGCCTCATGTACAAACTTTCTCTGCGAGCCCATGTCCTCTGCCTGCAAGAGTCTTTTCAAATTTCCTTCCCTCATAGACCTTATTGAGTAGAAAAAGAGGAATGATTTTGGGAATCTTTGGTTGTATATGTCCGACACTAGGGGGAGCTTTATCTCCAAACATTTTTGGGCCATTATTTCTGCACCGTTGGTCCGATTTAGTCCAATTGGTCCAGATTGGTGCATGTGAATAGACTCAAGGAAATTTAGATTGTATTTTTCATACTTTATTCTAATTGGAAAAAAAAAACACCAGTTTTTCGACAAAAGTTATTAAAAATTTGTTCAATTTGTTCCAAATTTGGTGCATATGAATACGGAGATCTATCTAGCATTTATCATATTTTATTCTAATAGTTCTTAGTAATGTTACTAAGCAGAAGGAGCCTAATTTCTTTATGACATCTATTAACAATGAATCCTCCATATCATAGCAAAGTTACCCACGGAGTTCCCCAGGGATCTATGCTTGGGCCAATATTATTCACATTATATTTGCTCCCTTTAGGCAACATTATAAGGAAACACTCCATAAACTTTCACTGTTATGCAGATGACACACAATTGTACTTATCAATGAAACCAGGTGAATCTAATCACTTATCCAATTTAGAGGCGTGTCTCAAAGACATAAAGACTTGGATGACCTCCAACTTTTTATTATTAAATTCAGATAACTGATGTTATTGTGCTGAGACCCAAACACCTTAGAAACAATTTATCTGATGATATATCTACTCTGGGTGGTATGACCTTGGCCTCCAGCACCACTGTGAGGAACCTGGGAGTGATCTTTGATCAGGATATGACCTTTGATTCCCACATAAAACAGATTTCTAGGACGGCCTTTTTTCATCTGCGTAATATTTCTAAAATACGGCTTATTCTGTGGCAAAAAGATGCAGAAAAGTTAGTTCATGGTTTTGTTACTTCCAGGCTGGATTACTGTTATGCACTACTAGCACGTAGTCCCGATAAGTCTCTGAAGCCCCTCCAGCTGATCCAGAACACTGCTGCCCGTGTGCTGACCAGAACCAGGTTAAGAGAACACATCTCTCCTGTATTAGCTTCTCTTCATTGGCTCCCAGTAAAATCCAGAATCAAATTCAAAATCCTTCTGCTCACTTACAAAGCCTTTAACGGTCAAGCACCAACGTATCTGAATGAGCTCATAGTTCCATATTGTCCAACCAGAACACAGCACTCCAAGCATGCAGGGATACTGGTAGTCCCTAGAGTTTCCAGAGGTAGAATGGGAGCCAGAGCTTTCAGCTATCAGACTCCTCTCCTGTGGAAATATCTTCCAATCTTGGTTCGGGGGACAAAAACCCTCTCTATATTTCAAAGTTGGTTTAAAACTGTCCTTTATGATGAAGCTTATAATTAAGGCTGGCATAAGCTAGCTATTAGCTATGCTGCTATAGGTTTAGACTGCTGGGGGATCTCCCATGATGCAATGAGCTTTTCTCTCTTCCTCACTCACTGTCCCTCTTTATCCATCCCTCTCACTTTAATGCATGTTAATTGATTAATGCATGTTACTAACTTGACTTCTTCCCTGGAGCCTTTGTGCTTTCTCGCCCTGTAAGGTCACATGGTTGGTGATTGCATCTGCTGCTGTGGACCTGCTCGCACCATGTCCAATGATTTCAAGATGCTCATTATGATGATTACTGTTATTATTATTATAATTATTATTATTATTATTGTATAGTATTTCCCCATAAGCTATTGCTAAATGTTAAATTACTATTAATGTTATTATCAACCTGGGATCCCTGCTGCTGCCATGGCCCAACAATTGAGAGGTTGAAGAAAGTGTATTATAGCTGATATCTTTGCTGCTATTTCCCCCTACTCTCTCTCTCTCTCCCTCTCTCTGTCTTTCTTTTGAAACCAAACCCGTCATGGCAGTAGGCCGTCCACCCTGAGTCTTGGATCTGCTCGAGGTTTCTGCCCATTAAAAGGCAGTTTTTTCTCGCCACTGTGCTTGCTCACGGAGGAATTTGTTGGGTCTCCTGTAGATAATTATATAAAGTTTTCAGTCTAGACTTGCTCTTTCTGGAAAGCACCCTGAGACAACTGGTGCTGGGAATTGGTGCTATATAGATAAATATTGATTGATTCTTTAAATGAACTCCTCAAATTAAATACGTAGGTTTGTCTGAAACACAGTGTTTTTTTGTAAAGAAAGCTCCCCCTAATGAGTAAAATATAAAATATTAGAGTAAAATACAGGATCGATCTTCTCTTGTCGTCCATGTTGCGTCCATTCATATGTTAAAAATATGGAAAAAATGGAACCAACGGATGAGAAATGTTCGGCCGAACACTTTTGAAATAAGCTCCTCTTAGTGTCAGAAAAATTAAACTATCCTTTCCCAAAATCAATGCAGTTCTTCCTCGCACTTAGGTCTATGTGTGTATGAAATGTTGTCCCGTCAGAATGCTCCCATCTGATTAAATTATGACTACTAGAGTACATTTTCAATGAACTACTTGAGTATATTATTAAAATACTAGTACATATAAATTATGGCCCAGAACCGACCTTTCAGGCACATAGCCTAAGATTAACTCTGGTCCAGTGTATCAAATGATCATTCATTTTTCATATTGTACATTGTCCCACCCTTACAAATAAACAAATAAATGAAATAAGAATACATGAAATACACCCTTGTTGTTGAGGAGGACATCCAGGCCTAATCAAAAATGTAGAAACATTCTTAGTTTTAACGTATTATTATGTTACGTATCGAACATTGTAACAAAGGTAAAATTGTCGTTCAAACACGATAATTATGAGACGTCTGTCTCCAGCCCTTCCAAAATTGAGTTCAGTGGTCTAAAAAAAGTTGGTGTCGTTAAGTGTTTACACAAACTGAGCTTTGGAATTAAACTAAATATGCTCACCATGCTCAAAACAGATAACGAAACTATTTAAACTTTTCTTTTTTTTAATCATTGTTTCTCAAGCGTTGATATTAATTCCTGTTTGTATGTTGCCAAACATGTTTACTGAAGTCAGTTTCTCCTGTTAAACTGAACGTGACTGATGAATCTGCGAACTCTGCGAGGATTTAAAAAGAAAAAGAAAAACTGTAAAAAATTTATTCCAAGATTTCCTGGATCCATAACCGGGGCTGTAAAAAGACAAAGTGCTGTTGAGGACAACTGAAGTGTTTCTTCAATTTATGCTTGTTGTGTAAATCACCTTCAGCCCAAAAAGCTCTGTTGGAGAAGAGTTTGAAAGTGTATGAATCATTTTATCAATACAGGGTGTAAAAGCAGGTCGTAGTGAGAGAAAAGCCGCAGCAGTTGAAAATGGAATGGCACTATGATTAAAAGTGCTGTTTGGCTTATTACCACTTATTCAGCCTGCTGTGCTCCAAACACAGGAGCTGAATATCTCTTTTTTCTCAAAAAAAAAAAAAAAAAGAATGTCTTTCAAGCTTAATAATGTTTTGTCCGTACAGTAAAGACTATAATTTACAGTTAATGTATCACATCCAACTAACGACACCACATGTTTAACAAAGACAACACAGCTCTTTGATAATGCGTCAGTAAAACACCATTCATCTCTCTGTGTCACCCTGTAGAAGGCACTGAGCACTAACAAGTTAAATCAATAATGATTAGGAACAAAAGAAGAAAACAGTCTTAAATCAAGCGTCCCATAGTGTGCTAAAAACCCCCTTTTGATCAGAATCCACCCCTAATGCTCGATTAAAAATGACTCTACTTGTTATGTTTCATTATGTAAGCGGGGGAAAAAGTGGAGGAAAATGAGGGGTAAATGAAGGAGAATGAGGAGAAAATCTATCATAATTAGCGGCGGCATAAAGAATGGTAGTGTGTGTCTTTTTTATAGATGGCTGCTAATTGAGAGGAGAGTAGAGAATGGATCCTGCTGTGTATTAGCTTTTAATTACCATAAATGAAAGCAAAACACACACATACAATAATGAGCGTGTGTGTGTGGACCAATACCCACACACACACACATACTCAGAACGGCAAAACTTTTTTTTTCACATTCCAGGATTAACACACAGACACACACAAGCGCACATTATGTACGCACACTTTGTTCAAGGTTTTCAGTCTCTAGACGGCCTCACGGTTTTTAGTGTGTGCCTGCCCCTGGCGAGTTCATTACTTCTCTTTGGAGGCTTGCATGCTCAGAATCTTACCCTGCTCATTATAGAATAAACCAATGTTTAACAGCGTAATTATTACATGTATCATACCACTTGCTGATGGAGAATCTAGCTGAAGAGTGCTTCGATTTTACGCTCGAGGGTCTGCTCTTGATGCAAGCTGAGATTTGTCAGCCTTTATTATATATTTTGGCCTTACAAGTCCAACTGCATCTGCTGAGAAGAACACCATCAACACCAGACAGACATTCATTAAAGCATGTGACAAGATGGCACGGCAGCAGCTGCTGATGAAGACGGGGATCGGCAGCAAAGGGCTGTCGAAATTTGTATGTGGCTGTCGTAGCGACTCGTGATATCAATATTTTAGGGCTGTTGAAAATTTGTTGTACCTGTTTAAGGCGGGTAGAACAAAAAAAGTTGCGGTCAATAATTCCTAAAGTGTATAAATCACATTGTAAGGTTGACCGACGCCAAAGGGGCTTTTAGCAAGGGCGCTCATCGTTTCCTTCATCTGCATGCAAAGTATTTTCTTATCTAGAGGACGGCAGCCAGTGGACCGCAACCTGTCCTGAGGTACATGATGTACACCCCGGCACAGACCTCTCCTCTCTCTGGCTTTATCTATTTCATTTGCTCTCTCTAGAGCTATTGTCAACCATCAGACGCCCTCTGCCTGGATAAGCAGTCTGTTATGATAATCCGGGCAGTTATAATGGTGGATGATATGATATGCAGCATGGCTTTCTCTAAGTCTATAGGAGGTTAATTGACCTCTGTGTCCTTTTCAAATCATTTGCAGGAGATTTGATTGGATGACGACCCAAGCTATAATGATTTTCTAATTGGGCCTGTCCTTTGAATGTCGTTTAGCGATTTCAGGCCAGTTTGACGTAAACCAGCTAAATCTATATGGCATTAATCTCAAATCAATGCATATACTAACGGACTGATGTGGATAGAACCCTTTCATATGGATAGATCATTTGCTTGACTTTATTTGAAGCCACAATCCTCACTCCTATCATAGTTACATAAAAAACTCCGTAATGAGGGTACTTTTTCCCCATCTGGTACCTTGAGGTACTGCAGGTGGTACATTGAATTTCAGTTATGCACAATACCTAAAATAATTTTTTGATAATATATATTCTAATAAACAGAATGACATTATCGGTGTTCTAATTTTGAAAATAAAAAGCCAACATGTTCAGTTAAAAGCCTGATATTGAATGACGCAAATAACCAACATGGTTGAAATGTTGCAGCAATGCAGCTGAAAATATGGAGACAGAGGTTCAAAAGAGCGAAAAAAATTCCATTGCTTACTATTCGATTGAAAATGCCTGGAAAACTGATTGCTACTGTTTGATAACAAAAGATTGTTCTGTCCTGAAGTTCGACTGTAAACATTTAAAATGTAGCTTAACTCGTTGTTTCATGAATTTAGAAGCAGCATAATGCTGTTTTGGATGTCTTGCCTTTTTTTGTACCAAAATGTTGCAATGATGAAGTAACATGGCTGAAAAAAAATCTAATACTATGTTGTATGATATTATTGATGCAAAAGTTTCACTAAAAATAAAGACATTTATGTATTTAATTCACTACGGCTCAGAATGGTACTCGGCTGGAACGGATATTCTCCATGGTTATTGTCATCTTTTTACCAAGTTCAGCTCTCAACACAGAAAAATGTGTCTATATCTGATTTCATGGTGAAGGAAAATCCCCAGCTTCATACTTGGAATTTTTTCTCACACACACCTTTTACATTTACACCAAAGATTCTGCAGGAAGACTGACTGACTCCCTGAAGTTTCAGAGTAGAGAATGGGCTTTCTCCTTAAAGTTGACTAGATGCCGCCACTGTGAAACATCCAGCATGGGTCTGTAGGTGGGTTTACATGGGACACTTTACTCCTATCCAAATTAAACCTTTCCGAAATACAACGTAGGTGGCCTTTTTACATGACCTGTGATCTTTTCCGACCCGGTGTTTACATGCATTGACTCATCTAATCGGAAACAGTTTTCTGACATTCGCAGATGATCCACACTCCAGTTCATAAGGTGGCGATAATGCTACGATGAGCTGGGTGCCGACCATCAACAAGCGTTCAGAGGAAGAATACGACAAAGGCGTTGTGCGCGCGCTGACAAAACTCCGCCAGATAATTACTTCAGGACGATTATCACTCCCCACAAACCTGTATGAGACAGAGTTCATTGTTTTAGAACAAAATAAAACTATAAATGCATTCAACAAAGCATTTATATTTTAATGATGTATTTAGGAATTTCATTATCCTACCAGCAAGTAATGCAAGGGGATATAATGACTGTCTGTCCATCCATCGGCCTCTCCTCCTGTAATCATTTTGTTTGCTCATCAAAATTTCAAATTAATTCAATGTAAATATAAGAATTTTCAACTTGCGAAAAGAGTAATATCAATGTTAGTAACTGCCGAATGTTTTTACGGTGCAATTCTTTTCCTTCCAAAATGTTAGAAATTATTGAAACATCGTCACGACAGAGTTTGTAATCCGTCAAACTTTTGTGGCTCCCGTGATATTTTAAGAATTAAAATTTCTAGATTTTTGTTATCTAACAGCATAATTTCAGACACCTGGTCTGAAACATAACGTCAAACTTTTTTTTAAAATATTTTCCAACAAGCTAGCTCTGATGTCTCGTCTTGTGCCATTTAGAATTGCCTTGCATTGTATTTCCATATATTCATGTTTACATTTTATTCATACTTCACAGTAGGGAAATTAAAAAGGATTACTATTCTTTTAACAAATAAATGGTAGCTGAAAGCTATAGGATTTGTATTTGCTTACGTAAACGAGGGGCTAATTGTTGGGGATTAAGTCGTCGTACTAGCAGTAAAACCGATACAAGCTTTGCTTCATTATTGTTATTTAGAGTATATTGCAGTGCCCTTGTAGAGGACTGAGCAGAAATGTTGGAAATGATGTATGAAAGGTCTTGGCAAGCAGTGAACTTTGAGAATGAAGTGTCTCTCCCACAGTGAGAGTTAAACTTGCAGTGCTGAATAACACCAAGGTTCCCTCTGTCTTTCAAATCCACTGTTAAAAGGCTGCATTCTCTGCTCCAAAAGCCTCTCTAACCCCGCACTAAATCATCACCGCAGGTGTGTCATGTTTTCAATTTAAAAATGCACATGGTCCACCCACACTGCCATCATTCCAATCACTCCCCCCCCCCCCCCCACACACACACACATACTGTAGCGATTACCTATGCTTAGAGTGGAAGCATCCTTTTCAATAATAAACTTACTATTTGTAGGGGGACCATAATTTACAGCCTATACATAAAAATTTGTCAGCTACCCAAATGAATCCTTAGTGCTCCCTGCTTCCATCGACCCAGTCCATTAATCATGCCACTGATAAACACAGGCGTAATCTGATTGTATAATAAGGTGCTGGTATGGAATGCATGGCACATGCTCCTAAAAGCACCCGCCTGGAACCGAACTCTGCCCTCGCCCACATACACACAACACTTGACCATCCGGTGCAGACAATTTACAGCAATTGGCAGTCACGACCGCGGCACTACAGAGCATAAAATACAATGGCTGGAAAGCAACACAAAATGGAATGTCAAGGACATTCTGGGAAAAATTCTGGAATATGAAGCAAGTATTCTATTTGAGAGGATCCACCCCCACACAGATTAGGGCATTGTGATTGATTGTAAAGTATGTTTACTAAATTACTTCTGACAAGGCTAACATACAGCCAGGGATATTCATCTTACACATATTGTCCTGTGTATTTTATTTGTTGGAACATGTGAGTAAGGTTTACATTTGACTATGTCAATAGATCATTCTTCAATGTTACATCATGCAGTGACATTAAAAGGCCGCCATTATCAGCGGTTTATTGCAAAAACTGTTTCCAAGCAGTGGTAAACAAAAGAGATTATATAATTGTTGGTCCTAATATGTGTTTAATAGTCATTTTTAATAGTTTATTTATCTAACCTACAGATTTGGTTTAAGCTTAAGTATGAGGCACAATTATTATATCACTGAGAAGTCAGGGATATTATGGAATCATCATCGCATCTGCAGCCGCAGATCCTTTGTGTTAACGCGAAAACCATATCGAAGATATTTTTTAAATTTTGTGCCAATTTGGAGCTTATTGTCAGGAAGAACTGAATTGATTTTGGGAGAGATCATTCTCAAGCATTTGTCCGATTTGTCTAAATTTGTTGCATTGGAATCCACTCGAGGAGGTCTATCATGCATACATTGTGATTTAATGTAATTTTAATTACTAAGGGGAGCTTTTTATGGAAAACACAGTTTTTTCTGACAAAACTTCCTAAATCTCGAATTAAGTCCAAATTGGGTGCATATGAATATTTCACTCAGTTCAGGTACAAAGTTCCCATAAATTTACTCCCCTTAACTTTTTACAACTGGACAGCTTCCATCCAGACATATTCAAAGGTCTAGTTGATCACTAGTATCACCTTATAAAAGTGAACTTTGAATGCCCAAGGAGGGTTCGCAATGAAAATATGTTTTAGAAGTCTCGTATTTACTGGGGTGGCCAGATAGCAAGGCTTTGCCCCACCGGACACGCATGAACCAATTGGAACCGGTCTGCCAGTGGTCTGACTTGGTGACAGCTCCTAGTCCTCTGCTTTGCCTGGTTGTTAAAGCCTTACCGTGATAATGGGAAACTCACAAAGGAGAAGAGCATTTACAATTATCATTGTAAAGGACGCCTTTGGGAGGCTAAATGGGAGGTAGAAGATAATGAGGAGAAATTACACCAGCTTAGAGAATCTGAAAACAGCATCATTATCTGCTGTCTACTCCACAACTCTGTGAGGCATCAAGAGAGTCCTTCCATGATGAACTGCAACTCAGAGATGATCTTACCTCAGCAGTGTGCGGTAGCCATGTGCAGCATTTTGCAGCAGCTAGACCAGGCCTGGCCAACCCGCGGCTCCCAAGCTGCATGTGGCTCTTTGCGTAGTTTCATGCGGCTCTTACGTTCATATCGAATTCTGTGATTGTGTTTTTTTTATGTGTATGTGTATGTGTGTTCGCAAACGCGTTTGGTGTGGACGCAAAATAAAACTGCTCGCTCAGTTTGGAGGAATGGAAAACTTTATTGTTGAGTTTCAAACCCGACCGGTCATGGCAGTAGGCCGTCCACCCTGAGTCTTGGATCTGTTCGAGGTTTCTGCCCGTTAAAGGGCAGTTTTTTCTTGCCATTGTCGCCAAGTGCTTGCTCAAGGTGGAGTTTGTTGGGTCTTTTAGATAAATATATAAAGAGTTTTGTCTAGACCTGCTCTTTCTGGAAAGCACCTTTAGACAACTGTTGTTGTGAATTGGCGCTATATAAATAAAGATTGATTGATTGATTGATTGAGTAAACAAGTTTGCTCTGAAAATGTTAGGGAAACAATGCACAGTAAAACAAAAATATGAAGATGAACACCGGACATTTTTAACAGAGTGGGAAAGTTTATATTTTTCTGTTGAACGTCATGGCAAGCCACTGTGCATTTTATGCCAGGCGTCATTAGCGCATTTCAAGGCTTCAAATCATTAAGCGCCTCTTCAGCTCCCTCCATGCTAACATTGACCAGGAATTTCCAAAAGGGACTGAACTTCGCAAGCACAAGTTAAGTTGAAATCTTGTACCCTCCAGGGTAAGTTAAAAATGTTGCCTGAGCTGGTGAAAAAAATGTGTTTTCGTTTGTCAACAAACGTAAGCTGTTCATGACGCATATTCAAAAGGGAGATTTAGCGCATTATCCCGCTCTGCTAAAAGCCAGCGGGCAAGTCACCAGCGCCGCCCTGAATAATCAAACAGCCAGATCTGCAACACTGGTTGTAAACCTGCATGAAAGTTTGGTGACCCGGTTCCGTGATCTACAACTGAAAAGGCCAAAATTGCGTTCCTCGTCGACCCGTTTAATGCGGAGACGGACTGTTTGAAAGCCCCGCTAGTCACAGATGAGGCTGCGGCTAAGTTGGAGATGATCGATCTCTGTGAGGAGGACCAACTGAAACGTGCTTTAAAGGAAGGGACCATTGAGTTCTGGAAAAGTGTGCCAATGAAAAAATACCCCAATGTCAAACAGGCTGCGCTCAAGATACTGTCAATGCCAGCCTGTGTTTTCTCCCTGAACTGTGAAATCAAAGCATCGATCTGTTCTGACTGACACACGTGAAAGAATTGCTTGGAGTGGCAACAACGTAATACAAGCCAGATTTGAAGAGGATTGTTCAAGGCAAGGATTGCCAGAAGTCCCACTAAGCAACATGCATAGTGAAAGAAAAACTCTATTGTAAATTGTTAGATTTTTGTTTGTGGACTTGAGAGTGGACTGAGAGTTTGTGTGTGTGAGACGGTGCACACAATGTTCATTGTTGAAAATGTCTGGCCTTCGGTCTTATTACTGTAACAGTCCAGTTCTGTCATCACCATTTTGGTGTGTGACATTTACAGTAAATCTGGCTTAGCAGAGGTCTGTGTGTGTGTGTGAGAGAGTGAGAGGAAGGAATGGGGGATGTTCATGTGTGCCCGTGTGTATGATTTGGCTCTTTGCAGAAACACAGTAAAAAAATTGTCTCTTATTCTCTGACTGGTTGGCCACCCCTGAGCTAGACAGTCCATATCCTACAAGCAAGTAGAGAGAAATCCAGCTAACTGGCCAATGTGAGTAATGAATGAATCTCACAGGATCTAATAGCCATACTAAATAAAATAAACGAATACGACTATTACCAATTTATTCTCAAAGATCATTCTAAAAAAAGGTGTTTGCAAGAAACTAAGGGAATGTCAACTCTATAACATTATCAAGGGTCACATTCAATCACACTGTAATGGGGTAATACGCACCAGTGGTAATGTCCTTCCCAAAAGTAAAAGCATTTTACAAAAACAAACAAAAAAATAAAAGACTCTGTTCTAGATAAGTTGTACCTGTTGAGAGAGTTGATTGATCATACTGTATATGACTGAAATTAAGATTAAGAGTCATAAGTGACGCTTGAGAGGCACTATTTACATTGTTTTAATAGTGAAGTTAATTATACTATACCTTTAAAGAAAGATAAATTGCAGCATATGTATAAATTCTGAATGCTTATTTGGCTAATGACATTATGAAGACTATTTACTTCCTGTAAGTTTTACGAAAATCCATTGTGCGGGGAAGTTCCAGTCTTTCAGATTATTCTGTTCCGTTGGGTTAAATTGCTTGAATGAACTGGAAAATGTTTCTATAGAAATCCTGAAGTCCTTTTCAGAAATGTTTTTTTATCTTGTGCACACAAGATAAATTCAGCATTGCAAAGGCAGGCCTGTTCTTTGAAAACTACTAGCGTAGCGGCTGCCTGATGTCTTTCATTAAGCAAAGTGCTCTTATTTTGAAAGATCACAGCGGAAGTAATGTTAATCAATGTCGTCATTGAGTATATGTTCTGACTTGATGAAATTTACGTACAATCCATCCTCCGCGCTGTGTTTCTTAAACTATTTGCGTGGTATTTCTAAATGTTATTAAGACTTTGTAAGATAATAAGTTGTGCGCACAAATGAATTATCTTTTGCACAAAATTGTTTTTTCTTTTTTTTTTCTCATGGGACTTCGGACTTCTGATGTACATTCCATTAGAATTTCGGAGAAAAAATAGTTCTCACAAATCTTAACCTATTGTTTTAACTATCGGTTTCTTTGTTTGTTTGTTTGTTTTATTATGGTACATTGTTCACCCTCTATCCCCCAAATGAGGCCACCACTTAATTCTCCGTCACACAACAAGTCTACTTCCTCCATGGTTCAAACTGGCTGTGAGGCATTTTGGATTGGACTTTTATGACTAACCAACAAAGACTGTGTTCTAAAGCATCGCTGCACAGCTCAAAACTCATCACACCAGATATGGTTGCACTTTAACTGATACATGAATGCTAAGATGAAGACGTTTTAAGACAAAGCTAAGTGTGTTGATCTTGCCAACCATGTGGCCATCAATACGGATAACACAGATACCAAATGTTATGTCTCCTAGGTCAAGAAATAGGCAGGGTGGTATTCAACTAGCCTAGAAGTTTGGTAAGTTATCCCCAAACAATGCACACTCGGCAGCACAGTTCAAGCAAGAAGTCTACAGGTTCTAATCCGATTCTGGCCCAGTGGCCTTACTGTGTGGAGTTTGCGTGTTCTCCCTGTGTCTGCAGGCAAAAGACATGCAGTGGGTGAAGGGGTGACTCTGACTTGCCCACAGCGTGTTTGTTAGTTTCTGTGTGGGCCCTGTGATGAACTACAATGCCTGCTGAGATAGGCTCTAGTCGCCTCTTGTGACCCCGAATAGCATAAGCAGTTACAGATTATGAATTAATTTGTATCCCTTTACTTAATCAACCAAAGAGTAGTTGCAAAACAAATGATGAAATGGAAGGTACCTCAATTTGCTCTCCAGAGTGAATGATTACCGAAGATCACAGCTTCTTTTCTCTCCTCATTAACATTAATAATGTTATAAAATCATTACATTGGTGACCTTATGAGAAATTTCCTCTGTGATTTAATGCAAGTCAGAAAGCCTTACTTATGAAATCAGCAGACACCCTCGAGACATCGGCAGCTGTTCTCTCATTTTACCTCTGTGTTATTTGGTATTGATAAGATGAAGTTCCACTTAAAAACATTCAATTATCTGTCAATGCAGGAGCAAATGACAAAAACAGGTTCACACTTACTTTGCTGGTACCATTAATTTGTACTCAACCACCACGGAAACACACTGCAGGATTATCTACATGTTTTTATTTGCAGCTTTTGTTTGGTATGTTGGAATTTATCCCTCTTTTAGGAAAAGTTTGTTGGCCAATCCTTTTTTGTACATACCCGGGCTGGACAAGCAGTCAGGCATTTAGTTGTTAGCACACTAAAACAAGGTTGTGGCCCTTCTATCTGGGACATTTCCATCAAATATAGAGTTAATCCACTCAGTTCTGACATTCTCTGAGTCCGAGGCTGATACCACTATTGCTGCTGGTCTGTGAAGGCAACTGCAGCCCCAGCCCTTCAGCAAATGCTTGCGGTTTCAATTCAAACAGAACAGAGGTTGGTAAAGGTGGTCTTCAGCCATGGTTGGTAAGGGTGCAAGATGGGATTATGCAAATGTATCTGCAGTGTATTTAAGAAGGAGAGCAAAGTATAAATGCTGTGTCGAATCACATAGTGTCTGCCTCAGGAAATAATCAAAAACAAAAACCTACTGGGTTTCATCATCTCACAGTTTGTGAGCTGTTATGGACTCCAGAAACCCAAATATTAAAAGATGTGCAAAGACCCTGAAAAAGCAATTTTTTCAGTTAAATTTCCTATGACCTCATCAATAGTCCACAACATAGCGAGGTCAAAGGTGACATTCCTTCAGGAAACTATTATATTAGCAGATAATGCATTTATTCAAATGGGTTTTAAAATGCCGTGGCAAAAGTCACTAAACCAGGAGTTGTAACATTTAAACGGATATTTGGAGCTAGCAGAAGAAAAAAATAAACAAGTTGAAAGTTATATTCACTTACAGGATGTTAGGGAGGTTGTAGCAGGAGTCAAAACAGTTGAGACACATACTGTTTCCTCTTGATATATCCCTGCAAATATGCAGTTTTAATACCTGACTTTCATTGATGACTAGCTCTGTTGTTTAATTGTGTATACAGTGTTTAACTGATACGTCAAGAATAAATATAAAAATCTTGTTTTCGACCTGCTAGCTTAGCTAGAATTACTCCCTTTACTTGGGAGCATTTCCAGCCTCAGAAATAATTGGTAAATTGGAGCGCACTCTGTTCAACCACATACGTCACTCTAACAGTAAGATTGAGACATTACGGATCATGTTCTGCAAAGATGAGATTGATAGTTTCCGAAAAGCTACCAGACATGCTAAAAGGATGTCTGCTGCAGATGACATGGCTACATTTGCTCGATTCATACATAGAAGATTCATTCAAGTTTTCCTTAAACATGCATTCCTTTTCTCATTTCATTAAGGAAAGGGTTAGGGGGCATTTACATACATCGTTACCTTTTATGTTGAGAAAATGCAAAAAAAAGAAAAGGCATCCTCTCTACAAAAGGAGGGTGGATGCCTGAGGTGTTCATGTTGGCTCTTGTCATAATTCCACTATAATTATTTCAGAATTTTCAAAGAATCTGCTCCAATGGAATCAGAAGTATATTATTATTACGCTAGTTGTGATTATTGCATATTGATAAATGGTTTGTGGCCATACCAAAAAAATCAAATAAATAATAATTCATTCATTCATTGTGTAGCGGTTTATCTACGTTTTACCTCGAAAACAATTGAATAGGGGCACCACCCAAAGTTATGGGTGGTAAAATTAGGAAACCTAGAATGAATCAATTCTTAATTTCATTAAACTTAAAATTCTCACATCTGAAAGTCATGAACTCTCTTAAAAAGAACTCTCATTTCTCTTCAAGACGGAAAGGCAGGACCCCTGTTATGCTTAAATATGAATATGTTTACTCAACTACACACTAAACAAAGCGGGATAAATATGGATAACTGATAATGAAGTGGATAAACAGGTTAATGTATATACAGATGTGTGCGTGTGTGTGTGTGTGTGTGTGTGTGTGTGTTGTGTGTGTGTGTGTGTGTGTGTGTGTGTGTGTGTGTGTGTGTGTGTGTGTGTGTGTGTGTGTGTGTGTGTGTGTGTGTGTGTGTGTGTGTTAGTGGGCTGATGATGATAGAGAGGGATTATTGACGGTATTGAATTCTCTGGAACTTAATCATTGATAAAGGCACGATAAAATTTAATGCAACTTAGATTTTATGCATCAACCCCAGATCATGAATGAGCGTGATAGAAAGATCTTACTGGTGCTGATCAACAGTCACGTCCGTGGATCGGGTGCTGCAGACGATCAGGCAGTTTCCTCTCGCTGGACGAAAGGCAACTTCTCAAGGTTACGTGAAGACTCGTCTTTACGGGACCTTGTCGTCGCTGCCGTATGGAGACTGGTGGTTTCTGCGCACACACGTCCGGCTGGACAAGAGATGGACCTGGCACTGATCATCCTTGCTGCAGGATGCAAAAATGGGAGCAGAAACGAAGTATAACTGAATGGAGAAAAATCATAGAAAGTTGAAAAGCAAACAACTTAAAAAAAAAAGGCAAAATTGAAGTTGAAGAATAAAGAAGTGACAATATCGGTAGGAGAAGAAGGCAAGAAGTGAAGAAAGAAGAGAAAGCAGAAGAGGAAGCCAAGACACAGGGTGTCATCCCCTTTTTATACCCGTCCGGGTGTCCCAGTAACATATTTGCATGAAGGGATGAGCAGAGAGTCAGGTTTCTCTTGGTATAATGCAAATAGGGTGGAGAGGGGTAGCGATAAAAATACAGGCGTGATAGTAAGACGTTAGAAAAGTAAAACCACTCTCTCTCACCATGGCCAAAGAGTGATCAAACTCATGAGGGATATATATATATATATATATATATATATATATATATATATATATATATATACTTATGTAAATACCATGTATTCTATATGATGTGTTCATGTAAAACAATAGTCAAAATATAAACAAGTCTAGCTTTACTACAAGGACATCTGCGTTAATAAGGGCATATCCAATAAGACAGCATCAGTATATGTGAAACAATCCATCTTATTGAACTGGATGAGTTAAGACATACCTGTTCAAATATTTGACAATAGAAAAAGGAAAAACAATTTTGTTGATGAGGTTCCAATCAACACAGTTCTTCTTGAGTTTTAAAACTTTAACATTCCAACGACCTCTGGCAGGTCATAAAACAGAAGGAGCTGTTGAGGTGAGGGGTGAAGTGTCCGTCATCGATGTTTTATTTCACCTCAGATTCTAACACCAAAGACCTCTTGTCACCAAACGAGTCTCCCCGGGTCGATTGATTGTTATATGAAAATAAAATCAAGTCGTTGGCCTGACCCGGGAGAGCAAATGGTGAGATAAATCTGTCCTTCTCTGGCTGTGAGAAAAACCAGAGATAGAGATGTCTCGCTACAATTGTCTGTAATCGCTTATCCTTCATGGCGTGGTGAATCTGTGCTGCCCACTGCACCACCCTGCTACATTAACAAATAAAATGCCTAGCAAAGAAATCAAAAATGTGGATTATAATTATCTTGGAATTATCTATCCGCCTACTGCTGTTAATCCGAGAAAATGACAGGTGCTATTGTAACTAGGTAATTAATGTTATTTACTCCACCTGTCAGGGGCTATAATGATATGGATGATCAATTGAGACATAAATCACATATAATAATTATTTGTCTGATTGTACTGCAAACCCGTTTTTGATTAGGAAGTTGTGGTTGTGCGTGTTTGCGCATGTGTGTGTGTGTGGGTGTGTGAGAGAGAGAATGTGTGCACCTGTGCATGCAGGAGCGGATGAAGTAATCACTGCCACAGACTCTGCAGAAGAGTGATGATAAGAACAGAAATGGCAAACTGTCAGGATGCTTTATTCTATTTATGTAAGTTTTACTGCAACAGTTTGAAGTCACCCTGGGAAATCTGTTAAACATTAGAGATGGGCAAGTTGAATCAATATGGAATCCAAAAAAAAAAAGAAAACAGGAGGCAATGATGGTCTGCGCCAGAATATCATATGCAAGCATCAGTAGGTGGATATTGTAATCTCTCACTGGAAATGGTTCATGTGAGTGCTGTGATTTCATGATGTGAGGAGAAAAAACAGAAAGTAGGGAAGAAAAGAGAAATGCAGAGGCTAGAAAATTTCAGAAAATAATTGAAAGTAATGTCAAAATAGGAGAGGGTGTAAAGGAGCGGCGCTGGGAGAAGGCAAAAAAAGAGGAAGATAAAGACAGGTTATTTTAAAGCGATTAGATTTAAGATGTGTGATAAGAACATCAACAGAGATAATGCCAAGTAGGGGAGTTAAGAAAGGTAAAATGCAACCACCTGCAAAAAAGTTCTAACAAGTAGATAGAGGGAATGTGACAGAGAATAATAAGAGGGCATAAGTGGAATTGAAAAAGAATTGCGGCTTAGGGAAGAGATGCTGTGCTTACTTGTGCAACCTTGCAATGGGATTTTTCACCTGAATCCCTGAGACCAGGCCAAGTGAGAACCTATTTCAAATTGCACGTGGATGCGATTCCCACCAGAGCGGGTTATTTCTGCACTGGTCTGATTTTGACTTTGATAGCAAAAAGGTCATTTTTTCCCTCTCGGTGCGTGAGTTAAGTGGATGATGAGAGTTGCGCTCGGCGGAGATCAGGAAAATAGAAAGACACGGAAGCAGATATGCCAAGGTAATACAGGATTTATTTATTTGATGAATCATTTATAAGCCCTACCTGGTGTTTATATGGTGTTCTCTTGAGTGTGCATATTAGAAATAGAGGCACGGATGAATAGTGCATCGAGAGAGAGAGAGGCTGTTTGCTACAGTTGATCATTAAAAGCTGAATGGAATTGTGAGTATTAAAAGAGAGTGCATTTACATGCAAAGTAACTGATTTGTCAATCCGGGTATCTAAATAGAAAGTGATTTTTGAGAGTGCCTGTTGCAGCTTACAAAAATGCATTTCCTAAACAAATTCGACATAGCTTGTCCTATCTTCCACTCGAATACTTGTGCCCTCCCCTCTTCCTTGTGTTTCCCCATCAACTGCACATAAACTCAGACGCGCACACACTAACTTCTTACTCATAGAAATAAACCCATCTCTCCTCTCTCTCTGCTATAAAATACCAACAAGCGTTCTCGACTTGGTAGCTGAAAGATGCGAGTACGAGTTATCGTTATGTTATACATCACAACATTATTTTATGTCTCATTAATTTGCTTTGCCAGAGTGTGCACTTTCATTTTCACTCCTCTTCACCTTCCCCAACGCATCAGCCGATCCGATCAGAGCGCTGAGGTATGCAGGATGGGGATGTCATGCAGCAGAAAGATTGACGATACATGGCTCTTTGCACTTTTATCTTTTGAAAGTCGATATTTAAATCCTTTAAGTGCCTAATTTATATTTTAATAAATATGTGTTGAATTACATAATGAAACTTTGTTGAATATGTCATGGCAGGTTTCAGTGGCAGCACGCACAGCAGGGTGTTCCTGACCTCTGTGTCTCAAGCAACGCTCTCCATCTCATCCGCGGGATCTTGAGGCGTTCCCAGGCCAGATCAACTAAATAATTCCTCCAGCAAATTCTGAGCCCACCAAAATAAAACACTGTGTATTTAAACACCCGAAAAATCGGGAATATTATGAAATCAAACATCGTCCGTCACTTCCGCAGATCCTTCGTGTTAATGCGATAAGTCAAGATTTATTTGATGGATCAGTTTCAAATTTTGAACCCACATGGAAGAGCGGGATGGTTTTTGGGAAAGGTTAGATGTATATCTCCAACACTAAAGGCAACTCTACGACTTGAGCCTGATTCACATTTGTAAATGATCCTAAGTACTGCCAGGCAATCTGACGGTGTCTGTCTTTTATCGTTGTTGCGCACTTGTGGGGTCACAAGTGCCAGTAAGCACCTCCCGGACAGAGGTTGGATAATTGAAAGGTTTTCTGGCATGTCAGAAGTTTTGGTAGGGTCTTGACTCGATCAGCTGATGCAACGTTTTCATTTCTCACTGCGTCTATGAGACATGGCTTGGCATCTGTGTTGCCATGGCGACCCGACGCGTTGTAATAATACAAATAATAAGTAATGAGCAATCATAAGTAGAACTTGCAGATTGTGGCTAATAAAAAAGGAAGAATAAAAGAGGTTCACAGCTGTCAGAGCGGTGCTTGCAATAAAGTCAATATTCTATACAGTCAAACGTAGCTCACACACTTCCAAGTCTCCTTGCAAAGTAGACAAACAACACACTTTTTTTCTGCTTCTGAGCTTTCAAACAAAACGTCACTGACAATTATAAAAAGGGACAACTGTCTGTAGAAGCCGGAGGGGTCCTATAGTATGAGGACTCATGTCTTGGGGGAGGATTCTGATCTGTTGATATTTTACTCACTAGAATGAGCTCTTGTCAAAAAATTGTCCAATTTAGTCCAAATTTGGTGCATGTGAATCGTCTCAAGGAGATCTGTTTAATAATTATCACATTTTACTCTGGTAGTTCATGCTTTTTTCTCCCCAAGGCGAGATTTTGTCTTGAAAAATACTGTAATATGTACAAAACTCCAAAACAGACTCAGATTAACTGTACTAGAAACAAAAAGGCTGAGTTTTCCACATAAGGGTTAATTTCCGGGTTTGTTCGACCCACTGTCCGGAGTACCGGCCAGGTCTGGTTTGGCATTGACGGTTTGTAGTGTTAAGTACCTGCCAGCGGTCTAAGGAAGGGAAACTGGTGAACTAGCGACAGGATCATTGGTAGCAAAAGCTCATTGATACATGGATAATATAGCGCTTTGTTAATCCCACAGTGAAATTAGAGGTACTGTTATAGAAATTGTAGTAAATATTCATACTTGTTCTGATAGAAACGTGTCAGGCCATACAGTAAAGTTCAGCTTGCTTCTTAAGGTCAGAGTGCTCAAGCTGAACCTTGTTCATGGTCAGAAGCACTCACAGTGGGCACATCAGCATCACAACTGGACAACATATCAATGGAAGAAAGTGTCCTTCTCTGAAAAAAGACATCAGACCTGATGTCTGTTCATCCTTTACCTAGGGAAGAAGTGGCACCAGGATATATACCAGGATCATCCCCTAAATCGATCCAGTTCTTCCTCAAATTGGGTCTATGTAAACAGTGTATTTCGTAAAGATGCCCATGTAAAAAGTAATATATAAACTACTAGTGTAAAATATGATCAATACAAGATAGCTCTCCTTGAGTCGATTAATTTGCACCAATAAGGACTAAATCGAACCAATGATTAGGAGATTTTGGTCGATAAACAGTGTTTCGTAAAATGCTCCCCCTAGTGAGTAAAATGTATTTTACTTAAAATATATTGTACTCCCTATTCAAGTACAAACACAATGTTTACAAGATTACTTATGACATAGGCACCAAATTTGGACTGAATTGGACCAGTGGTTGAGAAATTATGGCCCGAAAACTTCAAGAAATAAAGCTAGGCCTAATGTCGGAACTTTACAACCAACTTTTACCAAAATCAATCCAGTTCTTTCTCGCATTCTCGTCTATGATGGTATACATTTATGTTATAGATCTCCTTGAGTCGATTAATGATGGCCTGACAATTTTGCGAAATATACAAATATATTGTAAGAGGATGCTATTCACATTTCCCAAAATGAATCTAGTTCTTCCGTACACCAATGTTTATGTGAGGATCAAATTTTAAAATAATGCAGGAAACAGGTTTTGGGTTATCGCAATAACCGGGAGGATCTGCAGCGGACACGGCAATGACGATTCAATAATATCCCCGACTTTACAGGGATATAATAAACATCTGTTGGATGAGCTGGACAAACAAGTCCAATCCATAGACTTAAAGGATCTGCTTCTAATATCCCTGTTCAACTTACCACAGAACACCTTCAGAGGTCTGGTGGAGTCCATGCTATGATGGTCAGAGCAGACATAAACGTTAGCTTACACCAACATCATACAAGGGTTTATAGATTTATAGCTGATAGTTATGCATTATGACGATAATAATGAATTACAAAAACAGATTTCGTGAAAATACTGGGAAGTGCCGTATGAGGCAACTTTAAGTATTAAGGGAAGAAAATGTATGTAGATGTGGATCTATGTGTAGTGAAGCTCGACTGCAAAGGTTTAACCGGCTCTGCATAACCTTTATTTTAGAGTGAAACTTACACCGCTGGGGGATCAATTAAACCTCTCCCCTCTTCTCTTTACACCTTCTGAAACAGGGGTGGGTGGGAGTGGGGGGCTTCAAACGAAGGGCTGCACCTCGCTGCAACCCCTTCCCACCCCACCCGCACTCCTCTCCTAACCCAATTAAGACCATCTTCAAAAGAGAATGTTAACACCTTTATCAGGGGTAAAGATGTAGCTTTCCTCTGTGTACTGCACTGTACAGTAATGCTCCATGGTGCTAATTTACGCTGCTCCTGAAGAGACTCTTGCTACAGGGAAATGAGAGTGAGAGCAACACCAGCTAAAACTTGTGAGGGACCTGTGCAGAAGGCTGAGAGTCTGGGAAATATTTGTCTATTTGTGTTTTAGTATTGTGCGGGCTTGGTAGTCACACATCTGTAAGTGATAATAAAAACTCTGTTCTTAACCTTCTATTCTCAAGAAAATCCCCTAGTCACTGTGGTGTAGAACCGGGGGATCAATAGTAAAAAGATTGTGTGTCAATCCAGACATATATGTGAACTCATTTCTGAGATACAACGAGTCTGCTGCATTTTAATTCAAAGCGTAAGCTGCAGTAAAACTCGCTAGCTCTGCTGCAGTATATGGAATGAAGAATCAGGCATGACCCTTTAAGCGGATGGCCCAATGGGTATAGTGTATCTATGATCTGGGGGATTATGGGAATTGTAGTTTGTTGGTATTTTATCGAAACCCAATGTAACAATAAAATTAAAAATGATGGTGTTGGCCTATGTCATTTTTCAGTATTGGAGGCACTTTTTACGAGACCATGAGTCCCTGAATACAGCATAGGCTTTTATTGAAATATTAAGTGGTAAATTCCCATGTAGCAGCTTATCTTAAATAATGGAGGACATGAAGCCAAACTTGTCTTTGGGAAAGTTTAATAATACCGAAAACCATCCAGGGAAATTGACAATTTGGGGGATTTGGATTTTGGTTGTGAATGTAGCATCTTACGAAGCAGTTCCTCAGCGGTAAGACAGATGTCTGATTCATCTCTGTTAGTACCTCCACAGCTTTCTCAGATGTGGAGGATCCTTTTTCCAACTCTGTATAAATGTGAGGTGAAAAGCAGGAAGGGACTATGATGTTCAGAAAATGTATTATAACAGTGATTGTTTATTTATAATGTTAGCCATTGTGTTCATACAGAGCAGATGGGCAGAATAAAGGCGCACATTGCATCTCCGGAAAAGATTGTGTGAATGGGACATTTGTGGCCCGGAAACCGTGGACCCCTTCTCTTGAGACAGGGTTATAAATTTACAGCACATCTGCTCTCTCTCTTGTTAAGGAATAATATTAATAATATTTGTCTCTCTCTCTCTTTATTCCAACAAAATGGCATTTCCTCATAAATGATCAAAATGTCAGTGCTCTGGAGGAATGGATGCATTTTCAACACAATCCTCAGAATAAACAAGCCTATTAAAAAGATCCTCAGTTTCAACTATGGATGTTTACAGCTTGTAACAATTGTCTCATAATCAAAAGTTTTATAATAATTATAAAATTATCACGGTGACAAGCCTGTCATCTTCCATAGAATGTATATGGACCGACTTTAAAGAATACAAATAAAGTGGAGTACACTATATAGTCCTCCCGGTGTGACGTCAAATCGCTACATCGTTGCACTTCAATGGAAAATCTACGTCGCTTGACCGCCGTCAAAACTCCACATTGTCGACCGCTGGTCGCCAATATAACTCCATTGTTCGAGCCAAACCTTCGCGCTCACATTAGACTCCTGGTCCGTGTTTCGAGGCGGGATGGGTGGGTTGGGGTGCACTGGGGACAGTTGGCTTCGCTCTGTCCTGTAATGATCCGGTAATAACTTGACAGTTACCCGTCCGAAGTCCGTTCGTCAATTCCCAGCAATCAACCCCCCACCTCCTCCCCTGCATCATCACAACAAGTAACATTTGACACCATACAAAGGTCGGTTAAATTATTTTCTATTTATGTTATGATCTGTATTAGTCGTAATCGGTATTCCATGTTTTCTGACAATGTTTGGTTATTCGGCATCTTGGGGAACGTCATCCTCAGTTGTTATAACGTGTGTTTACTATATAGTCATGCACAGTGGACATTTCTTTTACAAATAATGACAATAAAGAGTACCCCAAAGTACAGGCTCATTTAAAGGACCAGTTGTAAGGGCCTCAAGTGTTCTGCTCAGGTCAAATGTTTTCAAACTAATTTCTTCTTATTGCAATTTGGAAACTTGCAAATTGTTTTCCCTTTATGCCCTTTGCCACCTTTGAAAGATTTCTGCACACCTTTGCTTTTTTCAGTACTGCAATGTGGTATACACACAGCTGACAATGAATGTTTTGTAAAATTTCACTACGACATTGACCAAAGGGCTTTAATGAATGTCATGTTCCTATAATATGGGATGAGAGGCATCATTCGGAGAGATGGCAATAGTTACAAATTACAGACATTGAAAATCACGGATCCAAAGATTGTGTCTGCATGTAGTACTTACAAAATTGACCCATTAATTTCAACCATCGTATCATTTTGTTCCGTGCTTTACTCAGACGGATGTAACGTACTTTACCAAATCTAGTTTGAAATTGTTCACTGGGGATGAATATGATTCTAATAATGGAATTTAATTAAACTGAATGGTCGCATGATAGAGTAGACGGTGTGTTTTTAATTATGCCGACAGTCACCATTTTGTATTATTTAGCCTTGAATACATTTGAACTTTCAGTAAATTAAAAGGCTTCCAGTCACAACTGATGACATGAACTTTCGAGGAGAACTGTATCATAGGTCAGGACATGATACTCTGTGACTGAAGCTGTCTGTAAAATGCTAATAAAATAAAAGCTTTTTATCTGTGCCAAGATGCTCAACACCCTGTAGTCTGATAATGCTACTACTATTTATCTCATTATAGGGAGAGAAAAAAAAAGTTATCTTTCAGTCAGGGAGATAATGGGAAGAAACTCGTGATGAGAAATAAACAGACTGAGGCTTGTTGAACAGTGAATAGCATGTAGAAAGAGCAGGAGCTCTGCTCTATCTCATCCCACATTACAATTACAGACCTAAAGACTAGAAGATGAACCTTTACAATATAACTTTAACGAGATTCTCAGATAGGAAGAGAAAGGGCAATCAGACAGTGCATACTTTCTTCAAGGCTAGTGGCCCACTCTTCAGTGATACTGTATGCAAAAACAATCCTTATATCACAATATATATTTATTAGATGTATATCCTATTATGATTGTGCAAAGCTTAAGCACTAATATTATATTGTTGTGTTCTGGATGTGTTTGTGCGTAAGCCTTTGAGTCTCAGGTAATTAACGATGTTGTGAGATCCGACCATCGCAGCAGAAGATGACCATGAAATCAGGCATCAATGGGTGGGTCCATGTTGTGTGTCGTTAGATGTGTGGTTGTTCCAGTTCATTCCCTAAACTGTCCGCTACAGTGATGTCATGTGATAGCCCTGCTGGGCCAGGCTGAAGGGTCATGTTCGCTTTGCTTTTCCACTTCTGGCATTTCCTCATCTGCTCTTCGATGTGTCAGGCTTTGCATTATGCCACTGGCTTGTTGCGGCAGGGAAATTCTTCTATTGAATTTTTCCCCCGGTAAAGACCACAACACTTTAAATAGGCTTTCAACGTGTCTTCGAGCGAGTTGCGTTTTGGGCGATTGGATCACAAGTGGATCTCCAAATAGTAGCGACCACCAAGACGCATTGTGACCCACTCAAACCACCTGCCGAGGTGGTTGGGGACGTGTCTGACCAAATATCTTTTGTAGTGTAAATGTTAAAGTGTCCTGATGCTTCTCCAACAGAGACGTCATAGGAAATTTTGTCAGCAATGCTGGATGTGGTTGTCGTATTGGCGGAACCGCAGCTACTGCTTCAAAATCCTCTGCTCCTCTAACGTGGTCAAATTTTTGCCTTGTCTGGCGCTTTTTAGCAAGTTTCATTTTACTTTGTCTTGTTATTCTCAACTCGAATTGTCCATACATGTGTATTGTATTAGCTGTTTAATCATCTGCAAGTAGCTAAATAGCCCTTGCTAGCTAGCTAAAGAAGTCTGGCGCTTGACTGACCTGACTGATAGCTATGCACAATGCCGTTTGGGGTTAGGATTAGGGTTGTCAACCTCAACTCTTGTAGCAGAAGTGACGTTGGCAGCAACAAAGTCTGAATGCATGCTGTCAACTGGACAGATTTGGAGACGCCTGATAGTCAGGTGAAAACGGCGATGTGACTCGCTTCTTTTGGACACTAGGTAGAGATCATGACCACAGGTGAGGGTTGAAATTAGATTGAGTGTTAAATTAAGAGCTTTATTGTTCAATTCAGCTCTTTGTTCATCACAACAGATAAAATGCATGTTACTATTTTCCTCAGTTATTATGGCTCCAGTAAACACAATTACGGTTTTGTATTTTTTGTGGAAATCGCAAATACGTCTGAAAATCCAATTTTGGTTTGTCTGAGTTTATCTACTTATCTAGAGACGGAAACACACATGATTCCTCCATTTTTGCATCATCATCGTTAGCATTACAACCACTTTGGTTGGTACTAAACACTGCAGACCAGAAACACCCACTGAGATCTGTGATTCTGAAGATCTAGTTGGCTAGCCATCACAATTTGGTTCCTGTCACGGTCAATCAAATCCTCATGAGTGCCAATCATTCCTGCTTCCAACACAACTTCAACCCAAAATGTTCATGCCTTTCTTTATATGTATCCAAACACTGGCAAGTATCAGCAAGATAATTAGGCTAAAGCACTAACTGTATTGATTGATACTGATGCCTACACCAGAACCACTGCACATACTTACTTACTTATACTCAATAGCCCTGGATTTTTTTTTATTCAAACCCCTAGAAGCAAATATCACAAGAAATGGTTAAATATATTTGACACCTCCCACGACTGTGTTTCCTTAGGCCAAACAAAGCAATGGGAATTGATGATGGGTGTGAATATGCTTTACAGCAGAATAACTCTGCTCACTCTGCTATGAGTTCTATGTGCACACATTAACCATCTTATTTAGTTTAAAATTAAACTTTACGATATAAAAACTTATTTTTTTGTCTTTGCGTCAGCACCTTCTCTCTCTCTCTCTCTCTCTCTCTCTCTCTCTCTCTCTCTCTCTCTCTCTCTCTCTCTCTTTCTCTCTCTCTCTCTCACCACTACCTTGTTGAGTGTCGGAGAAAACTCTCAAAGGGCCAGGTAAATTACTTGTGCGGTCGATGTGTGCAATGGGCCATTTACATGCAAGATTTATACCTTTGCTAGTCTTAATTATGTCTGTCTTTTATTTGCTCTGTAAAGCAAGAAGGCTAGTCGCCTGTAACAAGCCCAGCTTTCCAATGATAAATCTGCTCGATAGGATGGCAGTTTTAGACCTAGTTGCCAATAGTCCTTTCTATCTGGGGCACTTTTTACTCTCCTCACAATGTCTACTTTTCTTTTTCTGACTTTCTTCTTTTTCTGTTTTCATCACATGTTCCTTATTTGTGTATCCCTTTGTTGTTTTTCATCATATTCCCCTGTGGTTCTCCTTGATCTGACCCTCGTCTCTAGCTGAGCACCTCCATATTGACTAAATCATAAAACATATTTATTAGGATGTATATACGATGATTTGTTTCACTTGTTTCATTTGTTATACACGATGGCTTGACCCTGAATACCTCCTGCCACAGCTGGCATCAGATAATGGGAAGTTCAAATGGAAATATTTCCTCAGGGTCAGAATTCCAGATGAAAACAAAACTGAGCAGATCGACAGCTTTGAGTTATGGGATGTACTGAACCTTTAACGCTGTCTTTATTGAGTGGATGTGACATCATTAGATCTGGCTGGTAAAAGTAACGTTGTGCTATTTAACTGCCTTTTATGATACCATAAATATTACCACAACCCTTCTGCCACCTCTTTCCCTGCATCCCTTCATTATTCATCCTTTCATCTCCGGGCAAAGCAACTGAAGTACTGTACCACCACACTGAAATACTGAAGGTCAGTGAAGGCATCCTGTGACTGACAGAGGGATAACACAACACATGATAAGCTGTCAGTCCCAGTGATATGGATCTGATATTTACATTTTGAACATTAAAATCTCAGCATTGGATAAAATGAGGGGAGATTTTTGTTTTTTTGTTTTTTGTTAAGACAAACATAATATTCACTTTCACTTCACTGCCAATAAAGTTTATTGATTGTCTCACACTGTTTTGGATTTGGAACGCCTGTGAGTGCAAATCAGATGAAAGTCATGCAGTGCTTTTCTTTTACTTACCAGCTCCACTATTGCCAATCGAGTCTGATTTCACCAAACCCTAGATCAACGGACCCCCAAATGCCGGAGGATGGTTTCAAATCATGTACCGCCGTTATTATTCTACCATGTAGTATACTAAATTTATGGAGTACATCCTTGCCAAGTTGCTGAATTTCCACAGTGTAGTATTTTCTCAAATCAGTTACTGCCGCAGATCACTTCAGAAAAGGGACGCCAACATTTGATTCCAAATGTCTGATCACTTTAAATCATATGACGGCTTTTCCACTTGACTTGGATTGAATGTACTACACATTTCATGCCATATGGAAACCGTTACCTTCTTGGCAACCATTTACAGTACTGCACTTTTTGTCCGATTTTGAGTATTTCATTCAGGTCGTCATAGCACACTTATTTCTGTCATGTACTCTTACATTAAAACTGGTGAGCAGAAGTATGAACTTGATTTTTTTTTTTTTAAATCACACATTGATTTTCTTGGTATTTCGAGGGACGTAATAACCACAACCCAAGAACCAGAAGCTAAAACAAATCACGATGATTCCATCACGATGGAAGGTTGACAATGATGATGCACAAATCCCCGAAGAGGCACATTGGCTTAGTTTTTGTCAAATTCTCTGTTGTAGTGCTTTATTTCCCTAGGGCGATAGAAAAATCTAAATGCGTGGCATGGCACACACCTCGGCCCTGAGTGCTTCATGAATAACCCGCCGGAGCAGCGGCAAATCTGGATGAGAGATCTCCTCACCTCATGCCCTCCAGTTCTGGCTTTGCTTTCCTTTGCTTCCTTTTCACAGCAGAACGGCCAATCAGCACAATGTCAGTCATTTGTTCGCTACTCTATGGTCTCTTCGTTTCCCCCGCACCTATTTTTTTGTTTACGTTTATGTTTTATTTAGTTAACTTGTGTGTGCTGTTTGTTGGATTCTGAGGCCATGTTCACATACCCAAACTCATTTGTCAATTCCGAATTATAGACCGGATCAAATTTTGTGAACTTGACAATTTAAAATCCTAATTACAGTGTAACTTGTATCTAGGTGTATTGTGAAAGCATCTGTCTACCTCCAGAGCGGTAGATATTCACATATTGATAGGTTTTTTTGCATATATTATCTGAATCAACATCATCAAGGAACGTCAAATTTGTGGATCTGATGGTAATGAAAGTTAAATGGATGCTCTAGTTGTGAATGTTTGCACAACACCTCGCTCTGGAAAATGGAGCACAGGAACAGCTGACAATCTGCATTTTTGTTTTAATCTCTCCTCTCTAGTCATTTCATTCCTCGCTACTGTTACTGGCTGGCAAAAGTGTTCATTGATGCGTAAATGCAAAAAGCCACAGAAATTGTGATCCGACTGTTCTCATTAATGTCACATAACACTTGATCGAACACGTATGCGATCTGGGCCCATATCTGTAATTGCTAATATACGGACTTTCTTTCTTCATAGGACTACAGTCCTATAGTTCTATGAAGAGAAAACTACACGGCTGTTTGAAAGTGATTGAAAGCTGATGTGAAAAGTCAAAATATTGATACATCAAGGCGTGCATGTAAACCAGAGGCATTAATTATATCCCTAGAAGTTATGGATATTATAGAGTCATCATCGCTGGTGCCGCCGTTCCGCTGCAGATCCTTTGTGTTAATGCAATATGTCAAAAACTAATACATGGATCATTTTTTCGGTTTCATAATTACGGCACTAGGGGGAGCTTTTGCTTCAAAAATTTTCCGCCTTTAATTTCTCAATTTGGATTAGTCCAAATTTGGTGCAAATGAATGGACTTGGGTGGTCTATCTTTGATATATTATATTTTACTCTAGTTGTTCATATTTTACTCACAAGGGGGGGCTTTCTTTACAAAAATTCCCATTATTTTGATCAGAACCACAGATTTAATTAGAGAAAGTTCAATCAAGGGGATATCTTGTACAACACTGGTGATAGGGACTTTTCGGGGATATATCCTTGCTGTCGGGGATGAAAGCATACATCTTGTTTTGCAAATTTAATCAGAGAACTGGTAGGGCAGTTAAATATCTGCTACTGAACAGGTGGTTTGACTTCATCTTTTTTAAGTTTTGTTTGTTGGAAGACACAAACAATTTAAAGATAAAATTTTGGTCTCTAGTTATGTTATGTAGAATATAATTATATCCCAGAAAGGGAGATGATTGAGCCATAATTTTGTCAACCGTTGCTCTGATATAGTCAAGATTTGGTGCATTTGAATCACTTTGAGGGGATCTAACTCATAATTGTCAAATTGTCTGTAACTGTTCATAAATCATAAAATAGTGAAATATTTTTTTTGTGGGAAAAAAACAACAATAGTTTCTTGACTGTTACCAATTCAGGTAGTCAGTTACTCATCCATTTTATCACTGTCACAATGTGCATGTTCACCCTATCATAGTCAGCTGCCTCCTTATTCTTCAGCCTCTGCAGAGTCATCAGCCACAACCACCAGTATCCAGACTCCACAGAGGGGATATTCCGTGCTGCTTCTCAGAGCAGAGACCCTTCGGTCACAATCTTCCTCCTGAATGTGAGCGCCAAAGAATTTCTAATAGACTCATTATCACACATCTGCTGTTGTAGTAAATCATTCATCCTTTTTACATTTTGTCTTCTCTGATTGAACAGTATTTATCTTCATTATGGAGTCACCATGGAATCTTAATTTGGAGCATATTGCTGACTTCATAGAAATAGGTTGAGTCACGTTAGTTGAAGGAGGTTAGTTTGAGGATCGCTTGTGCAACACAGTGTATAGGTTTTTTGTTTAAAGGGATATACCCTGGTTGTCGGGGACCACTGTGTAGGCCTAGTTTTATAATCTACATCATTTTTAATTTATTAAAGTATTCTCCACATTACTTGTTAATGAAAATCTCTGCCAGCTGACTCAGATCAATGTTAACCATTAAATTAACTCCTTACATAGGAACACAGTGGCTAGCTGTCATGTAGTTGTCAGCTAACCTCTGTGTTCCTATGTAAGGAGTTAATTTAATGGTTAACATTGATCTGAGTCATCCATAATTTGCCTGAATCCATCTATCTCCATCCTTGTTATCAAAATGCAATAACAGTCTCTGACACTGTCCATTCACCTATTCGCATACATTACGGTTTTTAAGTATATATCATTACGGCTTTAAAGCCTAATTTGCAATACTGCCACACTATATGCCTCGGCATGAATGAGGAGAGTCAACCTTTAACCCCAGTTGTGAAAGTCTGTTCAAGCAAATTGGCAGATAACAATGCAGACTCGGCACTGATGTCTTCATACGGTGCAGAGCCATTTTGTTTTTCATTTCATTGTAGAACAACAATGCATTCAGTCCAGTCTCTTTTGTTGAGGAGCCCCCGCTCCACCTATTCTCTCCACGACTCGATTACTATCCTGTTTGTTAAACTAACAATAGTTGCATGAGAAATGTTGTCATCTGTGTTTGCATAATTATCAAAACACAAAACCTGCAATTTTCAGGATGTGGACTCAGAGAGCTCTCCACGTGAATGAGTACATGAATAAAAATGAGGGACCTCTGCCAGCAGGAGAGGTGGAGAAAGAGAAAAGGAAAGAGCATCAAGAAAGGTAGAGGTTCAGGCAGGGGGTGAGACAAAATGGAATATAACTATGGTTGAAGCATAGCTCGTAACGGGTGAAGACAAAATTACTTACAGAAATGCCTGCTCAATGGGGGGGCCAGAATGCATTTAGCAGTGCTTAAAACTTCAATTTCGCTATGAAAGGGCACTTTTCTCCTTTTTTCCCTACTCACTCATTTCCCTTTTTCTCCCATTTGCTTTTGCTAAACATTAGCAACCCTCATTTTGATCAAAATACAAAAGCAATGAAATTCCCATTAGGCTTTTTTTTTATGTTCAAACCGTGTTATTTCAAGGAGATGAGCACATCTGAAGAGAAAGATCTACTTTGATTTTATCTCTATGTTAATCAATCATTTTCCCATGTATTTGATTCTGTGGTAATTCTTTGATTTAACACTGTCCCCTCTCAAAACCGCTAAGCTGTTTACAGCTTCTGATTTCTGCTCCGTAGAAAATCAAACACAACAGCGATTCATGTTTAATGGCTGTTGGCTTGTTAAACATTTTGAAAATCTGTAAAGTATTAAGAGGTCAATTTGCAATGGAGAGGACAATATAAGTGGATAGAGCTCCAGAGAGTAGATGGAGTTGAAAGAAAGGAGATGTTGTTCAGGCAAAAACTATACTTACACACGTGTGTGGCCTCTATATTCTCAGGATTGCCTGAGTGTTACTGACTAACCAGAAAAAACAAGATGCTGTGAACTATGGCTGTTATATGTTTCAAGTTTGAAATCATTTGAATACCATAACGGGAAAAACGTATATGGGCTATGTGGTGGGTGTCGTTGGTTGTTACCGGTCTGTAGTGTTTTTTGCAATCTAAAGACGACTAGTGAAAGAGCAACAGGGATATATATACTCGGAAGGTTAGATGGGCGAAAAGTCACTTCTGCGCAGGCCCTCTTTGTCGTACTATTCTTCTGGTCGCATGTTGGCTGTTGGCACCCAACTCATCGAAGCATTATTGCCAATTGGAGTGGAGTGTGGATCGTCTGCGCATGTCTGAAAGTGTATACGATTAGATGAGTCGATGCATGTAAACATGTTTACATTTTCTGGTTAGTCCATAACACGCAATCCTGAGAATTTAGAGGCCACACATGTGTGTAAGTATTGTTTGTGCCTCAACAACACCATCACAGACTTCCTATTTTCAATTAATGTTTTTATTCTTCTTTATTTCAACTTCATCTACTCTCTGGAGCTCTTGGGTGCCAGCGCCAACATGCGGTGTGTGTGGCCTCTAAATTGCAATTCCCTCACACCGGAATTGCAATTTTGATTGCAATTCCGGAAGGTTTAATTCGGAAAGGAGAAAAGTGTCCCTTGTAAACCAACCTAGTGATGTGCATGAGGAGCAAAGGCCTTTTCCTGTGTTGGCAAATCCCACTGATGAGCTACTGTACCACAATTTGCATAAGAAGTTAATAGATAGAAGGTGTCAGAACATACAGCACATTGAGATCACTGAGTATGAGTCTGTTTAGCTGGAGACCCGTAGCATACAGCCCATAGTGACCCCTGTCCACTGCCAAAAACAAAAAAATGATGGGCAAGTCAGCATCAGAACTGGACCACAGTGGCCTGGTCTGATGAATCAAATTTTTTTAATGCCATTCATGAGGATTTTACTTTAATATGTACCACCTCTTGAAACACCTTTGCAGACCAAGTGAACATGGTAGCCTAATGGTAGCTTCTTTCGGCTCGATAATGTTCCCTGTCACACTGTTAACATGGTTAAGGGATGGTTTGAGGAATGCAACAAATTGAAGGTATTGACTTGACCTCCAAATTCCCCAGCCCTCTGTCCAATTTGTCATCCTTGAGATGTTATGGTCAAGAAAAAGCCAATCTATGGAGTTCCCACCTCAGATATTGGAGGATCTAAAGGATTTGCTGCTAATATAGGTCACACCAAATTTGGTGGCAAAGGGGGAACCTGCATGACATTAGTCATGTTATTTCTGATGGTGCTTTTTATGTCTCACTTGAGAGGTACTTTTATTAAGTCTGGGAGGTGTCCCAGAGGAATAAAATCTTCTAAAAATCTAATTAAGTCTTTTGTCTTGTTTGACCCAAACACATCATGCGTTCTCTCAAAATTACTTGGATCATTTTTAGGATTTTGCAGAAATGATCTGAAGATACTAAAGACGTAATTCTGTGAAGTTGTTCTCACTAGAAAATAATAATAATACATTAATTATGAAGATTGGTCATAATTAATGACTGCTGGGGGTATTTATTTATCCTTGATGACAGTAGTTATCTTTAAGGTTGGCTGAATTGGTAGCTGTCCTGAGTAAGTGACAATCTCATCATCCCCTGTGTTGCATCTACTGACCATTCAAAATATCACAGCTGTTTGAGTCACTGCAATGAACATAGGGCTGAACATGACCCTATACCCTCTCTTGATTCTTAATTGTAATTAAATGTTTAGATTATGGGAGTAGAAAGGAATGGAATGTAAAAACTAAAAACGAGTGATGCATTACTCTACACTGATAGTACAGTATTGTAGGAAGTTGGAGTTGTTGAAAGAAGTTGCAAGAATGAAATGATTGCAAAAGGAATTCTAATTCCTTGTCCGTAATTTCCGTCAGGGTAAAAGTAATAATGTCATGGTGCAATATCGAATGAAGTTAATCATAAGGTTTATGCACTAGAATTTACTACGAGTTATTTTTGGAGGAGTTAAGAAAAAATGGGTGATGATGGGGATATCTGTGCACCTGTATGGCTCCAGTATTATTTCTGATTTTGCCAGCCTGTCATATTCAGCTGAGGTTAGCATGGCTAAGTTGTGCTTCTGCTGTGTCAGCGTTGCTTTCAGCGGGTCGAGAGTTGAATTTCAATACGTGTGTGCATCCTTGACTCCTCTTCTTGACCATGAGAGGCTTGCTGAATTTCCAGCGGTGTCGTGCTTGCAGGAATGTCCGAGCATTTTATTCCGCTTCGCAAATGCACCGTCAAACCCGCTGTCACAGACAGCCTTGATTATTGCGCTCTGTGTGACCCTCTTTTTCTAACTCTGGTTATGCAGTTTGGGGTGACTTCTAACTTGTTTTTTACTCATCCATTCTCCTTCATTCATATTTCACCACATTGATCAGTAGGTTATGCTGGCCAAGAAGGGCAAACACAACGCAATTTAAGAAAAACATGCAAATAGAGAAAGCACAAGCAAATAAAGGTGGGATTTTCATAAATTTCACAAAAAACACGCGTTGCAAAAGCCACAACAAAACACATCAAGAAAAATGATCTTCGAAAGCCTCAACTCAGCGGAATTGTTGGAGAAAAAGTGATGCACCGCCTGAATATCTTTTTTAACACTTCATTTAGTGAATAAAACAGATAAAATACACAAAACTTTCATGATGTTTTTTTTCTGTCATGTTAGCGTGTGATCATGTGACCTAGATTAATACGTTAATCAACATTGTGAAAATAAAAAATTAACTTAATACGACCCTAAGTACCCAAAAGTACGGTAAACAAGGTGTACAATACTCGCTATGAAAACTCTTTGTGTCAGACACAAAAGCTATTGTTTTGCAACTTTGGGTACTGCACATTATGATAGTTTGCCGTCTTGGACAGCCAAATTGAAGATTAGGCAAGACGAAGATGTTGATGAAGATGTTTTATTTTTTGTTTGTGCTTTGTCTATTTGCAGCTGATTTCTTAAATCGCAGTGCTTTTGTCCCTGCCGGCCACCGTGGTAGATGGAAGGAAACAACGTCTCGCCACAATTTGACAGTTGGTTGTTATGTTTTTTTTTTTATGTATAATTAAAACTTCATTCTTAGGTTCTGGCTCAGCCATGTCAGAGTTTTCTGATCCCAGTTCAGGTACCACAGCGGTCAGTTTTTACTTAAGCAACAATTAAAACCTTCTGTTCATCAGCAAACACCGGAAATCACAGTGAATTCCACAAGACGCCAGAGAGAAAATCAGAAAACTATTTTATCCTCATGGTACAACCCTATTCCACTAAACACAAGGTAAAATTATATTTTTCTAAAAGATGACTGATAGTTGAACGTCACATCATTAATATTATTCATATTATAATAATTATTATTCTTATGTTGTATGATCATGATTATTATTCAGGGATGATATTGGTGAGTTTCCCTTTATATAAAAACGCCTTACTTTGATCTACAGAAAGAAAACAGGATTGGATTTGAATATAAAACTATTGCTCTGTGAGCAAAGGCCTGTGTCTTCATTTGCCTTCCTGTCTGTCCCACTATATATCCCCTGTCAGGTTTTTAACAGCATCTCTATTACTGGGCGTGACTGTGTGGTGTGGCGTGGAGCTATGCGGCACTCTTTTGACTCCTTCAACAGGAAGGTCCACATTGTCAGTATGTGTGTGCTCCACGGGCCACCCGGGTTCCAGTCGCCTGACCTTGTGTCGGACCGTCTAATGACTGAATAATGTTCACTGTCTCCCTCAGTCTGTTGGGCACATGGACAATGAAGTCGGTGAACCTCCAGACTTACGTCTGATGTGCAGTGAACCCGTCCAGACCTTGCTGTAAGGCCTTGGTACTGTGCTTCCTGTGTATCATCAAGGTGATGGGTGGGGGCTAGAAGATTCCAATGAAGGTCTCTTTTACTTCCACTCTGGCCCGTTAATAGTGTAGTCAGTAACTTACATCTTAATTATTGGATGGTACTGTGAGGTACTGCGCTGCAGCGCTATAACTGGGTCAGTGTTCCCTCCCCTGATATCATTTATTTCCTGTTTCTCCCAGGAGTCGGGAGTCTGTGTCGTTTATGTGGCGCACAGTTTGATGTGTTTTAGGCCGTAGTTAGTGTAACCGGCTAAGACGTCCCGTGTCCTGGTGCTCTATATACTCACAGACTGGATCCAACTGGCTCTTCTCCTGGCAGCATAGCGTTAAATACTCTGTTTAAGCCTCTGCTTAACGCAGCTTCCAGCACTGCGCCACAATGCAACTGTTGTCTTATTTCAGCAGTAATTATCTGCACTGTTTTGGTATTTTGTGGTCCCAAATGGTTTTCAGGCCAAGCTGTGTATTTCATATGTAAAATGGTATTCTTGTGGTTATTACTTTGTGTTTAGTTTATTTAATTTGAACTGTTTCGGCTTAATTTTGCGTTGTTTGGTCGTGCTCCTCTATGCAGACTGGTAAAGGTAATATTTGTGTAATCTAGATCATACAAATGTTTACTTAGGAAGAATATCCCCCGGCACAATCAGGCTTCAGCTACCATTGTATTATTTTCACCTCTCATTCTCATTCAGCCAACCACATAAGCCAGACACATCTGTCCACACACCTTCATAATTAGCCCATCGCCATCAGCTGCTGCCTTTTAAAATAAGATTCTCTCCATTCCATCGAGTGCTTTCAAACCACTGGTTTGCACCCTGTCCATTTCCCTATCACCGCCTGGTCCTCTCAGATCCATCAGCTTCAACAGAATCATCAGCCACCACAACCACCAGTTTCCACATCGATGGGGGGATATTCCATGCTGCGGCTCAGGGTAGATACCCTTCAATCATGAACAAGACTGTCTAGTGGAATAATTATCTCATGTAATCTTCTGTAATAAATCATTAATATTTTGAAATATTAACTTTTGAAACTTGTAATTAATTGTTTGTGGAGCATATTTGGTTTTTTTTCTTTTGTTTTATGCATCTAGTTGTTTTAAGTTTGTATTGTTCCCAGTCTTGCTTGGTTTCTGTATTTTTTGGACTTGCTCTGTTAGTCCTGGTTACTTACTAAAAATATCAACCCAGAAACCATGACGGTCGACCTCCAGCATCTTCTTTCTAAAAACTTTGTATCAGCCAATGACTCAGTAGATTTCTACAATAATTCCCTGAGTAGCATCCTGGATCGTCACGCTCTTGTAAAAACTAGAACAGTCACCTTCTCCCGCTCAGCCCCCTGGTTCACCAGCGAGCTACGGAAAATGGAGGCAGCTGGGCGTGTCCTTGAGCGGCGTTACAAGGCTTCAGGTCTCACTGTCCACAAGCTAGCCTTTCTGGAACACCAAAGAGTCTACTCAAAGTCGCTTAGAGAAGCTTGGTCACTGTTCTACTCGAACATTATCAAAACCTTCTCTGGAAATTCTAAGCTGCTGTTTTCCACTATCAATCGTCTTCTTAAACCACAAACTCCTCCACTTACAGAAATGACAGAAGAGCACTGTAATAATTTCATGGCTTTCTTCAAATTGAAAATTTCCAGAAATCTCACAGCAAGAGGTTGAGTTTATCATCAGGACGATGAAACCCTCCACCTGTGCCCTTGACCCCTTACCTACAGCCCTGGTGAAAACTAACATCTCTTCTATTAGTCCCCTGATCAACGCTGTAATAAACCAATCTCTCAAGGCCGGCTTTGTTCCATCTGCCCTAAAAGCCGCCATAATAAGAACACTCAAAAAACCTACTCTCGATCAAGAGGTTTTTGCTAATTACAGGCCCATTTCCAAACTCACATTCCTCTCCAAAGTACTGGAAAAAGTAGTTGCTGCCCACCTCCAGGACCACCTCAAATACAACAACCTCTTTGAAACCTTTCAATCTGGTTTCCGCTCCGCCCACAGCACAGAAACAGCTCTGCTTAGAGTCACAAATGACCTACCGATGGCAGCAGATGCTGGTTCACCTTCCCTCCTGATTCTCCTTGATTTGTCTGCTGCCTTCGACACAGTAGACCATGGAATACTCCTACACCGCCTACATCACACCACTGGACTCACTGCCGCCGCCCTAAACTGGTTTCAATCCTACTTCACCGACAGAACAGAATACTTTTCCCTTGGAAGTTCACAGTCCCCGACACAAACCGTCACCTGTGGGGTCCCCCAGGGATAAGTTCTTGGCCCCATTCTCTTCATACTGTACACGCCCCCCCTTGGCCATGTTATCAGTCGATATGGACTTTCATTTCATTGCTACGCTGATGACACACACATCTACATAAAAACTGACACATGTTCCTCCGCAGCCTCTCCATCCTCATCGTCATCATCATCTCCCCTGTCAACTCTCCGCGCCTGTCACGAGATAAAGGTGTGGATGATAAAACAACTTTCTCCAGTTGAACAGCTCCAAAACCGAAGCAATTTTAATTGGCACCCCACATCGGAGCCAGTCTTCCTCCATAACCAGTATTACCTTCTCTGGTCATGACATTCCCCTCTCTTCATCAGTCACCAGCCTCGACGTAAGATTCAACCCTCAACTCACTTTTGAATCCCACATGAAACACATCTCCAAGATCTCCTTTCACCATCTCAGAAATATTTCCAAACTCCGTTCTTCACTCACCTTAAGTGATGCTGAAAAGCTGGTCCACGCGTTCGTCTCCTCCAGACTGGATTACTGTAACGCACTTCTCATCCGGATCCCTGATAAAAGTCTTCAAAGACTTCAGTATGTTCAAAACAGTGCTGCAAGGATCCTGATGAGAGTTTGTAAACACGAACACATCACCCCCGTTCTTCATTCCCTTCATTGGCTTCCCATCTCCAAAAGGATTGATTATAAGATCTCTCTCCTCACTCACCAGTGCATCCATGGTAACGCACCCCCCTACCTGAAAGAACTACTCACCCCACTGACCTCAACACGATCCCTCCGTTCTACCCACTCATACCGCCTCCTCCTTCCCAGGCCTAAGCTCAGCACCATGGGTGATCGGGCCTTCTGTTCTGCTGCCCCTCATCTGTGGAATGACTTCCCTGATCATCTGAGGGCTCCACAGACGACTGACACATTTAAAAAAGGACTTAAAACTTTTCTTTTTTAGTAGAATCTATATCTTTAATTTAATTAACATTGCTGCTTTTTGGTCATGTCTTTATATAGTTATTATTTAATTTTTTATTGATGCTTTTATCTGCTTTTACTTTGTAACACTTTGAGATTTGATCCAAATATAAAGTGTGTTATAAATTAAATGTATTATTATTATTATTAACTATGCTCCACCACTGTCGATTTATGGCCCTGCAAATAGCTTGATTTCGACATGTCTTGTCTTTTGCTGGACAGGAGTTGTAGGTGAGTCACAGCCAAACCCCTCGGGAGTTTTTTCATCACAGCACCCCCTTCAATGTCCAACACTCAGGCTGTCTTTTGGATGATATTCAGTGTCTACACGCTGTGTAGCTTCAGGACTCCTTCACCTTCTTAGTACTGCAAGCCATGGTAATTCTGAATCCTGCCCTGACTACTCCTGCCTCACTAGCAGGTTATCCTTGAGCCTATAAGACAGTGAATAAGTGGTTGATTATAATATTTTCTGTATTGAAATTGTATAACAATAAAATGCATATGTTTTCATGCAATCACATCTGCCAAAGCGTAAGTGAATGTATTTGACCAAAGTCGTTAAAGTTTCAGACCATTTCCTAGACTAAAACGCCCCTCGTAGCTTTGACTTTTTCAGCGTTGTCGGTTTTATTTAATTTTTTTCTTGGAAAGGGCATATTAAAGTCTGTGCAATATGCCTGTGGATGTGTTCTAAAATTGTTAAAAAAGACTTTAAATTTAACATTCTCAGCATCAAATGTCTTGCACTGCATTCAGTTGAATGGACTGTGGGTGAAAGAGGTGCTGCGAATCAATCAATAAATCAATCAATCAATCAATCAATCTTTATCTATATAGCGCCAATTCACACCAACAGTTGTCTTAAGGTTCTTTCCAGAAAGAGCAGGTCTAGACGTAACTCTTTATATCATTCTCTACAGAGAATGATATAAAGTTGTTGCCAAGTGAGCAAGCACTTGGCAACAGTGGCGAGAAAAAAATGCCTTTTAACGGGCAGAATCCTCGAGCAGATCCATGACTCAGGGTGGACGGCCTACTGCCATGAGAGGTCGGGTTTGAAAATAAAATCATAAAGAGGGACATTGAGAGAGGAAGAGAGAAAAGCTCAGTGCCTCATGGTCCCTTAGCAGTTTAAACCTATAGAAGTATAGCTAATAGCTAGCTTATGCCAGCCTTAATTATAAGCTTTTTCATAAAGGAAAGTTTTAAGCCTACTTTTAAATGTAGAGAGGGTTTTTGTCCACCGAACCGAGATTGGGAGATGGTTCCAAATGAGAGGACCCTGATAGCTGAAGGCTCTGGCTCCCATTCTACTCCTGGAAACTCTAGGGACTACAAGTAACCCTGCATGCTTGGAGCGCAGTGTTCTGGTTGGACAATATGGAAATATGAGCTCCTTCAGATACGTTGGTGCCTGACAATTAAGGGCTTTGTAAGTGAGCAGAAGGATTTTGAATTTGATTCTAGATTTTACCGGGAGCCAATGAAGGGACGCTAATACAGGAGAGATGTGTTCTCTTAACCTGGTTCTGGTCAGCACACGTGCAGCAGCGTTCTGGATCAGCTGGAGGGGCTTCAGAGACTTATTGGGACTACCTGCTAGTAGTGCATAACAGTAATCCAGCCTGGAAGTAACAAAACCATGAACTATCTTTTCTGCATGTTTTTGCGAGAGAATGTGCCGTATTTTAGAAATATTACTCAGATGAAAAGAGGCAGTCCTAGAAATCTGTTTTATGTGGGAATCAAAGGTCATATCCTGATCAAAGATAACTCCCAGGTTCTTCACAGTGGTGCTGGAGGCCAAGGTCATACCACCCAGAGTAGATATATCATCAGATAAATTGTTTCTAAGGTGTTTGGGTCTCAGCACAATAACATCAGTTATCTGAATTTAGTAATAAAAAGTTGCAGGTCATCCAAGTCTTTATGTCTTTGGGACACGCTTCCAAATTGGATAAGTGATTAGATTCACCTGCTTTCATTAAGTACAATTGTGTGTCATCTGCATAACAGTGAAAGTTTATGGAGTGTTTCCTGATAATGTTGCCTAAAGGGAGCAAATATGACGTGCGTAATATTGGCCCAAGCACAGATCCCTGGGGAACTCCTTGGGTAACTTTGCTATGATATGGAGGATTCACTATTAACAGATACAAACTGAGATCCTTTCATATAAATATGACTTAAACCACTTAATGCAGTGTCTTTGATGAGAATTCAGTTTTCAAGTCTTTCAAGAATTTGGTGGTCAATAGTATCAAATGCAGCTTTAAGATCTAACAAGTCCAGAACAGAGGCCAGTCCCTCATCAGATGCCTTTAAAAGGTAACTTTAACCAGTGCTGTTTCTGTACTATGGTGAACTCTAAAACCTGACTGGAAAACCTTAAAGAACTATTGTTACGCAGAAGATCACTAAAATTGTTCGGCTACCACTTTCTCTAAGATTTTAGAGAGGTAAAGAGGTAATTTGCTAAAGCTAAAGCTTTAGCTACTGGCTACTATTTGTGTGAAACGGCGTCGCGGAATGTTTGCTTGATTTTATTTTATCTATTGATTATATTATTATTTTTTATTCTTATTTTAGTACACTGTCAGGAAAAATATTTCTGTGTATGCAAATACTCAAGACAATAAAGTAAATCTTGAAATCTTGAATCCTGAGATCTTGTGAAGAAAAGTCTTTTTCGTCGTTTAAACCACACAGCACAGATAACTTGTGAAAACGCCTTGAGACTTAGGACTCACTGCAGAGAATGAGGTTAAATTGAAATAAATTGTGTGCTTATGGTCAGTCCATTGTTGGTTATTGTGGTATTCCAAAATGCTCATGCGTTGTAATTAAATAATAATTTATAATAACAAAGATATAGATGGTCTAAACAGTTAGAAACTAAAACAGCATTCTGCAGTTTGGATGAAAAATGGCCATGTATCCTGAAGCTCACACCTAAGCTCAGTCTGTGTGTGACATCAGCGTTGTTGCATCCCACTGAGGTTAAGGACAGTTTGAAGTGTGGTTTTAGTGGCACTGTAGATCGAGGGAACGAGATTACATTTTTATGAGGGCTTTTTGAGTGGTCTTAGGTAATGAATTACCTTATGCATGCCATTATTGTTGAGTAAGCAGAATACCGGAGGACAGAAGGTTTAATCTAAGTGAATATTCTAGTGGGTCTCTTTTAAATGTCAAGGTCCACAGTTTATGTCACACAGATGGATGGATCTCAGCTCCCCATGAAAGCTGCCACATCTAGGTGGTGTAAAGGAAATGTGAGCATATAAAGAGGGCGAAGTTGAACCGCAGCTTGTGGTTGTCAATTTTTTTAATATTCATTAAAGAAACATAAATTCAATGGTAGTTAGGGAAAATGTGGCTGATAGCCATAAAAATAGATATCATTTTAAAATGGAGATTATTTATTCAGGATTTGGATTCTTTATTCATACAATTTCAACCTCCATTATATATTAAGATTAGAGGTAAAATATTCCATTGATCACGTCTTTGCACTAACCAAGCAGTTTAAATTAAATAATACAACAGACATCACATATGTTTGCCCTTATTTCACACACATTCAACTTTTAATGACTGCTATAGATTGAATTTCATTCAAGCTATTAACTAGGCCTATGCTGTCATATCGCAGAAATCCCCCAAACCCCTTCATTGTATTGTATTTTATAATTACATTTGAAGTTATGTCCGAAAAACAGATTTCTTTCCTAAAAAATCACCCCCAGTGGGGAAAATACAAACTATTACAGTCAAATTTGATATGTACAATATGCTTGAGTTGATTTGTATGCAACTAAATCATACTCAGGGCTAAGAAGTTAAGCCAGGAAAAGAGTCGGGGTTTCTTTGGAGAAAATGCTCCTATAGTGTGTAAAATATGAACTAATAAAGTTAATTACAGCCTAGACAAGACAGATCTGCTCGAATTCATAAGCAGCTAATTTAGACTAATTTAGACCAACGGTTTAGATATTGTTGGAGATAATGCTCCCCCTACTATTGGAAATATACAACTGACCTTTCCCAAACCAATTCAGTTCTTCCCCACAAGTTCTATGGGGGTATAAAAATTTGAAAAATATCCATGACAAGTTTTTGAGTTTTCCCGTTCGCACAACCAATCTGCAGCTGACGGGTACATCAGGTGGTGATGAAGATTCCATACGATCCCCAATTTTCTCGGTTCGGCTGCTCTGACATGTTGAAAATGTGATGCCAGGCACCAGCTTCAAGCAACATCCCTGAGGAATTTATCTAATCCCATTCCTCAGGGGTTTCCACTTCTGCAATATTCCTGGGTTTACATGCTCCAGTCACCCTCCTTCTTTCCCATCATTGGGATTCAGGTCACGTGCCCGAGGAGGCAACTCAAGAATGTTCCAAAACCTCTTCTGACACAAGGCCTTGGTGGATTTTCTGCTCGCTCAGAATCATTTGGATCATCATCTTTTGGAATCTTGAGTGACACCCAAGTTTTAGCTTCTTCAAAGATGAAGAGATGTTTTCTTCTAGGATTACCGGATATATGATAAGATTCATTTTACCTTATCTACGCTGCAGGTTTCCACCAGGAAGCAAAGCAGCCCAAGAGCATTGCTGAGCCAACGCCATACTTCACTGTTGGTGGGATGTTCTTCTCAGCATATGATTCATTTTTCCGCCGCCAGACATAGTTCTGATCCACTGGGCCCAGAAGTTCCAGTTTGGTTTAATCGCTCCATAGAACAGTACTTCAAATCATCTAGGTCTTATCTTGAAGTTTGGGAGCTACTAGAGGTAACATTTCTTAAGATTCAGTCAGCAGTTTCGGTGAATGTCTTGCAGTTTGGAGCTATGTGGGATATTATGACATTAACAAAAAAAAGCCAGGATTTACCTGCCAAAGGGAGACTATGATGGCTGATATGAGTAGAGACACTATTTGAAGTGTTACATTTTATAGTTCAACATTCAATTAAAGTTGCATTTTTTGCTGATGTGTAAAATTTGTTCGATCAACTTTGATTTCAACTGTTCTGGACAGATTTCGTTAATGCAAACAGCTGACAAATGGACCTTTCCACAGCTTCTGAAAATGTTATCCTTATCAGCAAACTTCAATTCCATGTCCATCCGGTTGTTTTGGATATAAAACAGCAGATGTATTTTTTGTTTTGTTTTATATAGACAATTAAGCTGATTTTACAGCTGCAGCTGGTTTGAATGATCACGATGAACACTTTGATGCTGTTTCCTGTGCTGGCTCATTTAACTGTATTTATATTTCATGTGGGTATTCAGCTTGTCATCATCGCTGTAATAACTTTCCAGTTCCCTTAATTAAGTCTACAGCATCTAAAGTGATTTAAGACCATTATTGCTATGGTTTAATTTTGAGTGGTTTTCTCCGTTTTGTCTTGATTTTATTAAGGCAATCTCCTCCTACATGGGTTTGCAAAACCCGGGTTGTGGGCTGCCTGTGTAGACATTGCATTTGAGCAGAAATAAAAGACTCACCTGTCTCTAGTGCCCTATTTCTAGACGCTATCCCCGAACGTAAACACACTTTCACACAGCTGTACACATATGCATAAATCATTTACATGTATGCTTTGACTCAACATGAGTGGACCCAGTTGAACACACACACGCACACACACACTCACACAAGAATGCAGCTGTCGCCAGCACCTGTTTCTGTCGCCCACACTGCATGTGACCGCGTCATCAGATTGTACTAACCCATTCATTCACATACACAGCAGCAGAAATGCACACAAACTTTCAAACACACACACACACACACACACGCACACACACACACACACACACACACACGCACACACACACACACACACACACACACACACACACACACACACACACACACACACAGGTTGTCCAGAGCTGCAGTGTCTGGCGGGTGTCCAGTGCAGGAGTAGTTCGGGTTGAGAGAACAGCAGGCCCGGACTACAGCGCATCAATCAAAAGCTCCTGGCTAGCATTCCCCTACTCTGCCAGATCTTCTCTGCACCTTTAGTTCCGTTTCCTATCCCACCCTGCGTCCCCTCTCCCTCTCTCTTGTCTCTCCCCCTCCCTCTGTCTAATCTCTCTCTCCTCTGATTGATGCAGGCAGACGGCCTCTATCAGTGTTTTATATATAATCCGAATAATATATGCTTGTGCCTGCATTTCTTAAAGTCTTAGCCAGCCCCAGACACGTTGTGCTGACAGAGGATTCACAGTATGAGATCACACACACACACAAACACACACACACACATGCGGACACACACACACTTCTGATTGTGGTTCTGTGATGTAATATATTATAATATGTGTGTGCTCATGTGGCAGGGTGTCTTTTATTTGTATTTATGATAGACTGGGACAGAATGTGCATTTAAATGGCTGTGTCAAGTAATGCTGACCTCATCACTATATCTTCTTGATGTTCCATCCATACCAAAGCAGAAAAGCAGAATGCATGCAAAAATTTATGGTGACACGTTTGACGCTCCAGTATGTTCCCTCCCTAGACGTAAATGACTGATGAAGAATACTCACCACAATTTATCTAATCGAGCGCTCCTATGATATTATTTTGCAATTGGGCCCCCTAGATATTCCCATATCAACGCGCACATTATTGACTCTATTCATCTTTCCTCATCATTTTGCTATCACTCATTACTGTGAGATAACTGTAAATCTTGTGGAAATACGTGCGTGGCTTACCCACCCCCGACATTTTGGAGCCTAGAATCAACACAAATTCTAGGATGTTAGCTTGAAAAGAAAAATCTGTTTTGTAATTTCATATTGCACTATTGACATTTAATATGCATTTTCATGAGAGTAAATTTAGAGCATTTTCCAGTAAAACTAAATATATTTAAAAAAATACGATATACATACAAATCAATGTAATAGTCATACAATTATTTTTTTTGTGTCTCTGGTCTGTATAAACCTCGGAGTGGATAGACAGAAAGACAGGAGTACGGCTACTTGTAAAATATGACCCCCTGCCTACGAGTGAAGGACGGCAGTCCTTTTCTCAGAAGTGGTGCGACGCCAGTGGAAAAAAGAGTTACAGAGTATTATTCTGTGGCACTCAGCCAAGTCTGCTCTCTCTTCATTTGGAACAATGAAAAGAAGATGCTGGCAGGCTATGTGGGTACAATGATGACCATTAAGACTTTTTTTTGTCATTTTTCTTGCTGTAGTCAAGTCTGAGTGAAAGCTCCAATGAATCAAACACACACATTCGGCTCATACACACATTTAAATCCTCTGGTGTGCCTCAAGGGTCCATTTACGGTCAAATCCTGTTTTTTCGGCACATGTTGTCTTTGGGATAAAATATCACCTATCACTTCCAGGACAATGATACTTCTTACCTATCTCCCTGAAAATACAGATTTCTGTCATTATCTCTTTCGCCATCCACCAGTGTCTCCTAACTACATCTATTTGTTTCTCGGTCTTATGGCGCCCCACTGGAAAACCTTAAGTCATGGATTTCAGGATTATTTTTGATTTGTTTAAGGTCTGAAAACACAACAAGGGGAAATAAACTTTAAGATAATACTACAGGAAGTAACAAAACAAATAAAAACCAGCACAGCACTAAGATTTTCAGATTTACCTTTCAAAATGAGACGTTTAAAATTAATCCTATACGATAAATGTTATGTAATAGTGTCCATTAATATTATTGTGGTCTATAGTAACAGAATCCTGGCGCATTGGATAAATGTAAGGAATGTATAATGTCAAGAAACAAGTTTAAACATACTGAACAGGTGTTAAATACTGTGGTTCCTTTTAAAATTTTACACCCAGATAGACCTTAGTGTGAGGAAGTACTGGACTGATACTGATGGGAGTTTAATGTAAAAAATTTGTCTGGCCAAAATGTTTCAACTGTTTGTCTGATTTCGTCCAAATTTTGGTGCTAGTAAATGTGTTTTACTCTTATTGTTCATATTTACTCACTAAGGGCACTAGTTTGTTTTTAACAAAAAAACATAGTTTCTCGTCCGTAACTTCTCAACCATAAGTCCAGCGGTATCTAAATTCATCTCATATTAATTGACACAAGGAAAAGCAGAATTCCCGGATTCAGAGAAAATTAAAGTTCCTCTGTTTAATTTGTAAACATATGATTTAAAATGCTCAAAATATTTCTGCATAACATGAGAAAAAAAAAAACGCCATTCAACATGGAAAAAGAAAATCCAACAAACGCTGGTTCTCCTCCATTTATGCTTCAGAGTAGAATAAAACTGAGTAGCAAAAAAATGATCCCAGCTCAGGCAGTGAGCTGCTGCCTGGTCTAACGCTGGCTTTTCTTGCCTCTTTGTAGCTGGTTATATAAGGAACCATGACAGGGGTTTACTATATCTAACAAAGTAATATAGGGGATCAAGCAATATGTACCATTCACCATTCTGTTTCTACGAATGCAATCCATTCCGACAGCATTAAATACATATTCTTTGCTTTCATGTCTTCAATACTTCACAAACAGTCACAGACTGTTTTCTTTAAATTCTAATCCCTTGATCTTAAGACCCGCTAATTAAAACTGTTTTCATATTTCATTATTGATGTTTCGATACTTCAATATCAAACTAGAGTCGCAATTATATAAGGGAAACACAGCACAACACCTTAATGTTTAAGCCACCACCATTTCCACTGAGGAAATCTTAAGGGTAATTATAAAAACCTTTTGACATGGATTGACGCGGCTCTGATTCAGGACACTATTTCAGTGCAACAAATGTAGTCCATATGAACTGAGGGTATCTATCTTGTCTGCATCGTGTTTTCTCTAACAGTGATATTTTACTCACTAGGGGGAGCCTTTTAAGAAAAACACTGTTTTCCGGAGATAATTTCCTGACTATTATTACTGTGATTTAGACCAAATTTGGTGCATATAAAACAATTTGAGGAGGTTTATGTTATACATTATTTTGGGGAGTAATGAGAGAACTAACCCCTTGTTATCAGAACCTCAACGGGGATTCTGGTGGGTCTGAAAGTACAGGCAGCACTACACGTGTAATGCTGCATGGCAGACAGAAAGAGATGTGGGAAGATGGTGAAGCTAAAATACAAAGGCAATTAGGAATAGGTGTGCTTGATGACCAGTGCGGAGGAGGAGGCATGTAATTTGTGTCTACCGCAGCAGAACTAGTCAGGAAACTTCAGACCATTTGCCAGATATATACATCCTTCAACAATCACATTAAAACCACTATCAGGTGAAGGGAACAACATTGTTTGTTTTGTTGGAATGACACCTGTCAGTATGTGCGATATATTAGGTAACAGGAGAACATTTTGCCCCGAAGCTGATGTGTTGGAAGCAGGAAAAATGTACTAGTATAAGGTAATAGCGACTCAGGACCAAATTGTGATGGCAAGATGACTTGGTCTAATATGACTGGGACTACATACCCTCAGACCAGTCAGGGGGATCATGCTGTGGAATAGTCAAATGATTTTTAATCATTTGATTTTTTTTCCCATCATGCTGAAATCAGGGTTCATGTAGGTCACTTGGTGAAGTGATGGTACCAGGATGCGTTATGGGAAGAAGATGAGCTGTGGTAGACAGTGTGATACTTTGGGTTCTCCTGGAAACCTTTGGTTCTACCTTAAATGGGGCTGTTGCTTTGACAAGTAGCACCTACCCAAACACTGTTGCAGACCAGTTACACACTTTTAACCCTTTAATGTCCTGCTCAACTGTTCGGTCAAGTACGTTTCTAGTCACTATTTATTCACTGAAACTATTCATAATATGACCTAGTGGCAGCATATATATGTTAATGAGTGGCCGATGACGGAGCCCTGGGGGACACCACAAGTCAAAGGGGGCACAGAGGAGGAGGCATTAACCATGGCTTTTGACTAAGTCCTATTCGATAAGTTAGACTTTTTTCTGACATATTAAGTTATGTGAGGACTTACTAAATGTGATTATGTAACTTGATATAATGTCTATTAAGAGTCAACTAGTTTTCTACGCATACGCTTTACCATAATGTGAGCTAATATAATTAAAATTGACTATTTTCCTTATTTGTTTTTATGTTTAAAAACATGCTTGACTAAACAATTTGTCATAGTATGGTTAATTTAGTGATAGTGTCTCACTATCTAATTAATAAAAATGCCCGCAAAAAATAGAATATGCATGGAAATATGGAGACTTATTATTTAAACATTGATTTCAGGGAAAGAGATACCCAGCTGGTGATTAAAACTAAAAACATTGGAGAGAAGGGATTAAATGCAGACATGCTGCTTACACTAATGAATGACTGGGCATTAGTGAATAAAGTCAGACCTGAGGGATTCACACTGAATAAGCGAGCAGGCCTGTATGCCTGCCACCAAAGCCAACTGGGCACTAGAGCTACAACATCCCACTGGACAGGATCCATGACACAGCCAGAAGCTCACTACAATAACGCACAAGTGTGTTAAAAATCACTCTGCTCTCCGAGCTCCCTGTGAGTTAAAGGACAATTATATCCCCGAAAAGTCAGGAATATAATGGAATGATAATCGTGGCCAAGTCTCCGTCTATCACTATTTCCGACAGCAGGGGGAGTTTCAGGCCGTAATTTCTCAAGCGTTGGTCCGATTTAGTCCAAATTGGTGCCCATGAATGAACTTGAGGAGATCTATCAAGTATATGTTGTATTTTACAGTATTAGTTCAGATTTTACTTACTTACTGGGATGGTTTATTAATTTAATACTTAAAACACTGTTTTTCCGGATATAACTTCACATTTAATTTGCGGAATTCAATCAGGAGACTTGCTTGTACAACAGAGGGGATTGGGGGCTTTTCGGGGATATACCCTTGCTGTTGGGGACAACACCGTAGGCCTGGTTCCACTTTAGGCAGTAGTTAAACATTGTGGGCAATGATCTCATCATTGTCATTAAGATATAAAAAAAATCAATACAAATCTTACGTATGTCCCTTTAAATTAATGCCGAGGTCAGTCCGTCTAACTGCTGCAGAGACTTTTGATTTTACTGCCAGTACCATCAATATATGTCACCATGGAACCTTTCAAATTGAAAATGAATTAATAATAACAATCATATGACTTGTGTTTCAGACACAGAAAATAATACAACCTTAGCAGATGATGTTTCTGAGTTTTTCCCAAAGTCTGTGAGTTATTCTCTGCATATAGAGAAGAGAACTGCTGTCTAACTATTGCATGATGCCGGGATGTCTATCAATAAATCAATGTCACTACATTTTTACTGAAAACCACGTACCTTACGAGATGAAGAATCTGTCGACGTCCCAATGATGCAGGTGCCATGTGTGATCTGTGCTGCTCGCTCAGGCTGTGTGGCGCCACAACATTTTCACCTGGACACTGGAATGACAAAAGACGTACCACAGCACTGACACATTGATTACGCTGGCAGAGTGTCCCGCACACGTGACTGAACCCAGTAGCTGCTTAGCGTAGTGATTTCTTAGCCTTTTTTCATTATTTTATCCATGTTGGATGGATTTTTCAGCAAAGTACCCCCTGAATAGTGCAAATCATTATCGGTAGCTTTCTGTAAACACTGAGTTAACGGTGCTAGTCTTTGGCGCCGAGACCACGCCAGGAAGTAAACAGTGATTAGAATACATTCTATACCACAAAGGTGGGATAAAATAGACCAAGTCCTTTAAAACATGAATGTAATTATTTGAATGACATTTAACCATTATATAAAATGTCATTATATTTTTCCTTTTAATTCTGTTTCCGTTTTCAGCTGCATTGCTGCTACCTTTTCATGCCAATTACTGGTTGTTTATCATTCAGTTAATAGCAGTTAGTAATTACATTTGAAATAATTGTACTGAAAAGAGAGAGAGAGAGAGAGAGAGACCTTGGCATGTTTATGTTATTACCTCTTGTATTCCATGTTGTCTTTTTATTCATATTTCTTTATTACAATGTTTTCATAATTCACTGTTTCCTGCCTTATTCTGAAACTTTCTTCTCCTTACTTCTCCTTTGTCTTTTCTTTCTTCCCCCCTTCCTGTCACTATTGGTTGTTTGGGGGTTTCACTTGTCTTCCTCTTCTCCTCCTGCGTTTACTCGCTCACGGTTTCTTGACGTTTGTTTCTGTGTTGTTAGACACTTGTCTTCCCGCCACCGATTCTTCTTCTTCTTCTTCTACCCCTTACTTTTTTGGCAGCTGCAAAACAACTTTTGGTGTCCGCTATCACCTCTTTCTGAATTGGAGTGTGGGTTGAAACATATCCCTCTGTCTCTGACTGTCTCCCCTACCTTGATTCTTTCCAGCTTTATCTCCTAGCCTGCACACTCCGTGTATTAAAGTCTTTGGTTTTCTGTCTTCTGTTATCAGTTTGTCGTGGATCTTTTCACAAATGCCAGTCTTTTTCTATTCTCCTCTGTTCTTTTTGTGTTCCTCACGATCCCTGCAAATGTTTTTTTCTGGTTCTTGCTTCAGCCTGTCAATTTGGATTTGTTTGCCTTGTTGGACTGCTTTCATGGTTTTGACCCTCGCCGTATGCATGTTGGATGTTGGAGTAGCATTTATTAAATCTCTGAACTGCATCAATGTGACTCTCCTTCATGTCTGCAATTGGGTCTTCTTTTCCTGAGTGGCTGTGAGTTCTGACAGCCCCATTTGAGAAAAAAAAAATTCAGCTCAAAGACTAGTAACAGGGGGTTTCTGCTAGCTTTTTTCTGTTCAAGGGTTAAAATACCACCAACCACCTCTAAAAGTCACTAATGACCATTTTAACACATGCCAATGTGTAAGAATTATGACTTTCCATTTAACTGACATATGGGACTATTATTTGGAGCAAATAATAGTCAGGAATAAAAATGCGTAGACGATAATAACATTAACATTTAACTAAATGGCGAAATTTAAAACACTGTGACTTTAAAGGAGCGACCTTGTCTTTTAACACACAGATGAACACACACCACAGACAACTCATAAATTACTCTGATCTGCAAACATTTGAACATGACAAGGCATTGCAAACTGTTTACTTTCATGTCTTAAAGAGGTCAGCATTTTCCGTTTTGTTGTTTTTTTTCTTGGACTTTTAATTGCCAAGATTAATGTTTTGAAGGGGTCCAAATCAAGCTCATTCCCCACTAATGAGTTGTCAATCATTATGACAACCAAAATTCCCAGGCAGAGATCACAAAATAGACGCACAAACTGAAATAACATTTAGACCCGCCATGAAATAAACTTGGTGTGCGTGTTACACAGTGATAAAACCATGTCAACAAAATATTACTACACATTTGAGAAACTTCATCATTACCACTACTTTTCTGTCACAGAAGTTCTCATTAATCTAGCTCATGTAATACCAAGTGATCAGCTGAACCAATGGCGTTGTCCCCGACAGCAAGCGTACATCCCTGAAAAAGTCCCCAATACCCTACATTATCTAAGCAAAGCCCTGATTGAACTCCTCAATTGTATGTGAAGTTTTGTCATATCAGTGTTTTCTTACAAAAAGTTCCCTTTGTGAGTAAAATATGTTATACGAGAATGATCTCTTTTGGTCGATTCATATGCACCAAAATTGGACAAAAACTGCCAAACAATTAGGAGGCTTAGTTATGGCTGAAAAAACTGTGTTATTCGTAAAAATAAATGAAAAAAAAAACGCATGAGTAACATATAATCTATTAGAGTAATGTACGATAAATCTCCACCAGACTTTTCATACGCTCCAAATTTGGACCAAATAGAACCAACGGTTGAACGGTTGAAAACGGCTGAAAAAATGCTATGTTAAAGCTCCCCCTAGTGTCAGATATATACAACCAAACTTCCCAACACTTTCAGGCACTCAAATTCTTCCATGTAATAAGGCCTATATAAGTACAAAATTTGAAAATTATTCATTTTATGGTTTTTGAGTTATTGCGCACAAAGGATTTGCTGTAGCGGATGCGGCGGTGACGATTCCATTATATCCTAGAATTTTCGGGGATATAATTACCACTTGAAAGGAAACATTGTGGGACATTGCAGGCTGCAAATGCAAGAGAAGTATTCTTTGGAATGGGATGAACAAGTCAGGCTATTGTCTTGTGAAGCTAAACACAGTAAGGCCATCGCCTTTGATTTGAGTGTCCAGCCACAGCTAACTTAACTGGACTTTTATCCACTTATATTATAGCCTCGAGAAGTCGGTTACGGAATCGTCACCATCGCTGCTGCGTCCGCCACTACGGATACTTTGTTTAAACGCGATAAGTCAAACACTGTTTCATGGATCATTTTCAAATCCAGGGTCGACAGCATGGGTCTAATTACTGAACGGAGAACACAGAGACTTAAAAGTCAGGAAACATAGCTTCAGCATAACTGATCAAAAACATGACTGGATAAAAACAGCTTTGCATCTCCATGGCTGTAAAATTAGGTTATTACACAAATCAGGTAACTGAGGTCTCTCACATTGTCGCCACACTAACCACCTTCTCTTCAGAATGTCAAGGCCAAATTTGCCTTCAGCAACATCGACAAAAGAATCAGCAGAAAATCATCACAGCGGTGGAGCAGAAGTTTAGTTGGTGCATGAGACATAATGGTGTCATTATTGAAATTTTTCAAAAGTGTGTTTATTTCTTTTATCGTCACAATACATCCAAAGTCATGTTTATTTTTTTGTTATGTCGAAATTGAAGCATCTGCATTAGGTTGCAAATGTCATGCTTTCCTTAGTGTCAACAATCTGTCAATAATCATTGAGATGCAAAACACACACACACAAAATTTTTTTTTTTTTTAATGTTCCAGAAGCACATTGATTTGTGCCATATGCCGTAATGTGATAGTTGGAGGAGAAGAACATTTCTCAATTAATTTAAAGTATGCCTGATGGTTGGTGTAATTAGAGAAACAGAGACAACTGGTACTGTATTCCGTTCCTCCAAAATATACATAAATGTGAGATTATGAGGCAGTTGTTTGGACTTTCTGTTTCTCTGGGCCTCCTTTGGCAACAAGTGTGTTTCTGTTTGCCTCCAAATTAACAGAAATAGAATCCGCACACTTTTACATTTACATTTCTAAGTAAAATGATTGATATGGAGCAAAGGCCAATTTAGAGCCAGGATTTTTAGACATATTCAGAGCTTCCGTCCAATCTGATGATGATGATGTCACCCACTCTAATTCTCAATATTCTGCACATGTATTGCAGCATGTGAAACTAATGAAAAAAAAATGGCATTTCTTGAAAAACGATTGCTTCAAATTGTTCATTTAGCCCAAAACATCATGTGACCTTCTTAAATCCTAACCATAATTCTATGTTGAGGTACTGGGGTGGCAGTACCTCATGAGGCATAGTGGAACATTGAATTTGTAGGGTGGCAGCTTGATTCCCAGACTGCCCCTGCAGCTCCCCAGGCGCTTCACAGGGGAGGCCCACGGTTTCTCAGGGAAGGGAGAACTAATTTCACGATGTTTTCCATTGTTTAAGTGTGCATTATAGAGTGATAACTAGGCCTGTGATGTCATACCCAACAGCAAAGCTATATCCCAGAAAAAGCCACAAATGTACTGCGTTGTACACGCAATCCCCCTGATTGCGTGTACTGATTTCCTCAAATGAAATGGGACATTATGTCTAAAAAACTGTGTTTTTTAATCGAAAAAAAAACTCTGCCTGGGAAGTAAATTATGACATAAACAAGATAAATCTCCTCTAGTCGAGTTATGTTCACCTAATTCGACTAAATAGTACCAGCGGCTAGAAAGTTCAGCCGGAATAATAGTTTTTCATAAAAAAAAAAAGGCTGTTCAAGCTCTTTGATTTCCTGAAAAGATATTTTTTCTGTTTTTGTGATTTTTGCAGTTTGGTTTCCAATCAATCCACTGCTTTTGATTTGTGTTTATTTTTGTGTCCTGGCAATGCTGCAGAACTAGTAAATCAGCACACTGAAACAATTTACAGAGGAATAATATTCAGAGTGTTTTTTCGCCTTACACATCCAGCATTAAAAAGAACAAAATTACAAACCAGTTTGTAACCCCAGCATTTTTTTTACATTAAAATGAATGTACATTTTTGTTTGTTGTGTACAAGCTTTGCATAAACCTTTGCATTCTGCATGAGCAACAAGCAGGAAGTGTCTTTGGCTATCCAGGCTTCACCAAAGAGAGAGAAAGAGGGAGAGAGAGAGAGAGACCTTGACTTGAACACAGGTATTGACTGAAGAATCTCCAGTAGTGACCCAGAGTGTGAGAGGCGAACAATCACACTATTAGACCCAAATTATCAGTGACGAAACCTATTAGTAACCATTAGTTGGAGTAAATTACTCTAATTCACTCTTTGTGGGTTGGCTTTTTCCTTCCTGGAGGACACAATGAAGAAGACAGACTGAAAAACAGTTTATATCAGACCAACTGCTGCTGGAACTCAGGGGATTTTATATATTCATTGTCACACATAATCACATAGACACACACAAATAAAAAACAAACACAAATAAACACACAGTCAAGGTTCCTCAGAGGTTTAAAACAGAAGCAATCAATCCAGCCTCAAATAGATTGGGCTGCTACATACGTGGCTTTTCAGATCAGCGCTGATATGATTATGCAGCTCCAGGAACGAAGATGCGGAGGATATAGATTGTGCGGCGTGAACACACACCATGCTACGGTGCGTGTGCTACAGCTCCGCTGAACTCTGCTGACACGAGCACTATCCTCAACTTCCTGCTTTTTAATGTGTCCTGAAATGACTGGAATCCTTCGAAAATGGGTGCAGAGCTATGCGTCTGAGCTGACAGACAGGAGAGCAGACGTGTCTACGATCACCAGCTGTTGGAAAACATTCATTAATTTATGCTGACTGAGAATACGGATGATGTTGCTACAGTAGCTGGACTGCTTGTTTGTCTTTCCGTGCTCCCTGTGATGAAATGGAGATTTATTTAAGGGGGGACCCTGCATCCTGTCAGCTGGGGTAGGCTTCAGATCAGCAGTTATAGAAAACCAGTCATGTTTCAGTCTTTGATCACCTCATTTGTTTAGTTTTACATTACATTCAGATGCATTTTTACTGTATACACAAACAAAAAAAAGTTGTTTTATTTTGTGATTATTATGCGAAAGTCGGAAGAGAGGATTGTGCAACCGTTCAATATAGATCGACATGAGCCATAGTGAGAAGCACAGCTTTACAAATCAAACTAAAGTGATAGCAGATGTTATTTTGCATGCTCTATGTAGGAAGTAGATGATCATCATTGAAGTTGGAATTCGCAAAATATACCACCACTAAAGACATTTAAGACACCACGAGTGCGGATATTTACAAATACTCATTAGAAAATAAACCACATCTACAGTAAGCTGTCGTCCCTGACAGCAAGGGCATACGTCAGAAAAGTTCCCAATCCCCTGCATTCCACAGACAATCCCCCCAATTTTAATCTCGACAGTATTTTTAGTAAAATAAAAAAAATCTCCACAAAGTGAGCAAAATATGAACTATTAAAATACGATATATATATATATACACATTATTCATACATTATAGATGTCCTTGAGTCCATTCATATGCACCAACTTTGGACTAATTCGGGAAAATGATGATAAATGAGTTTCTTGATAAAAGAGGTCCCTCTAGTGAGCGAAATATGAGCTATTTGTATAAAACACAGTGTAAACAAGATGGACCTCCTTGGGTCGATTCATATTCAACAAGTTTTGACTAAATCAGATCAATGGTGGAGAAATTATGGCCCAAATACTTTTTAAACATAAAGCGACCCCTAGTGTCGAGAATATACAACACACCTTTACCAAAATCAATCAGTTCTTCTTCGTACTAAGGCCTATTTTGGTGTATGTTTTTGAGTTATTGTGCTAACACAAAGGATCTGCGGCTGACACGGATGTGGGCGTGGGGGCGGCTGCTGCAGCGGCAAAATGGATGTATCACAAGATTACCTTACATTCTGTCTCACCCCACCATCCATCTCTTCCACCCTACACTGCAGTTTGCAACTTTTTGTAAAGAGATCTTCTTGCGTTGGGATCGCAAAAAAATAGGATATGGTAGAAAACATGCTTGCTGGTGTGTGTGTGTGTGTGTGTGTGTGTGTCTTTGTGCGGTGTGTGTGAGTGTTTGTGCAAGTGCATCTATCCTCTTTTTGTTTGTTATTCATTATGGCCTTAGCTTTTTTTCATGCACTTTCTTATCATTTAATACTCTCCAGTCAAATTGACCCTGAACTCCACCAACGTGTCTAAAATGGTTTTTTGGTGTCAGGAGTGTGTTCTTTGAAAAACATGTTCTAAGTGAATAATAATAATAATAATAATAATAATAATAATATATTTAAATAATAAATGTATTATTAAATAAATATTAAATATATATATATATATATATACATATATTTATAGTGCCTTGGCTTTAGATATTGAAACTCCCGTCTGTACATAAAGACACTCTCATGTAAAGACTTTACATGAATTTAAGTAACAAGGATGAGTGTTTTACTTAAAGACAATTTACAGGTATAAGTCAATCAGCCACAACAATATAACCAGTTGTGGCTGATACCTGCAATTAGAAACAGATTAACTAGATTTCAGAGCTGCCAGTGTCCACGGCAGATCCAGTCACATTCTCATGGGATGGCAAGAGCCTGGCATGGAATTCTTATGGGGTGTAACTTGAAATGTTATATATTCACACCCACAAGCACGCCAGCACACGCGAGAGAGATTTAATCGTAAAAAAATGTATTTAAAAAGCTATGTTTCTTTGGAAAAGCACTTAAATTCATTATTTTATCAGGGTAACTGAGTTGTATTTTTGCACAAGTAAAGTATTTGATTGGAATATTTAAAGGTGTTATTATAAAGCAAATTCTTTCTTCAGATATTTATCCAAAAACATATTTTTTCATTCGACACAAGGCCAACTCGTAGCCTAAGAAGCTGGGCGTTACAGCTCACTGAATGATGTGTCGAGGTGAAAATCTATTGAATTATACCAAAAATACTTTTGCATTTAACCAGCTAGTGGCATCAGACCTATGCAAAGACTATTGCAACAGATTTTAAATAAGTCTCATTTATAAAACGACATACCGTTTCATTATCAATTCATATTTTCTTTAATGAAAATTATAAAAATTACAGTTCACTTCCAATGCAGTTAAGACATCCATATATATGGAGCTAGATGCATCGATTACCAGGTTGTTTAGAGAAACGCCTCACAAATGTATTAAATCCAAAGCTTTGGTGGGTTTACATTCAACGCCAACTACAGCAAACCTCTGTCGTAGAAGAGCGCAAGTAATTATTTATGATCCTCGGAAAAACTTTGCTCTCATGAGTCACTTCTCACCGGTGACACTGTAGCTACTTTGTAGAATCTGTAAAGCTCGAGAACACGTCTGGATCTTAGTACAGAAAACATGCGTACTTTAGAGTAGTAGGAGTCTCATTTTCATTCTGTAGTAGCAGTCTGTCTCTCTCCTCACCTGGTGAAGTTCATGTTGGAGATCTTCAACACCTGATTCGTAAGCATTGGTTAATATGAGAACAGCCTCCTCTAAAAAAAAAACACACTGCTTGAAGGATTAAGAGCCTTTACGAAACTCATGATGTTGCAGTTGGTGCATAGACGCTTTATATTAATCCAATCATTTGATCAATAATTGGGTGCAACCCAATTAAACACTTTGACAGGAAAACTGCGTTTGCTGTCTGAGACGGATGTTGTCCAAGGCCAAAAGCAACCAAACAATCTTGAAGTGTCCTTTTTGTCCGTGTGGAGCCCAAAAATCTTCATCGCTGTGATACTCTCCCTCTTTCTCCTATTCATTTCTGTGACGTGATCCACACTCGTCCTCCTCTTCATCCCTATTATACTCTCCCTCTTTTCATTTCTCTGGTCATCGTTGCCTTGCTATTTTAAACTTTCCTCTCTCTACTCTTTGATGGGAAAAAACAATGGTGATGTCATCCTTCCCCTTCATAGAGTGCCCTACAAGATATGATAACATGATTTTTCATGCAATAATAATAATACTAACAGTCAACAACTCAACAATGAATATTATACAAATACTGAGAGAAAGTGCAGTTTTTAAATTACTGTCTGTTTCACCCTCATGGGTGTCCATCAATGTCTCAACAGATTTCTGAATCAAGATTCAAAGTGATCAGTCATTACATCAATTCAAACTGTTTTCAAAAGTTTATACTTTTGACAAGTTTGAAAAGACAAAATTCAACGGTGCCTTTATACGCCCTCGAGTGAAGTTGCTGGGCGCAGCCAAGAAAAATTTGAGTTATTTTTGCTCTGGAAAAAAAGAATCCGTAAGAGAGAAAATGATACATGTTTAAAAATAGATACTCTATAAACACATATCTTGATCTAATGAACCATGTTATAAACTTCTTTTTCCATCAGCATAAGTCTAACTACAACCAGAGGGAATGCGAGGAATCAAATGCTAATTTAATGTTAGTAATAACGGGATCAAATGGATCCGAAGATCCATTCTGTGAGGCCAGAGTTACAGGAATTGAAAATATTTTCTATGAATGTCAATACGCTTAAAGTTTCAGGTTAAAATTCAGTTATCCTATGAGAAATACTAATTGCATAAGCCAAAGCCAAATCGCAACCATCATTCCTTCTTCTTCTTCTTCTTTCGTTTAATACTTGGTTGCCACAGCTAATCCCCTGATTCAATTTATAGGTCGGTACCCTGCCGGCTAGTTGTACCAAATTACAACCACTGACAAGTGATGTCACTGACAAGTGACGTGTAGTTTGGACATATTAGGCAGGCCTTTGGAGGTCTTGTTGGGTGTACCAGCCCTGAAGTGGTTAGAACATGTCAAAGTGGTCTCAGGAAGGGCAAATAGAAAACCGGCAACCAGGTCATAGGTGCCTAAAGCACACTGAGGCATGTGAGGAGTGAAGGCTAACGTGTGCTGCCTGATCCTAGAGGAGCTACTCTAGAATTTAGTGTGATAACTGATTGGTGCAAATAAACTATCATAAGCATTTCAATATTTTGACATCTGGACCTTTGAAAATCTGACTTTGGGTTGACTCTTAAGGTTGTTCATGTGTTGCATATCCCATCCAAAATAATACACATTACTCTATGCTCACCGAAGAAATGAAGAATATGTTATATACTGATACATTTCCTCTTCTTCTGCTTTCGGCCTTTCCACTTGTTTCCATCTTGTCCTGTGTCTGTATCTTCCGCTGTCACACCAGCCAGCCAGCCAGATGTCCACTCTCACCACATCCAGAAACCTCTTCTTTGGTCTTCTCAGGTACCTGCCAGGGAGTGCGAGGAATCAAATGGTAATTTAATGTTAGTAATAATGGGATCAAACTACCTGCCTGGTAGCTCCATCTCTGGCATCCTTCTACCAATAGATCCTCTATCCCTCCATTGCACAGGTATATGAATCAGTATCAGTCATATACTGATGCAATTGTTGAACAATACTTCTTAAGATGACATATCTTAAGATATGTCATCTTAAGATGAGCCTGGTTTAAAATGAAAATGACAACACAGTCTTAAACAAAAACAGATTAGACATGCTTCAATGTTTTTAGAGTGTTTTAGACTGTAAGCTATGGATAAGCCCGGCTCATTTGAATTCTCAACTTTTGTCCACGAGGACCATATCAATATCAAATCATCATCCCAAGCTGACTGGACTAATGTAGCTCATTTCAAACCCAGCCCTGACAATGAACCTCTTGAAAGCATGGACGGTTTATAAATGGGCAGATAGAAAGACCAATGTCCTTCACATTATCATGCAATTAATCATAATTACAAGACGCTTGTCAATGGGACAGCTGTTACACCTTTTCATTATCTAAATAGCAAATACTTGGACCTTCATTTGAATTTGCTCATGAGAGAAACGGAGGTAAAAGGAAAAAAAAGGTAATCGGGTCGGACATGTGGACCAGGCTTTGAGATTAATAGACTGTGTGCCTATAAGGCAAGTATGAGCCTCATGATTTCCTCCTGACCGGATGGAACTGTTGCCTCCAACTGTTTATAATATCACAAAATGATTCTTGTACTCTTACACATGTTTTAATGTGATTTTCACCTCCACCAACCAAAACAAGTAAACTAAAACAGCCTGTGTACCTGCATTTACAGGAACTGAACACTCCACACACACACTCATGCATCTATGCATGCATCTTACATACCAATGCTCCCATGGCAACGCACCTCATTAGATACAGGTAAACCTTCATTAGTAATTGTAATAGGGAGCATAAACCATGTCTGTGTTGGTAAGCAGCACTAAAATAACTGGCCAAGGATGGTGAACGATGACTCTTCTTCCTCAAGTTACCCAACATACCCGAAGTATTTTTGTCTCGTATAAGCATGTGAAATTATTGTTCCTTTCCGGACTAAATAGCTCTCTGGGGCCGTATTGCTTTTCTCGACTGAGTTGCAGGTAAAACTAGTACATTTAGATCTATGAGCACAAAACAACAATGTTTGCAGCTGATCAGTGTTTGGTTATGAGAAAATGGCTAAACTTTGTGATGAAATCACATTCTATTCTATTGAATTTTAGCTATTAGTAAAGAAATAGGAAATTATTCCAAATGTACATTTGTTACTTTGACAACGGTTTGTTGATTAAACCGATGCCCATAATGCAAAAATGTGTTTTGATTAAAAGTGCACTACCATGTAGCAAACAAGAAAATCTAAGAGATTACAAGCCAAAATGACATTTTTATGTAGAGTTGTAACAGAACATACCATGATACGGTTTATCATTAGAATTGAATAACTAACATGGTTATGGTCTTAGTCAAGTTTTTGTTTTATTTTGATGGGGCATGATTCTGGATTTGGTATAGCTGTTTCCTGTTTCATTTTGAAAGTTATTCCTCATCTCATATCTCTTCCTGTCATTGTTTTCCTGGAGATGGATTTCAGCCTTTTTGGTTCCTCTTTTTCAATTTCATACACCACATTTTTTCCCTCATGTCTGGAGATCCCTTGTTTAATTTTTCTAGTCTTTTCTATTTATGTTTTCCTCTTTAAGTTTATGTCTCTCCTCTCTGATAGTCTACTCCCCTGCTTGTCTTTGTCTCCTCAATATCTATGCACTGTTTCTCTGTCTTCAGTGTCAGTTTGGTTTTGAATAGATTCGGAACATTCCACTCGCTCCCTCGTACAGTTTCTCTGGTGAGTTCGACTATTACTTTTTATACCCTACCTGATTTTCTTACTTTTCATATAAAAAAAGTTTTGTGTCAATCGAGCTTAAAAATTAAATTTCTTGGATTCAAGCTACTTTTTTTCTGTCTTGAGTCTGACATTGCGGATCTTTTGTTTTTTTCTCTACTGAAGTATTTTTCATTTTTTATTAAGAATTGTAGGCATCTCCGCTATTTGCCGGTTTTCCTCATCTAAGTAAACTCTCTTCATTTCGATTGACGCCTCTTGAGATGAGAGGTAAAACATCTTACACTCAATAAAAGAGTCCAGCCGCTTTTGATTCAACCATTGGGGATTAGGAGGTCCTTGATGAATGATAATCTTCACGAAAAATTGGTAATTGGTACAGGGATGATAAAAATGTTGAATTAAATTTTTATTGATGATAATTAGGCTAAAACAATCAACATTTAGAAATGATGTCCTGTTGTGTCTACTATATAAACCTAGGGCCTTGGTGGGTGGATATTGCGCAGGGCGGGTGGGGGGTGGGGTTGCATCACTTTGGCTTCACCATCCACTCTCCCCTGCCAGTCTGACTGCCCTCAAATTTCACCACACCGTAGACACTGAGGGCTTGGGGGAAATGCAGCACAAGGTGAGGACTGTCTGCCAGCAGGAGGGGTTCTTGCACCAACTTTCTCTGGCCCTGGGGGTGGGGGTGTCGTTGCTCCCTTGGGGGTGTTGTCTGGGGGCTTCCTGGGTCCTGGGCTATCAGGAGTACGCCGGGCTCTGTGTTGGGGGGCTGAGCCATCTCGGGTGATTGAGATCTCGGGGACGTCGATGCTACTTGTACTTGTTGGTGGTTCAGACCGGGCCTGGGGCCTGCTGTTTCCTGTCCCCTGTCCCCGTGCAGGTTGGGCCCTGGCCGTTTGTGGTCCTTCTGTGGCCCCCCTGAGGCGGCCTTGGTCTGCCCTCTTGGGGGTAGGCATTGGGAGCCTGTGTTGTCGCAACTGCAAGGCCTCGCACTGGGGGTCTGGGTGGGTCTCACGTAGGCGGGCCCTTGCGTGTGAGTCGCTCACAAAACACATACACACACACATGCATGCTCACTCACAATAAAGTGAACACAAAGTGATATAGTTATTAATGTAACGTCGATATGGTTATGGTATGGCAACTGGAGGAGTATTACAGACTCTTATTTTGCAGACTAAAATCTCTCTGGAACTGAAAGGCAGCCAGATTCTAATTCTGCATGCTGAGGCAGCTGGACAGGACAGGTTGAAAAAAAAAAGAAATTGAAAAGGAAAAGCATAAAAATGTGAAGGATGATGAAATAAAGCAACAAAGGGGTGACTATTTGCTATGTGCGTAGAATATCAAATGAAGTAGTTCCTGATGACTTTTATTTGCTACTCAAAATGCTGCTGAATCATCAGTTCACTTAGTGTGATCTTGGAAGTGTCTGCCTCTGTTAGCTGACGTTCTTGTTAAAAACAGATTTAAGAACATGCTGTGTTTCATCTACAACCCAGTGAGACATGAACGCTTCCAAAAACGGAAAAAATATGAAAACACGCAGGCAGTAAAATTACACGGACAAAATAGCAAATGTGACAAAACAATTAATCAGATAACAGCACCAACATGCTCATATTTCAAAGATAATCCTCGGAAATATTTCAAAGATTTCCAAGGAAAAATGAACAATAGCTATATCTCTATTATAACTGGAAGTACATCGCAGAGTGAATATCAAAGCACCAAGGCTCTGAAAACCATTGTGATGTTATGATAACACATACCAGCCGCACAGCTGAGTGGAAATTATCTATGAAATATTGGACCAGAGTCCTCCTGAGAGACATGTTGGCATTAAGCTGTAATTATGAAGGAAAGTTAGGCTTTTTATGGTTTCTAAGTACCAGTCTAGTTTGGAGCATGTTGTGATGACCTGGTTCAGATGGCCTACCAAAGAAAGGGAGACCTATTAAGTTTAACAATAAACAAAAGACAATATAAAACCGAACTTTACCAAATTAAATAACATATTTACTGCATGATGTAAGGTGTGCAGGAGTGGTGAATATGTGTGTGAGTGTTATAAGTTGGAAAACATAATGCACACCAAATGTGGTTTCACCAAACCATGTGGTGTTCGTGTAAGAAGAAGAGGGAGAGATAGATACATATGCTTTGCCTGGAGACAGACTTAAAGTTTACCAGGAACTCCTGGGAGCAACCAGGGTTTCAGGTCACCCAATCAACCACCTTCAGAAAAGACAGAAGTTAATAATATGCTATGTTATGAATATATATTCTTCAAGAGCAGCCTAGCGGTTATAAAAACCCTGGAGATAGAATCCCCCGTCTCTATGGGATCACTGCAGCTCTTTCTTCCCATGAGAACTAAAATTGCAAATACCTAGTCCTTAAATAAAATAAGGGTATATCCCCGAAAACTCCCCAATCCCCTGTGATGCACAAGCAATCTGCCGGATTGAACTCCTCAAATTATATGTGAAGTCTGTAAACGGTATTTTTTCTGAAAATGAAAACTCTCCACAGTAAGTGAAATATGAAATATTCGAGTGAAATATGATAGAAACAAGAATGATCTCCTTGAATGATTTATATACATCAACTATGACCTAAATCAGATCGACGAATTTGTTAAAAATTTTGTTAAAAGTTAATTTGTAAAAGTAAGATTTTTCGTAGAAAAGCTCCAATCAGTGAAATATGAATAATTCAAGTAGGCCTATGCTGTCATCCCCGACAGCAAGGCTATATCCCCTAAATGTCCCCAATTCCCTTTGTGTAGAGGTAATACCCCTGTTTGATAAAACTGCTCCCCCTAATGGGTAATATGTTAGCTTTAAGTGGAAAATATTGTACATTTACATAAAAAATTAGTCCATTTATATGCACCAAATTTGGAAAAAATTCGACCAAAGATTCCTAAAGTACTAGCCGAAGACTTTTGAGGCTAAAACTCCTCCTAGTGTCTGAAATATGAAACCACCCTTTACCAAAATTAACCCAGTTCTTGCTCGCACTAAAGTCTATGTGTGTATAAAATTGGATAATTATCCATTATATAATTTTTGAATTGTATCCGGAAAAGTTTTTCTTGGAAATAAAAAAGCTACTTCTCTCGAGTAAATTACAAATTACTACAGTAAAATATGATGTATATATATATATATATATATATATATATATATATATATATATATATATATACAAAACAGATCTCCTAAAGTCGATTTGTATGCACCAAATTTGAACTAAATAGTACCAACGGCTAGGAAATTATGTTTGAAAAACAGTGATTTGTAAAAACCTCCCCCTAGAGAGAAAATTATGAAGTATTTGAGTTAAAAAACTAAAAGATAGATCCGACTTGATCCATATCCTCTAAATGGGATCAACAGTTGAGAAATTAAGAGATAAAGCTCACCCTAGTATCATATTTTACAAGTGACCTTTCCCAAAATTGATCCACTCCTTCTTTACACAAAGGTCTATGTATGTATACAATTTTAAAATCATCCATTAAATATTTTTTGGGCAGTCACTTTAACATGAAGGATCTGCGGAGACATATGACAGTTCCATAATATCCCCAACGTTTCAGGGATATAATTAGAAATATATAAATACAAAGTTTTGAGAAAAGATTTGTCAAAAAATTTGAAATTAGACATTGTGTTTGAATTGAAATAGCATAGCAAAGCATTGACAGGTTTTCATATTCATTTATGGGCACTAAGCACACGTGAAAGCAGCTGAAAATGAAATACAAATACAGAGTTAATCCTGGGTGGACAAAGCTCAGCTCGCTGGCGGAATTTCATATTTCATCAGAAAACACTTTGGGATTACCCCAAACCCAGGTTGAGCCAGGGAGGGCTTTGTGACGTCTGGAATATCTTGCCTTGACAGCTGCAACCATGACCCCCAACCTGAATTACCTTGATTGATGGCAGATAGATCCATGACTTTGCCTCGGATTTTATCATATTTATAATATCAGTCAGTGGGCGTTTTTTCACCAGCTTTAAATCAAATATTTGCCAATGTTTTAGTGGGAGCTTCCATTTGGAAAAAAAAAAAGGAGTGGATAGAACCACAAACACTTTGCTCAATTTATGGGACAACCATGGTGTGTGGAGTTTGAGATATACGGTCGGAGATGGCATTCAGACAAATCATGGAATGGAAGCAGGGTTTAGTCCGGGTCTCTCAGTGCTCTCCCTGACGTCTGTCCCTCATATGATAAATAAGAGATGGACTAGTCAGGTGTAACATTTCGGCGCAAGAAGAGGAGTCAGGAACAATCTTATAGTTTGTTGAAAAGAACATGCCAGTGAGCAGGTTGGTTTCAAGCAGTAAGTAACCAACCAGTTTAACATGAGTGTTATTACACATGTATTACTAAACAATGTACATCTGTAATAACAAAATGACCTAACAGAAGACCAGATACTCATGTTAAAGTCACAAAACACTTCTTCACCAGAGATCTGGTGTAATTCTGTTTCAGGGTCACTGCGGGACATGGGCATTGAAATCAACAACTATCAAGGACAACGTGAGGAGAACACAAGCAACATGAGATTAATCTGTTACCAGAGAGGTTGCACTGCCCCGCCCGCACACTGAATTTAAGGGTGAATCTTAAGAATTGCTGAGTGGAAACACAGTCTATAGTTTTGTTCAAATACTCCTCAACTTTTCCTCCATGTTCATGTCACTCTGGCAGGTTATCACTACAGGATTGCAGGATGAGCAAATGAAACACACTGGTTCAGTTTCAGGTTACTTTATTTGTACCCATAGATAGATTTGGTTTGCAATTAAGGAGTATAGGTCATCCTTTGACAATATCAGACATCGCAAACAGCATACAAATACAGCTTTGATGTCCTTCTGGAAGTGGACATTTCGCCGCAGTTCATCCACTTTGTTCCTCAAGGACTAGACGCTCCCCAAGATCATTGAATGCAGGGGGATTCAGGTCAGCCGCTGTTTCCTGGGGCACTGCCTGACACCTCTGAGTATACCTCAGCAACTGAAATACAGAAAGCATTCTGATCCAGTCTGGTCGGCGGAAAGTTTTAACCATGTTGTATTTGACTATCTGTATGAAATTTAGCTGCAGGATTAAACAGCAGCTCCTTACTCCAAAGGAAGAGGTCCGAGTACCTCATTTGAATACTTTTAAGAGATATGAAATTCCTTTTTTCGGTGTTTCATAGAGTGAGCGGTTACAGCACGCAGTTGACCTGTTTACATCAGTGGGTCTGCTGTGATTGTTGAGAGACCATATGGGAAGATTACATGGCCACTTTGGGAATGGAGATAGAGGAAAGAAAAATAAGGAGACTAGGTGGTGGAATGAGGAGGTTCAGGAAAGAAGCAGGAAAACGTTAGCAAAGAAGAAGTTGGTTAGCCAGAGCGATGAAGAAAGTAGGCAGGAGTAAAAAGAGATGAGACGTAAGGCAAAGAGTGAGGTGGCAAAAGCCAAACGAGAGCCTATGATTCGTTGTATGAGGGATTGGAGACTAAGCAAGGAGAAAACGACTTCTACTGATTGGTGAGGCAGAGAGATCAAGATGGGAAGGATGTGCAGCAGGTTAGGATGATCAAAGATAGAGATGGAAATGTTTTTTCAAGTGAAGAGATTGTTAGGGCAAGATGGAAATATTGCATTGTTGAACTGATGAATGAAGAAAATGAGAGAGAGAAAAGGGTTTAAATGTGAGAGACCTGTAAATGAAGAAGTCCCAAGGATCAGTAAGGTTGAGGTCAGAGCAGCTTTGAAGAATGTAAAGGCGGTTGGTCCTGATGATATACATCATATATGGTGGCGTGTAGGAGAGAAGGGAGTGGAGTATTTAACTAGATCATTCAACACTATCCTGAAGAGTGAGGGGATGCCTGAGGAATGGAGAAAAAGTGTACTAGTGCCGATTTACAAGAACGAGGGTAATGTTCAGAGCTGTAGCAACAACAGAGGTATAGAGCTGATGAGCCACACGATAAAGATCTTGCAGAGCGTAGTGGAAGCTAGCTTGATTTGCGAGTGCTGACGGAAAAGTACAGAGAAGATTAGAAGGAGTTTCATTGTGTCTTTGTTGATTGCCTGAGGAAGTCTGGAGATACAGAGGGATATATATGAAGGAGCATGACAGTGGTGAGGTGTACAGTAGGAGACACGGATGGCTTTGGAGTGGAGGTGGGACTGCATCAAGGGTGGCCCTTATACCCTCCTTGTTTGCTATGGTGATGGACACGCTGACAAATGAGGTCACACAGGAGTCTTCACGGACTATGAAGTTCTCGGATGACATTATGATTTACAGTAAGACCAGGGAGCAGGTGGAAGAAAAACCTGGAGAGGTGTTGATATGCACAAGAGAGAAGAGGAATGAAGGTCAGTTGCAGCAAGACAGAGTACTATGTGTGTGAATGAAAGGGAGGCAGGTGCAACGGTGAGGATGAAAGGAGTAGAAGTGAAGAAGGTGAAGAAGGTGAAGAAGGTGAAGAAGGTGAAGAAGGTGAAGAAGGTGAAGAAGGTGCTTTAAGTATTTGGGGTCAACTGTTCTGTTGGGGTCAACAATAGAGAGTGTGGAAAAGCGGGGAAGAAGCAAGTGCAGGCAGGATGGAGTGGGTGAATAAGAACGTCAGGAGTTATCTATGACAGAAGAGTAGCAGCAAGAGTGAAGGGAAAGGATTACAAGATGGTAGTGATACCAGATCTGCTGTATGGTTTCAAGATGGTGGCAATGACCAAAAGACAGGAGGCGGAGTTAAAGATGTTACGTTTTCCATTGGGAGTGATGAGGATGAACAGGATTAAGATGAGCACATCAGAGGGACAGCCCACTGTGAGGGTTCTCCCCTTTTACTTTTCTCTCTTCTTCTCTAGTCATTGTGACTCCGTCTGTGACTGCTTTTAGTGATGTGGGCTGGTCAGTCCAATCCGACAATCAAATCCTGCCATATAACCCTGGGACGCAGTCTGTCCATTCCCGAGCATCTCCCAGTTCTTCTGGCCCCTATTTAAATATATTCTGGTTGTATTTAGTGTAGGCAGTAGGGAGTTCTCTGCAGGTGTTAGGAGGGCTACGTTAACACTATCAGTCTTGACGCTTAAGAAACTACGGATAGTTTGAATGCCCTCTTTTATAGTGAAAGTTTTCACAATGATGTTTAAGGTGTTTATAGTGTCTATAGCGAGGTTTATAGTGATGCTTTCGAGCGAAAATCGGCTCCCGAAAGCGCAGTATTGTAATGAATGTCGATGTAAAATGACATCAAAGTCACATGAACTCCGATGAGGCTGTTCAGATCGCTGTGCAAAAAATCCGATCCATCTCTGATTTTGGACCAAATATGGAAGGGATCCAACTTCCATTGAAAAGACCAGATTCCATGTGGTTTGTGTTGTTCACTCTTCCGTGAAAAAGTCCCGTATAAGCAAAATATCAGACCAGGGCTACATTTTTGCTGCCGTGTGAAAGTGTCCGAGGACAGTGAACAGACAGTAGCCCCTACCCCCAACACTTGTGTATGATTGATGATTGGAGCGCAGCCCTTTTATTGTAAGTGAATGCTCAGCTATTGATGATTGAGACCTGTATTAATCTGCCTTTTTTCTTTTTGCCTCAGAGGATGTTTTGACCTCCCTGCCATCCAACACAGTAACTCATACATATCTTGGAGTCCAAGAAGTCCGTTCTGACAGTAGTGAGTCAATAAATCAACTCAAAACATTTCTTGAGTTTTAGCTTCCCCTTGGGTCCAGTTTAAAGTGTAATAACCATTAAAAAAAAGGGGAAAAAAAGAGTGTCAACTTTTTGGCAGAATGAAAATTTCAAAACTACTGTTTGGAAATTTTCCATTTACTAATACTAATACTAATACTACAATTTACTAATGTTTTTCTACTTTCTATCAGTTGTGATAGGACATAGCTCGGCTGGTCAACTATATTCTGAATATCCTTGACTTTCAAAAAAATATTTCTCCATCTTTAAAAAGAGGACTACGGTTCATGCAGCGATACTGCTGCTTTCAACACATTTAATGAGTTTGCTCTGAAAAATACCAGAAGAAATCACCTCTGAAGGTAACAGAATGTTTGAATTTGACCTGAGACGTCACTGATTGCCACTGTAATACAGATATGTCCTGGCTTTTTCTTGGATTATTAATTACCCATTGATGATTTGATGGTCATATTGTTTATTAATTTGTAGGCATGCCATTTGGGCTATTTCCTGAATTGATGTGGGTTCTGAAATAATAATATTTTGAGGGTAATTTTGAGCAGAGGACGCTTGGCCGACTTGGATTTTGCAAGTCATTCATTTAAATGCACATAATAGCACAATTCTACTGTTGGCTATAAGCTTTGTTTGTACAGCTTACTTCATGATAGCTGTCACATGTCACATGTCACTGCTGACGCCTTCTTTTCTGTTATATTGTAAGATGTGATCTTATTTTTATCCAATCAAAGCCTTTTTTTGGCTTCAAAAACAAGTGCGCACACATGTGTGTGTGTGTCAGTGTGTAATCCAAAATGTAACCCGAGGATGGAAGAGCTCATGTGGATGTGACTTTACATTCAGTTGGTTTTCATCCATGCAGGAGATACGTGTACGTTACAGGAGTGCAGTGGACCGTATTTGTCTTCCAGGTGTTGTCAAAAAGCCGCACTGCATTATCCACCACTTCTCCTATCAAATCCAGACAGTGAGCCGTGTTCATGTGGGTGAAACACTTTTTTGAATCATCCCCTGCTCTGCAGTGGGAATGAAAGAAAGCTGTGGTAATGCAGAAATGATGAGAGAGCGGTTCTGCTCAAACATATGGAACTGACATCCCAAAGATGTTCTGTAAGATGACAAAAGCAGCAGCATGAAGGAATAGAAAAGTTTTGACAAAACAATAAGACCACACACCATAAAGTTTTTTTACTGTGCTATATAAAATAATTATTCAAGCACTAAAATTGCCTTTAGAAAAGTTTTAGGTTTTACCCTAGGATATTGCTTTTTTGCTTGAACTTTAGCTTATTTTAACCAATAATTTCTCATCTGTTGATCCGAATTAGTCCAAATCGATTGCATACGAATCGACGCGAGAAGATTTATCTTGAATATATCATATTTTACACTGGAAGGTCATATTTACTCACTAGGGGACATTTTTCAGACATAATTTCACATTAATTCAATGATTCTCCCCAAGGAGGCATAAAAATCCTCCAAATAGACTCCAAAAGTAAATAAATAAATTGTCGTGAAAAATGGTGATTTCAAAATAAAAAAGAGTTAGGTTATTACCCAGAACAACTATAAATTGAATGTTTTGCAAATTATGGAGGGATTGCACACAAATATCATAGAGTAAGGATTTGCATAAGGATCATTTTAGTCTAGTATAACTAGCTTTATTTAACCCAGCCATGAAGGGGACACAAATCAGTGTAGTTCTAGTGCCGGTCCCAAGCCCGGATAAATGGGGAAGGCTTTATCAGTTTGGGCATCAGGCTTAAAACCCATGCCCAATCAATATGGGGAAAATTAGTTTGATCTCCAATACTAGATCCATTGGGGCTCGAGCTTACAAAGACTGTCACTGGTTCTGTTAGCCAGCAGGGTTCTAGAGGTAACTATGGTTGGAAACAGATGATCTGCTGTGGCAACCCTGATAGGGAACAGCTGGAAGAAAACGACGTATAAAAGTAGTTATATTTTTGACAATAAGATAAAAACAGCGCCAGACAAATAGCAATATATTCATGTAGCTTTTTCCTCGACAGTGTGCTAAAATAATCTAATAATAATGATAATTACAATTTGTTGTTTTGGATTATAATGCAATAAGGACTCTGATTATCTTTATTTTTGAGGAAAATCTCAAAACACACATTACACCTCTCCGTAGCTGAAGGCACAGGTTTTGGCAACCATGGAATGGCTTACGAAACCCTTGGTATTTGGCTGATTAAAATTGTGTTTGTGTGGAAAAATGTGGGTGCCTTGCAGCAATCATCTTTTTATGCGTAGTCCGTTTGTGCAGGAATTTAATCGAGGCAGAATTTGAGGTGTCGCTATCTTCAGAGACTTTTTTCTTGTAAATTAACTTGAACCGAACATCAAAAGCAGAATGAGCAATCCCTCGTTCCACTCACACACCCATCTCTGTCTAGTCCCTTCGTCTGTCTGTCATCCTCAATTTCAAAGACTGTTCAACAACCAGCAATCGTTGAAAACCAGATAGCAAATATGCTAATATCTTCTCCCCATAACCTTGCGTTACTCTTGACTGAAACAAACACTCAGAATCACGCACATGAATAAACACACACAAGGCAGACCTTCTTGACAGTGAATGGGCTCTCATTGTCAGTGATGTCTGTTTGTGAGCACTCCACAGGAGCAGAAGAGAAAAAAGGACGTGCGAGTGAGAGAGAGAGAACAAGAGCAGCGTGGAAACGATGGGGCAAAACAAATCAGGTTGAGGGAGAACAAACAGAGAGACGGATCGGATGTGTAGCAGGATATGGCAGAGAAATCAAAGTCTTCTTTTGAAAGTCAAATAATCAGAAGTATTGTAAAAAGTGATACATTTTCATTATATCTACATTGTAGACAGTATTGCAAGAGGGATCGGAAACATGCTAAAGAACTATCTGCCTTCGAATGCCTATTATTGTTTACCATGATATTGAAAGGGTCATGCTCATACTCAGCGTGGTCGGGTGGGAGTTGTAGAATTATCATACCAGGCGCTAAAAATATTTATGATCGTCCACGTCAAATTTGCTGCGTCATTCCTGTTAGAACTCAGTTAGAAGTGTTTCATCCTACTACTACTGTACTGTATATCCATTACAGTTGGATAATACTGCTGCTGAGGGACTGCAGGTGGAGCTCCGCCCCAATGAACAACAGTCAATCAGACATCTTCAGACTGAATCCTACATTGTTAGATTCTGTGAATCTTACATGTTATAAAGAAGCCCAATCTGCAACAAACCTCAATGAAATGGCCTGAATTGTTACTTAAAAAAAAACAGCTACTTGTCTCTAGGACATTAGAGTCAGAAAGCTCACTTTCTGACTCTTGTGTCCTCCTCCTCCTTGCCACTCCACAATCCGACTCCTCAACTTCTTACTAACTTAGCTAGAACTGTAAGAGTGATGGAATGGCAAAATTATTGTATATATATTATTGATATATATATATATATATATATATATATATGTTCCAGACAGGAGGTGAAATTATCATACTTATTCGACAATTATCGTATTATCTTGCAACACAAGAAGATGTCCCCCTAGATCAATAAATCTACAGTACCAAACTGGTTTCATATGGACTGGACACACACAGACATGACTACAGTCACTTCACCACTTAAAGAGATCATTTTCACAATGCCAAAATCAAAAGAAATTCTAGAAGAGATGAGGAAGGAAGTGATTGAAATTCAACCGTCTGGAAAAAGTAACTCGGTTCTGGATCTACAACGAGACAAATTATCTTTACATCAACTCCTTGTGTTTTTTTTGTTTTAATGCATTAGCACTGACACATTTTGAACGGCTGGAAGACGTGAAGGAAATTTCCAGTTATTTGAAACATACGTTCTATTTACTAATATGCGCGTGTATCATACTATGTTTATTATTTAGTATTTGAACTTCTTTCCTCATCCATATCCCCTCGTGCTACAGAGCATCTTTTATAAATTAGCCTGAATTTTATCTGGGAGACGGGATAAACGCTAATATCTGATGACGGCGACCGGGTCAGAGAGCTATCGCAATACGTTCTCAGATTTGTAGTCTCTGTGGTGTTTATGTTGTATACAGAAATTATATAATGTCTTGCAGGTAGCCCTGCAAGACGAAGGCTTGAAGGCTGTTTCAGGAAGTCGCAAAAGATCACAAAAGTTATCAATTGAATGTAAAAGTTTCATTAAGTGACTTTACAGAGCGTAAGGGTTTACAAAGTGTCTCTCAGAATACTCCCTCTATCCCCGACCATGTAAGTAGACTGTATTTACCCTTCACCACTTCCTTATTTCATTTGCTTGCATTGATTTCTCTGAGAATGAAATCAATATATTATAGACTAAATGGCACAGAAAGTTTCCACACAGTTCCCCGGCAGTTATGTCCTCAGATGTTCTGTACTTTCTGCCAAGAAACTACAGTGCAGTCGGCCATACTAGTAGTGGGTTATGTAGCTCCTTGGCCTGTTCTCGAGGCAGACTCTCTATACTTTCCATATCTTATGTTTAAAAGGTGAATTTGAGATGAAATAATATCTTAATTGTTAAACAAACCAAAACATTATTTTAGATGATTCATTAAGAGATGTATTACACCATTTATTTCTTGACAACAATTAAGAGATAAGATAGTTGGCCTAAATTTCCAGCAAAATACCCATTCATCGTCCATAACTATTTAACCCGTTCAGGGTAGTGGTTTGGCTGCAGCCTTACCCAACTGAAATTGGGGGTGAGGCAGGGTAAACACTGGACAAGTTGCTTGTTCGCTACAGGCCAGACCCCCAGAGAAAAACATCCACTCTCACGGCCACACGCAATCTAGAGTCCCGGAGATGATCCACACAAACAAGAGGAGAACATGCAAACTTCACACAGAAGTGGATTTGAACCCTGAACCTTCTTGCTGTGAGCGATGGCAGTCTAGCTTTGGGCAACAGGGTCAGTCGACCATAGCTTCTTGCCAATGGTGGCATGGCGCAAGCATCAATAAAAAAAAATAATGAATGGTGACATAGCTGATCAGTTTCCTGTCAATCATGCTGGACATCATGTGCATTATAATGTTAACATGTTGGTCAGTTAATTTGGCCGTTCTGGGTGCCCCTCTAGTTTGTGAGCAGATGTATTTCCTCCTGCAGAGAGGAATCCCGCCGTCAAAGCTGGGAGATGGTGAGCAAAGGCTTTTCATATAGTCAGATATTGTAAATCTTACCTCAAACTTAGGTCTATGTAGCTATAAAATTTGAAAATGATTCATGCCATGGATCACATTTTGAGTTATGTACAAAAAACAGTGTTTTTCAAGAAAAAAGCTCCCCATAGTCAGTAACATATGAACTGCTAGGGTAAAATATAATATTTACAAGATAAAACTCCTTAAGTCAATTCATATGCACCAAATTTAATAGATGGGAACCCACCTCTCACTGAATCTCATCTGCGTGATTTGGAACTTGACAGATATAGTATACTTGTACCAGATGTTTAGAATCCCTCGATGGTTTTCAGTTTTTGCAGTTTGTATGCATATTCATCTATTATTTCATTGTCTTTGGATATTTTGTCACTCAGTAGTTGTCTTATAGCAGATAAAGTGTTTCCCTCTGCTCTTAAATCCTTGTCCAACATTGTTGTCTTTCCATCCACAATCCTTGATCTGATAAGCTACTGTTCCTGTGGAGCCCTGTCCTCAAATACCCTTGTTTATCCTTGATGGGGTAAAGATCTCACCGCCCCTTTTAATAGATAAACTCTATTATCAAATTGTCCATTCAGATAAGATACAGATCTCTGACATATGTCGCTGTTGGTAATTACAACCGAATCGATTTCTGAATCAGTTGGACGGGTCAGGGCATGATGGCAGTCCTGCACTTTTTGTCCTTCATCTGTTCCACATATCCTATTAAAAAAAGGATGAATCAATCAAATGGTAGCATGCAGGTGAATCAAACTGCTTAATAACTGTATTTAAAGTCATCAATATTTGCATTTTATATGTCTGAGCTATGCAGTGTATGATTGCTAAAAACAACTGCAAACTTTTATACATCAATAAAGACATCCAGATGGCTACAAAATGTCTTAACAGCCACTTAACCCTGTTTGTTGGCTGTGTTGGCTTTGAACAATGATCATGGGCGACCAAGTCTGCAAAGGTGTCACCCAACACTGACCTTTAGGTCTTGTTCGGTTTAGTTTTAGTCACAGAAAAACATTTTGTCAGTGTTGGGAAAAGATTTGAAGACATCGTTTTGTGTGCATTGATACCCCCAGAAACCCCTCTGATATCTTGTCCAAATATTATTCACTATTCCCTCTCACTAGGTGTCATTGACAATACCCACACCTGGTGCCAGGTTCTTGATTAATGGTCTCATGCCAAGGCCAACATCTCCACCTTGCTAAAAGGAAATTTTCTCACACCTGTAATCTGAAATGGGACATGTATTGTAGAATTGTGAATTACCTTTTTAAATCACAAAACTAAACTCGGCCAAACTCACACTGTTTTCAGGACATTAAAGGGTAATGTCCTGAAAACAGTGCCTTTCTTAAGATCAGCTTAGACAGTAAAATATAAATTATTAGGGTAAAACACAAGATAAATGCAAGATATATCTCTTCTAGTCCAAATTTGGACAAAATCAGATCAGCAGTTGGGAAATGTTTGCCCAAACGTGTTTGTAGATAACGTTCGCTCTGATGTTGGGCTTTTCCCAATATCAATCCAGTTCTTCCACACATTGAGGCCCATGGGGGAGCAAAATTTGAGACTAATCCATGAAATAGTTTTTAAGTTAGAGCAAAGGATCTGCTGTGGTGGTGGGCATGTCGATGGCAATACCATAATACCCCAGACTTTTTGATATATAAATATATTAGTTTACAGAAGCATATGGGGCCATTATTTTATTCTGGAGAATGAAGTGAATTTTTACATGCATTTGTCATTAACCTATTTGTTTTTTGTTTTTGTTTTCTTTTTCACCTTGACCTAGTAAATTATTTATTTTCCATATTTTTTCCTCATTTACCTTTAAGGAAAGCATCTATTTAACCCATTTATCATTGACCTACCCACCAACACCGTAGATAAATCCCCTCTTACTTTTTTAACTGTGTCACTTATTGCTCCCCTGTACTCTCTTCACAGCAAATACATCACAAAGACAAATCTACGTGTCGGCAGAGGTCACTGCTCCGGATATGCATGAGTTTGGAATAAGTCTTCTTATATTAATAATTAGTGCAGAGCTTTCAAGCAGGGGCGCTCTTTGATGTGGTTGTTGCTCTGCTACGTGAGAGAAAAAAAACTGTCTTTGAATCTAACACCGTATGGTAGAAATGGAATAAAACCAAGACATTAAGCTTATAATTATTTTGAAAATAAATAAATAATGTATCCAAGAAATTATGGACAAAACAGTAATTCACTTCAAGTGATTAATGATGAATTATAGCACTAAGGCACAAAGGAATAAGTCATCCAGACTGGGTGGTCCAGCAAAGACAACCTGGCCTAATTCCATCCCTGAACCAAAGACTAAATATTACTCCTTGTTAAAAAAAGTTTACTGGGAGAATTCAGTAGTCTGGCTGAGAACTGGATTCGTCATGACTGAAAGGAAATGCAGTTTCTCGATGTAAAGATTGAGCAAATTACTCAATGGGATGTAAGAGGTTTTAGAGGAGCACAGTCTTACTAGCTTAGCTTTAAACCACTGATGTAACTACTTATTCTGTTGTCCCCAAAACAAGAGTTTATCCCCAAAAATTCCCAAACCCGTTCATCGTACAAGCAATCCCTCTGACTGAACTCCTCAAATTAAATTTGAGGTTACGTCCACAGTTTTTCCAAAAAGTTTGTCCTAGTGAGTTAAATACGAACTACTAGATTGAAACACGATGTAAGCAAGATAGATCTCCTGGAGTCGATTCAAATGACACAATTTGGACTAAATCGGATCAATGGTTGATAAATTGTGGACTATTATCTTTTGGAGATAAAGTACCCCTTACTGTTGGAAGTAACAACCAAACCTTCCCAAAATCACTCCAGTTCTTCCTCACGCTAAGGTCTATATGGATCTAAAATTGAGAAATGATCCATGTGATCGCTTTCTAGTTGTCATGTTAACTTATATATGCCAGAATTCTCGGGTTTATAACTAGATGTGAATGGAATGATTCTGATGTACCAAGTTAGAAAAAAAGATTTTTTTTTTAATATTCTATAAGTATGCCAATCAGCTATGACATAATAACATTTGACAGGACGTGTCTATTAATGGCTATCTCATCACATTGGCACCTGTCAGATGCGATACAATAGGGAGCAATCTAATCCAAAACCCGAAACAATTTTATGGAGGCTGATTGCTGTTAGAAACAAGAAAAATAGAGTAGCGTAAGGATCTGAGTGATTTTGACAAGGGCTAAATTGTGATAGTGGGTCAGAGCATTACCTACCAAAGTATGAACCAAAGTGTTCAAAGGAAGGATGCCCGGGGCTCACTGGTGCTTTTGGAGAGCAAAGGTTATCCCATGTTGTCTGATCCCACAGTAGAGTGACTGCAGGAAAAGAAATGGCTGAATTGTTAATGCTGGTTCTGATCAAACGAAGCAGAGCTTGTTGTAGTGGCAAACGGCAGAAAGGGTTTCTATAACACTAACAACCCATCTAAACAATCAGCATCTGGAGGAAGTTTGAGCGATTTACCTAAGCAACAGCAGCCACATCAATTGTTAAAAAAATTACAAAGATATTCTTCAAACAGTACAACATTTGGGCTCAATCATGTGCTGTTAGGATAAGAATGGAGAATTTCTGCTGTTGATTGAAGAAGAGAATAATAAAAATAAGATATATCACACTTTGACAGAATACAGGAGACATTTGTTGATATGAATATTTGAAGTATGACCAAACTAATTCTTGCTTTTTGAGAATATGTGGGATTTTCCAAGCCAGAATTTGTGGTATTTTTGTGGTAATACCACACATAAAAACACAAAACTAAAATATTCTAAGGTCATTGTCATTGGAAATAAACTCAATCTAACCTTTCCATGAACAAAAATAAAATAAGGGAAAATTAAGAATCTATTTCTTCTACAAAATTACCCTTCACCCGTATTTTGTTATGTTTAGCCTTTCAAAAAAAAAAAAAGAAGATGTTCCTTCAGATCACAAATATGTGCTTTCTATTTGCGGCACACGAGGTGTGTTCGTAGCCGGTCAGCAGTCCAACAGCACCATAAATTAAATTCTTATTTTCACTTAAGCAAGCTAAGGTAATGAAAAAAAATAAGACCAACTAATAAATTGGATTAGAGTCCTTTAACTGTGTTTAAGAGCTTCTTCAAATTCCTTTTGGACCATTAAGATTGAGTCTTGAATTAATTTCATTAATTACAATTTCTTTGGAACTTTAAAAATTTCTCACAAATATCAGCTTTTATGCATTTATCCTATTCATATTTTCCTGCGCTGTTGTTGCAGATGCCAGTATTATACCGTCTGATTTATAAACTCATATGCTACATGCTCACCATTCCTTTTAGAAATGTAATTTTACTACAGGCTCAGATTTACATCAATCAATCAATCTTTATTTATATAGTGCCAATTCACAACAACAGTTGCCTCAAGGTGCTTTCCAGAAAGAGATGGTCTAGACCAAACTCTTTATATAATTATCTACAGGACCCCACAAATTCCTCCTCTTAACCTGGTTCCTGAAAGCTCTGGCTCCCATTCTACTTCTGGAGACTCTAGGTACTACAAGTAACCCTGCATGCTGGGAGCGCAGAGTTCTGATTGGACAATATGGAACTATGAGCTCCTTCAGATACATTGGTGTCTGACCGTTAAGGGCTTTGTAAGTGAGCAGAAGGATTTTGAATTTGGTTCTAGATTTTACTGGGAGCCAATGAAGGGAAGCTAATACAGGAGAGATATGTTCTCTTAACCTGGTTCTGGTCAGCACACGTGCAGCAGCATTCTGGATCAACTAGATTACTGTAATGCCCTACTGCTAGTAGGGCATTACAGTAATCCAGCCTGGAAGTAACAAATGCATGAACTAATTTTTCTGCATCTTTTTGCGACAGAATGTGTCGTATTTTAGAAATATTAAGCAGATTAAAAAAGGTAGTCCTAGAAATCTGTTTTATGTGGGAATCAAAGGTCATATTCTGATCAAAGATCACTCCCAGGTTTCTCACAGTGGTGCTGGAGGCCAAGGTCATGCCATCCAGAGTAGATATATCATCAGATAAATTGTTTGTAAGGTGTTTGGGTCCCAACACAATAACTGTTAATAATTTAATAATAAAAAGTTGCAGGTCATCCAAGTCTTTATATCTTTGAGACACGCCTCTAATTTGGATAAGTGATTAGATTCACCTGGTTTCATTGATAGGTACAATTGTGTGTCATCTGCATAACAGGGAAAGTTTATGAAGTGTTTCCTGATAATGTTGCCTAAAGGGAGCATATAATGTGAATAGCATTGGCCCAAACACAGATCCCTGGGGAACTCCGTGGGTAACTTTACTATGCATGCAGGATTCATTGTTAACAGATACATACTGAGATCTGCTACATAAATATGACTTAAACCAATTTAATGCCGTGTCTTTGATGCCAATTAGGTTTTCATATCTTTGTATTATAATCTGGTGGTCAATAGTATCAAATGCACTAAGATCCAACAAGACCAGAACAGAGGCCAGTCCCTCATCAGATGCCATTAAAAGGTGATTCCTCGTTCACACAATTGTTTAGCTACCACTTTATCTAAGATTTAAGAGAGGAAGGGAAGGTTAGATATCGGCCTGTAATTTGCCAAAGCCTCATGATCAAGAGTCGGCTTTTTAAGCAGTGGTTTGACTCTGGCTATTTTAAAGGACTTTGGTACGTAGCCTGAATTTTAAAGACAGATTGATGATTTCTAATAGAGAGTTGCTGACTAAGAGTAAACTCTCTTTAAATAGACTAGTTGGGATTGGGTCTAGGAGACAGGTGGTTCTTTTGGATGTGAAATAAGGGAAGTTAATTGTTTCAGATCAATCAGAATAAAGCGGTCTAGATCTGCTCCAGGTTAATCCAGGTTTAGTTCTCCTACAACTCACCCATGTGTCACCTGCAGAAGTTCTCTGATGACTCTGCAATCGTCGGTCTCATCGCAGACGGGGACGACAAGGAGTACAGAGGACTGACGCAGGACTTCGTGCACTGGTGCCAATGGAACCACCTCCAGATCAACGCGAGTAAGACCAAGGAACTGGTGGTGGATTTCCGCAGGCAAATACTCTCCCCCCACACCGGCGAACATCCAAGGAATGGACATTGAGATGGTCACATCGTACAAGTACCTTGGTGTTCACCTGAACAATAAACTGGACTGGATTCACAACTCCACGGCACTTAAAAAGTGTCAGAGCCAACTCTATCTGCTGAGGAGACTGAGGTCTTTTGGAGGGCAGGGGGCGCTCCTGAAGACCTTTTATGACTCTGTGGTGGCATCAGCCATCTTTTATGGAGTGGTCTGCTGGGGCAGCAGCATCTCAGCTGCTGACAGGAGGAAAATGGACAAACTAATCAGGAAGGCCAGTTCGGTCCTGGGGTTTCCTCTGGACTCAGTGCAGGAGGTGGGAGACAGGAGAATGATGTCCAAGCTGTCATCTCTCCGGGACAAAATGTCCCACCCCATGCAGGAAACCATCTCTGCACTGGAGAGCTCCTTCAGCGACAGACTCCTTCACCCCAAGCGTGTGAAGGAGCGATATCGCCGATCTTTCCTTCCTGCAGAAGTCAGACTATTCAACCAGCACTGCTAGTAACACACACACACACACACACACACACACACACACACACACACACACACACACACACACACACACACACACACACACTGACACGGCTCACTTGCACTTTGCACTATGGGACAGTATACTATTCAACATGTCCTCATACAATTTAATTTAATTGTACATAATGTTATTCTGTATTCTGTAATAAACTCTTTGCTGCTGTAACACTGCAATTTCCCCGTTATGGGACTAATAAAGGTTTATCTTATCTTATCTTATCTGTTGTTTCCAAGCACTTAGTCCCGGGGTGTAACCTAGAACCGTTTGAAAGCAGGAGGTTGTGGATCTTGTCCCTAATACTTATAATTTTGTCATTAAAGAAACTCATGAAGCCGTTGCTACTAAGGGTTTTATGAATACGGGGCTCAATAGAACTCTGACTGTCAGTCAGCCTGGCTACAGGGCTGAACAAAAACCTGGGGTTATTTTTATTTTCCTCTATGAGTGCAGAGTAATAGGCCGCTCTGGTGCTGCGGATGGCTCTCCTATATTTTTTAATGCTATCTTGCCAGGCTAATCGGGACTCTACAAGCTTAGGGTGTCGCCATTTTCTTTCTAGTTTATTTGTTGTTTGTGTGAGGTTTCGAGTCAGGTTGGTTAACCATGGAGCGGCCCTCCTGTGTTTCACACTCTTCTTTTTTAAGGGGCGATAGTGTCCAGAGTTAATGTCAGTGAGCTTGTAGCCCTATCGACGAAATAATTAATTTGCCAAGGACTAACTTTAGAGGCAGATTCTTTGAGACATGCAAATGAACTCAGGGCTGATGGAATAGATTCTTTAAATTTTATTACAGCTTCTTCAGATATATTTCTATTGGCGAGTGATTTAGCATTGCAAATTCAAAAGTTATCAAACAGTGGTCCGATAGCAGAGGATTCTGTGGATGAACTACTAGTTTTTCAATATCAATGCCGTAAGTCAGGACTAAATCCAAGGTGTGATTAAAACAGGGAGTGGGCTCATGAACACACTGACTGACACCAACACAGTCTAAAATTAAGTTAAACGCGGCCCCAAGACTATCTCTGTCTTTATCTATGTGAATGTTTAAGTCACCTACAATAATTATTTTATCTGTCCTAAGGACTAGGTTTGATAGAAAATCAGAGAACTCATGTAAAAATTCGGAGTATGGGCCAGGAGCCCGATACACTATGACAAATAACATCACATTTTGTTCCTGAAAGATTCCTGTTCTGGTTCAGAAAGCCTTGCCAGATATTTACAACCTTGTTTACTTAGATCCACAACCCAAACATGTCAGAAATAGCTAACAACAACAAGCACAGCATGCCTCAATGGCAATTAATACTAGAGTGCCCAGAGACCATATCACCAGGGCACAATAAAACTAAATTACATCATAAACGTTCTAATTTAATTGAGCCTGTGTGAGTGTGCTTTCTAAATTTTTAAACTCTGTGTGTGTGTGTGTCTGTATGTGTGAGAGTAACCTCCTTGTATTCCCCGTTGGGCCCTAATCAGACAAAAAAGGACTCTACTCCTGGTCTACATGCTTTGATTACTCTAAACATCATAAACACAAACACACACACACACACAGACACAAACATATATCTACTGTATTTGTATCTTCTGAATTCTCCCTGACTGACTGATCCTGTCTTATTGCGCTGATTTCCACTAATATTTGCCCATCCTCTTTTTCTTGAATCTCAAGGTCGGGGACGGGACCTTTGAAGGGATTCTCCTTGCATGGGGAGAAGGTTTCATGCCTGTCCATCAGTGGCTGCTGTCTCCTGCTGTGGCCAGTTTACTATTCTATCTGGGTTTCTGATAACTGGTGTTGATGACTTGGATCATATTCCTAACATCAACCTGGATGCCCATGTCTAACCTTCTGGATGAATTTGGCAGTGGCTGTCCTCTTCATATGCTCGAAATTACTCCTACTGTGTTTTGGACACCCTGGTTCCTTGTAGCGCTCCTGTTTGTCAGCTACTTTGCATGCTAGTAACCCCCTGAAACCTGATCAGCATTTTGGTGTTTGGCATTATGCTGTAATCTTCCAGACCCATTTTCTTCACTGTAGATACTTATACTGTTGATCAAAGCCCGGTTGTCTTGTTTGCTCTTCGTTTGCAGCTTGACATCATCAAATTTATAGAAGATGGGTGATGGTCGCTCTGCTGAGCCATATCAACTCTTTGTGATGATCTAGCAGAGGCTGTTGTTGTGTAACCAGGATTGATGGCGGTCACTTGTTTGAAGGCCTTGCAGATGACTTCCAGAGCCTATATGTTTCAGTATGTGAACAAAACATTATGATATAAAATGACCGGCATTTTCGTTATCTCCACTATAACAAATAACCTCAAACAACATTTCCTCCAAAGTTGGACTTGTACTTATGTTCTTCTCCTGTATGCTGGTAGTTTTGGAACTTTTGTAGAATCTGTGCTCATATTACTTTCAATGTTGAGGTAGCGGGTAAATATTACCCACTGGCAGGTCTGGGGAGAAGTGGAATGAAGGGCTCTGAGGATAAGCTTGAAACACACTGTGCTACGGAGTAATAGCTGAGAAAAATCACATGTTTGACTTCCTTCAATGGAAATAAAATGAATCCCTGTTCTCACTCTTACTTATTCTTTCTCTTCTTAACTCTCTTGCTAATTGTCTTTCCTCTATGTCTCTCTTTATTCTCATCAACATTTTCTCTTGATACCTCTCTGCCTCCTCTAACGCTCTTCCTCATATTTTTCGTCTTCTATCCGTCTCTATATCCTCACTTCTAGCCTTTACTGTTTTGAACCGTCATTCAAGTCCATCCTCGTTTACCAGACCACCTTTCCTCCCATATGCCATCTTTCTCAACATATCCCTCCCTCCTACCCTGGTATTCCTGAGCTGTCCTCCTCTCTTTTTCCTTCAGACAGAAAGCCAATTTGAGCTGTCTGAAGAAATGAGAGGTGTCTGAGATCATTTAAAAGGCCATAAATAAGATCAAGCGAGAGCGCTAACACCCAACTGCTAAATGAACAGTCGCACATAAGATTACAAACACACACACACGCTTATGTGGACCCCATTGCTAATTTGTCTGATAGTGTGTTAGGGGGCGATAAGAGCAGAGAGCAGGAATCAGGCCTTCCTGAGACGCATTAGCTCACCCTGCACTGTTCTCATCATTCAGGCTATGAAAGCGCCGCGTATTGCTTGCTAATTTGCCGACTGCAGCTATTGTGTGCAATGCCGGCGCAGCTATCACTGGAGGTAATGGCTTTTACGCATGTCTGTGTGTGTAATTGCAAGTGAAATAGTGAGAGTTTAGATTCCTGATGGCGAGATCATTCCTTGTAATGAGTCTCTGAAAGAATGAGCGGCACCGTCTGTGTTGATTTAATGTTGTGGCGTTTGGATCTGAGCGTGGGTGCTCAACAGTGTAAGACTCAAATATCAAGCCTGCACATCACAATCCGGTGAAGTAAGAGGAGGGTCTGGAGCTGAATCTTAATTCATTATGCCTGTTCATAGAAGACGAATGGTGATTTTGCTCTGTCGATCCGCGGTAAGCCTCTACCCTTCTTGTTTCTGAAAGCTCTTTGCCAAGCAGGACATTAAATAATAAGCTTCCTTCATTTTCTCTCCGTCTGTCTCCCTCTCCCCCTCATGTCTGTTTGTGGTTGTGTATGTTTGTCTGACTTGTTTAGTGTCTTTCTATGTTATAAATATTTAGTGAGGAACAAAACACTGGCGGCTTTGTATGAGTGGAGTAAAACATAGGCCTGCACACACACAATCACGCTTGTGTCTCTGCCAGGACCCTCTTTAGTACGACAGAGTTGGCAATTGTTATAAGCCTGTGTACATCAGGCCAATTCCATTTTGGGAGTGCCAATTTCATTTTTGGGATGTTAAGCATCTCTGCCGCAAGGTCAAAACATCTAGTGAGCTCCATCCCGCTCCATTGCCGAATTGAATGATAATGAATATTATTCTTTTAAAATAGCCATCATGTTTCATTGATTCCCACATAGTAGAGTGTCCGGTTTGAAAACCCTGCAATAGATATCCTCACAGAACCACACTGTTGATACACAGAGTGGGAGTTTTCATATAATCGTGTTTCTGTGTTAGAGCAGATTGTTTTGTTGTGTTGTTTTGGCAAACTCCAAAGCATACATAGGACCCACATAGCAGGATGATGCTATTTGTGCATAATATTATAGTTTAGTCTACACATAGATGTCACACACTGACAGTGCCGTGAGGTGACGTGGGTGTGGGGATGTGGGTGTTTTGTTTTATACACCCCGGCTTTGAGCTCTCTGATTATGCTTATGATGTGGTGTGTGACAGGGCGCTTCTAGGTGCGCTAGAGGGAGCATAGGGAATGGACACATCTATTTTATGTATATAACTGCATTATAGGATGAAGTGATAAATAGAAAAAAATGTACCGTATGTTTAAAGACATTGGCTACACGTCTTGTGCATTTTAATATTCTAACTGATACTTGTGTGGGTTTACTCAAAGTGCTATTCTTTAATCTATAAACAGTAATTTCATTATCTGTGCAATTTCGCTTTTTTTTTTTGTTTAAGCACAGACATAACTATGGAAACCCACTGCGGCCATAGTGGCAGATGTTGTTGGCCATTATCTCATGATAACTCATCATGAGAGAAAGGGGACTGTTTTTTCGAGATAACAAGATAATTATCGTGACTGTTTTCTCGAAAATGAGTAATGAGTGAATGAGTACCGCCCTTTCGTTAATGAGTAAATGAAAGGGCGTAGTTAATGTTATTTTTTCTGACTGTCCATCGGAGATCTCATAGTTGTATTAACTATTTTGAAATGAAAATCTTCTAAAGGGTCGTACGGTCATGTGACCCAGAATAAAACCTCAATCAAAATGAATGAATATAAGAAATGATAACTAATAATGACTGCAGAGTTTCCATTTTTGATAAAGACATCACATTCGATTTCAATCCAGGTTCAACACGGATACAAATAGCTTCAATAGCTGCTTTTGGACCGGTTTGTAACGGTTTCCAGTGGTTCCAGTGGAACCACTGGAAATTAATTTACTTGATTTTCCACCGGTGGATTAAAGTTTTCTTAAGGAAATATGAGACAACTTGATTGCTGTGGCTCTGGGTATTGCCTATGTTATGGTCATTATATGTATATTTGTTGTTTTCATCCAGTTCTCTCATATTTTTGGCACTTTGTTTAACTTCAGGGTCGTGTTTGCGGTGTTGCCAAAGCAACAGGAATTTAGTCACTTGTTTTTTAGCTTGTTTTCTCAATAAAACGGTTGCTTGTTTTCTCATGATCTGAGATAATTAGCTCTTTATCAGGATATAATGGCCCAAACTAATCATCTGCTTGATGTGTTTCCATAAACAACATGAAAGTTAAGAAGCTGGTAAAAAAATGATGGAAAATATATGCTTTGGTCTGTGAGATGGTTTTCAACAATCTAAATTAAGTTAGTCTGTAGAGTTTCCTCTTTTGGAATGTTGGATTATTAAATGCTAATTGTTAACTGTTCAAGTCTAACAAGGAGGATTGTTTTGCCTCTGAAGGGGAATACTTTTGTTCTTTCAGAGGCAAAACAATCACAAAAGTATTCCATAACTATTTTTTCTTTACCATCAGAAAAGTTTCTAATCTTTCTTTTTTTTTGATGACAAAGAACTACCAAAAGCACATGCAAAAAGTGAGCACCAGAAATCAGCATGGACAATATAACATCGATTTTACGTTTACTCTTGCTACTTTACAAATAGTTTAGTGTCTTTCAGTCACAATAATGGATAGCAACTATGTTATGTTCCCGCATCCATAGTTCCTGTGCCACAAAGTTTCCTATAAAGCTCTTAGTTTCCACAATTATTTACAAACAAACCAAGATAGCGTTGCAATGCAATGTCGGTTCTGACACCTCATAATCAGAACCTGCACTATCTACTTCAGCAGTTGCAGTAATAGCCGCAATAGAGGTGTTAAAATGAGTTGGGACAACACAGGCTAACCTTCTATCCCTACGCACATCAATGAGCCTGGTGAACCCATGACCCTGTTGCCAGTTCATTGGTTGTTCAACTTAGACCACTTATACCCAACATGCCCTGCAGTTTTGAGATGCTCGGACTTAGGGCCTGATTTACTATGAACCCAAATAGCGAGTTTGAAGTTGCGTGTGCAGTTTTACAATTGTAATTAATGCAAATTTGTAAAATTTTCATTAATGACAAGGGTATCAAAACATGGTGAAGATGTGACTTTTTAAATGAGGGTCTTGCGTATGTTACTGGTTTCCAACATAGAGAGTTTGGACGGATAGTAGAGTGACCACAAGAGCAAAATTATTTTAATTTTAATGCCTTTAAGGCCTATTCATACTACTCAGACCACATTTCTAGCATCTAAAGGACAGTGTTATTACTCTCAGGAGTCTGATAGATATACTTATAGAGGTTTGTACTGTCTGCCCTTTGTCCATGATGCCCCAAAGATGCATGGAGATCAAACGCATTACTTTGCTTCTGACCTTTAAGGCAACTGCATTCATGATTTGCTTTGAGAAACTGGCAGCCTCCCATCTTCATTCCATTCCCAAAGAGATTTAATGGCTACCCTTTGAATTGAATCAGAGAAGAAGAGCTGTGGATACATTCTAGAATCGTTTCTAAAAACCAGTCAAGGGTTGAAGAAAGACTGGTTGATGGTGAACCTTGAATTCCTTCCGTTATCGACATTAATTTTCTTTTTCACTGGAAATCAGATTTCTAGCAGCATATATAGAGACAGCCCACCAACCAGGCTATAAGTCTTACACAAACTCATTCATTTCTTCATGATTCTTTTCAGATGATGCGTGCAAATGTGATTATTATACAACTACATTTTATTGTTTCATCGTCATTGCTTGTATATTAGGATTTCGGTTGCAGATGGAATGAATCGAGAAAGACGAAAAGTGAGGCTGAACAATAGATGGATCATCAGAGGATAGAAGAGCAACGGGGAAAAGAGGTGAGTAGACAAAAGCACGTGGATTCAAACATGCCTGAACTCTTTGAAGCCGGAGGTCTTCAGCTTCCTCTCCCTCTTGACCCACTTCACTCCCTACACACATCTAACTCTATCATTGGAACAGGGGAGTAACACGGAGAGAGGGAAGAGGTGGGGGATCTCATGCGGCTTCTAAGAGGCTTCCAGGCCTGAGGTTCTTAATTCTCCGTTCATTTTCACTTTAATGGTGCCTTCTTCTGCTTCCTCATCTTCATCTGTCTCCCCCAGTGTCTATTTTCCCCCCATCTGTTTCTCATCTCTCATTCTTGCTTCTTGGTCCCCTTTCAGACATTCTTTGCCATTCCCCCTCTTCTTCCTCCTCTTCCTCACTTCTCCTTTCATTTCTGTACGGCTCTTGTCTGTTGCTTCCCCTCTTTCTCCTCAATCTCACCCTCCTTTCTTCTCTCCAGTCCCTCCGCTTAATTCTCTCTCCCTCCTCATCATGGGGACAGTAAATCCCTTGGTGTCGGAGCACAGAGCCACGGAGCGCTTTGATCGTTCGCATGGAACCGACAGTCTGACTGCCATTCTGGACTGAGCTCTGTCTGGTATCGGCTCAAAGGATGCCGAGGGATGAGTGCTCGGTCCTCACATACAATCATGCTCCCGCTACCCAGAAACACACAAATAGACATATTCAGGCAAGTGTTTACCTGTGTGTAATTAAATTTCCTGAAGACCAAAAGGAGGGAGTTCATAATAGAACCAAACCAAATATTTTAAAATGCCCTTCCTGTCTCTCCACCACTCTGTCCTTTCTCGCTCTCCTCTCCCTTGCCATTCCCTCTGAATTCTATATGAAGCCCTTTATCCAAAATATGCTGTTTAATCTAGCGAAATGAGAAATTATCATCAAACAAGAAATATGTACTTATGAATACTGATGGAGCGTGCGTCGTTCCCTCGCAGTGACTTAAAAGGTAATGGAGTGATGCTGTTGTTTATAATGCAGGAGTGCACAGCTTGTAATCAAAATAAATTGTGTTGTTCACTCACTAGCAAAAATGAAATAATGATGATGTTCTTCAAAATGAATGCTGTGTGGGATTTAAATTCCTCCAGAGTGAATTAGGTGAACTAAGCTCATTGCGTGTAATATGTGAAGTAGCTTCAGGGTAGCGGGTTACGTGATTCAGGAGCAGAGTGGAAAAGACACATAGAAGGTCAAATAATTCAAAAGTATCTCTCTGTGTCTGTATTAACATTCACACCAGTATCCTGGTTATTATCGGGTAGATGAATCCGGTTTTTGTGTTTGTGAATGTAAATATCATACTACGATCTCAGGAACCGGGATATGACCTCATCCCGACTTAAGAGACCAGAATATTCCGGGAGGAAATGGGGACACTGTTAGATGTAAATGTCTTGTCCTGGTTTCTGACAGCTGGGTATCGTCACAGAAAGCAGAGAAAAGCATCTCATTTCCTCAGCGAATATGTGTCACACAGCCGATTAAAGGATCCCTGCTAATAAAGAAATGTACTCTCCTCTTGGTGTCATTGATTTCTATCATGGCGAGTATCTCCCACCAGTGAAGTCCCTGTATCCTCGTCCAGCTGCCCTCATCCTACGCCGCGTCAGACTGACATCTGTCAGAGTGGATGACATGCTTAATATCACTTGTTGCTCTCGTCTCCTATTGCTGGCCATGAAGTGAATAAGCCATTTCAACATCTTTATGCTTCTGTTTAATAGCGCTACGCTGGCTATCAGCTCCCATAGCCTCATTATATCCCCTAAAACTTGTGGATTTTATGGAATAGTCATCGGCACCATCATTCATTTAAACATAATTACTCAAAAACTGGATCATTTTCAAATCTTATACCCACATAAACCTTTTTGTGAGAAAGAAAATGATTGATTTGGAGAAAGGTTGGATGTAAGTGCATTATAAATTAAATGTATTATTATTATTATTATTATATGTCTGACAGCCAGGGGGAGCCTTATCTCCAAAGGTTTAAGTGAAATATTTCCCAACTATTAGTCCGACTTTGTCCAAATCCTTGCAAATTAATCGTCTCAAGCGTAAATACCTCGTATACAGCATGTATTATTCAAATGGTTAACTTTTGAGGTAAGGTTTTAAAAAAAAAGAAAAACACTGATTTTGGGCCATACCTTCTTGACCATCAATTTCGTCAAAATTTTGTACATGAGAATCAACTCAAGGAGAGCTTTCTTGTAAACGTCATATTTTGCTGTAGTATTTCATACTTTACTCACTAGGGCAAGCTTTTTTTTGTGAAAAATACTGTTTTCCAGACAACTTCCTAACCGTTGTCCCATTTAGTCCATTCATTTATGGTAAATATGAATCAACTTAGGGACGTCTATCTTGTAAATATTATTATTTTACTCTAATTGACAGTATTTTACTCACTTCACTAGGGGGAGCTTTTTTCTTACGAATATCTGCTCTTCAGAAATACTTTCACAATATATTTTAGGTGTTCAATCAGGGGGATTGCTTGTTAAAAAGCAGGGTATTGAGGGCTATTCAGGGATAAAGCCTTGCAGTCGGGGAGCGACAGCGTACATGTATTTTTTTTTAACAATGCAGTGAAATGGGTTTCAAATAAAATAAGCCTCATGAACAGAATACTGATGAGCATGTTAACACAGGATGGTGCTTTAATACTCTTTATACTTGCTTGTCTTCCAAATGCTACATTTTTGTTTGTGACAAATCAAGAGTTTTTTTTCTTTTTTTTGGAAAGTCAGAATATAAACAATCCTCTCAAATATTAAATTTTTCTCCTTGATTTGAACAGTGAGTTCTAAATCTTCATACTATATTAATCTTGTTCCGCTCGCTCTAATGGAAGAATGGGGAGTACACAGAGAACAAAACAATCCCTCAACTGGAAGGAGCCTAAGTCATCTTTTAATAAGTATTGTCAAATGATGTGTCTTAGGAAACGCATCCAAAGTTAAACGAAGCACATTCCTATCTGATATCAATATCAGGATTAATCATGACTTGTGATATTTATTTGGGGATATAAAAATCCATTTATATTTAACGCACTGTCTCAGTCTCAGACGTAGGGGAGCAACGTGGACGTCTAATAAAGGTTTGAATCCCCTTAAATCCCTCTGCTTTTATACGACATTTGGTTCAATAAACCCATTATGACAGCACCACCCAGTTTGTCTAAAAACAGGAGCACTTTAAGAAAAGCGCACCCAAACACACACTCTTGCGCACATTTCCTGCCGTTCGGTTTAAGCTTAGGGAATTGATGTGCCCCTAAGCCTGATTTTTTTTTTTTTTTTTCATGAATTATGCCCCAAGGGAAGGGCTTTTGAATAGCGGTGGCTGCCACTCACCGGAGTATAAGCTCAAGATCAAACTGTAGAGGTAAATACCAACACGTACGAGCGCTCACACACACCTGCAAACACACACATTCAGAAGCCACAACACATCAGCTGTGAAAATGGGAGCAATTTTTGGGGCCCAGATGCTCAGTATCTGAGAGGAAACAAATTTTATAGGGCAACAAATCCGGTTTCACATACACACACACAATCCTTTCTATTCTCACTCTGCCTATTTCCCTTACACACAAACACGCACAAGCATATACACACACTCACACAAAGAGAGAGAAAGACAAACATTCACCTCTAAGCTAAGGGATGAAACCTGCACAGTGTGTCTTTACCTCATGCTGGCTGAGCCAGGGATAAAAAGTGAAGATGAAGACGTATGACAGAAAAGCTCTGTAAACAAGATCCACACAAAGAGGAATAACCACTAGCAACGTGCACGCTCAAACGTGCACGGAGAGTGGACGCTGGTGTTGCGCTGTGTGTCACACCGGCTGGCCAGGGCTATGATTATGTCTCTCTATTGTTCTGTGTTCAGCGTGACAGTGGCTGTTAGATGGTTTCCTGAGAAGCACAGAAGGCTGGGTGAGGGCTTTCAAAGGCCTGTCTGAGGAAAGCTCAGGCTTGTGTCTTAAGACGCTGCTAAACCTTCCAGACCTGCAGTGTCTTATGTCGCATGACGTGCCGTGTCGTAAAAGGCAGCTAACTGCCTTACTTTTTGCTAATCACCGCTGTGGTAGATCTCCCCGTCTGTCGCCGTGTGTTAAATGCTTGTTTTACATATTCCATAATTTGCAGATACAAGCCAATGCAAAGTGCATATGACAGGAAAATTATTGCAACGAGAAAAATGTAAGTGCAACATTTATGTATAATGCAATTCAACTGCAGCCACATTAGTTTTCTGATTATGCATTGAAAATTCCTTACGTAGGATTGAGGGTGATTTAGAAGCAAAAATCAAACCTAATATTTCTAAAATACTGCATTGCTTAAAGCTTAGCAGCTCTAGAATCATAAAGTATTCAACATACTGTATACTTTTCAATCATTATTAACTCTTAAAGGTCCAGGGAGGAATATTTGCCCATGTGGAGGCCCTTCCAGCTCTCTCTCTTCCTGAATTTTTCCTGAATAAACCTGTTGCCACCGCAGAGGAAACTCGATGAGCGCTCATTCTGGTAAGTTTGTAAAGTTCACCCGCTGAATTAAACTTGATGTACCACGGACGGTTGTTGGTTCCGAAGTGATTGATCCCTGGGAAGAGAGATGGCGAACTCTCAGCTCACAACCCCAGGTAGCGTTACGGCCTCGGACGCTCTGAAATTCACTTCACAATACTAGGCCCAGGGCCGAGTTGAATCCTCCAGGGCTGAAAGACCGCTCCTTTTCCATCTAAAGGCTTCATGAGATGTCATGTTTGCTTTGACGACGAGGCTTGGTGCTCTTTTGCTTTTTCCTTGTTTGTTCGTCAAAACACAGTAACGACTTAAAATGCTAAATCCCTCTCCAGGTGTCTGTACGAACACGGCGGCTTCCATAAGGACCCGCTCCGTGGAGATAAGAGGGGCTTTTTCTAACCCTTTTAAAGAAAAAAAAGTTTTCCTTTCAGCTGAAAATACACACAAAAAACATAGTTATAAATATTATATTCAATGTATTTATTTATTCGCTTTAGTTATACTAAAGGTTTGCAAGTGTAAAAATGGGTGCAAACTTAATAAAACCCACAATAAAACGTCAAACGTGCAAAATAACATGAGCTGTTCATTTAGTTGTTTGCCGTTATGAATATAAAAATCTCTGGCCTTTCTACCCAAGGGGGCAAAATACTGGGAGGAATCGATGCAAAAAGCACAAATAATGTGATAATATTAGCCTCAAAGAAATTGCGGTGCTCGTGACTGTGTCTGTATTTGATGCGTTTCAGAGGAATGTGCTCATCGGCACAGCTTTGCGCACGGACACAGTTTGACACAGTAAAAACCCGGCTCCATTGTTTGGACCGCACTCGAGGAGCATTACTATACAACCCAGAAATAAGTGGCCCAGATTGTAGTTCTCTGCTGTATGTTACACAGCGTTGCCAAACATCATGTTGGAGCAGGATGCCATTGACGTGGAGGAGGAGGATGTGGAGGAGGATGGATGGATGGATGGATGGATGGATGGATGGATGGATGGATGGATGGATGGATGGATGGATGGATGGATGGAAGGATATAGTCAGGATGTAGAAGGATTAGTTACTTATATCTTTGTGAGAATAAGATTTAAAAACAACATCTTAGTGCTAGCCTTTTCTTCCTTTCCTTTCTTCGACCACGGATTAAAGCACTTTTGGTTTGAAGTACTGAATTATTGTTCTCTTGCACTGAAAAGAACCAAGGAAGGTGTGAATAATTTGGATCCTGGTCATGATTAATGGGCATATACGGATGGAGGAGACCACGAGTTAGACATGGGACATAAAGTAGAGATTAGGACCTCTGGGCACGAGAGGAAACTAACTTTCATTGGGGAACAGAATATGTAGACTGATCAATTTGCCTGGTTGCTGTTACATCCGAGAGAACTGCTGGACTGAACAAAAACATCTGGGCTAAAAGTTTGGTGAATCACGCATCGGCGGTTATCGCTGCTGCTCATCATAACAGCTAACTGATTCTTTCATTTGTAAATTACCTAATAGAACTCCTGAGTTTAGGTCAGTATCAGTTTCTTGTTCGGTATATTGATTTGTCATAGGTTTTACGCTCTACTAATGCCCGTCCCAACGCAAATCCTCATGATTTCTTCAGGGCTTCGGTTCTGCACTAGAAGTAGAATGATTTCGGACTCCTTTGTGACGGATGACCATTTGCCATAAGTGGAAAGTAGGGTGGCGGGAAATTTGCTGTAACTTAAGAAAACATCCTCATCAATTCGCCAATACGTTTGCAGCATTTGGGAAACGCCCTACAAAAGATACAACACAACATAAAAATACAAACGATCTGTCCACACATAGCTCCAGTTCTTCCTCACACTCAAGTCTATGTGGGTATAAAATTGAATTGAACAAAAATGATCCATGTGATTTTTATGTTATTGTGTTAACATGAAAGATCTGCAGCTGACTCAGCGGCGGTGACACAGATTCCATAGTATCTCAGACTTTTGGGGATGTAATAAGCACCATGCTGAGGCAATACACTCACACCTGTGTGACCTCTCGGCTCCATTTTCATCAATTTGAGATGAGAGGTGGAGCAAAATTGATCAATCAGCCGCCACATGGAAGGGATAAACAGGAACGATAACCATTCAAAAATGAACTTCAAGAGTTGGGGACTGAACCACTGACCTATGAGTAAGAAAGAAAAACACCGCTTTGCCATTTGAGCCACAGCTGCCCTCACTGATCCCCCAAATTTCAATGTATTAATAATGAATACATTAAAAGTATAGTTCAGATTTCCCCCATTCACTCCCCCATTAGCATGAACTTAGGTACCTCGACCTATTAGATTGGGAGAGAGAGCAAGAGAGAAAGAGAGGGAGAGGGGGAGAGAGAGAGAGGGAGAGGGGGAGAGAGGGAGAGAGAGAGAGAGAGAGAGAGGAAAAGGGTGTTTCATTAAGTTTGTTAGGGAGATTTTCATCCCCCGTTGGCTTAATAATTTCAGGCCCGATGTTTCGTTCTGTGGGAATTGCCCGCTACACCAACATATGTTGTGAAGTAGTTAAGCCTGGCGTTGAGCCTGGATATTGAGGATTTATTTGGCTATTTTTTTGAGATAAGTTAATTTGTGAGCCAACAGAGATTTAATTTTCCCACAGAGACAGCACAGCCAAATGATCTCATGGTTATGTTAAACAAAATTCAACATAAATTGTTGTTATTATCAATTCAGCGGCAAGTTGGCAAATTCCTTTGTCCCCAATGGGAAACTTAAGATGCTTTTATTATCGTAAGGAGCATCATTCAGAAAACACACTCAGAACACTGCTGTGCTTAAGTACATATTTTCTCTTACAGCAAATAGTGAGGCTCTAGAACCTTTTTCTTCTCACATTTTATAGAGCAAGTGTTTAGTAGTAGAAATAATTGGTAAATTCATCAACAATAAAAAGTTTTTTGCGGAGGTAATATGAATGCGGTTGTGCATATAACTGCCTTATTATTATTATTATTACTATTATTATTATTATTTTCATAACCATATCACCGTAATTATTCATACCTTGTCAGGCCAATTATAGAACACTCTCTTAACTGTTTGTGCAGCACTTAATGAACCGACGAGAGCACCGCTGTCATGTGAATATTCATGCCAATACAATACCTGCATGAGGGTGCATGCATTCGGTGGTTATACTGCTGAGTAAGTGGTTATGTCCCCCTATGAAGTCAGAAATAATTTGGCTTATAGGTTGGGAGTGGATGGACACATGCATGTTTTTCGATACTCAAGCATTTGCACATTTCGTCCTCCTGACTTGTCTGTGTCTACTGGAAGATTTGGGCACTTAACAGATATCACTTACATGCTCCCTTCAGATCCATTCATTACAAGGGACAGCCAGGGCTCTGTGCCTACTGCACATTACCTTACTGCAGCATTACAGTGAATTATCTCTTGTACACACCTTGAATAAAACGAGTTGCTAATGAGGAGTTGGAGGGGGATACTTTAGGAGGGATGGAGACAAGCTGACAGTAAGAGAGGGAGAGAAAGAGCAAAAACTCCCGTCTAACTCTCTTTCTGTCTGTAGGTCCTCTCCTTGTTAAGAGATTAAATGCCCAGCTCTTTGTTTAATAGGATTGCTTGGCAAAGACCAGTGTGTGTCTGTGTGTGTATGTGTGTGTGTGTGTGTGTGTGTGTGCTTGTGATGTGGGTGGGGCTACGGTGGGAGTTTTAACAAGATTGCTGGCACAATATTTATTCTATTTTCTCCTGGCCTCACATCGTCTGGTGGATATCATGTCTCCCTCTGTGTCTCTTTATGTGCAGCCCCCCACTGATATCATACTTTGTAGAGAATAGGGAGACAATTTTGAGCTAATACAAATAGCACCCAGTGACAGATGCTGTCGTGTATCAGAGAGATGGGCGAGGAGATGGGTTTAGATGAGGAGCCAGAGCTCTGTGTGAGTTTCAAAGAATTAGTCTCCTCGCATTGACTCCCCATAATGACGAGGACACTTGACATGTTTTTAATATTACACAGAGTTAGTCGCCTACCGTATAAACATTGCATTAGTAAGACGATACAAGACTTACTGTATGACTTGCTCAAACGACCGCCATGCTGTGAAGTGTTAAGAACATTAGATTCCATAGCATTATTACTGTAATGTGTTAATGAAAATAAATATCAGTCAAATAATGTAAAACGTATGATCAAAACAAGCTGATCAGCCATACTGTTAAAATCACCTGCCTTGTGAAGGCCATTGTGTAGGCCACCCTTTTGGCCATCAAAACAGATCTGTGCAGCACCCTGTGTCATGACACCTTCTATGGGTTTGAACCACTTTGCCCCAAGAGCATCAATAAGGCGCCGGCCACCTTGACCTTGTTGCCAGTTCACCAGTTGTCCTTGCTTAAACCAAATTGGTTGGCACTATCTACTGCAGACTGAGAACTCCCAGCTAGGCCCGCAATTCTGGAGATGTTCTGACCCAGTCGACTATCCATCATTCGGATTCCTTCGCTTTCCCATTATTCCTGCTTCCAACACATCGCGGGTGAAGAATGAACATTCATTTGTTGACTAATGTCATTGTAGATAGATGGAAGATAGTTATTGTTATGCTGACTTTACCTGTCGGTGGTTATAACGTTATGGCTGATTCATGTACAAATTCAGCCTGGCTCTTGGGTCATAAAGCATGAGTGATTAATTACTCCCGCATTTCTTAACCTTTTTTTTCAGTAATGGCACCCTTCAGAAGTAAGCAAAATGATGAGTCAGCCTTTTCTAAAATATAGTTTCAAACATCCTTCCACACACCTTTGATGTCAAATGCACATACAAGAGATCATGAGACAAATAGAAAATGCACTGTACTAATAAAGCACATTTGTAGTCTGCTTTACCACTCAAAGCGCTTCACAATAGGAGCAAGCATTCACCGTTTACTCTGGTGCTACTGGAAACAGTCCAGTTCTTCTCCAATGATATCCATCGTGTCCAAAGCCATGACTGGAAATGTTATTGATCTCACCCATAATTCTGCCAGCTGCTCCTGTACCAACTGCCAGAAGCCTTTCACTGACACCTTTTTCACATCATCATCCCTTGCTCTTGTCAGTCATGTTGAAGTTTCTAGTAGAATACGCTACAAACCTTGCTGGCCAGTGACTGATGATTTTTAGACAGGTTTGCCCGGAACCATTGCTTGATTTTATGCCACATTCCAGACACATATGGAGAGGGCATGATAGATCCGCGGCAAAGATGAAACCAGATGGAGTAACTGTCATCTTTTCTTTGCCTTGCTGCTGGCGTCTACTACCCTCGCTGCTAAGCTTCCTTTAGATGATGAAGCTGAAGTTTCATATTGAAAGGTATCTGACTCTGGAAAAAAGAAAAAACTCTTCCACCCATCACGATTAAATTAAAGTTCAGTCAGACAACTCACGTTGCCATAATAGCTGACTATTATGATGTGCTTTGTAATGAATGTCCTTTATTTTAATAATACGATTTGTTTCTTTGAAATTGGATTAATTCTGAAGAAGCGCGATGCAATCTTACCCGACTGAGACAGGTGGCATTATTTAATGATAGTTTAAATATGTTTGAGTGAAGTATGTTTCTTGTCTGGTTGGCAACTAAAAGCGTTAAACACAAGTCAGTGTTCACCCATTCTAATGGAGAGGCTACCGGTCAAGCTGGTACCTGCTCAGTGGGACCAACAACGATTTACCCAATGGACTGCAGGAGGTGGGGACCAAATAATGCAATGACTGATCAACCCCCTGATCCACATTCCTCCAGTTTTAAAAAAGTATAAATAAACTCACAAAGAAATGAATTATCCGATCAGTTGAGAGGGTACTACAAAATGTGCGTACAAAGACACAGATGCCTCCTCTACTGGAACAACTGAATGTGTGCTGGTGTGTAGGGACCCCCAATGTCTATCAGAGCGGAATTATATAAGAGTGACATCACCACTAAGCCTTTCCTGTCATACAGGTTAGCATCAATTTTCTGTAACCATTTTTCATGTGCAGGATCGTGCACACGAAAGCCTTTCTCTGAGCCTTTCTCCGTTACCATTGGCATATCCACAAAATCTCTAGTTCATCACAGGGCTGACACATACAGACAGACTTGCAAAATCCACACAGAAAGGTGACAGAGCTGGATTTGAACCCAGAACTTTCTTGGTTCTTGGAGGATTTAAACGTTATTGTCGTGAGGCAACTGTGCCACCATAATGCCCTGATGGTGACAAGGTCTGGATCTTTTAGAAAGGGGCCCCTGATGATGGCAGAGTGTGGCTGAGTACTTCACACCATGGGTGGGAAATGATGATAAATTCACTGAAAGTGGCATTATTCACATTCCATGGCTATTTGAAGGGAACAACAACTCCAACACAAGCGTATGGACCCACTGTGATTACTCCACAACCATTTTTACTTCAACTCTGCTTTAAACCGATTTTGGGAGCGGCTTCCTTAGTTCTACTTTACTCTTATTCCTGTCAAGACCTTTCATTTTTGGAATACTTTAGATCAATTACTGGAGTAGAAGTAAAAGCGGGTAAAGAACCTGACCCATCTTAAAGTCTGGTCGATTAGACGTATCTCTTGCAGTTTGTGAAAACACCATTCATCTATCATACTGAGTTTTTGTGGACAGTTTTATACCTGCACAAGTGTGGGCGGGAGTTCAATTGATTTGTTGTTAGGTTGAAAAATTAGATGAGTGACTTTTGTTCAGGTGGGCACTTTTGCTCTGGACTGGCAACTGAGAATTTATTGAATTTGAATAATGTATTCAACTAAATGACAGATGAAACTAAAATAAATGATTCATAAGGACAGAAGGAGCATAATAGTGTAGTGATTCTACTGTATCCAGCTTCAAGCTTGGGTGATCTGGGTCAGGAACTGTAAAGGAACTTGAGGGGAGTGTTGAGGTGGTCCTGAAGGTTCCGACCGAATGAATGAATTATCTCTGAAAATATGACTGAGAATATATCTAAATGAAATTTTACCTGCTTCGTTAAGGCATATATCCTGATCTGTTTGCAGCGATCTTCATTTATCTCAGCCGTCATGTGTTACTGTAATGCACACTCTAGTGGGATTACAATTAGCACAGGATTTTTGTTCACATGTCGCAAGTTTGTTTTCACAAGTGACAGGAAGATAAAATGTCAAACAGTAAATACTTCTTTACTCAAATAAGATATATGTTGATACAGTTGAAGGCAATAGAATGCCTCTTGGAAACATTTAACCTGAGTCCAATGACTAGAGAAAGGCAAGCAAACGGACTATGAATGCTAAAAACTCACAGCAGAATAATTTCCCCTGGGACGTGGGACCGCAGCCTGAAGCAAGCCAAGCCAAGTGACATCTGTCAAAGTTGTGACAGTGGACTTAAAATAAAACTAAACAGATGGTTAAAGTAGGGATGTGGATAAAAGAACTACTGTTAGTAAGTAACTTCATATGATTTTTTATTATTTTTATTATATTATTTAAAATACTTTTGTAAATATAGTTCCCCCCTTTCAAAAACATACAATTGAACTTTTCCAAAAAGACACAACATCTTTGTCACACGTAGATCTATGTGGATGTAAAATTTAAAAAGGATTCCTGATATAGTTTTGGAGTTAATGTGTTAACAATATGAGCAAGCATTCACCATTTACTCTGGTGCTACTGGAGTAAATGCGTTAACAACATGGATCTGCGGCGGAGGCGATTTCATAATATCCCGACTTTCCCGTTATATAAATACTCTTCAGCATTTGGGGTAACTTCATGGATACACGCAATTTGTCAAATTTCACACATAAACACATTTAAATTCAAGTAAGCTAAAGCGTTAGCAAGAAAATCAAAACGCACAATGAAATTGAGGTGCGCTTTGAATATCGATTGAGACATCTATACAAACTAATTTCTAAGTACAACTATTGAGCAGTATTTTATTTGGAAAAAAAAGCTACAATAAAATGTTTGCAGGTTCCTGAAGCTTGCGCGAGTTAAGCAACTCAACCCACGGTGGCCTTCGCACAATTGAAGCTACAGAAAAATAGACTAAAAGACAAGAGTTGATGCGAAGGAAAACATTACGGATGCAGGTGAGAGATGAATGAATCTAACCAATCAAACTGTCCCTCTACTGACAAAGGTTCAAATTCTGTGGTGGAGTTTGGATTCAGAAAAGATGAATGTCATAGCAAGCAATGCTTTGCAACATTAGCAGGTGGCAAATGCACAATCAAACTTAAAGTCACTACAAAGTACCCACCTTATGTCACATGAGTAGAAACAATGAACAGTCAGCATTGAAAATGGAGTGTTCATGCAGTTGGTTTAATTAACTGTGAGCACAGTTTTGTCGAAAAAAAACAGTGTTAGACATGAGAGGCAGCTCCTTATCACTCCTAAACCTTTCTTTAGGTCTGGCTGGTGTAACCTGCAATCACTATATTTATATAGCTCGTATTTAAGTCTCTAGCAGGAGCTTTGTCGAACGAAACTCTTTTAACCCTTGGTCCAAATTGACCATATATGTACCGCCTCAAGGATATCTCACCTGTATTTGTTATATTTGATTGAATTTTTTCAAATCTCAAATAATACAGTTATTTGACTGTTACTTCCCAAAAATACTCCCTGCTCTGTCAAAATCGCCTCATATGAATTCACAATGGCAGATCAATCTTGTAAATTCACTATAGTAGTACATACTTTACTTGAGGGGAATTTTTTGTGGAAAACAGTTCCTCATTTTTCCTCTTCAAAGTTCCTCAAATTCAGACGGTGTGTCTGAATTTGGCTCTAACTCTCCACACAGGGGAATCTGTTTTGATTTATAACTGGGCTCTGACAACGATAGTTAAATGTATGTATCTTCATTATGGGATCTTAACTTAAAGCATATTGCTGACCACACAGAAATAATATGGTTGAGTTAATATCAACTGTTTGATATCATTAGTGAGTCGCATTTAGCTTGAAGAGATCAATAAGGGGGATCGCTTAAACAACACAGGGGATCATCTGCAAAATTGAATTACCAATGAAAAAACGCTGCATATCTTTTAAAAATAATTAATAATGTAGGTTATAAAAAATGTAAAAAGGTGGCTTGGACTATGAATTATAATGTATGATTAAGACATTGAAATAAATGGTACTGTAAGAAGTAGAATGCAGTGTCTTAGATACTGAGGTGTTTTTTCATTATTTATTCAACTGGGAATTTAGAGGGTGCTTCTTTTCTCTTTCTCTTGCTGTCTTTCCTTTAAATGCACGCAGACACACACCCACACCCACATACACTTAAAAAAAACTACTGTCAGCACGGATGCTAGACTCTCCTAGTGCACTGTCCACACACTGCTCGTAGGCATTTCATTATATTTTTGGCTGCATAGCGCATGTTATCCCTTGTAAATTTGCGTAAGTCATAATGAAGCTGATGTTTGTCTGAGCCTGATGTTGACTCGTTGTCATTCCAATTTTGTCGTTTGGCACCAAAAGCCTGAGCATTTTTTTTTTTGTTTAGTGATATCTGCACCTCATCCTCAGATGAAGATTTCCTCAGGTGATAGAAACTGGTCATTGATCTCCACTTATATTTCCCTCCATTATCAGATTCTCTCTCTCTCACTCGACTTTGAGGCATCCATCCGTCTTATACTGTGGTTCATGTTATTCAAATCTCGTAGGCATAGCTCTAGCCTGCCATATGGCAACCTGCTTATCGGAAGATATCCAAACAACGGTTGATGCTCAACAAACAGATGTGGTGCAGATTCTGTGAGGTGTTAAATAACTCTCTCTGCGTAGAGCAGTGACTGGCGCCTTAACGGCTCAAGCCTCTAAGACATTTCGGAATGTAAGGAGTCTCTTCTATTTTCGCGACTGCATATCGTTTGGGTCTATTATTTCGTACTCAGATGTGTGTTTAGTGCATAAACTAATCCATAATAGCTTTGGAGAGCTATGATGGGCTCTGCTCTGAGCAAATGTGCAGAGCAAAGTGGAGCCTGTAGAATCCAAAGGCAAGGCTCCACTCTCACAATCAGCTCTCTGTTATACAGATATTAAGGAGTGTAATAAACGCCCTGTCAATCTGGAAAGCTCCACTGACCTCCATGTTTTCCCAAGTGATTTTATGAAATAAGCCTTGTCAGTGTTAATTCAGATTATTGACAGGGTTTTGTTTTTTTTTAACAACGTTTCTCTCATGAACGGTGTCACACTGTGTCTGTGTGGTGAAAATTAGCAAGTAGCTAAATCTGGTGCATTTTCTCTCTTCTTTGAGGTCATTGGTCAGTCACCAACCGGACTTCATTAGATGATTAAAAAACTTTTAAGAAATAAACATGCATTGAGAGACTGTGTTTCTACAGACAAAAACACATGAAGAAAAAAATTGTCTTCTTCTTAATTTGGTTGTTCCATTTAGGGGTTGCAACAGCAGATCATCTGTTTCCATCTTGCCTTATCCTCTGCATCTTTTTCTGTCACACTAACCAACTGCATGTCCTCTGTCAATCATCCAGATAACACCACTTTGGTCTTCCCCTTTTTCTCCTTCCTGGCAGCAACATCTCCTCCATCCTTCAGCCTCCTCTCTTTTGGTCAGAGATAACCCTTGTTCCTCCATTCTTCAGGCGTCCTTCTCAAGATAGTGTTGAACAATCTACTTAAAAACTCCACACCCTTCTCTCCTAGACACTTCCACATCTCCAGCTTTATGTCTTCAGGACCGACCACCTTTCCATTCTTCATCCTCTTCAAATCTGCTCTCACGTCAACAATTCTGATCCTTGGGACTACTTAATTTACAGGTCTTGCACCTTCAACCCTTCTCTCTCTCTCATTTTCATCATTCATCAGATCTCCAAAGTATTCTTTCCATCTTGCCCTCTCGGTCTCCTTACTTGTAAGCATATTTATATCTCTATCCTTGATCACCCTAACCTGTTGCACATCCATCCCATCTCAATCTTTCTGCCTCGCCAAATGGTAAAAGTCCTATTATCCTTCCTTAGCATATAATCTCTCAAACAACTCATCATAGGCCTCTTGTTCTGCCTTTGCCACCTCACACTTCACCTTACGTTGCATCTCTTTGTACTCCTGCCTACTTTCTTCATCTCTCTTGCTATTCCACTTCTTCTTTGCCAACCTTTTCCCGCTTATACTCTCTTGAACCTTTTAAAATTTTAAAATAAGTAATGAAATAGTTTTTGAGTTATCGTGTTAATATGAACATTATGATGATTCCATAGTTCCCATCATTTCTGGGATATAATTATATATTGAGGAAAATTCTGAGTAATAACATATCATATAAAGTTTAGGACATTTGCTGATCAAAATCTACCCAGCAACTGATTTACCACCATAATCGTATATGTATCTTAATATACACTTTCAAAGTTCTTGGTAACATTACTCTGCTTCTCTGTTTCATGCAAATTCGAGAAAACCTTGGCTAAGCTTTCACCGAAGTTGTAATTTGTCATGACAGAGCTAAGAGAGCAAGGTGGTGGGTAACTCTAGATTTTATAGTCCTGAATATCATGCAAATCTTATAAAATATGACAGGAGCTCACACAGTAGTTGGATCAATACTACCCATGATGCAACCCTCTGCAAAGAAGTTCATCAGTGGAGTATAGCTCAAAGAGGGGTGGCACCTACTTAGCAGTGATGTCATCAGCGTGCCTGGTCCTGCCCTATTGTATTTGACCTGGTTTGATTCATGGATGAGAGAATTCAGTCAGAAATCTTCTGTTAGATGTTCAATGGAATGTTATCTACACCAGAGGGCAAAGTCTGTAGGGCATAAAGATACTGGTGCGAACATCAATCCAAATGTGATGTTCTCACAGGTCTTTAGAAGTGGATCTTACTAATCACAGGCAATCATTTGTGGCGGCAGGCGCGTTGGAGCCTATTCCCTGGCAATTGTCTCTTTTCCATTCTCCCATGTGTCCATGCAAATATTAAGTTTACATGGACAGAGTATTGACCTGATTTGGTGGTTGGTGAAGCACAGCGTGTGACGGATGGGTAAAGTAATGAACTTGTCAAAAAAAAGTTTATCTCTTACTCCATTTATTGGTACATATTTGTTATTTGTTTGATTATGGTTGCCCAGTCACTAGTGATTCCGTTAGCATGTACATGGAAATTAACATTATGTGCTAACTTTAAGTTAATGATACAAGCGCTAATTATGTCTGCCAAAGTGAAAACTAACTTTTAGGGAGAGCATATTACGAAATGACAAAAGTAAGTATTACTTGTAAAGAAAAAAAAAGGGGTCTTTTTATACCTGAACCCATTAGAGCTTATGTATTTGAAACGCCGGCATGCACGTTAAACCTCATACCATCCTGACATCTACACTTTTCATGCTCTTAGTGTCTGGCGAGGTATCAGCTGTTCTCATAATTTGGTCTCATATATCAAACGGCTCTTTGACACAACTTCATTGTAAGCCTATCATCTTGCTACTATCTTTTGACATACCTCCTCCTATAGCCCTATCGTAATGGGTGGCCTACACCCCTTCTCCCCCCAAACTTTGCAGATTCACCACCTCAAATAATCAGCCTCAACAGAGTCATCAGCCACCACCACCACCTAGGTCCCACTGAGGATTTTCTGGGTCCCCTTCGTTGACAATCACCCTGAAGGGCTAAAGATAGGCTGACAGTCTGAAATGCTGGTTATTATCGGTTGAATAGAATCTTCCTTTGTTTCAGCTAATCAAGCCTTCATCATTTACTTTCTATATAGTTTATTTTATTAATAATGTTTGTCCTGTGGGTTGTCGGACTCAATTGCAGATTAGTTTGAATATACTGAATTCAGATATATGTTCAGCTAACTAAACATAGGAACCAAAACTTTAACAAAATGTTATTTCTTTTGATTTACTTAACTGGTGTTTATTCTGTTCCACGTGACCAAATGTAGGCAAAACATAATGTATAGTTTTAATGGTGAAATTGACTCATACCAGTTAAGTTCATATCTATTTTAGTTTAAAAGTTCTTATTTTACTCACTAGTGGAAGATTTGTTCTACGAAAGCCATTGTTTTTTCGGGCGGTAATATCTCAACTGTTGGTTGGATTTAGTCCTAATTTAGGGCATTTGAGTCAACTCGAGGAGATCTTTGTTGTATTTATCATATTTTACTCTAATAATTACCTCAGCTAAGGAGGTCATGTTTTCATTCATGTGTATGTTGCCTGCCTCTCCCCATCTCTCTGCTCCCTTGTCTTTTCCACTGTTCTTTGTTTTCTTCTATGAAAAAAAGAGAGGGTGCAAGCAATAAATTATCACGGTTCCCTCTTGGGTACCTCAATGGTATGGTCTCATTTGAGTATGAATGATATATTAACCATCGGCTAAAATAAATTGCGTTCAAGAAAATACAAATCCAATTTTGGGTGAAAGAAATTCTCCCAGAATCTATCTTAGTCTGACGTGTGAGTGGGGCTGAAGTGCATACCTTTGAAAGATGAATTAAAAATAACCCACCCCTCTCTCTGTATTGCCTCCTTCCTTCGTCTGCTGCGCTTTTCCTCAAGGGATCCAAGCACACTGGTTAAAACCCGTAAAAGTCTTGTAAATCCATTATGCAAGATTTCATAAATCTCCTAGTATCCACATTCATAATCCTAATCCCAGGTTAATGATTAATTTAATCCAGTGTTTAAATTTAATCCACTAGTCTCGAGGGCAGGAGAAGAGACAGAGTCATGAGATGTGTAATGATTGCATTTCCCTCATCAAACTTCATTTCTGTCTGTATTTATAGTTTGTGAGAATGCCTTTCTGCCTCAGCTCATTTTGTATTTTATATTTTCTGTCTTTCTTTACTTCACTTCTTCACTTTGCCATAGGGAAATATTCCAAGACATAATTATGCAGTTTGCTTTTCATAATCGGAACATTAGCCAACTCCGTGGCTGCAGCTCTCATCTCAATCAACAAACCCAAAGAAATTAATTAAAGCAGGATATCAACCATATTTACTCTTCAACTTGACGACAGACTTTGCTGCTCCTTGCCCTTTCTAAAATAACCAGACAAACTTGAGCATCCAGAAAACCAGCAACTTTAACATCAACTTAAGTGAAAGCGTTGGACACACGGAGACACAAACTCACACTGAAAAACAAAGACAAATTTGTGTTGCCCGCTAATTGCATCAGTTCCATCAAGCCATTCTCAGAGAGCCTCAAACACAAATCAAATTAGCACTTTGCATCTGTGTGTCCCTGGCCTCACATACTCCAGTAAGGCCACGACTGAGGGACTAGATTTATGTATATGCACTACTCGCTCCCAGCTTTGGGGTATCTCTATTTTTCAGTTGATTTTTGTTATTGAGGAAAGATATATACTTTATGTGAATGCAAGAACAGAAGATAAGAGAGGACAGTCAGACAGTCGGAGAGTGCTGGGCGAGATGGGCCTTGAGAATCCACTGATGGATTTTGTTGTCAGACTCACACATTTCAGATTTGGCTCATTATGGGACTCTGTCCCTGCAGGCTTTTCCATGCCTTTGCCTTGATATGTCTGCTAAACATTCTCAGTGTGTTTGTGGGGCTTGTGTGTGTGCTTTTTTTTTGTCTGTCACTGTGTTTTTGTGTATTCAGAATTATCTTGCTGCCTATACATGCTGATTACAGTTTTAGATCTAATAACATGTTTAAGTTGGAAGTGAAATATACTAATGGCTGTATTTAGCACAGCTATTGTGGCACTAGTATTTTTCTCCAGTCTAGCAGTGTCTGTATGTTTTTTTTGCACCAGCCTGGTGTGCGGTGTGGTTTCCTTGTTTATTACATTTCTATTACATTGTTGATAACAGTAGATAATTTACCCCATTTCCTTCTTAGCTCCTTCTGTACTCTCGCAATGATTTCTATTTTCGGAATCAGGAAACTATGAAATGATGAATGTTTTCTGTATTTATGCTGCTGTCAAAGGGTCATATATATATATACAACTGTGCGCCCATTTGTATATGTATGGTTATGGTTTTCTCCACATCTCAAAAACTACTGTACTGAATTCTATTAAGTTACACACATGATTTGTAGAGTGAAAAAAGTGATTATATCGTAATTGCTTTCTCCAAGGCTCTCATCTACATATTCACCTATGATAGAGGTTATAGTCAAACCGCAAAGCAAAAGTGGGGTCTTTCAAGTTGCAGGGGCAGCGGTGTTCTTGGTCACAGTTATTTTATTTTGATGTTGCAATGTAAAATAAAGCCATATGACTTTATCCCAGACTCAGAGGACAATCTCTGTGTGGGTACAGCCAACTCTTTAAACTACAGAGTATGCATATTCCCAAGTGCGTGGTCAGATCTAGGTGGTACAAACATGCTTTGATTTCAATGTATTAATTCAATGATTTGATATTTCAAGCAATGCAAATGGTTTAACAACTACTAAAAACAAGCAGCAACCAGTGCACAGGCATAACATAGAAATCAAATTCTATGACAAAACATGATAGTCATTCAAAAACTGCTTAAAATTTTCCAAATAACTTTGACCAAATTAAACAAAATTTGGCATTTCTGTAACACATTATCTTTGGGAATGTATTTAAACCAGACCTGACTTTATATATTCTAATCCAATCCTCTCTATCTTTTATATCTCTGAAGTGAAGGTAAGCTCATAATGGAACTTATTTCTTTGATCTCTATATGTAAGCTATATGGTTTGGGAGCATTGTCATGGTCATATTTAAACTCTGAATGTGGAAAATTATGGCTTCCACATTGGAATTTTGACGTAAAGATAAGTGCATACAGGCAATCCGGAAGAAATTATTGGTGCCGTGCAAAAGCTGTAACCATGGACACTCTACGGAGAGATATAAAGATTACATGATGGAAGAATTGTCTCGTATCTGCTCATGAACTCTCACTGTCTTCTTGCTTTCTTTCATTCACTGTCCTCTGTCATATGTGCGTATACACATACACACACACACACAGTGCATCAAGAATGACAAATGTTCCAGTGATCAAATTTATGAAAGCATGAAATTCAGAATTTGTGGAAACTGTCCAATATGACACAAGGAAATGAATTGACAAGCAATTCAAGACAGCAGGCTTTCCTCTGCTGTGTGTTCTGATCATTTTGAGTTGGTCTTTTAATTCTGTATCTTAACAGGGTGTTTTCCTTCTGCTGACGGTTTTCAACAAATACTATTATCAGAAGGTGCGGTACATCTGAAGAAGGCAATCTGCACATCTGTTTCATTATGACATGTTAAAATCTCATTCAAATATTCTTGAGAAAGGAGAACGCTCTTTCTAATCTTGAGGAACTAAATAAATGTTAATTCAAATTAACGCCGGGCATGCCACAAGACCTGCTGCTCAACCATTCACATATTTGCCCAAAACAGATGATGGAGATAACTCAATTTACTGTCCCTTTTTACCAACCAAATTGTCTTGAGTTTGAGCGAGAGATTCACAATGAGATGTCCACGATCAGAGAATTAAAAACTCACAAGGCACTGCAAGACTTCTTGTATACTTTCGTAGTAAAACTCGCTATTTATATCCCCGAAAAGTTGGACTTTTTATCACACGTCCACCGCTTCTTCTGCCGCAGATTGGTTGTGTTAACACGTTACTCAAAGATAACGGATAATTTTTGAGGGAGGACTACATTGATTTCGGGAATGGTCAGTTATATATTTTTGACACTGGGGGGAGATTTATCTACAAACTTTTTTGGGCCATGATTTCTCAACCGTTGGTCCGACTTTGGTGTGTACGAATCTTTGCAGGAAGATCTATCTAGTGCATATCATTTTTTACTCAGGGGGAGCTTTTCCACTAAAAGCACAGATTTTTAGTTCAATCTGGGATTGCTTATACAACACAGTGGCTTGGGGGCTTCTGGTGCATATACCCTTGCTGTTTAGGGAACAGCAGAGGCCTAGTTAGATGTCGATTCCCTTTGCAAAAACTTCTAAGTGAGGTTGGGTTCTCAGGAGCTAGCATAAAGACAAATTACAGGAACAGATGATGAGTAGATTATTATCTGAAATTCAAACTATTTCCGATACCACCCCTCCTTGCGGCATTATTTGAGGCCATTCAAGCACATCCCTCTCATTAAACTGTGGTGGGGTGATGCATTATGGGTTCTTGCATAATTTACACCTTGCAGCTAAATGCTCCGCTGCAGACTCGTTTTCTATCTGCAATAATTATCCAAACAGTGGGTATAATAATGGTTTAAAAAAACAAAGTTGGTAATCTAAAAATAAATACATAGTGTATTTGGTATTTTGCCATATTTAACTAAATATATATGCATACACTATATATTGATGTGGCATGCAAGCTATTTCTATGAAGAGCAATATTTTTTTTGACTGACCTTAGTTCAATATCCACTCTCTATATTTGTTTATTCATTTATTATGTTAAAGCATCTTCAGTGAGGAATATCTAACATTTCAGCAACTTAAAGCTCTATCGTTTTCTCCATCTATTTAGAACATTTTTCAGCTTTTAAATGGTGTATGTATGGAAACTTTTTTAACTCTCAGATAGATGTATAGAATATTGTTGTTGGGAGTTGTTGGGAGAAATGTTGGGAGTGCAGACACAAACCAAACCTTTGAGCTGAGGAAAAACAATTACTCTGAGAAAACCTATGAAGTAAGCGTTTAATAATTATCTTTGGTCGTGTAAGACAGCCCTTAATTATTACAATGATGTGATCTGACTGATTGTTTATATGAAAATATGAATGAGTGCAACCTTAAAATGTCCTTTGCCAATCATATTAAGCATTCTTCTGTGTGAACGCAAACGGGCAATTATATGAGAATTGCTCTGAAATAAAAAAAATAATAATACACATATCAGTCAAACACTGATAAATAAAGTCGGAATGACATTGATTAGCCGTTACCATAGTCAGTGGGTGGGATATATCAGGCAAAGTGAACATTTTAACCTCAAATCTTGTGTTGGAATCAAGACAAGTGAGCAACCATGAAGGTCAAAATGACTTTGACAAGAACCAGATTCTGATGGCTGATGTCGTTGACAATTTCCAACTGTAGTTCCTTCCCTGGAGGTTCAATATCACACCACTTTTTAGATATAGCTTTTTTTTACTGGCTACAAGCACAGTTTTTACCAAATATGTGTTGCTCTTTTGTATATAATCTTCAAAGTTTCTTAAGTACATCACTGCCCAACTGGTTGGCACAGCATATCCCAGAATGTCCTTTACAGATGAATTTAACATTACTCCAGTAAAGCTTCAATTTAGCAAGATTTCAGAAAACTTGAGCATGGTTAGTCTCCCGGGCAGACAGGTGGATTTAATGTTAGGGATGTTGTGAGTACTTGCTTAATCAACGAACAACAACTATTTATAGAGACAACAACGAGATGAAGAAGATATGATGTGGTTTAATCGTGTGATGTGGTTTTATCCTCAAAATGATGTACTGTAGTGTGAGTTCAATTACATTTTCTGCTCTTACAGTCTTTGGTCCACTGAAGGCACTGATGGTACTTTATTATTTAGATTATAATAGCTAAGGTCTTTGAGATCTGAGATGAAAGGCTCGCTGGAGAAACATGGTATTTTCACAGAGACATCTGCCCTGTCTGGTCATGTTTTCTACAGTTTTAAAGCGGAATCCCTAAATCTACCGTTGAAATATAGCCAGCTGATAGAGAGACTTTTGCTAAACAATCAGTTAGTAGTAGAATTTTTTTTCCCCTATTAATATTCTGTAGAGACGAATTGAAAACAAACATTTGTTTAAAGATACTGCTGATATAGACAATTGTTTATGCGTGGTCCATACGGACCATACCTTTACAGCTCTGCCCATGCAGTTGGTGAACCATAATAGTAGTAATGATTTAATATGAAAGTAATCCTTGTCTAATCCTGCCGCAAAGTAACAGTAAAAATACTCAAAGCAGCTGTGTAGTCATGTGAACAGGGCAGGCCTTCTTTCCTTTGATGGTTATGTGACAGTTTCCCATTCCTTCAAGCTGTTATTTCCATTTTTTATCAAACTCCTTTGAGCTGCAGGGATTGGATGGCAAAGAACAGACATGGCTGTGCTCCATCGTCTGGTCCGTTTCTCTGCATTCACAGGTGACTGAGCCAGTGCTAAGTCCACATCTGACAGCAGCAGCTTTTGATCATCCCTTTTCTTGTTACCAAGCGGTTGAGTGTCTTCCACTGAACCCACTGAACCCATGGTGCATCTGAGCCAGGAGGGAGGTCTTCCCAAGGAGGGATTCCCATGTGTTTAGCGCCAATAGGTTTTGTCCTCTCCACTTTTCTGGCAGCTTCTCATCTTATATCAGCAAGGACATTGCCATCAAGGAGGTGCAAATTGTTTGTGTTGATTGGATTCGAGCAACCATTGATCAGGCCGCAGATCTGTAAAGTGCTGGGTCAAGTTTATTGGCGAGGGTTAATAGCTCCCGAACAGGATATGCGTACTACACAGAGGCATAGCAAAAGGCCAGAGCATGTGATGGTAGTCATCAACACGTGGGAGAGGATGATCTACTTAACAATGGGTTTCCTTTCTTCTTCTTTTTCCTTTTCTTTCACACCGGGTTTCTCGTTGGCAGAGAATATAACACATATTTGTTGCAGAGTTTTTTAATAAGTTCTTCTTCAGATTTACACATCCTTCAACATCAACATATTGTATAATCAACGATGGCATTGGAGGCGTTGGCGTCTCTTCGTGCTGATGGGCCTTGGATCTTTGTTGAGCTCCCGGACATCGCGCATCTTTCAGAAGTGTTTGATAGAATTTGCAGGTAATGCTTAGTACTATTTGACAAGGATTGAAATGTGAACGCCTTCACCGTAATCCCAAAGGCATGTTACAAAGTAGTAAATACTAGAGGAGCAGATGAACTTGAGATCCTCCCACAATCTTTTGAGTAACATATAATAAACATTTGGACCTGACCGAAGAAGGTTTGTGTTTGGAAGTGAACAATTGTACTATTGCCTCAAGAAAAAAAAACAATTCTAGAACATCGAGTAAGGCCATAACAGATCTAAACTGTCAACAGATAATCAACACAGACAGGGGGACCCTTATTCTACACAAGAAAGGCAGGTGACTTCCTTCCTTATTTATATATTCAGTACTTTATTTCAACATTCCACTTAGACATATGACCAAGGGCAAATTTTTAAAATTTAAAGTTTCTAAAAAGGTTAATTAAGTAATAATTGTAAAACTTATATTTCCTTTGTTTTGTTTATTTTCTTTTTTTCTTTTTCTGACCACCCATAATATGTTATGTAACCAGAACAGTGATTTTCATTATCCGTTGCACCCTTTATTGATACATCAATTGATGGATAGAGCCGCATCACTTGTGCCTTCGAGTCTTTGACCTTTCCTCTTTGCATCAGACGGCTCCTGTCAACTCATTTCACATAAATAAATCTCCCACTCTTTGTGTCGCATATTAATGTCAATTTCAATAAATGGCCAAAGCTATTTTCTTTGAGTCTAACCTGAACTTGACTTACCTCTCATTTTCACAATTCCGTAAGTCTGCAATGAGAGGAAGATAGACGGCAAACAGACAGAGAGAGAATGTCAGTTGATGACGAACAAGGCAGAAGACATGCCAAAGTCAAGACAAGTGAAAAGACAGATGGTTACAGAGAAGTCAACATGCTGTCTGGAGACAGAAAATGAATCCCCCTGATGACAGTGAAGTGTGAAGTGCAGTGGATGGAAAGACAGGAAAAGGAGCAAGGTTTCATGCACTCAGAATATGAGTCCGGCATGGGAATGAGAACGCCTGGTTGACTAGCGTTTGCATGTATGAGGGCATTTGTGGAGATGTCACCTTGTAAGCATAGCCAAGCATGTCTGAGTCTCTGTTTGTTTGAAAGTTGTGAAAACTCCACCTCAAGGTTTCTCTTTATAGACAAATACAAACTATCCATATACTGTGCCAAGCTCATCCCCCTCAAGGATCCTCTGTCGTGTGGAATACACTGTTGGACACCTGACGCCCCTCAGCAAGACAAACAGGCTGCTACTATGAATTGTAAAGATGTTCTTTTTGTTGGGTGTCTGCAACTTCAAAAATGGCTCCAGTCAGACATGTGACAGGAGTGCATATTTTTCATCCATGTTTGCGCTGTCATTAATTCCTTGTTTACATATTGTTCCTGCCAGAAGGGCTCTTCTGAGGCAGAAAAAAACATTGATTTTAGAAGTCTGTCAGACTGATATGATTAAATGCCAGCATTGATTTATTAAATAAAATCGCTGAACTGCATGATACGCCTAATTCGGGGAAAATATGAGGCCTGACATCTATTGCCATACATTGTTTTACCATGTGCTAAATCAGTCACCCGAACAGGGAATATCTCATCTCAGTTTGGTAATTGGAACTGGTAGCTCTGTTGATCTTTAGATCCCTTCACATGTTAAAATGGAAATGGGGAAATGGTATGTGGACGTCTGGGATAGGAATTATATAATAATAATAATAATACATTTAATTTATAATGCACTTTACATTTGGATCAAATCTCAAAGTGCTACAAGGCAAAAGCAGATAAAAGCATCAATAAAAAATAAATAAATAAATAAATAATAATAACTATACAAAAACGTGACCAAAAGCATTAATGTTAATTACAGTTATAGGTTCTGCTAAAAAGGAAAGTTTTAAGTCCTTTTTTAAATGTGTCAGTCGTCTGTGGAGCCCTCAGATGGTCAGGGAGGGCATTCCACAGACGAGGGGCAGCAGAACAGAAGCTGAGCTTAGTCCGGGGAAGGAGGAGGCGGTATGACTGGGTAGAACGGAGGGATCGTGTCGAGGTCAGTGGGGTGAGTAGTTCTTTCAGGTAGGGGGGTGCGTTACCATGGATGCACTGGTGAGTGAGGAGAGAGATCTTATAATCAATCCTGGTGGAGATGGGAAGCCAATGAAGGGAATGAAGAACAGGGGTGATGTGTTCGTGTTTACGCACTCTCATCAGGATCCTTGCAGCACTGTTTTGAACATACTGCAGTCTTTGAAGACTTTTATCAGGGATCCCGATTAGAAGTGAGTTACAGTAATCCAGTCGGGAGGAAACGAATGCGTGAACCAGCTTTTCAGCATCACTCAAGGTTAGTGACGAACGGAGTTTGGAAATATTTCGGAGATGGTGAAAGGAGATCTTGCAGATGTGTTTGATGTGGGATTCAAAAGTGAGTTGAGGGTCGAATCTCACGCCGAGGTTGGTGACTGATGAAGAGAGGGGAATGTCGTGACCAGAGAATATAATACTGGTTATGGAGGAAGACTGGGTCTGATGAGGGGTGCCAATTAAAATAGCTTCGGTTTTGGAGCTGTTCAACTGGAGAAAGTTGTTTTTCATCCACACCTTTATCTCCTCCAGACAAGTGCGGAGAGTTGACAGGGGAGATGATGAAGATGAGGATGGAGAGGCTGAGGAGGAACATGTGTCAGTTTTTATGTAGATTTGCGTGTCATCAGCGTAACAATGGAATGAGAGTCCATATCGACTGATGACACGGCCAAGGGGGAGCATGTATAGTATGAAGAGAATGGGGCCAAGGACTGATCCCTGGGGGACTCCACAGGTGACGGTGTGTGTCCGGGACTTTGAACTTCCAAGAGAAACGTATTCTGTCCTGTCAGTGAGGTAGGATTGAAACCAGTTTAGGGCGGTGGCAGTGAGTCCAGTGGTGTGATGTAGGCGGTGTAGGAGTATTCCATGGTCAACTGTGTCGAAGGCAGCAGATAAATCAAGGACAATCAGGAGGGAAGGTGAACCAGCATCTGCTGCCATCCGTAGGTCATTTGTGACTCTAAGCAGAGCTGTTTCTGTGCTGTGGGCGGAGCGGAAACCAGACTGAAAGGTTTCAAAGAGGTTGTTGTATTTGAGGTGGTCCTGGAGGTGGGCAGCAACTACTTTTTCCAGAACTTTGGAGAGGAATGGGAGTTTGGAAATGGGCCTGTAATTAGCAAAAAGTTCTGGATCGAGAGTAGGTTTTTTGAGGAGTGGTCTGATTATGGCGGCTTTTAGGGCAGATGGAACAAAGCCGGCCTGGAGGGATTGATTTATAACATCGGTGATCAGGGGACTGATGGAAGAGATGTTAGTTTTCACCAGGGCTGTAGGAAAGGGGTCGAGGGCGCAGGTGGAGGATTTCATTGTCCTGATGATAACCTCAACCTCCTGCTGTGAGATTTCTGGGAAACATCTTAGAGGCTGGGAGACCTCAAACTGAAAGTAAGCAGACTGGATAGGTAGAGAGGAGGAAAGAACAGAACGGATTGAGTCAATTTTTGATTTGAAGAAAGCCATGAAATTATTACAGTGCTCTTCTGTAATTTCTGTAAGTGGGAGAGTTTGTGGTTTAAGAAGATGATTGATAGTGGAAAACAGCTGCTTAGAATTTCCAGGACTAGTTTTGATGATGTTGGAGTAGAACAGTGACCGAGCCTCTCTAAGGGACTTTGAGTAGGCCTTTTGGTGTTCCCGAAAGGCTAGCTTGTGGACAGTAAGACCTGAAGCCTTGTAACGCCGCTCAAGTTAGAAAGAATTGCAGCCTACTTACCTTTTTCTTGTGTTTTTGTAAGAAGGTTGCTTATTAACTACTGTTTATCTGTTTTTTTGGATCCATATTGGTCCCTACAAATGTAGCAGCTACTCCTCCTTGGATTCACAAAAGTCAAGATTACATCTATGGAAAACAAACAACAGCAAAACCATAGTGTAAGTAAAATACAAGGAAGAAACACACACAACAAAACAACAGTCACACTACGATAAAAATTTTAAACAACAACAATGACCCCACAATAAAATCACTCGTAGTGAGAAGAAGTAAAACATAGTAACCAAAGAGTAAAATAAGCTCAAAATGATAACAGCACCACTGCTAACTGCCATGGAAGATACAGTGGCTGATAAACTGAATTTAAAATGAGCTAGAGCCTGAAATGCATTGTGGTGTCATATATTGAAATAGGGGTCACTTTCACTGCAGGAAGATGCAGGAAGTGATAAACAGCCTCTCCATGCATGCTGAGTGTCACAGTTTTAGCTGTTTCGATTGTATGAACATTTTTCTAGCAAGATACTGGGAATTTTATAGAATAAAATATTTCTCCTAATACAGAGCGGCATATTAGCGGAAGCGGAATATTCAATAATATTAGTTCTAATGGTGCAGTTCAGAACCAGTCGTGCAAAATTGTTATGGAGAAACTGTAGTTTTTCCAGTTTTCTCTTCTTGTAGATTCAGGTGGCAATTAGAAAGTCCAGTTAAAAAAGTATGTTCATCTCTATCAGGAAGGACAGAGAATGAAGTTAAGATGAATGTTTATTATAACCGATGATATGTGATAATAGTAAGTTCAATATCATTGGTGGTGATGGCTGATAACTCTGCAGAGACTAATGAATTAAGAATGATGAGGCAGATGGATCTGCGAGTACTTTGGCAGTGATGGGGGATGGAGGTGTGCAAACCAGCAGCATAAAAAAAGAAGGCGGATGGAAATAATCGTAATGTAATCATAATGCAATCATCAGCAGCAGTAGCTCCTGATGATTGGCTCGTGATGAAGGTATGTTACTGGGATTGGATAGATGTGGATGGATGCGTGAGCGCAGCTAATGTCAGGTGATGCCCTAGACTATGACATGGGTTACTGAGACCGAGCATGTGTGAAAGGTGTGAGCAATAAAGTGGTATGAACACTGACTGTCGGTCTAGTGTGCAAGAGAATAGATATCTCGACCGAACTTTTACTCGACCTTCATTTGGTTGTTGGTGCTTCTGCATTGCGCTTATCACTTTCTGCAAATCACAGTACATTGACAGCATCAACATCCAAATTTTGAAGAAAATCCACCCACTAGCTACTTTCATGTGTGTGTTAATGTGTTACATTGAGTTCACCATAACTTTACAAACAGCAAAGCTCATATTTGCTTCAATATTTATCAATAAGTTGTTGCTTGTGTATTGGTGTTGTAACCCTAAAGTCGTAGTTACAATAGCATGCCTTTATGATGAATAATCAACTGTGGAGGAAGATGAATTTTTGTGGCATGTAGCCCAGTAACGATTATTCCTTGTCTTTTACTGAGATATCATGGCGCTTTTTTTTTTTTTGTTTTAAAAAGCCTCGTTAAAACTTCAGAAAGAGTGAGCCAAGATATTTTCAACCAATTCATGGTGCTAGCACAAGCTTGATTTGGTTGCAATCTGCATTATGTAAAATTTGCATGCAATTTACAAAATTGACTCACTCTGGCCAAAAACATATATATACTTTTATTTTAATTTATTGTTAGGAGGTTGGAGAAAGAGTTTTAATTTTGCATAAAAGGATCAAAGTAATGCTAAGATGCATACATCTTCAGCTGATAAACATCTAACCATTCGGTCATCTGGCAGTCTAAGTGGCAAGGACAGTCCTCTCATTCTGGTAATACCTGCAGGTCAGAACAGGAAGTCCCGATGAAGATGAATGAAGACTGGGAATCTGGGACCTTGAGGACAAGATGATATGAGATGAAACTTTAATATTGTTAAAATCTCGGGTTGAAGTGGTAAATCACTTTCTATCCAAAACATAAATTAGCATTACTATATTAATTGTGAAACTGCCAATCAGATTTATTATATCCCTGAAGTCAGGGAAGATCCATGAAAACTGTTTCATGGATCTTATTCAACCTATACCGCTGATAGACATAGTGTGAGGAAGAAGTGGATCGATTTGGGGAAAGATCGTTATATATTTCACACTCGGAGGAGCTTCATCTCTAAAAGTATATTTTGTTCAAATTGATTTGAATCTATCAAGTATTTATCATATTTTACTCACTTTTTGCAGCTTTTTTTTTTACAAATATAGAGTGGGCATGTCTTCAAATTTAATTTGAAGAGTTTAATCTGGGGAAATCTTGCACTACGCAGGGGATTGGGGACTTTTAGGGGATAGGCCTAGTTTATATATATATTGAAAATGCCGAAACATTTTCTGGATGGATCCACCCCATTTTGACAGTGGTTATAGTCCTAGAAATAAATCAAATTTCCATGTTTCTTAACTTCTGTGCATGATCACAAAAAGGAGGAGACTTAGAAGAGGAAATCTGCGCACGCACATGAGCAAGCTTACAGTTTTTGTGTTGTTGTTGACGAAGAGACGCAGACATTCTCCCACAGGGTCCGTCTTTCCCTCACTTTTTATTATTTTTATTTTATTGTCCCCATTGTTTTTGTTGTGGCTAAGACAAGAGCTTTAATGTTAATAATTCATGCAACAGACGTGAAGAAAGCTTTTACATCAACAGTGGGAATGGTTCTGTGTGAACCACCCATTGTTGTTGTTTTTTTCACAATTCTTATTCTACTCCCATACCACCTGTTCGTCTACCATGCAGCACAGATCCAGAGCCTTGAGGCACTCCCAATGGTGGAGCAACATCTACACACAGGAGACCAATTACAACAACGCCAGGATGTGCGACCCTTAAAGAATTATTAAAACCAAGCAGTGGAAGGCTGGAAGTCTCAGACAAGGACGCTGCAAAGCTTCAAAACAGTTTTTGTCTCTTGCTGTGGGTAAGTAAAGGTTCACTCCTGCAGAAAGCTGTGAAATGACTCCCTAAGTCGCTGTCCTTTCCTCTCGCTGATCATTTTTCTCGCTTTTTCTTCGCTCCTTGGAGGTAGACGTAGTTAAATAATGCACCTTACCATCCACAGTTTCAGGGTCAATTATTTTTATGTTACATTAGCAACCCCTCCACTAGAGAAGACATAATCAGGGAGGAGAATCTTACTTAAGAATCAAGAGACACCAAATCCCTCGCGGGCGGAAGTGGAGAGAGGCCACAGTTAGCGGCAGCAGTGGGACAGGACAGCACTTTGATGTCAGGCGTTTGGAAAAAGGTGCCCATGATTGATTTCACACAAACAGGTCTGGGAACTTCAAAAGGCTAAAATAGCTTTCCCCTGCCTTTGAATTTACCACTCAGCCTCAAGAAGCAGGCAGATAAGACCAGGTTCATGGAAGGATATTATGTTGCAGAGCAGGATGAGTCTTCAGTTGGTCAAGTGGTATTTGCTGAGTCTGGATAATAATGCAATAATTAACACTTATTGTGATAAAATATGGGGATTTTCAAGAGGCTCCTTCAAGTAATAAATCCTTCCGTTCCAACACTAAACCTCAGATTTTCTTTTTGCTCCAACTGATTTTACTCCTGTGAGAAGGCTGTCAATTAATCTCAACAAAATGCAGACAAAGAGAAAAAAAATGGCCCATATCCCTCAGTCTCCTGAAAGCTTGGATTATGAAATAAACCGGGGGATTTTACCTTTCCTTGAGATGGATTTTCTGCCAGATACAGAGCCTGCCTTTTGACAGCTAATTATTTCATTATTCATCTTTCAATTGCTCTTTTCATTTATCTTTCAAAAACTTTAGCTGGTTTAAACCCGACTGACCAACGACCGGTCTGTTTTCATGCAGCCTGACTGTAGTGAGTTGTCGGACTATATCCGTCTTGTTGGAGGGATCGAAGGCGAGGTTTAATCAGTCATCTAGCAGGGGTGGGTTGGGTGTTGTTCTTTTCTTTGGTATGGGTTGGTGTGACTTTTTGTCAGTGACACCATATTTTATGGTCTTAGATAACGCCTGGGGAGTTCCCATACAGTGGACCATTGACTGTGACGCATTCCATCTTTGCCTTCACACGGGTAACTTCAAGCTTTTCAAATCTCTGCCATGAGTGACTGTCATTGTCTGTCAGCAATATGCAGTGACAGAATCGCTCCCCACTGATTAAGAAGCCTCTCACACTCAGACACATAAAAGGGTGTCTGTGTAAGAATGTAAGTGATGTGCAGAGGAGAATAGGAGACATGTGAATTGTGGCATTATGAATACAGACGGACCATCGTACTCATACACTTTTGATGAAAAATGAACAAAGCCATGATTAGATTCATTTTTGAATTGAACTTTATAAATTAACAGCAAACCAATATTTACTGGATCAATCAATGTAGACATCCGTCACATCCAGAGTGGTTCCCCTGTGTGCCCCTGTCCATGTCAGTTACGGAGGATATCAGCACCTTTTACCTTTAAATATAGGATAAACCAATGCTTCAGACAATGCTTCATAACTTGCCAAATGATGTGTCGGTCCACCAAACAAGGTATCCACAAGACCTCTGAAGTATTTGCAAAACTTTGCAGCAGATCCTTTACGTAACCTAAGTTGTGAGTTGGGGCCTCCATGGATCAGAGATGTTTAACCCTTAATGCAGTATGGTAGGGTGCATTACTTTGCTGAAAGATTCTACTGTCATTAGGGAACAATGTTTCCATGAAGGGTTGTATTTAGTCTGCAACTAGGTTTAGGTGGGTGGATGATAGGACCCAAGGTTTCCCAGAGTACATCCTGGTACCATCTCTTCACCAGGTAAGCATTGCACGTCCAACTTGCTATCTACACGATTCTGACATGTCTATCGTAAGTGCCTTCACCTGTGGACACAGCAAGATTAAATGCACTGTGTTCTCACAGCTTTCTGTCAGTACCAGTATTAACTTTTCAGCAAACAGTGCCACGGTAGCACTTTGTCCCACTCTGTGGGATCAGACAACACCTTCACTCCTCACGCACATTGATGAGCCTTGAGCGCCCGTGGCTCAGTCGCCAGCTCACTAAATTTATATTTGCAGTTTCAACAGCATCTCTACAACCAAAACATGAAACATGAAAACACATTACAGACCGCGAGGTCAAATCTGTCAAAGGCCATTCTGTATCAGAAGCTGTCTGTAAATAGCTAAAGTTTGCAGGTGTTGTATTTCTAGCGGAAGAGAATTTTTGTGGCAAAGCAACAACTTATTAGCAAGTAATCTATAATCAGGATGACTGATGGCTTCCAAGGGGAGTTTATTTCAAACCTGACATTTCAGCTCTAAACAAGGTATCGCTCACCTTCATACTCTCTTTAGCAGAAACAGACAGACACACACACACACGCACATCTTCAATAGGCTTTGATTGCTCCACTCCCACCAGTCTATTTGACTGGCCATCACCGTCTCTGCCTCATTCTCTTGCATGCTTCTCTGCAGAAGTGAGTGTCTCTTTTGCTTCATGTCTGGTTTCCCACCGGACCCTTTCTGCACTCCAATTAAGTTTGTCACTCAACGACTGTGGATGGGATTAAGGGAAATATGCAAAGGGAGGGAAGAGGGAAAAAAGCAAGATACAGATAGTGAGGTGGTTTGGAGCAGCTTTTTAAAAGTACAGCAAGAAAACAAGCGAGAGCATTACGGCATTTGAAAAGATGGATGACAGCAAAGGGAAACGAGAGGTGGAAAATTATATTGTAAGTGCAAGTAAGGGACTAGCAAGTGAAAAGCTGGATTTGGCCTGGAGGACTTCTGAATAATGTGGTACCATTAAAGCATGATTCATAAACTCCCTGTCGTCCCTTTTCCTCCCTCACCTTACTGCCCATTTTCCCATTTTATTCCTTTACTTTAATATTCCCATAACATGCATAGTGGATGCTCTTGCAAATTCAGCAGAGTTACAGCCAGTCAAGCCACACATGGTTATAAGCTGCAATGTTGCCTAATACCCCAGCTTTTGCAGTGCATACTAAAAATGACAAAGCGCCAAATGTTTCTATGAAGACGTACGATCTTGTTGGCTTTAGGCAGTTCTATGCACAATAATCTTGTATAAATATTTGATACTTCTGATGTTGTGTGTATATTTTGTTGATAGTGCTGCTGTTATTGAGGCAAGGGAACAATGAAAAAAGGTAGAACACGGGCCATTACACAGTTAGTCAAAGGACTGGCTGCTGCCCCGGCGGTGAACTTTGACTGGGTAATTATTCTCAGCTGCTCACCTCATCAGAGTTATATTACGCATCGGAAATGAATTCATGGGAGTTGAAACAGTTTAAGGAAACACAACAATAGACACAGTCGTATAAACAACTTACTGACATTGTAGACAATAGATCAAGGTGAATATGCTTATTTACTGCTCTTTTACCATTTTGCCTTACTACGTGAGAGAAAATATCGCTGCATCATTCAATACAGATTGGCACGGCATTCTAATTCAATACATCTGAGCTCAGACAAAACCTAAAACACAGACTAAAACCACAGGCGGGGTGCTATAAGGCTGTACCTTATCATATTTTGTGGGAAAAACTTTAAACTAGACCTATGCTCACGTCCCCGACAGTGATCTTATATGCCGAAAGTCCCCAATCGCCCATGTTGTACAAGCAATGCCCCCTGATTAAACTATTCACATTAGAGGGGAAATTATTTACACAGCAGTTCGCGTAAGAAAAAAAGCCCCCTGAAAGTATGATAAAAACAAGATAGATCTTCTCGAGTCAATGCATATGCGCCAAATTTGTACAAAATTGGATCAGTGATTAAGAGATGATGTTCCAGGAACTTTAATTGGATGATCAATTACAAAGTTATGTCTTAAAAAGGGTGTTTTTTGTAAAAAGCTCCCCCTTGTGATTAAAATCTGAACTGATTAAATTAAACACAATGTATACACAATAAATATCCTTGCGTCAATTCATATGCACCAAATTTGGGCTTAATCAGACCAACTGCTTAGAAATTTTGGCCTGACAATTTTGTAGATAAAGCTCTCCCTACTGCCAGAAATATAGAATTTCCAGAAATAAATCCGGTTCATTCCTTTGCAAGGAGGTATCCTAAGTTATTTTGGAAAGCCTCTCCGATAACCAGTCACTGCATGGAAACGCTGTTTCAGAGAGTTTTCTTTTTGAGTTTTATCTGCGCATGCCCTGCGTCATGACGTAATGCTCTGGCCGAGTTTTTTCAGGGCCACAACGCATTTCAAATATGCATTTCAAATATGCATTTCAAATATGCATTAAAACATTTCAACCGTACTGGTTTACATCGGAGACTGATTTATTCATTGCATCTTTAAAAGAGTTTAACCAAGTTGGATGGTTAGATTCGCGAAAACTCACTTACCCGCATGCCCACTTTGTCGTATTCTTCTTCTGGGCTTATGTTGGCAATTGTCACTCAGCTCATCGAAGCATTATCGCCACCTTATGAACTGGAGTGTGGATCATCTGCGCATGTATGAAAGTGTGTTTCCGATTAGATGAGACGATGCATGTAAAAACTGGGCCGGAAAAGATCACAGGTCATGTAAACAGGCGAATGACATTGCAGTTTGTAAAGGTTTAATTCGGATACGAGAAAAATGGCCCATGTAAACCCCACTATTGCCTCTCCATGCTACAGCTTTCCTCGAAATGGGATTTTGTGAGAAACTGACTCTGGACTGTCCATATCCCAGCTGGTCTTCTATCGTCCCTACCACAGGTGACCCCAGGAGTGCAAAGGAATGGATGTGAGACACATGTGATAGTCACCAGCAGATTGAGAATGACAGCATGGGGATAGAAATTCAAATACTTACGTTTGCAAATGATGATGATTTGAATATATTATAAGAGATAAAGTCTCGGGTGGATCAAAGAAAAGGTCGACAAATTGTACACTTTGTTACCATTTCCAACAACAGAGCAGAGGGAACCAACACAAATATGGTGGGTGGGGGGGGGGGATTTTTCTTTTTTTGAATAAAATTGAGATAAGGAACACACTTAATGTGCTGTCTTCTATCACTCCTGGATAATATTGCCTTGTTGCACGGAAACAAGCCCAGCCCTTAAAAATACAGTTCCATTAGAGAGGACAAATAATAAACAACGATTTTAATACAGCAGATGATGTGTGTTAATTATCGACAGTAGTACCTCAGTTTACGACTGCCTTGCTTTAAGAGTATTTTGATTTACAGGCAAAGATTCTTCAAAAAATGTGTCTTGCTTTACGAGCGTTTTTTCTTTTTGCTCGATTCACGGATTTTCCCGATACAAACCTGTATCTCGTAAGAAACTTCCTTGGTATACGAGTGCTCTGTTTTGTTTTACAAGCATCCTGTTTGAACAAGTGGAAGACTCGAACATGGCCTTCCTTTGTGCGCCCCAAGACTAGAGCCAAAAACTAATGGACCTCGAGTCAATCAGCCTCCCTCGCGCTCTCTCTCAGTTAGCTCGTGTCCGCTTACGCTCCGAAGGAATCGCGTGAAACAAAGTTAAGTGAGCCACAATCTGCCAGCCTTTATATTATTTATAATTGCTATTTGTTAGTAAAATTCCTTTTACTCTGTATAAAATAACATGGAAAATGATTTTTATATGAATATTTTATGGATATTGAAGGAATTAATGGGATTTCCATTCATTTATATGGGGAAACTTTTTTCAGTTTACGAGTTTTTTGGATTGCGAGCAAGGTCTCGGATATGAATTAAGGTTGTAAACGGAGGTACCATTGTATAAGAAAGTCCTTGGCGCTCTTACTTCTTGGGACTACTGTAGTAAAGGGTCTCTGCTCTGAGCAGCATCATGGAATATCCAACCCTTTGGAGTCTAGTTACTGTTGGTGGTGGCTGATGTCTCTGCTGAAGCTGTTGAATGATAGGGTTGATGGATATGTGAGGACTTGGTGGAGATAGAAAGGTGGGGGGCGTTTGAAGCATTAGCATGAAACAAATAGAAAAACGGAGAGAGAGAGTCATATTTAAAGACAGCAGCTGATGGTGATGGCTAAACATGCAGGTGTGACAATGATGCGATGAATGAGGCTATCTGAATGAGTACAACTATCAATTGATTGCCACAGACCGGGGAGCAGGTAATTGAGACTGAGCATGTATGAAAGGAGAGGACTCCTTCGTACTCTAGATGAAAATATTCTATACTTACTGTCAAACTTTCAACTTTTGGGAATTCAGAGGATCATCAGAATTTAACTATCAACTTTCAATTCATTCGTTTTTTTCTTTTTGACATGAATATTTCTGCTCCTTGGAGGCACTTACAGAAAAGAAGTGAGAAAAAAGGCAGAAAAACAAATAAAACTGAAACAAGGCCAGTAGCAATCATTACTTCTTAACTATGACCGTCCGAACAAAGTTCCATAGCAATCCATTCACTTATTGAAATCTTTCTTCCTCGAGCAGAGCTGGTCAAACCAACATTGATCAATGCCAACTATGTATTGTGAAATTCGAAAACACAGGAGAGAAAGTGAAATAGAGGACAACAGAGCTTTAATTCTAAAACAATTATTTATTCCACCCGCCCACCTTCGATGAGGGGAGAGTTTAACTTGGCAAGGCTTGTGCAATAATTTGTAACTTTAGGAAATATCTAGGTTTGGCCCATTTTCTGTGAGCCTGTGTTCTTCAGTGGCCACTTCAAATAATGTTGTATTTTTTATTTCATTGTCTCTGTGGACATTTCAAAGAGCAAAAACAAACTGCAATGACTGGTTTTGTAATCTAATCTTTATTTTATTTATTTTCTTACTTAAAATTCATATTGAGTGTCTGTAATGTATCCAATTCAGGTTTTTAAATGAAATGGAGGATTCTGTGTGCCAAGGTGCAGTCAGCGTTGTGCTGTGATCCTGAAAGAAAATTGTTTTCAAAAAACAGGTTTAGTGAAGAGGAGATGAACAATTATCAAAAGCATCGTGGGCTGCATTCACGTTAGAGGGTCTATTTCTGAAATCCTAATCTTTTGCTCCGGGACAAAATTGAATGATCTTGATTGTTCACAATCATACTGGCCTTAATCTATACTGGGGGAAAAAATCCCTTTCAAAAATAAGTTAAAAGATATTACAATAATACGGGGTTTGCTTGGAAAGACTTTCTTAAAATAAGACGTGATATATAGATTAAGGACATCTTGAAATGAGCTGGAATGTCTAAGTTTTAACTATATTTAAGAAGTTTTGTTTCTCAGAATCGTCCAGTAAAACCGAAAATGTAGTCCCTCTAGTAGACAGCATTAATGCTTCCCTCAATTATCCAAAAGTCTTGCATGTCATATATGCCCAATGTCTCTGTTGTAGTGGAGTCATGAACTCTGACCTTTATTGGTGCAAGAGAAGCTTGCAGTTCCTACAATGGGTTTCCTTTTCTTTTTTGTTTAACCTTCCATGGCTTCTGGAGTGTTTGCCATATTCTTGGAGAAATTCTAGAAAGACTTTCTTTTGGAAATCCTCGCAGTTTTTCAAAGTCTCCCCTCTTGCACTGAGGTGATTTCAGGGCTAGTTCGGAGCCAGAGCCTTACTTAGCACCAGTTATTGGCTTTTTCGACAGCCTAAGCACCAGCTCTTGGCTCTCAAAACTGGTGCCAGACAAGTACCAACTCTTTGCTGGTGTGGAGCAAAGAACCGATTACGTTATATGATGGCCTAATGGCGTGGCTCTGACTTGGTTATTTGCCAACGGAATGGCAAACAGGTTCTTAGGAGTTGCATGAGTTGAACCAACTAAGCACTGGCACTAGCACTAGCACCAAACTAGCAATAGGTTGTTTTTCGTGGAAAAGTTATAACAAAGAAAAAAAATTCAAAGCACTGACTTTTCAGCAATCCCTAAGAAAGTTACAATGTATCATATGTAGGTAATGAAAAATCTTTTCATCTTGGAAATATGAATGTAGGTTGAACCTTAACAAAGCATGAGGAAAATTGGTTGTGGTTTTGGGTGGCTAACTCAACTAAAAAAGACATTCTGTGCTTACAGCAGTATTCCAAAGATGTGCACACCAGAAAAATTAAAGGCTAATCTAATTTAACAAAAACACTTTCTCGGGGCTTCACATTAAACTTTTAAAGTGAAGATTGAAGTGTCTGCCTTTTGACGTAGACAACAAATGAAACATCCTGCAGGAAATAACTTGTCTTAAAACTCCAGTACCTTTGAACTGAATGAAGCAAACCGTGATATCAGTATTTCAAGTTCCAGGAAAAGAAATCTGAATCTCATTACATGCTTATGTTATTTTATATCCCTGAAAAGTCTGCCATTGTTGTAATTAAAAACTGAACATGCTGTTGGTTCATGCTGTAAAATAGGCTACAGTCTGTTGTTAAACAGCATTTCAAGATTATATAATCCACATTATTTTTGGATTTCATTTGCCGAAAATGTGCTGAGCGAAAGAAAAGTACATCAAGTCAAAGTTAAAAACATTTTCTCCTTCACCTCTTTTTCTGAGCAATGGGAACCTTAGTGGAGTTACCCATTTCTAAATTAAAATTATTTCTACGTTCTCTTTTCTTTTGTTGGTGAAGTTGGGTTGAAAAGAAGTGATGTAGATTTAGGGTACATGCATATCACCAAGCTAATTATTGACATTTTTGCCTCAATTTGGCACCAATTGTTTGTTTCTTTTCCTTTTTTTAAACCTCCGAGATTGAATACATATCCAATAGCGGCCATGAATGAAACATGAATGAGGATGGTCGGATTGGAATTCATGCTGCTTTAACCGCCTGCATGTGTTGAGTTCTGATGTCATCATCAACCAGACAAAGGACTTACTGTCCTGCAAAATGTCATTACCAATTGATTACCATGAGTTGTCAACAAATATGCCTTTTTTTTTGTGTGTGGCATTTGGTAGTACAAATGTTTCCCAATTAGACATGAATATATACATCAACTGAAGTTTTGAACGTGAACATCAAAATAACCAAATCTGAACTGAAGAAATTGAACGACAAGGTCTGTAATTTGAAAATTCTGATAGTTCTAGACAGTTGTCTGTCCACTGTCATCAATTCTGAACAAAAGGAACCTACCCAATAGCAACAAATGAAGATTAGCTAAATCTAAGAGCACAAACGTTTGCCAGGGCAGGCCGATTTCATCATTGTGTTACTGCAGCTCTGCTTCCTCTCTTTTAACTCCGTACACTCTTTATCACCCACTCCTTCCCGCCTGTACTCGCTTCTTCAACTCTTTTCCACACTCTAACGCTCTGAACAGTTGACCCCAAGTACTTAAATTCCAGCACCTTTCTCACCTCTTCTCCTTGAATCCTTACCGTTGCACCTGTCTCCCTTTCATTCACACACAAGTATTCTGTCTTGTTTCAACTGACAATCATTCCTCTTCTCTCCAGTGCATACCTCCACCTCTCCAGGTTTTCTTCCAATTGCTCCCTGCTCTCACTTCAGATCACAATATCATCCGCAAACATCGTAGTCCATTGAGACTCCTGCCTGACGTCATCTGTCAGTTTGTCAATCACCATAGCAAACAAGAATGGGCTCAAGGCCAATCATTGATGCAGTCCGACCTCCACTTCAAAGCCATCCGCAACTCCTACTGCACACCTCATCGCAGTCATGCTGCTCTCAAACATAACATGTATAACTCTAACATACTTCTCTGTCAGTCCAAACTTCCTCATGCAGTATCACAATTCTGCCCTCAGCCCTCTGTCGTTCACGTTCTCTAAATCCACAAAGACACAATGATTTTCCTTCTGATCTTCTCTGTACTTCTCCATCAGCACTCCAAAAGCAAGCATTGCATCTGTAGTGAACTTTCTTCAGATGAACCCATACAGCTGCTCACAAATTGTCACTACTTTTCTTAACCTAGCTTCCACTACTCTTTCCATGAACTTCATGGTGTGGCACGTCAGCTTCCATACCCCTGTAGTTGCTACACCTCTGAACATCACCCTTGTTCTTGAATTCACACTAGTACAATTTTCCTCCATTCCTCAGGCTTCCGCTCATTCACCAAGATAGTATTGAACAATCAAGTTAAATAATCAACTCTCTTCTCTCCTAGACACTTCCATACCTCCACCAGTATGTCATCAGGACCTACCGCCTTTCCATTCTTCATCCTCTTCAAAGCTGCTCTCACTTCAACATTACTGATCCTTGGGACTACTTGATCTACAGGTCACGCCTTCATATCTTCTCTCTCTCATTGTCTTCATTAATCAGTTCCCCAAAGTATTCTTTCCGTCTTGCCCTCACAATCTCCTCACTTGTAAGCACATTTATATCTCTATCCTAAATCATCCTAACTTGCTGCACATCCCTCCCACCTCGATCTATCTGCCGCGCCAATCGGTACAAGTCCTATTCTCCTCCTTAGTGTCTAATCTCTCATATAACTCATCATAAGCCTCTCGTTTAGCCTTTACCTCCTCACTCGTCGCCTTATGCTTCATCTGTTTGTACTCCTTCTTACTTTCTTCATCACCCTTGCTATACCACTTCTTTGCTAACCTTTTCCTGGTTATATACTTCTGAACCTCCTCATTCCACCACCAAATCCCCCCATACTCTTTCCTCTTCCCAGATGAGACACCAAGTCTCATCTTGAAGTTCTTAACTATCACCCAGAGCCTGCCTCATTCCTCCTTGAAGTTCCCACAGCAGCCCTCCTTCCTCAACTTCAATCATTTGAACTTCTGCTCTACCTTTGCTCTATTCCTCTTTTGTACCACCAGAGTCATCCTACAAAGTACCATTCTATGCTGTGTGGCTACGTTCTCCATTGTCATCGCCTTGTAGTCTCCAATCTTTTAAGATTTTGCATCTTCTGTGGAATAGAATAGAATAGAATTTATTAAGGTTAGATTCAAACAACAAGAAACAATAACAAACAAACAAACAAAAAAATTGACAAAATTATTAACACAGTAAATAACCAAAAATGGAATAGGCTGAAGCCCAAGGCTTATTTTTGACTTTTAAGAAAGCACCCAAAGAATAAGCCAAATATCTGCAACACAGACAGAAATTATACATAATTACATCATACTGATTAAACTAAACAATACATAATCCTCAGATATTTAACAATCTAATCATTATACATTGGAATGGACACAAATGGACAGTATAGTACATGCAAACCTTTCTTACTCAATAGCCCTTCGTTTTATAAAGAACAGCTGCAGATCCGGGGAGTTTTTGTTCGACACATTCAACATGAGGCTTCCAACACAGTTTATGGTCTATAATCCCGCCCACAAATTAAGTTTCATACACACTTTCATTTTCAACACCATTTAAATTCAGCGTTATGTCACTATTTGCCTTGCAGCCACCAAACACCATAACTTTTGTTTCAATTTCATTTAGAGATAACTTATTAACATCAAATACTTTTTTTTAGGAATACCAATTCTCTTTCTATTGTGTTTAATAATTGTTTCATATACTGCACTGAACAAAATGAATTTTTATCATCTGCAAACATAACAAACTTCGAGACATCAGAAAGAGTGCAAATATCCTTAACATAGAGTATTAATTACTTTGGTCCCAATACCAAACCCTTTGGAACACCACAAGTTACTCATGTAAGATGGCATTCAGATTGGTTAATTTTAACATATTGAAACCCGTTATTTAAATAACAACTTAACCACTGCTTTGCAAAAATACCTCTTATAGCACAATGCGCACAATTTTGGAGAAGTAGAGATTCAATTGTGTCAAAAGCTTTCTGTAAATCAAACAGTGTGCTGCTTCTTATCTACTGCTGTTGCTATATTTTCTATAAATTCCATAATTGCTAAAGATGTTCCTCGATTAGTCCTGAACCTTATTGATGGTCATTCAGTAACTCACTTTTCTCAACAAAGTCATCAAGTCTATTTACACAAAGTTTTTCAAGTATTTTATAAAACTGTGGTAGCAAAGACACAGGTCTATAATTTGATACAAAATATGCTTGTCACCATTTTTATGGACTGGATCCACTTTAGCCATTTTTATTTCATCAGGAAAAGTAGCTGTTTGAAGGGATTTGTTACAAATATAACTTAATGGTTTGAGAAAACAGTTGATTACTTATTTTATGATATAGCAATAGAATGACCATCCATATAGGTTTTATTCTTTATCTTTCTGACCACTTCAAAAAAAACGCTTTCTCAAACTGCACCAAGAAACATTGAATTGGTATTGTTAAAAGCAGAATCAAAATCATAATTTTCATCAATGGGAAAATGTATTAGTTTTTGCCCAATTTGGGCCAAAATTGACAAAGAAATCATCAAACTCGTTAACTCACTTTTCCTCGCTATTTTCAATTGACTTATGATCTTTAACAATGTAAGTTGGAAAATCCTCTTACTACGATTCATAATTACCTCATTAATCACACCCCTGGTTGCCTAAATTATGTATTTTTTATTTCTGTAACAAGTGATCATAATAGTCTTTTTTTGCAGTCTCCTAAAAGCTGTTAATCTGTTTTTATATTTTTCGTACTATTCGTCCTTCACCTTTGGCTTGATGTTTAATAAATTCCGTATATAGTTTATTTTTATTTGTACAAGCTTTTTCCAAACACTTTGTAAGCCATGGTTTCCCTCTCTTTTTGGAACTTTGTCCAATTTCTTTCAATGGGCAATATTTTTTAACCTCCCATATATATGGATATATATATATCTATATATATATATATATGGATATTAGGTTTTTACGCCACGGTCGACTACCATGTTAGCGGTCAGTAAAAGCATTAAAATTAGTCACTACATGAAAATCAGGCTGATGTAGGAGTGTAACTGTAGCGGAGGTTAGAAAATTCTCGTTTTGTTATTATGTAAAAAAGTCAATGAGAAAAGATAACGTAAAAAGTCAGCAAATAAAATAAACACAAGAAAAACGGTATTATATCGAGGGGAACAGCGTGAATAATTTAGGATCAGCTCATGCAGGCTAATCAGGGCTAATTTGTTCTATTAAGCTTCAAATAAAAAGATTTACCGTAACAGTTTGTAAGTGCAATTCAGTGAATAAATTCTTTCAATGCAGATAAGAAAATGAAAACAGACTGAATTGGAAAAACCAGCTTAACCTTATTTAACATTAAGAGAAGGTGGATGAAATGAGATTTGGACAGATTATGGCCCACTACTACCCCGCTAGTTCCCCCTTTTAATCTTTTGCTTTCTTTCGACTGATATTCAAAGGCCTACCCCCTTTTTTTTTTTCCGCTGGAGGATTTAGGTACATTTGTTTAGGTTCAGTAAATATTGCTTTATCCAGGTTCTGAAACTGTAACCAGAGCGAGACAGATAGGCTGCCCCACTTTGATGTTTATAAGGTACTCAGTATGCGTAGGTGAAACTGTAAATGTGCTTATCTCGTGTCAGCGTGTGTACATGTGTGTGTGCAGTTCAATAGATCGAAGGTGCCTGAAAAACTTGAGTAATGAAATTAGCTTGTGAACAAATTGATGTTTGGGTGTGAGTGTGTGTGTATATTTGTGTGAGAGAGGGAGAGAGGTTGGGTGGGGGTTTCAGAAGTCTCTTGGTTAGAAGTTTTGTACAAGAAGTTCACAGCAAGGGACATAAAAGAAAAAGTGTGTGTGTGTATTTGTGTTTGTTTTGTGTGAGAGACAGAGGGAGGGAGAGAGAGAGAGGTTGGGTGGGTGGGGGTTTCAGATGTCTCTTAGTAAGAAGTTTTGTACAAGGAGTTCACAGCAAGGGACATAGAAGTATAGGTGTGTGTGTGTGTGTGTGTGTGTGTGTGTGTGTGTGTGTGTGTGTGTGTGTGTGTGTGTGTGTGTGTGTGTGTGTGTGTGTGTGTGTGCCTATGTATGTGTGCGTGTGTTTGTGCCTGTGTGTGTTTGTGAGTTTGTGTGTGTGAGATGAAGCTGAGAGAGTGATGCAGCGAGTAAAAAAAAAGAGGGGACTAATCAGTGTGAAAAACAACCTTGGCTGAACAGCATGAAGCTTTTAAACCACTCAGAATTCTATATCGCGCCAAAGTATTCAAGGACAATCATGCAACACCCCCACCACATCCACCCTCACACACACACACACACACACCTCCATCCTAACGCTTTAAGCTTTGCCATTTTTGGAACACCTTATTACAAATTGCAACAATCACTCCTATGACACATGGCCTTTTCACCTCGTTTAGCACAACAGCTTGATTATAACCTTCGCGCCGTCCAGACATCTGCGGACAGTGACCCGAACATGTAGCCCTGCTAATGTGGTAATCAATAGAGAGAGAAAAACAGACAATCACAGTGTTCTGGCCGATAAATAAGAAGGGCCTTGTGAACATCAGGGTTCGATCGCGCAGGCTTCAACTTAGACCTTGAATAACGGGAGAGACGGAGGGGGGAAGTGTGAGAAATGAAAAGCGGCGAAGAAGCAAAGGGAACAAAAGCAAAACGGACACTTAATATGAAGAGGTGAGGCGAGGGGGTGTGGGCAGAGCAGTGGGGGGGAGACACAAGGCTGGATGGGAGGAAGTAGAGGGAGCAAAAGTCCCGATGGCAAATTTCTTAAGAGAATATGATGTGATTTATGGAGGCCATTACACTGAAGGACAAACAAATGGTGGTTATTAGTGGTCTATCAACAGACACACGCATAACTACAAGTAACGCACACAGATATATATACTGATTAGCCATAACATTATGCAACACAAATGGGTACAGCCAGAATAACAGTGGTAACCTCGTTATAATGACACATGTGACTCTGAAGGATATAACGAAGAATAAATCAGTTTTCTTACCTGAAGATCCTGAAGGATCTGAGAAACCATAACTATGGTCAAGTTGCGTTGACTAGACGATTGGGTCCCAAATGGCAGGATTTGTTTGGTGCTACCGATAGGCAGTGGTTAGATCCTACCAAAAGTGGTCTAAGGGGGACAACCAGTGTTACGCCAACAGGGTCATGGGTTCCCAAGGCTTTTGACGCATATGTGTAACGAAGGCCATGTAGTCTAATTGCACAGGAGAGCTACTGTCACACAAATTCTGCTGGTTCTGATAGAATGGTCTCAGTGTTCACAGCAGCCTGCAGAGTGGCGAGGTTGAATTTTGTCATAACACACCACACACCCGCAGAGCTTTTAGGAGAATATTGTATGGACTGATAAGTGGAAGTCGGGCTGTTTGAATGACAGTGGTCCCGTTGCATCTGTCGTAAACCCAGCCTAGCATTCCACAAACAAAAAGGACATTAAACCCACAGTCAAGCATGAAGGTGGCAGTGTAATGTTGTGTGGGTACTTTGCTGCTTCAGGGCCGGTAATACTTTCCAGAATTGAAGGAAACATAAATTCTCCACTAGAAATATCTGAAGGAGAATGTCAGGTCATCAGTCTTTGAGTTGAAGCTGAAACAGCAAATGGGCCATGCAGCAAGACAGTCATCCCAGGCAGAAGAGTAAGTTCACCTCTGAATGGAATAAAATTTAAGTTTTTGAATTTGCTGGTGAAAGTCTGGACCTGATCCCAGTTTTGATGCTAGGATGTCGTAACAGTACCTGAAAAGGGCAGTTCATGCTCAAGTAATGCAGTTTGGTTTCATCAGAGCGGTTCTACCACTGAAAAGTCAGACTGATCTCCAGTTATCAGAGGCATTTAACTGTTGCTTGTTTTGTGTTTACATAGTTTGCCTTTGTTTAAGGTTAAATGTTGTTTCAAGATCTGACACAGGTTAATATGAGACCAGAAATAGGAGAAATCCAGAGGGCGTCAGATACTTATTTTCACAGAATGGTATTAAGCACGTGTATGATTGTAATTATCATACTATTATAAAGGACATTTTTAATCTCAGTTATACGCACATGCAACAAGTCTGCATACGGTATTTGTGTCATTTCCAGGTGAGAGGTGCATCATGGAAGAAAACTGACAAGAACTGACAGTGAAGGGAAGGCAGACAAAGAGTAGAGCAAACGAAGAGGGGGGAGGACAGAATGGAGGCTTACATACAGAATAGAAAGAAGGACAGAGGCAGACATACAAAGCAAAGAGAGGGGGGGACATAGAGACAGAGACGGAAAACGAGAGAGAGAAAGAGGTGCCAGTTTGCAGATGAGAGGCTTGGAAGCCAGAAGGCAATTTAAACAGGCTTGGCTCCCTCTCAGGCATGACAGACTGCTCATTCTCCATCCTCACATACACACACACCACACACACACTGATACAAAGTCATTCATGCTTGCTGGCACACAAAACTACTAAGAAAAGTTAAACAACCAGAAACACTCAAGAAGCACAAGAGTGTAGGCATTTGTCAAAAAAATGTGCAGATGCATATGCAAAACGCTCGAGGTTTATGGAAGTGTGAACTCTCCTGCCACACAAATCCTTTCAATCCCCGAAACTCTGCATATATATTTATATATATATATATACTTCAACGTGTTCACTTAAGCAAAGCGACACATATATTCAACTGTAGACACACAAGACGACACGAGCACATACAGATATCACCTTGATAATGATCATTTCACAGTTCCTCGCTGGGAGCAAACCTAATCAACTGTGCTGTGATAGCAGGCATAAAGAGTTATTAAAAATCTACATTCAAAACACTCACGCTCTCAGCTGGCCCCTCGTTGCAACCACTCTAGGCAATAAGAAGAATTTGAGGCTAACTCTGCGGCAGCATTTTCTTCTCTGGCAGATAGGAATGAAAGCGATGGGATCTAACCTGCCATAGCAGAGCAGTTACCCCAGTCAACTTTCCACTTCGAATGACAAAAGACTCTTTCATTTGTTTCACTTGTATTCCATGCAGAGCCTTCCTCCTTTTTCAATCTCTTTTCTCACACCTGACTTCAATGTTATCGAGAAGGATTCGCTTTCTCTGAAGTTCAATATCTTTGTGTCTGACTGATCACGATGGTCTGTCTGTCTGTCCTTTGCTCGTCCACTATAAGCTTGGATGTAATCATAGCGATCCCTTACTGTCTTCCATCTATCTGGTTGGATGCACCCACGGGACTCTATAGGGGCTGATGATTAATAGAAAGTAAGGTTGTATAGAGAAATACCCACAGTCCAGCTATGTATGTAGCTGGACAAGATCAGGAAAGAAGACGATAGAGGAATGGTGCAAGTTGGACGAAGTTTTGGTCAGAAGCCAAGACTGAAGTATATTGGACACAACCAGGAATGGAGGATGTTGAGGACGGAGCTGCCAGGAAGAGCATAGAAGATACATGGAGCTGGGAAAGAGCAGGAAGGAGGAAGAGGACATAGTTGAAACGAAATCAGTTGTGGCAAGTCCCAATCAGAAGTAGCCAAAATAACAAGAACCTTATAATTGGGAATTTTATTCATTTCATGACCGTACCATAATTATGTCGGGGGCTACTATTCATAGTTATAATATAATTTTGTTTTACTTTATTTTGAAGGGTCAGGGTTCTAGTTTTTGTGTTGTTTCCTGTTTTAATTGGTAACTTGGTTCTTCATTTCTTTATTTGTCACACACATACCCATGTCTTTGTGTGTATGTTTGTGGGTGTGGGTGTGTGTCTGTCCTTGTGTGTGTGAGTGTGTGAGTCCATGTTGTCTCTTTCTTTGAAGGTGTGGTGATTTTGTTGATGTGGATCTCTTTTTGTTCCTGTTTTAGTGTCATTCCTCCCGTTGTGAGTTATTTACTGGATTAGAATTCAGTTTATTATGTCTCTGCAGTCATTTTGGATGAATCTGTGTTTTTCACATTTCTGGGGGCATTTTTGGTGTTTGTTTTTTTACATAGAATCACTGGTTCATGTTATTGAGTTGTCTTAAGTATTAAAGCACAGAACAGCATTCTACTTGTTGGGTCCGTATTGTTAACTGCCCATAAAAACATGCAGATTCAATAAAATAAAGAGCCTTTTACTTATAATATTTGGCTGCATTCATGTCTTCAGTGCTTTTTGAAATGCATTTTTATTAAAACAAGTTTTGTCATTTTGGGCAGAATGTGGGCGTTGAACATTCTAAACGTTCCTTTTGTAGAATAATGCCACTGCTAGATTATAAGTTTGATATGTTTTCTTTTTGAGAAGGACTTTTCTAGTGGGAGGTTACATGATTGTATAGTCAGGAATGTTGTGGTTAGGTTATGAATCAAATAAACTTGGTTCTTTTCATGTAACAATATTTCCTTTACGACAACATCCTTGTTGTCGTAAAGTCTGGCTAGGTGCAAGAGTACCCAAATTCAGGACATAGACATTGAAATAAGATACAACCAGGCAAAGGGAGTAAAGAAGAGAAGGGCTCCTCTAGGAGAAAAGAGATTGGCTAATAACATCATAAAAGTTTGAAGATAAAAATGATACCATATTTTAGGACTTTCTTGAAATTCAACAATTTAATTTTCATGAGTTTCAATCGAGTTGAAGTGAGCTGATAAAGTTGAGTTTCCTCTATGGTTTGTCTTGTTATATATTTCATGCATGAAATGTTGGTTACTGATCACAGTTTTTTGCACTGAACTGGTTTCCCTTGAATATTTAAATCATGGTGTTTGTGTTTTGTATTTAATCCATGCACACGGTTAGACCAGTATAGTTGCTTCATAGCGAAAGAAACCCATTTAATCATGTGGTAATATTTCTCATGATTTTTTTTTTAGTTTTTCAGTTCATTAAGAGTTTTTGAGTGTTGGTGCAGAAGTGCAGGGACAAAAGGTGAATGGGAGGTGATCCAGAGGCACATGGAAAAAACAGGTTAGTGGCTCACAATGGGAATATATAACATCGTAGAAAGTAGCAAATTGAGTCTGGCCTGATGATATCCCGCTGTGGTGGCTACAGTGATCTGCCAATGAGCAGGAGAAAAGCCAAGGTTGAAAAAGAGAGGTGATGAACTGATGGGTGGCAGGTGTGCAGATAAACAGGGAATGGAAGTCAAGAGGGTGAACAAAAGAGAAGCACAAGGGGATTATACTGGGGCACAGCTGTGGCCATGTCACGGACGGATCTGCTCGCGGTTCCTTAGCTCAAAGGAGAGCCTCCAGTCAACACTGTTCAAAGTGACATCATGAAATCATTTAACTTTTTTTTTTGGGTGGGGTGGGGGGTAGGGTTCTGATCAAATTGAAAGCTCTAATGCAGCCAACAACAACAACAATGTAGAGTTTGTGAGTTGGATGAGTCATTTTAAATACACAGAACTTTGACCACAGGGAAAACGAGTCGAGTATTGGTAAAAAATAAATAAAAGCCAGAATGTGAGCAATTTTAAGTCAGGGAACAAATATAAGCTATTTATTGTTCATCATTGCTGAATAAACAGTACATTATGACTTACTTTGCTATATATTATTCTTATATACACTGATAAGCCACAGCATTATTATTGACAAGGGAAGTCATTATCAATGATTATGACATCAACACACCCACCCGCAATCGTAGGTCTTCATCTTCCATACACTTAACCGCCTGCTTCAGCGGTTCTGCGCCCCGTCTTTGGAACCCCCTCCCGCCAGATATCCCTAACATTGACTTTCTCTACATTTTCAAATCTCATCTCAATACTAATTTTTTTTTTAATTGGCATATTCAGTTTGATTGTTATTCATCACACACATTCATCGCACTAATCCTATGCGCATGTGATCTTCTCTGTACATTTATCCTGCCGATTTTAATGTCCAATTATTACATTATTTTAAATTTTTTTAACTGTGCCTTCTAAGGTGACCTCGAGTGTTGTGAAAAGTGCTTATGAATAGAATGTATTATTATTATTATTATTATTGTTATTTCATTTCAGAGACACCTGTCAATGGGTGGGATATATTAGGCAGCAAGCAAACATTTTGTGCTTAGGTTGACGTGTTGGAAACAGGGATATGGGCAAGAGTAAGGATATGAGTTACTTGGACACAGTGTTTTTGTGTTGGCTCCAAACATCTAAAACCCCCTTCTGCAGGGTGTAGGAAATGGTAATCTGTGTACTGCCGAGAGGCTTATGGTGCCCATGGCTCTTTATCACACAAGGAGAGTGAAGGGTAACTCATGTTGTCCGACCCCAAAGAAGACCTGCCGGGGCAGGACAACCTACTGCTGGTTTCTAATAGATAGGTATCAGAAAACACGGTGACATCGCAGAGCTGGAGGAGGATGGTTTTAATGTTATGGCTCATTGGTGTCTTCCAATCATCACTTAGCAAACTTCTTTTTTTTTTAAGTGAAAGAAGCTTAATTTCAGGGTGAAACAAAATAAATGTACCTGAACCCTAATAAATATTTCGTTTTTTTTCTGCAGTGTTTACTTTTTTCCGAATATTTACAAGGCTGGTTTAGCTCTATTCTTGAAGCTTAGATTGCCAAAAATAAGCACAGGTGGTGAAAGTACATCACACAATATAAAGAGTTATAGTTACCATGAATTTAACACACTCACAAATTCTTTCACAGAGCTCTGTGGAAGCTGGGGCATGAGGAACCCTGAGCTGAGCCTCAACCTCTGGCGTCTTCTGTTCAGCTTTAAGGCTAAATAAAAACCCTCAATCCCCAGTGCCCGTGTCTCTGGTGGTCAGCCAGTCCTCATTGGCCTCAACCCCATCTGACAATTAATACAGAGGAGTTGGGAACAAGGAGCCCTCACTCTCTCTCTTCAGTTGCCGTTCATGTATACATTTGCCGTATTCACTTGCTGCTCCCGTCACCTGGCCAGCAGTCATGTGGACTTCTCTGGTTGATTAAATTATGGACTGGTGCTGACGGGTGAGGTCTTGCAGAAATGATGTACTGACTGGCAAATCCTCCATGCACAGGTGCACAAACAAATTCCATTAATTAGGCGTATGTGGTGCATCTGGGTCCATGTGTTAATGAGTGAATTTGAGTTGAAATTGGCCTATGTGAAGTGTTGCAACACAAGAGTCTTCAAGGTTAACACAAGGTTAATAACACCCTATTACAAATATATTGATTGGTATGGCAGAGGATAGGAATTATGGATTATGACTGCTTGACTGGCTGACAACCACTAGCATGTCTGACACTTAGATGAAGTAGGCGTGCCTGATTGCTCCTCAGCAAACTTTTTGTCACCCTAACCGATTTGCTGTCAGGTATCCAGGTAATTGTGTTTTACTCTCTTTCAATGTCCAAGTCTTTATCTCATAGAAAAGGATCGGTTTCACATAATGCCATGAGAGAAAATTATATGTTTAGCGTACCACATTTGGAATTTGCTTATTAAAAGGTGTTATTCCAACAAGGAGATAATATCTTGTGCCATCTCTGTGGCTGCCTGTCAGACTCACGGGAACCACACATGCATGATGGACAGAAACCACTGATTTCAACCCCGCCACTTTGGATCCTGCAAAAAATGCAGCAAAGACTTAGTCCTCAAGGATGGATAAAAAATTTGTTACCGAGTGGTGGCCAGAGGAGGGAACATTTTGGAGATCTTGATCGTTTTTTTTCCTGATTCCTTTTCAAACTGCAGGAGATATTAAGCTTACATATTTATTTGATTTTTACTTTATAAAATCCCACTTTAGACATTAAGCCGACGCTTTAATTGACGTGCTAACCATCAATCATAGTGAATACAAGTCGGAGACACACCTGATGTCGGACACTGAGTCCATTTATTTCCATTTTAATGCTTCTTTGTGTTCAATAAAATCATGCATGTCTCAATTACCGATCCGCTTTCATTCACCCACATATTTTTGACATAAGGGGTGAAGTATTTAGTGGTCAAAATGTCCCCTACCATTTGGACCACATGGCTAAACAAAGGATGTTTCAGAATATATATGATGATTGCCAACTACTCCAACAATATGAACAATTACAGAAACAGAAGTTTAGCTACTCTCGTGTGAAGATTTCACTCTTAGAAAAGATGTAGCGCTTAATAAAGATAGTTTTTTTCTATTAGCTTGAAAGCACTCATTAATGAATATTTTCATCATCTTTTTCCCATTTATTCAACCTAGTTTTGTGGGACCTTTTTCAATTTTAATCTCAGCCTGTTTTAGACTGTCCTCCCTTTCCTTTCACCAGTGATTGATTTCCTTTAATTTCTTCCTTATGTTTCTCAATTCCTTAATTGACACATCCGTCCAATGTATGTAATGTTTCTTGTAACTCAGCATGCATACCGAGATTAGACAAAATGGAATGTACGAGAACAGAGTCTGCGATATTGGTGTAAAACAAGATAACAGGGAATCTCTAATTAGGCAAAGGTACTAGACGCTTTCCTCTCTTTTCACTTCATTCCAGTAAAAGTAACATCCTGTCAGTTCTCCAATCGTCTCTGGAAATTGCATCTTACATTTTACACCCTTTTCCGTGCTAATTTCACGTTAGCTCACTCTCTTTGTATGAGAGTCCACAGGTAGTCTTAAAACCTAATTTCCATTGCTAAGCCTCTCAACTCTTATACTCTAGCAGTGAGAGCCTGTCCGTGCCTTTGGTGTGTCTCGGTGTGTAACAGAGCAGTATACAGATTCATACATGTAAGCAGTACATATTAAAATGCGCTGCATGCATTTGTGTGAGAGCTATCCATGGTTCTTTCAACGAGCTGGCTTAATGTGCCATTGTTAAATCCTCTGAACATACTACAGTTGTCCCTCTACCTCCACAACCTCATCCCCTTCAACCCCCTGCCTACCCAAAGCCGTCCTGTGAGCCATCCCCCATTTGCCTGACAGTTGCCATGGTGACCATGACTACACCATGGAGACAGCAGTTGGAAGCTTATTTGGAGGGTGGAGTGGAGAAAGCAGCACTTAGGGATGAGAGGTAGAAAATGGTAGGCAGAGAAGGGGATGGTTGGTGCAAAAAGTGAAGGTAATGTCATAGTGGCAGCTGGGTGACAGGAAGGGGGTGATGGAGGTGAGGAAAATAGACAGAGTGTAACAGTTCTCTGAAAAAGAGAAAAAAGCAGGGGGAGTTATCACTGTGTGTTTTTTTTTCATAAATAAAAAGTACCATTAGAGCAAAGGAGAAAAAAAAAGTGATCCTCCTTCCAGGAGTTGTATTTACAGTATATTCCCCACTAGGGAAATGGATCTCTGATGGACTTTTTCAGAGGATGCTAACCTTGAAATTTTTTTCGGAATAGCCATTATTCATCCAACCAGCCCCGAAGTTCAATCTTAGTTTTTGTAACTCTTTGGCAAGCCAAACACGGCAGTACATCACAAGTAGAAAATATTAGATGGCAAAATTATTGCGTTATCTTTATTTACTGTGTGCTCTTTCAGGGGAGAGTTTGTATCCGGGGCAGGAGGGGTGAGGAGGAGTACGAAGCTGCTGGTTCCTTTAGCACTTTAAAGAAAGCTGCTTTTAGCACAGGTAAATTATAGGGCAAGATGTGAGTCTTGTTATGAATGCAGACATCTCTGCACCTCTTTTATGCAGGTGGCGGTATGTGTGTATTGTGTGTGTTTAAGAGGAACAGCATGTAGTGTATATATGTGTGTGGATGCACACACTGACAAAGGTGTCCAATTTTCTCTGACCACTTTTTATTACTGCAGTATTTCTACAAATGTCATGTGAAATTATCAATCTGTAATCATACTGTGTGGCTGATGCAGAGTCACCATCCAAAATATAGACCCGCCCCAAAAAGACTCCTCGTTCGCACTCGTACTGGTGACGGCGGCGTAAGACATGGAGAAAAACCCACAGATTGTAAGTGAGCATTTTCTTCAATACTTGAAATGACTGCCTGAGTTTGCAATGCTTATGTGTGGCTGGGAGTTGACAAACAAAAATTGTCTTTGTTTCGCAATTTTACAACATGAATGTAAAGTTGCAGTTGTCTGAATCTGCATTTTACTGACAGAGTTGAGAGTTGAGTTTCACTTTAAGGTCAAAATATAGATTCTGACATCATACATTTTTGGGGCCCTTTTTTTAATCTTGATGTTTCAATTTAGATATTTGGATGCTGCCATCGTTAAGAATAGGAGAGAGTGATGGTAGACTCAGGGGCCCATATCCCTTTAGTGTCATTGAAGAATAAACTGTGTATGTGACGGAGCTTAGTACATATTAAAATACTTCAAACAAACACGCAAACAGACACACACACACACACCGACAATAAAAAGTAGCATTGTACATGTATACATTTTGAATTTGGTGTTGAATGCATAGATAGATGGATTTTGTACTGTGGTTGTGTTTTCAGAACAGAGTTCAGTGTGGTGATTGTGTTGGGGTAAAAACTGTTACCTGTATACATTCCTTTAACGCCAACTAGAGTGGATTGAAGATTGCGTGCAGTGGCCCTTTTTTTTTATGAGCATTAACTATACTCCGACTTGTGAAAAATTTTCCAGTTCTTCACTATTTTATTATAATAAAAGTGACTTAAAGGTATCTACCCTATCAATTCAAGTAAATGTATTTAAATCAGGAGACAGAGAATGAAGAAAAGATGAATGATTTATGACATCCGATGGTGTGTGATAATCAGCCCATTAGAAAGTCTTTGGGCTGATAGAGATGTTGCTCTTCTCAGACTCACCCCTGGGACCTTCTTCAAATTTGCACACAGGCCAAATTCAACTCTTTGGTAAAAATTGTGATTGGAGGGACTCTGCCCTGAGCAACAGCATGGATGACCCAGCCTTTTGAGTTTATAAACTGGTGGTGGAGACTGACGAGTTTGCTGGTTGAATCTGTGAAGGCTTGGTGGAGACGGGAAGTTGGAAGGCTGCAAGCTAGAACTAGGTGAATGGAAAGTCATATTTGAAAGACAGCAGCTGATGGTTACGGGCTAATCGTGCAGGTTTGACAGCGAGTGGAAAGATGAGGCGACCTCAATGAATACAGCAGACATCACTTGATGCCCCAGACAGTGAAGCAAATAATTGAGATTGAGCATATGTGAAAGGGGAGGATAAAATGGCACGAGCAGTGACTGTGGCCAGAATGTGAGAGAGGATAGTCTTTCTGATGAACTTTCACTAGATCTCCATTTGTGTACACCTTAAATATGCAACACAGTGTTGACCAAAGTTCAAGGAATATAGTTAAAAAAAGAAGGATACCCGTCAGGATCAGTAGGCAGCCATTTGTGGCACACAGGGAGCACATTGGGGTTTAGCGTCTCGTTGGGTGCAGCAACATTTAGCCTTCAGGTTGGGGGATGATTGCTCTACCCACTGAGCTACAACTGACCCTGACCCAATTACTACCCAAAGAACGAGTAGACTGAAAAAAGCTGTTGGTTTAAATAGAGATTTGAACACTGGTAGAAATGTGAATGACATGTTTTGGAGGGGGAGGTCATCCTAGAGCGTAGGGACAGCCACTGAGGACGCTCAGCATTTGAAAACAATAAACACAAACAACATAAAAAATGAATCCTATATCAGGCTGAAGTGGTAACCTACGCAGGAAGGCCTTGCTTTGGGCTTTATTTGTAAACCTTTCTTAAGGTGGAGAGACTATGATCTAAAGTAGCAGATAATCTTACTCTAATGCAAGCACATGCAGGTAGAGATCACAAAAAGTGAAGGATAAGATTTATGGTGTAATGTCAAGGCTTTCAACTAATGTTGTTTAATGCTGGATAATTAATATTAAAGGTGGTCGGGAGGATTTTTTCTCTCGTTCGTCGAATTTTCAGCATGTTTTTTTTTCTGAGCATCAAGGTGCTATTAACATTACATTTTTTTCAGCCAGCTAAATTTAATTCTCTGTACTCATACTTTTTGATAAATGTCAGTGGAATTAGGCAAGATTTCGACAAAGCCCACTTGCTCTACCCCCTCTCTTTTCACAGCTGCGTAGATGAGGCTCTAGTAAATCCTCCGATTGTGGTCGAACCTCGCCTGTCTGATGAAGGCCCACTTATACTAGTGAATCAATCAATCAACTTTATTCATCAACCACCTTTCAACAATCAACAGTAAAAGATGGGTAGTTCAGAAAAGAAGCAATTAAAGAGAAATACGAATACCTAGTGCTGGGCAACGATTTAAAATTTTAATCGGCATTAATCGCATGATTTTCTGCGATTAATCGCAATTATTCACATTTTTATGCGCAAAATTCAATAATGTATTCAAAAGTTGTGCATAGCGCACTTTTATTCTAAAAGTACTGCTATAATAACAAAAGTGCAATAACAGTTAGTTTGCCAAAACTTATAAACAAAACAAAGAAAGTGCTTTTTAACAGCAGTATTCGCTTTACACAGTAGAAGTTTAAATATTCTTGTAAATCTCAACTTAAAAATGAATGTAATCAAATCAAATATAAAACAAAGCTATTTAACATAATAGGCACTATCCGAGAAAAAGCAAGTTAAACTTTATTAATTCTGGGTTTTTTTCCTTTTTTTCTGAACAGGTACCAGCAGAAACCTTTTTCATTTATCAGGGAGCAGCATAAACAGTCTATGTTCAGTAGCAAGTGACCCTGTTAGAGGGAGGTGAAATGGTTGACCACAAAAAAAGTACACAGCTGGGATTTACTGTGCAGGGGAATTATTAATCTGTCAAGTCCATGTTTGTACTCGCTTTTGTAGTCCACTCATTTTCATTTAGCACTTTGAGATTTTAGCAATATGAGATTTTAGTACTTTGAGATTTGATCCTAATGTAAAGTTTGTTAAAAATAAAATGTATTATTATCATTATTATAATACAACTTGTGTAGTCTACTTGTGATGGTGCGCCTTGAGGGAAGCTCAGACGTGCGGGAATTTGTTGCGATCCTAAGAACGTTCCTCAGACCGACATCTTCTACAAAACTAATCGGCCTGCAGTTTGTAGCTATCCACTTCGCTATGGCATTTGTTAGCTTGTCTTGCTTTTGTTTATCTACACTTCTCCCACATGCTGCATCCAACACAGTCTGCCAAAGCCTCCCTCCACTGTTTCTTTGTTTGGGTGGGTGATTTGCTGGCATCAGTGGTGTGTATTGTATTTAAGAGATACTTGATACTTTGGACTCAAAGTACTCGAGTGATAAGAAAATTCAACTTTGCAGTGGTTACATATAACTTTGGTTCTATCAACCCCGCCATCTGGAAGAGACTTAAAATGTATATTTCCATGTAAGAGCTCAGTACTTTTCTCTGTCTCGGTTCATGTGAGCCCTGCAGCAGGCTTAGGCCCGCCCCAAATGCTCTTATTGGTTGAGACACGTGATGACGCCATCCCAAGCCAGTACTGATCAACATCCCAAGCCTCCTGTGACCCATGGGTTGTCCGTATGTGTGTTCAGAACCAGTGGGCAAAGGCGAAAGTTTTTTAAAAGCTTGAACGTACTTTTTTTAAAAGCTTTGTGAATCACTTTTAAGTAGTTGTTGAATAAACTCTAACATCAGTTGGAAAATTAAATGCAATGAGAGGAAAAATGCGGCTGAAAATCAAATTGCAGTATTTCCTGCCTCAAAATGCACGGATTCAGCTCGGATTTTAAATCGATTTGGTCATGCTGAGAAAACTCCCATACCTGAATGTGGAGGAAATGTATGATAATCTGGTTTTAATCTATCACATAATAAACGAACAGCGATATGTCATCTGTGATGCTTAATGACACCAGCCATGAAGCATCCTCACATCAGGTCCAGCCTGTTGTGAAGCTGATCATCGGATGACAGACTGAGCACAAATATGCTGGTTTGCAGACTCTGTAATGGTAGCGGTGAAGCAACGACAAAGTTTTTTCGTATAAGCTTGTTGATATAAGCCAAGAACAGCGTGTCTTCTTAATGTTTCATTAAAGGAATACCAAGACAAGAGTTCTGTTGGCGAGAGAGTGTTTCCATATCCATGTTTGACCCGCATTAACCTCACAAAACTTGACGTGAATGACTGGTCAGGGTCGAACTTGTGGTGTTTCCATTCTTCTGAACAAGACCTGGCACAGATTTGTGGCTGGATTTCCTGATCTGACAGGGTGAATATTGAAAAATCATTGAAGACAAAAAATATTGTGGAGCATTAACACAATTAGAAATCAGGTTAAGCATTTTTATGCCCAATCCAAATGAGGCAAATAGGGTTACGCTCATCTGTACAACTGTTTGTACGTCAAGAGGAAAGATTTTCACATCTCCTCAAAAACCACTCAACTGAATTTAATGAAAGTTACTAGTCCTCTATAGGGCCTTTAAAGTTTTGCATCTTATCTTCATGCATTAAGGCACATTTTTAACTCTTTTCGTGTCAGTTTGCTTATATTTTACCTTTAATAGATTTATGGTTTATTCACATCCTCGCATTATTAATTTACGCGATGATTTTAATTAATAAGTAGAGGGATACATTTGTGACATTGGACACAATTTTCTCTGCTTTTTATATGTTAAAGAGATTTGTTGTCTCATGCCAAAGTTATTTCAATACTAATTTTCCTCTCAATTTCATTCAGTTCCGTTAGTCAGTAATAATGATGTTTTAAACCTGTACAGTAAAAGATAACTTGGGTAATGTTCGATGGAAGGAGTATTTTAGGACACTTTTAAGCATTTTCCCCGGGGTAGCCCGTAGCTGTCTCTTTATATTTTTTGGCTAACTAATCAACACTTTTACCTCTGTTATAGCTTTTCAAATGGAAGGGAGTTGGGGTTCCCAAGACACTTGTTAAAGTGTTCCTAGTTCGCAGAAAAATTCAGGAACCAGGCAAAAGTTATTAATTGTAATGTATATTTCGGGTTGGTGGGAGACATCTGAAATATTCACCCGAGGGAGGACAGTTGTGTGTGTGTGTGAGTGTGTGTGTGTTTGTTTCTGTGCAGTTTTTTTCTTTTCTTTTGGGAGCACGTGACATATTTAGAATATTGGAAAGCCTCTTGATATCTTGGTATGCACTTTTTAACAGCTGAAGGTGCGAATGCTTGGCTACATTTAAATTTCTGGTGACATACAGTGCAGATTTATTATTATGCTGAATAATTTGGATAATTTTAATCTGTTCCACCCGTTGGTGAGTAAATTCATGTCTTAACTGAATTACAAACCCAAAATGAACTTATATAAACTCCCCAGAAATCAATTGTATTCACATTAACATTTTCTTACCTGTCCAGAGCAATCTGTGATTAAACACAAAAAGCCCAATATTTCTATCCTTGCCTGATTCTTCTTTTAGATTAAAAAAAAAATGGTATAACATCATTATATTATAGACATAAAAAGCAACACAGGGCAGTGAATTTGTTTAGAAACTCTTTGAGAATTACATCAAAGTTGATATAAATACCACAGAGTGCATTTTATTCAATACAGTTTTGTGAGGGATTGGACCAGAATACAATAGCCAATGTGCCAAAAATGTGCTTTGGATCCAGAGAGGGGTTTCTGAAGCAAAATACCATCTATGTCCACTAATGGAAACTATATGCACCTACTACAACCTTTGGCTGCCATATACAGTATATCCAGTACTTATCAAAATCTATGAAAGTGCACTGTAAAACTAGGGCTGTGCTGTTGTCCCCGACAGCAAGGGTATATCCCCCAAAAAGAACAATATATATCCCCAAAATGTATATCCCCAAAATGCAGACAAGTTAGGGATAATAGATTTTTTTTTGTAAAAAAAAGTTCCACAAAGTGCGTATAATATGAACCAGTACAGTGAAATATGATATCAAGAGATGGATCTCCTTGAGTAGATTAATGTTCACTAAATTTGAACCAAATCGGATCAATGGTTGAGAAATGATGGCCTGAAAACGTTTGGAAATAAAGATCCAGCCTAGTGTCAGAAATATACAACCCACCTTTCTCAAAAATCCAGTTCTTCTTCAAGCTAATGTCTATTGGGGCATAAAATTTGAAAATGATCCACGGAATAGTTTTTGAGTTATCATACCAACACGAAGGATCTGGGGCGGCACAGGCACAGCGGCGGACGAAAATTACTGTTCCATAGTATCCAACACTTTTCCTAGGACAAAATAAATGGCAAGTACAAATACTGGATGCCCCCATCCTCTACAAACTCATCTATGTGGCCGACTGGTTCATTGACATTATTTCACATAGTAAGTTAAGACTGTCTTTTAAGGAGTCTCATCAGTAGTTCCTCTGGTCACGATAGAATGAGTGCAGCCAGTTGGTGTGAAAGACATAGACGGCTGCAAAAAAAACAGACTTTTGTTTGGTTGCATTTGATGTATATTTTCACTCAATCTTGACTTTTTTTAAACTATGCAATGACTATGCCGCTTCATTTATTTCCAAAATGTTCTCTGCATCAATTTCCATACTAAGTGATATGCAAAAGATGTTGGCCTCTTTAAGGGATAAAACTGCATCTGTGATTAATAGCTACTCTCTATCTCAAACGATGATTGCTGTCCAATTTTTGGATGAAAAATGTATAAAGCACATTCTCAGAGGTAAAAGCCCCTACAAAATGTTTCTGTGTAAACAGTCTCTTTTCAAGCACGCAGAGATCTCCCTTGGGAACAGGGGAGAGGGAGTAGGGAAATTGACTCTAGCACTGGTTTCAGACACTTGCCAATATATCTCCATTATTGATTAGAGGATTGATAAATTCTTCGGAAAAGATGCAGACACTCTCTGGGCGATCTAAAAAACAAGTGTTGATAATAAAACTATTATTGCTATTGTCTGTGTTTTCAATGTGTAAAATATAGTTAGTTATACAGCCCAAAGCCTTATATATCTGACTTTATTTTGATGAAAAAAAGAATCTTTTCAAAAACGAAGGATGCTTGAATAGTTCTTCTCCAACCATGTAACTGTATGCCTTTTGCCAATTCTTTAATCCTACAGAGAAAATATATGGTCGGCAGAATGTTCGAACATGTTTGTTCGATGATATTCAGTCTCTTAATTTGGAAAGTAGAGAGGTTGAAACTGAAGTCAGAGTTCTCTACTCCATGTATTATCTGCCTCTTGACTGCATATAACCTTGCGTGTCATTCACTTGGAGAGATTTTAGAGAGCTTTTCAGCTAAAAACATTCACGCACTTCTGGCTAACTGACAAACAGGCTGCTCATTGTGTTTGATGATGGTAATCAACTATAAGGGATCAAACTGTAAAAAAAAGTTAGATCCTGTTTAAACTTTTAATCCCGTTCCTGTTAAAACTTTTAATCCCGTTCCTGTTTAAACTTTCAGGCGATTGAAAACGCCGGTTTAGACGGTATGTATGACATGTTAGAGGGCGGGTTTGGTTTGACTTGAAGTTATGTTGATGTTAAACTGTTGCATCAATGATGAAAAGCTGTTTTCACCTTAAAGCTGTTCAAGCAGTTCTGGCTTTGAATATAATTCAGTACATCATAATTACAAACCTGTGTTAAACCGAGGACATCATCCCCTAAATAATCAGCTAGACTGAAGAAGTGACTCTTACTCTCTAACTTTCCTAAAAGAGTATTTATGTAGTTTAGGATTGGCCCCGAGTTATTTACAAAACACTTTCTGTAGCTAGTAAGAGATCATCAAAGCAGGTCAACAGGTTGTTGAAGAAAATGTTTTTCAAATCATACCTGGATCTTTGGAAAAGGTGTTCTGTTCCATGAAATTGGGCAGCAAGTAGTGTCGTGTTTAGCACTGTTGCCTCTCAAACATAATATTCTGAGTTAAAATCCTCCTCTTGATCAGGGGCTGTGAGGGAAATGTGGATTATTAGTCATTGATCAACTTCGTATTATCTTTGAGTTGTAAAACACAGCTTACTGGTCTATTCTTGAACGTAGAAGCAACTGGTTTTTGTTTTTTTTACTCAAACAACTGTTGATAGATAGAGACATTGGTCTATTCTTTCCCAAGGTAAAGAATGCACTGATCGTGTTTTTAAATGGCATAGAAGTGACGTATGCTTCAACGTTTAGATACTTTACTCCAATGACTTAATGTGGTACCCAATGTATGCTTAAAAAAGATTAGTCAATCAAAGCAAATTTGTTCTTCTACATTCTAAGTACAATACATCTTCCATCGAGCCTATCAGAGTTTTGTGTGCTCAATTGTTTCCAGACTGCTTTAATGCAAAATCTTTGACCTACTTAAGAAAGTTAAGACATCCTGTGTCATCTTTACACATTGTTATTTAAACACACAGTAGATTTGCGAACACTGACTGCGTTGGAAACCAGACGATATGTGATGTCCTTAACAAGACATTGACACAAGGTGTGTTATATATGATTGTTTTGAGAGTTTACAGCCATAAGAGTGACTCCTCTCACACCACCCACAAGTAAAAGCTCTCTTTCCAAAGTACTAAACATCAGGGCGCTGTTGCTCCTTATTAGGAGTCCCAGTGGCTTTAACAGAATTAGCCGAGAGAAGCGAGCGTGAAGAACCCTCAGATGATCTGATCTCAGCACTGATACCTGTCACATTCAAAAGCCTCAGCCTGCACTCCGTGGAGAATCAGATTTGTATATGCAAAGGGCAAATACATTGCAAGAGACACAAACCTGTCAGTTACATTTCCCAAGCATGCTGTGACAACAAGGGGGTACACAGCGAGATGGAAAATGTATCTGTATGAATTAAAAACACTCTTGGCTTTAAAGGCGGGGAAATATATATCAGTGCTGAAAAACAAAATCAGGCAAGTGATCCTTTTTTTCCCATCACTCAAGTGCAAGTTTGAACGCACTGATATTAAGACAGTGACTGCGCCAGGTAATGGAATGGATAAAGCTTAACTTGATGAGCCATAATGAGTTTTTTGCAGAGTTCAAGAAAAATATGCACAGACAGAGGGAGAAAGAGAGCATGAGAGTCTTCTAAATGAGAGCACCATTACTTTTTCTTTGTTCATTCTGAGTTGAATAGGCCTTCCGTCTCCAATGTCTCAACAAAGTCGTATGTTTCCCTGCGCAGGAGGTAGCTATCAGAGAAGGGTTGGTCTTTCTTTTCTAGCATTTGATTCAGGAGAATCAAATAAAGAAAATTGAATTAATTACATAGTTTCTAATTTCTAATTAATTGAAATTATTCACATATATATACATTTGCTGTGAAAAGTGCTACACTTTTATTGACATCACCACTAATAATAAAATATGCTCTTATACGACAGCCAAGACTTTCACACCCTGGTTTCAAATGTTTAGACTTCTATTTCTTAACAATCTTAAAATGGCTACTCCATTAATCATCATCAGAGTTATATCAACTCTAAAAAGATCTTTAACAAGCCTGATTTATAGCTTCTAAAACAGAGGGCTTGTAGGAGAACAGACGCGCCTGAGGACATCGTGTTGAATCATGGGAAATGTAGTATGTGCTGTTGGAGTGAAGCGTATGTGGCAAACTCGTACTCGGGATTAATCAACCTCTGCTGCTTCACTTTCAACTGATCTTTGTATGCCACCATTAAAGGGGGCATAAAGTGACGCTTGTCCATCAATCTGTCCATCTGTCCTGTCTGTAGATAAAGGAGTACAGCCAATCCACATCTACTTTTTTTAGGGTCCGTAGATGTCACATCTAATGATGACCTCCTTACATTTCATTTCATCTCATTTTAGGCACATTTCTGGTGATTCTCATGTAATTTTACTCACATTCACCTTTGAAAGAAATTATACTCAATCTACAACCACACAAATTCATTTTTTTTCCAGGTGCACAGTTATCTATTCTTTTCAACTGAGAGATCTGCAAATTTTGTATTTTTTTCTGTCTCGTGTAGTTACTCCCTCATAGCTTTCATATTTCTAAATATGTAAAATCCGTTAATGAGTTGTTGGTGTCAATGAATAGCTGGTGTTTTCATAATTAGTTAAATAGGTAATGAACAATTTATAACTACGTGCTCAATGACAAACGTTTGCATTCCTTTAGCATTAGCATTCCAGCAAATAGCTCCACATATACCATCAGATTTGGATTCAAATATAATTCCAGATGGACAGATAAGAATAAATCACCGTTCTGTACAAATCAGTTGTATCTCAAATGCAAAAAACATTACCATACACCATTGAAAGCTCAAACAAAAAAGTATTCCACTTTCACTCTGGCATGAAATGTCAGGTTAATATTTGACCTTTTTGCTTAAGAATTTGACATTTTGAATATGATTTAATTCTTGAATCAAAAGCTGATTGAGGACATGGGCTTCATTTAAATATATGTGGTCATTTAAATATAGAACAAGGTTACTTAATGTGTAATTGATGCACACTCGACCTTAGTACAACACCATGCTAGTTTAGAATGTATATAATTATATAATTAAATGTATATAAGTGTTGATCAATTTCTAAGTAAAGATAGTTAGAAAAGTCAGTCATCAGTTGCCTCTGGAATGATTGCAATGGATCATATGATCCAGAGGGAGGTTGAATATGGGGTGGAAATAGTTTATACACTCCCACTGACAATTGGTGGAACAGGGTTATGATAAGACGATCTGTGACACAGGAGAAGAAAAGAAACTCACTTTACGACTGTGCACAGTGACAAAGCTTCTTAAATTGGCACTACTGTGTCTATATATCATATCAAGTTGACAGTGATGTTATCACGAAATAATGGAAATAGGTTGGCAGCCGAGAAATGTTGGTTTAGACCTTATGTGTTGTCAGGGAAGAAGGATGTGTCACTGACAAGCCGCAGTGATGCAACCTGGAGAAATGGAAGATGAAACGCGCGCTTCCTGTACGGCCTAATCGGGTTGCCGTTTGTCGTTAGCCGTCAGTGACACACACTTCTCTCCATAACGTTACACAAACAAAAAAAAATTGCAATAACCATTTTCACTCCATGACGATTGTAAGAATAAATGTCTTAAAAAAAATATTAATATAATTTATTATTATTGATATTTTGGAGTAAGCCATAATAAAGCAATCAAACTGAGGAGCCACTTTAAAAGCAGATCTAATGATTCAGCTGCAGGTGATTTGTCAATAGTGAGCAATTCATGTTTCTGCTGAGGTCCAATGCCCTCGGGGTAAACAAGGGGAAAAATTAAAAAATATTCAAGTGTACTCATTCTCTCCACCACACACACAAACACACACACATGGACACACGGCTCCTTTGCTGTTGTTGTCAGCATGTTAATCAGGCTCTGGTATGGTTGGAGCCCTGAGGTTCCGTGCGATATAAACACAGAGAGAATAAATATCCGATTTTAGTACCTTTAAATTACTAACTTTGTTGTCTTCCTCCCTGATGGCTCTGAGAAGAAAGTTTGTAATTAAGTATTTATGATGTGTAAAATTCAACAAGGCCACCAACTCTCTGATGCCGAGGCATTCATTCTTAAGAAGGACTGATGCTGCATGATGCGCTGTGGTGTGTGCCGCTGACCTCTCTGTGAGAGGCCATCTGTGGTATAAGGCTGGTATTTGAGATGAGATCATTACAGCTCTGGCTTTAATTGAAGCCTTTATCCCAGGTGTAATCAGGGCTAAACAAACAACCCTGGAATCATCCAAGACCCAACTGGGCCTACGGGGGAAGTTGTGTGCAGAAATGTAATGTGCTGCATTCTAATCATCATGTGAAACTAATACTTGATGAAAGACTGGGATATCTCTACCTGTTGCTGCCCCTTACTACTAATTAGTAGTAGTCTGGGGTAATTGTGAGGGTTGGTGTTATTATGAGTAAAGTAATTGGTTCAGTTTTCATATTTTATTGTGAGGGATTTGAAAAAAATATCTGGGATAGCTTTAATTACTGCTATAATGACCATTCTGGGAATGAGTCTTACACAATACCATTAGCCCATTCTACACAGAGGTCCCACTCTGCTTTGTATTATTTGTTTTTTTCTTTTTCTTTTCAAAAATGAATCAAAAACTGTACATGACATGTTAGCACAGTGTGTGTTTATATGGCATGCCTCATGTCACAAATATCAATTTGTCTGTTTTTTAATGTCCTGCTTCTTTATGGTGGAACAGCAACCTCCTCTTTGTCCATTGTGGTTTCAAGTAAGGAAGATTTACATGGACAAAGCTTTTTGTTTATATTCTGAGTTTGTTTTTGAACATATTTGTACATCTTTTTCTGATAGAGTACTATTTTGGCTAACAGGGGCCAGTTGTTTTCTGCAACTTAAGAAAACAAATGCAAATAGTAAGAACACCCTAAACAAGGCGTGTTGTATTGTACTTGCTTACAGAAGCTGTTAATAACCATCGTGCAAACTAACTTCGATTGTCACCGTGTCGACACGTACAGAACAGTCAGAAAATCACATTTATGTATAAATACATATATTTATATATTTTTTTTTAGCAGTGGGAAGTATGAAGGTTAGGGTCATTATTCATTATCAAATGAGCGCATTCTTACCAACACAATTTTGTAGCAACATATTTATGATTTCATGCTGATGCCGGGGTTCAGTGCTCTATGCCCTGGAACATGTGCCTGATGCACTGCAGTGCAGCCTTCATGTCCATTCAGTGTTTAATTATTGATAAAGGGAGGGGGGAGGGCTCTCGTTTGCAACCTGAACATGCGCAACAAGTACGTTATGTTAATCTTATGCCCAATAATTATACATTTTTATATTTCTGTAAAAAATGTAAGATGTGGTTTTGATATGTTGGGTTATAGGATATAAAATGATTTTATAATTTAAAGTCAGTATGTAAATACGAACTGCCATAGTTGAATGCTTACTTTATGCTGATATCACCACATCTACCTCACCGTCTCATTCTTGAGAAATATGTCTTCTGCACTTTATTTCTTTATTGTTTCTTAACTTGTTTTAAACTTGTTTTGTGTTTTTCCCTTTAACTTATTGTTACTTCTCTTTAACTTATTGTGGTTTCAAAACCGATCCTATGGACCTAATCTCACTCATTCACGTGCAAACATGTTGAATGACAATAAATCCTCTTCTATCTCAAATTGAACATTTCTCATTATTTTCTAACAATATATTTTGTTTTTATTTTTTTGTTTGTGAAATGCTTAATAAAGTGTTTTCATTCTTCAATATTCCTAAATTTATGAAGTCGAATACTAAGTCGCACCTGTTAGAGACTCTGCTGTGGTGATCGGTGCCAATGGCTGCTTAATGTACATTAGAAAAAAGAAGAAGAGGGAGCAATGGGCGGACCCTTTGAAGTGCCCAGGGAAATAGGGTTTCAGGGTCTTGCTCAAGGACCCAACAACAAGTAGACCCTGGTGGGAATTGAACCAGCTACCTTCTTCCGATCTACTCACTGAGCTACTTTCCCCCCAGTCGCACAATCATCTATTGTTGACATTTTTTGTTATTGTCCACTGTCTGTCTTCGAGAGATAAACAAAACTGAAACTGAAAAGCAAATGTCGAGGATACTTGCTTTCTTCTCTCGAGTTAATTAAGTGATGAATTAAGTCAAGAAATCCCCTGGATCAAATTACACAACAGGGGAAGCACACTTGCGGTATAAACGCCAATTCAGATGTGGAACGAATGGGCCTAATGCAATCACACATCTTTAATGAAATCTTGTGAATTTATGTCTTAGATCTTTGTTTTTGCCAACTTGCCTCTGGTGGCCACTGCGCCAGGAAGTCAACGGAAATTATTCAGCCGTTGCTCTGTGGAACAAAGTCTGTGCGTGTCAGCACATGCCTCGGAGGAAATGGGGAAGTAATAGGACAATGAGGGATGATGCACTTTTCCTTGATATTGCAATACATCAAGGAGTGTGTGAGTGTATATGTACTTGCACTTTTCATATGTTAATGCATCTATTCCTGCCATGATTTACATGTATATTAGGCAATTACTGATTCCATTACTACTGTGTAGCATTTTGAGAAAGTTTCTGTGCACCTCTGTCCTTATTTTGTGGGTTATCATGCTAAAATCGGGTCACAGGTCTGTTTTGAGTTGATCGTAAGCATTGTTTCTAATTTATGCTAAAAATTCCTAAATGGTTAAAAAATTTGTTTTACATATACGACTTGATTTCCTGTCGGTAGACAACTTTCACTGCCGAACAGTTTGCTATGGTGGAGTCGCACAGGAAATTAGTCTCTAGAGCGCGCGTCACGAGAATACAGGACCTGACTTGAAAACTGTGGTTATTACTTGACACAAATTGGTTCACTTGAGTTCATGTATCAGACAAACTATCCAGAGGAGGAGGAGAACAAGGCAAAATCCAAAAAGAGCAAACTATAAGGAACCGCAAAGCTTGAAATGAAAGATGAGGAGGCTCAATTATGAACTGTTACTGGAGGGAAAGAACACAGTCTAATGCTGTCTCAAATCAAGTGTTTCCTTTAGTATACTATATGTATGTTAACTTACTTTAGTAATGCATGAATTTCAACATTCTAGTGTTTTGTCAAATGTAAACACTGCTGTAGTGCACATTTAGTGCCCCTCCCTGAACATGCTGGGGGCCTACACAAGCCCTTACTCTACGTATAGGAAGGGGCGGGCCTGGGCTCAGTATCTCCCCTGGGAGAAATGTATTTTTCCAAGCACGTTTTTCGGTAAAGAGTTAATTGTGTTTTTGCTTGTGCTCAGGAGAGCTTCGCAGATCTTGCGCGTGTCATGAACGCGCAGCCAGCACCTGCCTCATTCAGTCAGTGTCACGGGCTCCTCATCATCAGTCCTCCCTTATCAGGGTCAAACAAATGTTTTAAGTTTATATTGGTCTCCGAGTCTGCTCCTGGGTCCAAATTACAAACAGAGAGGGTCTAGGTTTGCAGTTGCCAATTAAGAGAAGAGCCAGTGACATGGAATCTAAAATATATTTTAAAAAAGGTGTTATATACAACAAACTTTGAGTGGCAGAGGTCTTTTTTTTTTTACATTCATTGAATAAAAAAAGACAGAGAATGGACCCTTGCGGTACACCTGTAGTAAAAGTATGGCGACTTGATTTGGAATCACTGGAGACGAATATCTGAGTTCTACCTTAAGAATAGTCAGGGAACAACTGAAATGAATGTTCATCTAATCAAATAGAAAAGCTCATCCACAAAATCCGATGATCGACTGACACAAATGCTTTGGAATGGTCAATGAAAAGGGCTTCACGCTGTTCGACGATTTTCCAAGGCTTCAGCGCTGTTGTTAAGCACACTCACTGCAGCTGTTGTTGTGCTGTTACACGATCAAAAACCTGACTGCTCCGGTGGAACAATTATTTTAATGTCAGCTTCACTCATAGTTGTAAAAGAGAATTTATTGCCGGAGAGGGGAAGATTTAGTGAAGTACCTAAAGATGAAGAGCCAGGCCTCAAGGTTGCTATGTTGTTGTAGAAATTTTCTGTGAAACATATTGTCGGAATAAAATACAATGATGATTGAAAGGTTCACATAAATTTAATTAAATTGGTATGAATTGTTTTGTAAAACATGTTTGGAGGGAGGAGAAACAGGGAATTCTATCCATGAGACATGGTGGATGAAACAGAGAAAAAAATGAGAAAAACACACTTAAAGCACTTGATAAGGTGAAAGTAGGTGTAAATCAGATATTCTGAGTTCATCAGATCACAGCTAAATGTTTTGTTTGGCACTCAGCTACTTTTAGTATAAGCTAAGATAAACCTTTGTTTGTCCCATATTGTTTTACAACAAAAATTAAGATGCTATACTAAGTACAAAATATTAGTAGCATAGAAAGATGAAGAGACCAGTGTGTAAAGAGTACGATGTTGCACTATATTTACACTTGTCATTAAAAGAGATTTATCGGACAGATGACATATAAACGTGTATTACACCTTTGATGAGGATATTGGACATGGATATCGTACACAGTAGAGTCTTGCATATGTTTTATGACACTTTAGGAATATCATTGTCGGAAAGAATGTGTTGATTGATGAGGCGAGTCGACCGAGTAAAACTTTTGTTGAAGAGAAGAGCAGCAGAATGAAGGAAGGATGCAGCAGCTTGTCACTGAAAGAGCTGCTCGGAGCATCCTGCGTGGAGTGTGACGTCTTGTCCAATAGAGACGACAGCATAGCTGTCATTCTCCTGTCCCTGACCAGCTCCACAGTTTACAGAATCAGTAAATCCATGAAGGATCGCCGATGCCACCACAGAGTCACTGTAGGTCCTCAGGAGCCCCTTCTGCTTAAGGTCCCATTCAACAAATAAAGTCTGCTTTGGTCCTAAGGCAGTCATCGAGTATATAAAATAAGGTTTCAAATTCACCTAAATGTAGGCAGCACTCTCTGGCCTCAGGCTGTGTGGGCTGAGTGGCTGATAACTGTCCCTCTTCCTAGAATGGTGCCACCTCTTTCCATGCCTCTATTACCTATATCTATCTCTCCTCTCCACATAACCACCCAACTCTCCGTGTGAAGGTTTTTTTCCTGTGATCAGAGAAATGGACTCTTTACCAGACCCTTACAACCAAACATGTTTGTTCCACCGGAGCCTCAGTCCAGCTCAGAGTCAAGAACATACCGAGCGCTCCAAGACGCCACCTCGCTCCTCTCAGTCTGCAGCAGAAGGTGCAAGTTTCTTTACTATGAATCAGGATAGAAAAATGGTATAGCTGTAACAAATAGATACACCAATACGTTTTTCACATTTCAAATTTTTTCTCCATGATATATTCTACAGCATAAATAGATGGCCCCTCGCCCCCTCCTAGCTACAAATATAGTCGAAATAAATTGATATTTGACCAACTTCTATGACCACTAACTGGTTAGTTTGCTGCACCTGGTCATCAGACATGAATTCAGAGTGAAGAAAAATATGTTAGCTGACATCAATGAAAGACTATATCAGCTAAGTGATGTCCAGTATGAGCGGTTACAGGGAAATGAATGGATGAATGAATGTCCAGGACAGGTTGAGGCAGAGACTCTCCTCTCTCTATCTAGTGCTGTGATGAACCTGAGGTGAATAATGTATATCATTTTATTTAACTAATTATTTTGTTTTTTATTTAAGCATACCGTCAAGTGAAGCTCTATATCGCTCTCTATCACCCGTGCACGCTCACTCTTTCTCTCTCTCTCTCTCTATCGGCGCAGACGAGTGGCTCGCTACATGTCTTGTTCGTGTGCTAGATGCCAACGGTTCATAGACAAAAAGAGACTGTGTGACCACCACGCATTGTCCCCGGTTGATGGTGCCCCTCCCGACCACCATGACGCCATAAGCAAGCATGTAGTCTGCGTATAGGAAGGGGTGGGCCTGGTTGGACAACATCTAAACTCAAAGGAAAATAAACTCAAAGGAAACGTTTGCAGATGTATATCCTCATCCCAGAGGTTACGTAGGTCTGTCTTTTCTCAAGCAGTCACATACATTTCAAACTCATTCAGTGTGTTTGGATAAAACACTGTCTTTAATAAAATTGAAGATAATAGAAGAAATGGCTTTCAACTTCCCTCCACCAGTTCTCCGTACTTATTTGATCTTCTGACTCATCATAAATGAGGGGTAAATGGATATGGGGTAAGTTTTTCTCATCAAAAGAGTGAGAGTGACTGTCAGTGTGATAATGATGACGAAGAAAAGAATGTCAGCAGCTCATCTGATACACGGCAACATGGTCTGGTGACGCACTCACCTACGTTCCCGCAGGGGTTACTTTGCTGATCTTTCTGTTAGCTGAATGTCAGAGCCTCACCTGTCTTTTATCATACACTGTCTGATATAGTGTACGATCACCCAGACAGCACTCGCAGAACTACTGAGGTTCAAAGTTTCAAAGTCTCTCTCTAGGTCAGATGAAGCCACAATATAGAGTGTTGAACATATTTCTGGACAAAGGAGCAGACAAGTGACAAATGTCTGCTTTTTTTTTTTTTTTTTTCGGAGAATATACTCTTTTCTGTATAATTGATGATAGATTTCACTTTTCCTGAGAAAGGATCCACTGCTGTGCAACTGTTTGTGCGGTGGCATAAAAAATAACAGAAGAAAGCCCGGTCTACATTCTGGATGATATTTTTTAAACAAGGATGAGCTGTAGAGTGTTGCTGGGGAGAGGGAAATATGGAATGCCCTTATTATCCTGCTGCCAACATGATACCAGCTGGAGAATTAAAAGGAAATGGACGGATTTGGTCAGTGTGAATTAATTTTATGGGGAATGCCCAGTTTACAGGAAACCTTAGGATAGCACTGAAGTGACTCCGCTCTTTCCTAAACTTCCACAGATAACCAGTGTAACAGTCCGCAGGCAAAACACACAAATGCATTAATTTTGTTGTCAAGGTGGGCATCGCCTAAACAAATTAATAAAAACACGCTGATTTGGTCTGGACTAACTTACCCAGAGTCACCAAAAAAAGGAAACTTACTAGACTCCAAAGCAGGAGAGAGTGGTACGACAACGTCCTCAATCCTATCCTCATCAACCAACAACCTCATCATTTCATGAGTCTCAGCAGAGTCATCAGCCACCACCACCGTCAGTGTCTGGACTCTAAGGTGTGATTTATCTTGCTGGAGTTGAATACAGATGCCCTTCAATCATGATCTCTCCGAGGAGTCGAAGAACCAAAGACTCTCTGGCAGACTAATTTACATGTTCTAGTATCATCTACTGTAATATTCAAATATTTACTATATTTATATTTACTATATTTATAAATATTACTTTATTCACTTGCCGCTCCTGATTAAAAAAAAGAATAAATTCAGATTTTCCGACCCACTCTGAACTCGCAGAGCTGTTGAATTCATCTATTCCATGGAGATCTTTTTGGCAGATCTTATTTGTCATCTATGTTGAAAATTTAAGAAAAGTGTGTTTAATTTTTTGGTCGTTGTTCTAATGAGGTGTTTTGTGTGTCCTCCTGCGGGTTTCTAATGCTGTGAGGAACATGTGCATGCGTAGTATTCATGTAATGTTTTTTTAATTTTTTTTAAGAATTTGCATTCGGTCATGACAGCATGTGCCAAATACACACGTATATATATGTATGGTCACCAGTTTCCGTTTTTGTCCATCCTGCGGAACTGTTTATTTGTATTTTCACTACATGAGTCATGGATCAGCGTTGAAATATATTGTTTTAATATGCTACCATTAAACGGAAGAAGAGGTCTGATTCATCACTTACTGATACAATCGATTCCGGTCATTTAAAACCTTCTAATCATAAGTCAGCGTGAAGCTAATCTCCAACCAATACAATTATCTCAAATGTGAAGTGAGAGGGGTCATGCAATTACTGTCATCTTACATTCTGCCAAATCAGTTGCATATAGTAGAGCTTTGAGGAGAACATCAGTGGAATGAGTTGTTGATATAATATATTTTTTTGTGTGCGGTTGCGTAGAAATGCACAATACTTTTATTCTATTAGTTAAGCGTGAAATAAGTTAAATCTGTTTTTTGTGTTGTTAAGGCATTAGCCGTTACAGGAAAAGCCACATGAAGTGAATCAAAAACAATTATGACATCAAGACCAAATTCTGTGTTCTAATGTATTATATTCTGTTCAAATTCAGCATCAACATCTATTCTCTCGATTCCTTTTGAGAATCTGTTTGCTCAACCCATTGAGAAGCATTTCATGGAAAATTTAAGAGCACTTCCAGTCACCCGACGTACTCTTCCTCCATATATTTTTTACTCCACGCCGTTTAGACTGAACACGTCGGTCCTCACACCTAAGGGCACTTTGACAACATAGACAGTTGCACACTTGAACTTGCATCCCCTACAGTTTTCCATTAGCATTACGCTCTGAAATTCACTGCAAGCCCTGAGGCCAGGTGTTTCACTAAGAGTCTCTTTTTAGCCCTGAGCTACTCTACAGTTTTAACAGGAAAGAGCTTTGAGCCGACATTGTGTAGGCAGCCACAGATTGGCTCCACAGGGTACTACCACTGAAGATGTGAAAAAAAAAGACCTGAGGATAGCCCTGCGTCCAGCACAACGCCTCTTTCTAGGTGTATCAATAATTCAAAAGGACAAAGTGTCGGATACACGAGAGCAAAATGCGATTGGCCTTCCTCTTCCTTTGTCAATATTTTGACAGCGAGTGCGAAAAAAGGGGAGGAATCCGAGGGGACTTGGCCATGTAAAGTGTTCTTTCATGTTTTGCAAATTGATTGCTACTACTCCCTATACATCCATGAAATTGGGAGTTTTGAAAAAGCCACTGTGTTGGTTGTCTGTTTGCCCCGACAAACTTAACGATTGACTGGCTGTGAAAATGACTGTGCTTGATGCTGCTGGTTCTTCTCTGCGGCTGCCGCCCCGCCCCCAGTCTCTGACTCTGTCTTCTTCTCACTACTGCATGTTCCCTTCTTTTATCCTACACATATTAGCTCCTCCAGGAGCGCATGCTGAGCGCAGACAGTGAGAGCTGCCGAGATTAAGGGTTCAGATTAAAAAAAAGAGAGGAATTTAACAAAGTAATGAGGCCAAAGAACGGGAGTATGATAAAAAGATAATTTATTACTGCTAGTGGGGGCCTCATTTAAAACAAATTACTTTTACCCTCACCAAGGATCTTTCTTTTTTTTTTGGAGTTTTTGTGGAATTTTGTACTTGACAATCCAAGCAAGATCTTTGTAGGATTTCAAAAAGCCCATACCGTTGCATCATCAATAGCATGAATCATCAAGGTAGTATTGTAGTTGAGGCAGGTAGTGGAAAGGCTGTCATCCACATTTGGGTGGCATGTTGCATCCAATCACTCTCATCCTCTCGTATCGAAATTGTCTTTGATGTTTCGATGTACAAACATGCACACACACATTCACACGCAAAGGGGAGTGAGTCCTCTAATTATGCTGTGAAGTTTTACCCAGATGCCCTAGTTATTCCGAAAGCAGGGATTCAAGTGAGTCTTTGGGGACAGACGACGCTCCCCGTAGTGGGCGAAGGAGGACAGAAGACATCCCTGGTGGCATCGGGGGGAAGACCGCGTCATTACTCTCCTGGGGAAGATCAATTCAGGACCTTGTTTTCTCTTCTCTGTTCGTTTGTGAATGGATAAAAGGAAAACAAGACAGCATCACAGAGCCACTTTGGTCTTTCTGGGAACAGGATTTTTGAAGCTATAAACTATTAAAAAGCAGCTCTTTGTGGAATTTTCCTCTTTTGAATGAATATGGAAAAAGCCTTTACAGAAGATACCATCGTAGAGTTGATTCCTTTCATTTACGTGAAAGGTTGAATTCTTCTACATTTCTCTATAGGCAGAGATAGAAGGTTAAGAGTAATGAAAGACTGATTTGAAAGAGCCTGCTTTCTAAGTTAATAGAGATTTTCATCATGAACCATATTCATGAGAGCCTCAGGTCTGTTGTGTGGGTTACCTGCATGTAGCTACGTGTAAACACTTCAGCCCTGCTAGCGGCTCGGAGTTACAGTTCTTGTAATATACTGGGGTTTACTACATGTCAATAAATATGTTGTTCAGGTCTAACATCTTCACCATGTTGTCTACAAAATAACAATGCTTCCCATAATGCAAGTGGCCTATCCCAGCATTCAGTAGTACAGGTAGCAATGAGGGACATAACAAATATGCTACTTTACAACAGATACCCATCAATTTTCTTTAACACTTCATAGTCGCGGTGGGCGTGAACCTATTCCTGGACTGTGGGAGGAAGCCGGAATTTCCAGAGAGAGCCCACGCCAACACGCAGAGAATGAGAACACTCACCAAAGAAAGGCCCCAAAGCCAGAAGTGGATTTGAATCCATAACGTTGATGCTGCGAGGCAACTGTGCTACCCACTCTGCCGCCGTGTTGAATACTACAACAGTTTGATTTGTGACCATGAGAAGTCATCTTAAATAGGAGTGGCGGAACATCTGTCAACAATTACATCTCCCTAGGGGATAGAACGTACAACTGTGAAACAGTGATTACATATGTGGCACACCTGGAGTTAGAAGAGGTAATCAGTGAAAAGCATGTAAATATATACAACAGTGTTCTTCTTCCGGTCAATAATCTTCAGAACTCCACTCCAAATTAGAAGAAATTTTCCCATATCCACAGGCAAAAAAAAGATTGATTAACTCACATGTAACACAGAGTTCATAAGTAGACGAAGCCTCGCAAATTAACGTAAGCAGCAAGTTAAAAATAGCATTCTTACATAAATCCAAATGTGGATAACAAATACAGGATAATAAATACAGGATAATAGTAAGATCATGGAGTATACGCGTCTTCCCAGTATATTATTGTGCATCAACCCAAAATATATAATCACAATATGAGTATCCAAAAAGGGGGCAAAAACAAAATTCTAGAAGAAAGTTGACTAAATTTATTTTGGCCTTGTCATAACAACATACATGCTAACGTTTCGACCTAGTGGGCTTTCATCAGAGCACTAATGGAGATCAGACAGGAGGGTCTGAAAAAAACATACACTAGCAAATATTTGTTCACTATATGAATCTCATTTTGCTGCATCCCATCAAAACTGTTGGCATGGACTTTATTTTTGTCTAGTTACACATTGATGAAGATGGCGATGCTTAAAAGCATTCACAGTGTAGTTACACATTGATGAAGATGGTGAGGCTAAAAAGCATTCACGGTAATGACAATCAGTTCTCGTACTTTTTCGTATCATTCCCCAGAAAAGTTTGGGGATATTATGTAATCACCATCACCTCATCCAGCACCGCAGATCCTTCGTCTTAACGCGATAACTTAAAAACTATGTCATGGATCATTTTCGGGGCATATAATTTGAGTCAAGGAGACCTTTCATGTATACATCATGTTTTACTCTAATAATTCTATCTTACTCACTAGGGGGAGCTTTTTACGGAACACTGACATAATTACCTAACCATTGGCTCAATTTAGTCCAAATTTGGGGCATATGAATCGACTCAAGGAGATTGATTATGTAAGTATTATATTTTATACTTGTAGGTTATATTTTACTCACTAGAGGGAACTTTTTTTTTTTTGAAAAAAAAACTGTTCACCGAACCCAAATCAAAAATTATGTCATGGATCTTTCTCTGATTTTATTATCACATTGACCTTAGTATGAGGAAGAACTGGATTGATTATTGGGAAAGGTATATATCAGACACTGGGAGGAATTTAATAGTTTATATTTTACTCACTAGGTTAGCTTTATTATGAAAAACACTCTTTCGGTTATAACTACTTATTGTTAGTCCACTTTAATCCATAGTTGGCGGATATCAATCAATCAATCGATCTTTATTTATATAGCGCCAATTCACAACAACAGTTGTCTCAAGGTGCTTTCCAGAAGTTGGGATATGAACTGACTTGAAGATATCTGTTTGGTGCATATACTGTATCCCACTGTAATAGTTTATAATTTGCTCACTAGGTGGAGCTTTTTTATTAATAACACTATTTGGTTACATGTTGGTCCGATTTAGTCCAAATTTGGAGAATATATTTATCGACTCAAGAAGATCAATCTCTTGAAGTTCATATGTTACTGAGATCTATAGATCTTTTCAAAAAACACTAATTTTTCATACATATATTCAAGTCTAATTTGAGGATTTAAATCGGGGGACTTTCGTGGGTTTATGTATACCCTTTTTGTCAGAAATAACAGCATAGGTCTAGTTTGCTCATTGTTCACTTTATACGTCAGTAAATATAAAATTAATTAGATTTCACTGACAAAAAAAAGAGTCAACTTTCAATCCCTACGAATCAATCTGGTATCAGTCTGTTGGTTAGAACTTATTGGCATCGTAATTGAGCTATAGCAGCGTTTGTGATCTGATTTAGAACCGGCAGCCGCCCGGTCATATCCTCCTCGCCAAACTATTTCATCTATCCCTCGATGTATTGGACAGATAAAAGATAGGTAACTTCAGCTATGCCAGAGAATCACCAAGCTTGTCTATAAGACACAAGAGATATCTCTTGGGTTGAATCATGCTTACTAGCTGCTGCATTCATTCTCAGAATAGTATATTTTGTTAGCTCCCTGAGATCCTAAAGGGGAGTTTGTTTGAGAAAAGAACAGAATGATTGCTAGCTGTTTGAACATTTTGTACTGAACACTGTCTGGCTGCCTCCTTGATGACACCTGAGAACATTTTTTTTAGGTAAACATCTTGTTATACATTTTTTTGTTGGTCTAGTTATAGGCCAATGAAAAATATATATTATTTATAGGAATGTCTTCTTAGAAAAACCGTGACAACTGCTCTAGAATTATGTGTGACTAACATGTTACTTCTTTACCGTGCCATCATGACAATACATTTGATTTTTTCTCCTTTTTTCGTTCTGTCTTTTTTTTGATAACATTTTACACCTTTGTGTTGTTGCTAAGAAACAACCCGTTGTTTGGTCGTCCTTCGCCCACAAGTATCTCATTTGTGAATGAATGACCATGCAAAGATGAATGACCATTCAAACATGAGCAAAAGTGGAAAGTGATCTGATAGAATAAATCACACATTTGATGTTGCATTCTTGCTTGAATTATACCCCAGGAGCTTATCATCTATTAATCAGATAATGTAGCATCAGCTGTTAAGATTTTTTTTTCTTATCTTCATATTAACTGTGGAATTGTCATCGCCGCCATGTCCGCTGCAGATCCTTTGTGTTAATGCAAAATGCCATGTATTAATCCCTACGAATCAATCTGGTATCAGACTGTTGGTTAGTACTGATTGGCATCGTAATTGAGCTATAGCAGCTTTTGTGATCTGAGTTTGAACCGGGAGCCGCCCAGTCATATCCTCCTCGCCAAACTGTTTCATCTATCCCTCGATGTATTGGACAGATAAAAGATAGGTAACTTCAGCTATGCCAGAGAATCACCAAACTTGCCTATAAGACACAAGAGATATCTCTTGGGTTGAATCATGCCTACTAGCTGCTGCATTCATTCTCAGAATAGTATATTTTGTTAGCTCCCTGAGATCCTAAAGGGGAGTTTATTTGAGAAAGGAACAGAATGATTGCTAGCTGTTTGAACATTTTGTACTGAACACTGTCTGGCTGCCTCCTTGATGACACCTGAGAGCATTCTTTTTAGGTAAACATCTTGTTATACATTTTTTGTTGGTCTAGTTATAGGCCAATTACAAGTATATATTATTTATAGGAATGTCTTCTTAGAAAAACTGTGACAACTGCTCTAGAATTATGTGTGACTAACATGTTACTTCTTTACCGTGCCATCATGACAATATATTTGAGTTTCTCCTTTTTTCTTTCTATCGTTTTTTTGATAACATTTTACACAGCTGTGTTGTTGCTAAGAAACAACCCGTTGTTTGGGCGTCCTTTGCCCACAATAATGCCATTTGTGAATGAATGACCATGCAAAGATGAATGACAATTCAAACATGAGCAAAAGTGATCTGAAAGAATAAATCACACATTTGATGTTGCATTCTTGCTTGAATTATACCCCAGGAGCTTATGTTAAGATTTTATTTTCATATCTTCATATTTACTGTGGAATTGTCATCGCCGCCCATGTCCGCTGCAGATCCTTTGTGTTAATGCAATGATTAACAAAATATTTCTTGGAGCATTTTCAAATGTTATACCTCCATGGTCCTTAATAGGAGGAAGAACTGGATTGACTTGGGTAAAAAAGGCTGGTTGCATATGTACACCAATATAGGAAGCTATATCTCCAAATGGTTTCGGGACATAATTTAACTGTTGGTCCAGTTTTGGCCAAATTTTGGCACAATGGTTATCTCCCTTATATATATATATATATATATAATATTTTATTCGATAGGTTCATATTTTGCTCATTACAAGGAGCTTTAGACATAACATCCTAACTGTTGGTCTGATTTAGTCCAGATTAAGTACATATGAATCAACTCAATGGGATCAAACTTGTTTCTATTATATTTTACTCCAATAGTTCATATGTTACCAACTAGGGTGAGCATTTTCTCATTCAAAAACACAATTTTTCGAAGATTACTTCCTAACCATCGATCCGGTAACCTCATGTGATACGCCTCAAGGAGCTCTAACATTTATTTGGTTTATTCTACTGTGACATTTCACGTTTGACTCCCAAGGGGGGCTTTTTTTCAAAAAACTTAATTTTACTTACTTCCCTACCACATGTCTGATTGTTTTTTTAAATTTAGGACATATGGATTTACAGGGAGTATGCCTTGTTTTATTTCTCAGAGCAGAAAAACTTCTATCTGTATCTTCATTATTGAGACACTATGGGATTTCTTCTTAGGGCATGTATACTGTATAGACATAGTTGAGTCAATCAAGACTATTTAAGATTATAAATGAGTCACATTTAATTTAAGAAGTTCAATCAGGGGAATTGCTTCTACACTGTAACGAATTGGGGGCTTTACGGGGGATACACTCTCGCTGTCTTGGATGATGGGTAGGACCAGTCCTATTACAATAACATGGAGAGGTTTGGTGGTACGTGCACATGTTTTACTATTTTTCTATCCATGTCCCTTCCCGTGCCCCTTACTTATGTCACATCCAAACAGGAACAAGTTTAGCTTACAAACAATGTAATTAAACCCTATAGGAAACCTTGGAGAATATGTCCTGTTTCTAACAGCATGCTCTACACTCACTTTTAAAGCCCTTGTTAAACTGTCACTGCATTTCAACTTGTCACTAATCATCCCATGCTATTCCCGTCTCCACTTCAGGTCACTGCAACCCTGAAATTTAGAGCAATCTGAAAACTGAAGCGAGCCCACAGTCTTTCAGACTGGATAATTTGATTGATATAATGAGAATTCATTAAAACATTGACCTGTTCCACACTCACTATCATCGTCTATTATGAGTTTCCACATCTGATAATCACTCTTTCATTTCATTTATTTATTCTTATACATTTTCAAAATCAAGTACTTTTCTATTAGGAGGTGGTCAGCAAGGAATTAGGGTTTATTTTGTGTCCTATTCTTTTGTGGAAGTGAATGTGTGTATTATCACCCTTCTCCGTAATGTGGGGTCATTAATCATCAGTATCTGTCTTTCCATTCCTAATCATTTTTGTCCAGAGAGTATCACAGAAATTATACTTACTTCACTTTTTTAACCCTTTAATGTCCTCACCAAGGATAAAAAACTATAATATATAATAATTTTTTTGCATACTTTGTTTCTAAATCTGCCATAAAGCGATAATATGCTGTATCAAGCAAAAATCAGAATTATGGAATTATTTCATGACAAAATTTTGTATTTGATGGAAAATAGCACATTTTAATCAGATTAGCTCAAACCTGTGTTAAAACGTGTTTTAAGAAAACTATTTGAGCCTTTTATAACTTTTTTTTGTTTCCTTCAATTTACATTAATATTTTTAGTAAGTCCTTGAATGCTTTATTATGCCAAAAAAATGCTTTTCAAAGAGGGTCTTCTCGATAGCCATGTTAATGCATCATCCTCGGTGTCCCCCAGGGCTCCTTTCTTGGCCCCTTACTTTTATTTACATACTGCCACTGGGTCATATTATAAACAGGTTCAGTCATACTTTTTGGAGACTCAAAATGTGCTCAACCAAACAGCTGAGCGGGACATCAAAGGATTAACCATGGTAAGTATTATTTTGGTGGTTTCCATAGAAGCGTCATTGTTAAGGTGAGTCTAAAACTGGTTGTCTTGTCTGGAATAAACTCCCAAACTATACATGTTAGCTTTACCAAACTTAACTCATAATGTAGTCATATGCTGCTGTCCCTGACAACAAGGGCATATCCCCTAAAACCTCACAATTAGCAGCAGACGTGGCGATAACCATAGCATCACCTACTATTCAGGAATATATTTGAACATTAGCCACAGCACAGTGTCTTTCTATGTTTTGAACTTCATTACTGCTTTTTGCATCTTTCCATCAAAACATGTTTTGTTGATTTTATGCTGACCCTGGGAGGGTTGTCATTTAGTCTGGACCATAACTTGCAAGCTATCAAAAAAAGCTTCAATGATATTCAGGCATAAATTAACACGAATAAGTAGTTTTACCTTTTACTATTTAGATTTGTTTTCCCTTCCTCATCTTTCCTTGTATCTTTTGATATATCAATGGAGGAATTACTTGAAGGTGAATCTGAAGGCTGATCATCTTGTTTTATAGCATATATCCAAAAACAGTTTTATACTGTATATCGTCACATTTTCCTGTCATCTGTGTGGCGACAGTCTGATTAGGCTTGAAGTAAAGTTTTTACCTCTGAAACAGCAGAAAAAACTGTCCTGTTTTTTTTTTTGCACACTGTTTTGGGATCTTGTTTTAAAATATATCATCTACCTTACAGATTTCTGGTTTTACAGATTTACCAATAAATAAACTAACATTTTATTTTACCAAGTGACTGGCATGTAAGCTTGTACATAAGAGTTCTTTTCGTGCATTTTCCACTCAAAAACAAAAATTTCAGATCCATGAACAAATAAATGACACTTCTGTATTGAACACGCACGTGTTCAAAGAAAAGTTGTTAGGATAAGCAGATGGCAAGAACTGCAATGTTGAGATTTCCCAATGTGTATAATTTACAGATTTTGTGACACCTATTGCCTTACAGCTAAAGCAATATAGTGCTGTGAACCCAAAAACAGACTCTTGTGAAGACATGAAAACATAAATTAAAATCATAAATTCCATATTAATAACCAAAGCAAACGTTTAGCCCCTGTATTGCTGTCACAAAGGAATTACGTTATGTTCCTATCATTCCTCGAAGCTTCTCAAAAACCGAGCGCATAATTTAATTTCAGAGTCTTCTTGTCACATTTTTTGCCACCACTGCCAACCACCCCAACTTCAAAAAGCTTTCACTCCTGCTAATGAGCAAAGGATGCATCTTGTTTTCAAGTCTACCATGCGCCACCTTCTCTGAAATGCTTTTCCTTTTCTGTCTCCTCCAAACTCAGCCCTTTCATCCCCCCTGCTCACTCTGTCGCAATTGAACTCTGAAGTGCCGACGCACAAATCAAGCGCTAATCCATTTGAAGCTGACAGGGCGGCCTGATTATGGCGGCGGCTTTCTTCTTCAAACATCCTATCGTCATCATCTATACAGGAACACATGTCTAAACATGAAAGAGCTCCAAAGTTCAATTAGCCTCTCTATTGTTTGTCGGATTTCCCAACAAACTGGGGGCAAATTGTCCTATAAACACCTGGAGTTTAAGCCTTAGAGATTGCATGAGGGGACAGATTCACACACACGGCATATTTATTTGTGGAAAAAAACTCACTGTTGCATGCAAAGTTGTTTAATTCCAATCACTTTCACTTTTAGGTTGCACGACTAATATTTAAATAATACAAGTGCATTATAAATTAAATGTATTATTATTATTATTAATTCACCGAATGAGGCGGAAGGGCTTGTGTCAAGATGTGAAAGAAGGAAAATAAAGGGTTCAGATGAAGGCATTTCATGATTCAAGTGTCTCACTTTGAGACTGCTAATAAAGTTTCTGCAAAAGTTCAGTACAAGTAACCAAGTCTTTCATTATCTTGCATATTTAAAAGTCTGAAATTAGTCATTTCAAGTATTGTAAATTACTATTTCGATTACTTTATAATTTAAATGTACTATTAAGGATAAATGGACTGGCACGGGCATGAACTTCACACACTGCACATTACTACTACATGGGCTGGCCTTTGCTAACCACACACATCAATTATGCTTTTGCCAGCTTTCAGTTGTCCCCAGTTGGACCGCTCTTGTTGGTACGAACCTCTGCAGACTTGGAACACCCATCAAGATGTGCATTACTGGAGATACTCAGTCGTCCAGCCATTTCAATTTGGCCCTTGTCAAAGTCGCTCAGGTCCTTATGCTTACCCATTTTCCTGCTTCCAGCTTGAAGGGGAACTCCGACTATTGAAATGTGTAGGCCGTTTACGACTACCATCGGCAATAAAAATGTTGTAATAGAAAACACTCTAGATGTCTGAGATATTATGTAAATCCTTTCACTCATAGGTTGCCCTATTGATTTACTTTGCAATGCACTGTGGGTACTGATGTCATATGGTTGCGCTGTTCTTGGCCACATTATCTTGAAGTAAACATGTCGCCAATTCAGCCTTTTCAATCTATTCTGCTTTACAAGTGCATTGCAACACAATCCAGCATTCACCCATCCATATTCATACAGAGGAGGCAGCGGCTACCACACCACCAGCATAACTACTCACATGAATGGAACAGCAAAGAAGGCTTCAGCACCTTGCTCCAGGACACTTTGACATGTAGACTGCAGGGGCGGGTGGTTGAACAACCAACCTCCTGATAGGTAGAAGACATGATGCAAATCTCCCTCTATTATTCGTTAGCGCTGCAGGTTTTAACTTTTTTTAATCTCTTTGGTAGTTCGGTATCGGCTCTAAATGCTATTAGTCCTGTTTATGAAAAAAACAAGTGAGCCATGGATCCAAATCAGGGCTGTAGCGATTGGGAACAGAACATGGTGCCGTAGTTGTTCGGTGAAATCTGTGAGTCATGGTTAACTTCTCATTTTAAAGCAGCATGAACCAGATTCAATTTTCTGTGCAGTAAGTGACGATGATCATTCTGCTTAACAGTAATTAGTTCTGTAAAACCGTTGTCACCATTTCCCCGCCCTCTCATTTATAAGTCCCTGCCCCCTGTCTCATCTGTCACTATCTCTGCCGGTGACTCAGCATCTCTATCCCGCCATGATTCTAACTACAGCTCCCCCTCTTTAATTTTCTCACTACTTTCCGACCTCCATAATTCTTAATGAATCCCACGCTCTCTCCTTCTGCTATACCCCAAATTCTAATTTGCTCCCGTAGCTATCATCTTTCTCCGTTTCTTTTTGACTCGGCCTCTCGCTCTCTCTCTCTGCCTAGCTCACTCACCCCTACTTTCTTTGCAGGCAAGGAGTCACAGAGATCAAAGGGAGGAAGAAATGGATAGACGCGCATATATCTCTTCTGCACTTTTCCTTCGCTCCCTAGCTGCTAAATCGTAGTCTGTCTTACTCTAAAGGTCTCCTTGACACAGTCATTCCTTCTCATGCTCACTCTTACTGGTTTTCCCTTACAATTTCCATCATTTCATCTCACTTCTTCCCTTTTGCACCGCATCTCCCTTTAAACCCATTTCCCCTTTTTTTCCCCATGGTCCTCTGCTCTGGATACAGGTTGTTACAAGTGACCGCAGAATCATTCCAGCATGCCTGGACACTTGAGGAACAGACAAACGATGAGCAGCGGTCTCTGAAAAATTCACAAGATTACGAGATGAAATATAGACGAGAAAGAACTGGCGAGGAGAATAGACTAGCTCCCACACACATAGCGACACTTAGCCCCCGGAGCTGCCAGGAGGGCCCGGCATCTCGTTTCTGTTCAAAATTCAACAGCCTTATTAGTGTCTTTCTCTTTGATTTTTCTCTTTCCCATTTCATTCTTAAGCATAAAGCAGTGGCAGTAGCACACATAAAACATGAGCGTACACCTCAACAGATGCAGACAGGACGCACATAGTTAGCACCCAACAAGGCAGAAAAAGGTGTGCACAGCTACACACTCCGCACCTACGTACACCCAAACTCTTTATATGTTAATAAAGTCCCTCTAGACTCTCTTTGTTCTCCAGGCCGCTTCATCCATCCCTTCCTATTTCCCCAAGAGTGTTATATCATCTCTGAGCACACCCAGTTACGCGCATGCACTACTTGGCATGATCAAGAGCGCCACCAGAGCTCATGTATTTGGTGTACCCGTCTCAGAATGTCCATTTAATGAATTCATCAAGGCTTGCCTTGTTTGAAGAACTTAAGGAAAAATATTAACATAAGAGCAGTGTGATGAAATTTATAACGCAACACTGCAAATCTCTCCAGTGCGTCGTCAGACGCGTACGTGTCTCCCTCCCCCCAAAAGGTTCACCATGGGACACATCATCAGAGACTTTAGACTCGCCTTTGTTAATTTATTTAGTCTTTTTTCTCCCCCAGGCACTTCACTGGGATTCCTCTATTAACCGACCGCAGTGGGAAATCACTCATCCGTGTACCAACTTTGATGCCACTGTAAGATCCCGAACAAGAGGAGTCGTGCAGGTGAGCTAAGTGAGCTGTTCAAAGCAAATCAAAAAATAGAGCTGTGCACCCATGAAGACTGGTGATGAAGATAGATTCTCAAAAATTGAGGCGATGTGGGTTTTTAATTTGGGATGGATTATGAGTGAGCGCATGCATGAGCACAGGAACACAAAGAAACACACACATACTGTGCTGCACCTGTGTTTTAAGAGACGCAGCACGAAGCTTTGCAGCTCTGCTTAACCTGCCTCTGTTGTCTGCCTGCAGTCATTATCCACGTCAAAAGGCATGGAGGCTCAAAAAACACAGAAACATAATCCTGGCCCACAGATTTATTTACCAATCTTCCCATGCCCTCACCTCTTCCTACTCTCATATTTCTCCCTTTCCAATCAAAGTTTTAGAGCGCAACAATAACACTGCTTACTCTCTCAAAAGCTGTTTAAGTGAATTTCATTGGCTCACCAGGGAATTGCCCTACTGAGGCTTTTGAAGGCATTGAGGCAGAGAGAGAAAGTAATTACTTTTTTTTTTCCCTAAACAGAAGTGGGGCGCAGCATGATGTGTGCATATGAGCGCGTGTGCATGCGTGAGGGAATGAATGAGTTTGTGTGAGTGTGTCTCATGTGTTTCTACTTTTAACTGTGCAACCTTGTGATTCTGAGTCCGAGAAACAGGCGGTAATAGAATAACAAGGTTCTAATGCTCAATTGAAGAAGAGAACCCCTCTGTGTGTTGCTGGGTAGAGGTTTAGACCTTCAAAAGAATATGTTGTCCTTTTTTTACTCACTTTGTGGCGCCAGTCAGAAAAGTCGACCCGCACTTAAAAGTCTGGTGCTGGTGGTCCCCTTCGTCCCCCTCAAGCGTAGATGCCGGGGACCAACCTCAGCTTCCCCCAAGCCCTGATCAACCCAGTGATCTACAGTCGCAACTTAAACATACTTTCAGAAGGTCTGTCTTAATATGGAATGAGACACTGTGAGCAGTACTTTATGACTTCCTGTAGTCCACAGTGTGCTTCAACAACATACAATCAAAATTTATAAAATGGAGTGAATGTTAAAAAAAAATAAAATTATTTGCCCGGATTATTTTGCATTTCAACACTTGTGGGCTTTCTAAAAAAATTTTTAGTGTTGAAAAACCATCACACAGAATCTTGGGGCGTTTTGCAAACTTGTAATGGAGAGTTCACATTAACTAATTTCTTGTTTATTTCACTTTTATAGACAGGTGGCATCTGTGTGTAATATTTATGTTCTCCTTTTACCGTAGCTGTGTTGAATGTTCATGCACTGGAGTATTCCATATGTTAATTTCTACCCTCCAGGCTGATAATGTGCCTTGACAAAGCACAAATTGTCAGAATTAACGTTCCTATTTGACTGGTTGTAAAAATGAAATAAAATGATTTAAAGGTGGAAGTGTTATGAAGTATTTAAACATTTTCGACTTTATTTTCTCATATTTCGTAGTTGTTTATCCTTGCCTGTGTTGCTACAAGAAAAATGATTTTTACTTAGAAAAGGTGACCACTGATGTACAGTATGTGTGTGGACATTTTTATAGACTGTGTTGTGATGAGTCATCAAATGTAGTCAACGCGGGAGAGCTGGAGCCTATCCCACCTGAAATCGGTGAGAGGCGTGGTAAGCTCAGGGTAGGTGGACAATTCATCATAGGGCCAACACAAACACACAAAACAACCACTCACATTCACACCTACAGGAACAAATAAGGCCTTAATTCCCCCAGATCCATGTTTTTGGACAGTTGCGAAAGCTGGAGGACCAACACCCAGAGAGAAACCACACAAACGTGGATGGTGAACATGCACACAGAGCAGGTGCAAAAATATTTATTCTAACCACGAGGCACGAGGAAAAACAGGAACCAAAACACTAGGATAAACTTACTACACACGGGGAGAAGGCTGGGATGCGTGATGACTCGGTCAACATCATACAACAAACTGGCCCAGAAGGGAAGGTAAGGACAGATTTTATACACTGACGTAACGAGACGATGAGACACAGCTGGAGGGGAAACACAGGTGAACACGATGACCAATCACAGGACAGACACAGAGGGAGAACGGAACACAAGCAAAACACAATCAAAGTGACAGAACCTCCCCTAATAATATATAAACACAAAGTCTTGACAACGGCAAACAATCTGCGGTGGCGGATATGGGCAATGACAATTCTACAGTATACCTGACTTTTCAAGTGTATAATAATTTAATATACCAACAATCTGTCTTCAATCGGGCTGTCTTTTTTTAAAATTCCAATAACAAAAACATCATGTGGTACTTCGCTCACTCCTTTGACTAAACAAAGACAAAACACCATGCCTTCATCTGCTGATGTCATTCAATTAAACAAAGAGTTACTTAGTGATATTAAAAGGACCTTACCATTTAAGAAAGTTTTCCAATATATAGTCTGGCTTGTTTATTTAAAAGGACATAGTAATGGCACCGCTATATGATAGTTGTTTGCCCAATATTACTCTTATGAGATGCATTATAATGAGAGAGGAAGATATGTGAAAGTGGACAGTAAATGGTAGACAATGAGCTATGACAGCTTATTTCATTTAAGACTGGCTGGTTAGCTCGAAAGACCAAGCATCATCAACGTTAATATGCCTCAAATGAATGTCCCAAAAAGCATCACTTTCACAGCCTAACTCCGAATAGATTCGGAAAAAACGCCAAATCGTAAAGAAAATGCTGCCTGTAAACACCCCTTTTCTGAAAGAAAAGGCCCCTTCCGAATTAGATGCAAGTGGATAGTCTAAGTCTTTTCGGAAAACCATGTCCAGCGTCATGACATAAGTCTCTGGCTGAGTTTTTCAGCGAATGCACACAGCGCCGCAACGCATTTTAAATATGCCGACTTCAAAACAGTACTTGTCTACATCGAAAAATAATTTATTCATTGCAACTTTAAAAGAGTTTAAAATAGTAGTACGGTTAGATCGACCAAAAGTCACTTTTGCGCATGCCCTCGTTGTCATATTCTTATTCTGGCACCCAGTTCATCGTTGCATTATCACCACCTTATGACCTGGAGCGTGGATCGTCTGTGCATGTCATGAAGCTGTTTCCAATTATATGAGTCGATGCATGTAAACACCGGGTCGTAGAAGATCACAAGTAACGTAACTGGCGACCGACATGGCAATTCAGGTTAAATTCGGATAGGAGAAAATTTTCCCATGTAAACCCACCTAGCTTTTAATGTAATTCTCTGGATAATGCATTCATTTACTTTTTTCTTACTACATTTTAACCAAAGTGTGACCCACATATGGTTATTTCACATATTCAACCGTGTGCTCAAATGTGACACAGCCCCTAAGAACCGCTGCATTGAAATCAGGTCGTGTGTCATGACACACGATGGCAGACCTTTAGTGAAGAGCCCCTTCACTAAAGCCGAGCTCGGTCTGCTCTTAGATCACTGTCTTTCTTATGTTAATCCATCTGACACCAACGCTCTGTCATAGCCCTCATTTCCTCTGCATCTTAAAACCCTTATAGTCATCCTGCCCTACATTGCTTAGCTTTCACCATTTTATTGGAAATCGCTTCTTTCTTTTGCTTTTGTGATTAATTTTTATTTTGTATCCATGTGCACGCCATAAAGCAATTGAAAATAATACAGTATGCGAAGCAGGGAGGCAGAGTTACTTTTCAAAAAGTGCCTGTGCACAAACAAGATAGTTTGCCATTATTTTGGTTGTTGTGGTGTACGTGTATAGCTATTAGGCTAAGAAAAGGACTAAGGATGGTGTAAGAATTACACCACAGACTTTGGTCCAGGAGACACGGTTCAAATCCCAGTCAAATAAGGAAATGGCAAAATTCCATAGTTGACCCCTTAGGCAAGGTCCTCACTGCTACCAGCAACATCTAGTGCTGGTCCCAAGACCAGATAAATGGGACAGTTGTGTCAAGAAAAGCATTCAATGTCAAAACCTATGCCAAATCAATATGTGGAACAAGACAATCCGCTGTGGCGACCCCCTAAACACAAAAGGGTAAAGAAATAAAAAAACATGGTGATCGCGGCATAATGTCCAGAACCCAATTTTGGACTTTTAGGCCCAAAAATTGTGGTTGTCATGTGAATGAAAAGCTTAACCAAAGTGCTCGACGTGTTACCATTTACTACAACAACTGCTGTCATCTTTACGGCTCCTGAGAAGTCAGGAACAAGACAAGTCGGTGGAAAAACTGCCAAAGTTGTGAGACAATTATAGATTCCACATGGAGCTGTACTTTTCACCAAGAGGAAGAATTGGCTAATTGACAGCCTGTGAATTTGCCAATTATATTCTTGTTTACACTCGCTTAGATTAAGAGTTTGTATTGTGTGCCCAAAGGCCTTTTTTTCATAGGACTTGGACTGATTCCATAGCAGCAAGGAACTTGTTAAAACATGTTTAAAAAAACAACAACAACTTGTGAATCGGATAATTATTATTTCCATCGGACTTTTCCCACATCTAATCATTTTTTGACTGCTGGCACTGTTTTTGGATTTCCACACAGAAATTATGATCAATCTTTCAAGAGGACATTATTCTATTCCACAACAAACATCACAGTTTTACTTGTATTTTCTTACTTGAATTATTTATTTGACAAGCGCTTATTATATACAATAGTATAGGCTAATAGTATAAGCTAGTACCATTTACTTATGGTAATGATCTCTGAAGAGGATATATGGATGCTGTCTTGGTTACTTTAATGACCAAAGGACTATATTAATTTCAAAACTATAAGGGGTTCAGAATGTTCAGTTACTCTGTTGACCTGTAACGCTATGGAATCCATTTTGACCTTAAGCCTAACCATAATCCTTTACATACCTCATTAAATAATGCTCAAAATGTTCCTTTTTCATTTGCTTCATATAAACTCTATGATCAGTCTGTTATTTCTCAACGTAACACTGAATTACTGTATAAGTGAATAGATTACTTACAGAAATACTACATTAGCATACTAAACCTTAAACCATGTAGGGTTAAGGCTCATGCATGCAGATTTAAGAATGTAAAGGGGTAAATAACAGCAAAGACCATCACTGAGTTTCATTACAAACTATGCTTGTCAGAGCAGCAAGACAAAATGATGATGAGAATTTCAATTGTTTTAGCACCATTTGGTGCTCCTGTGAACAAGAGACTAAGAGAGAACAAGAGACTAAGCTGAGACGCAGTCAATGTATCGGTGGGATTTTTTCAACCACATCATTTTCCTTGATTGTCCAGAGACCTCAGTAGACTACTTCAGATGCGTACTTTTCAAACCTTTGGGTTAGACAGTTACCAGTCCAGCTAGTTTTCCAACTTGTACTATTGTGCAGAAGCACATCCAGTCACGATCATGATGAAGCTCTTATGGGTCCCAAGAGCAGTAGCAGTAGCAGTAGCAGTGACACAATGCATTCATGAATGAATGCATTGTGTCACTGCATTCATACATGAAATGAATGAATGCAGTGACACAATGCTTTCAGTTGCACTCTCCATGTAGCGTCTGAAGCGGATGCTTTATTTATTTCATCAACCATAAATCAAATAATTTAACACCGATGTATTTGTTTTTCTACTTCAGTCCCAGTGTTCTCAAATGAGTAATTGTCCAGCACAACTGAAATATTCAAAATAAAACAGTACATTCATTCATAGTTTCTCACAAGAAGTATTTTCACACTATGACTTTTTGGTGCAAATTTCAGGATTTACTTCACTGTCTTTACAACTAGCTACGCTAAGCTGCCTGTTGAACCACCGGACCTTAAATTCCTTTTGAAACTCTGTTTGCTCTATTTGGTATAAAACATTTTCTTGTAATATCAACATCATAAACTCCATATTTTTTTCATGTGGAAAATAGTATTTCAACAGAGCCGAGAATATATCCAAACCATTACATTTTCTTGTCCTATTTATAAGTCAATACATTTAACCAAATTGTATTTACATTAAAAAAAACTGGTTAAGTGACCAATTCACTGAAGTGCTGAGTGCAGATGCCCAAAACCATGTTATGTCAAATATGGTATTATGTAATTTTGCTTTGACCGATGTAATTGTGAGACAGCTGCTTTAATACCCTCGCTCGCCGTTCAGACCAGTTGGCTGCCATGCTCCGTTTGCCCCAGAGATGTTAGCTAACCACCTGTAGCACTTCAGCTACCCGCCTGGATAGATAGTAATTTTACTATATTCTTTGATAAACGTAAATGATTCAAATTAACCAAACAGCGTCTTTTTAACATTGAGTTGAGATAAAGTTTTAAACCCCACGAAGTGGATTATATTTTTGTCACTTATTAAGAAAAAAAAGGTGAAATGAGTGAATGCAATGACACGATGCTCTCAGTTGCTCTCCCCATGGACCGTCTGAACCGGATGTGAAGGTCCGTCCGCTTAACCACCAGGTTGCAACTGCTCATTATGTCAAAGGTTCCTACCTGCATTTTTAAGAATGAATAAAAAATTAGATAAAATAGAGACCATTGTGGTCACCAATTTCAGGTGCGCTACATATGCATTCCTTCTTCTCATCTTTAACCTCCTTTTCTTGTCTTTATAAAGTATACCTCTCCACTTTACAACCATTTACTCATCCTATTGAATTCTCTCTATGATATTTCTACCGTGTCCCTCGTTTCAAAAAGCAACGTTTCATTGCCTTCTTGGGCATGGTAGTACTAGGGACCAGTCGTCTTCTTCGTTTTCTCCTTCTCCTTCTGATTAACGTTCACCCAAGCAGATTTTTCTTCTCCATCGAAATATTCCGTACACATTGCTGAAGAGGAACAGGTGTTAGGCTGGATGCCCTTCCTGAAACAACCCTCCCCATTTATCTTGCCGGCACCAAAGAATACTGGCTTGTGTATTCAAGCCGCTTAGATGCATTGAATTCACCCGTTTCTATAAATATTTATTCCTAGGACTTCAGAGGTAGCAACATGACCAGGTACTTAATGTTACCATAGTGGTTAAATAATACTAGGTGGGATGGGTGGTTTTCAGGGGTGGGGACTGGGTTGGGTGTCTATCTGTTTAAGACAATATCAAAAGATACCTTCACGGATATTTCAAACCAACAAAAACTTGTCAAGTACATTTATTAATGTAGACGTCATTATCAGAACGTTAGTGCAAATTTTTTTTCTTCTTTTTTGTATGTAGTGACCTTAGACACCGATCATTCATCCTGAAAAACATGGTGCCCTTCCCTCTGTTTTCCTTGTTATGACTCTTCAGTTCCGTCCCATTATGCTCTAAACTCTAACTCCAAATATATATATTAATATTCAGAGAATCAATTTGAAATGAATGTATATTTACCTGTTAAAACAAAACACTTCCTGTGCTCTCCTATCCTCTTATCTGCATTATTTCTCCTCTGTTCTGCTCAAGGTCTTTAATAATTTTGCCCAAGACGCGGCCTGTTTAATAATGGGTTTTGGCACCCAACCCTACACATCAGTGTACATCCTCACATCAGTAGCACCTTTTAAGCAAGAACAACCTGTCTATTTTATAATGTACACAAAATTATCACTCTGGTCTCACACTGTCAAAACCAGCAATTAACATTAAATGACAGACTTGAGAGAGATTGGGAGCCAACTAGTAGGAAAATGTTGAGAGTTTAGCTATCTATCTAACATTAGATAACATTCCAATTATGATGATCTCACTATATAATTATATATATATCACATTAACTTGACTAGATACACAAAAGACACCACCATAATTTAAGGAAGTTCTGGTGAGTTTCTCAGAAACATGCGGCATATTTGTGTTGCTTTTGCTCTCTGCAGCGGTGTTTTAGGACAGAAATGTAATTTCAATCAGAGGAGACAGACAACGGGGAAAGGATGAATGTTTTATTATAACACATGATGTGTGACACGTTGTCTATTAGAACACATTGGTGCTCAGACAATTCGGGTGATTGTTATTGAGGAGTCTCTGGCCTCAGCAGCAATATCCCCTTTGGAATCTGGATACTTGTGGTGATGGCTGATGACTCTACCGAGGCTGATGAAGGATGAGGCTGAAGGATCTGCGTGAAACTTGCACATATGGGGATGATGAGTGTGTTTGAACCAGCAGTATGAAACAAGTGGATGAATGGAAAGGGAGTCATATTTAACCTTTAATATTCTGCTCAAATGTCTTTTTATGGTAATTGTAGAGTGTCTAAGATATAAATCAATAAATGCACCGAAGAAATAAATATAAATTGTAAAAATACATTTTAACATAGTTTTTTGGTTTTGGTGAGGGCATTAAAGGGTTAATAGACAGCAGCAGATGGTGATGGGCTAAATATGCAGTTGTGACACAGTGAATATACGGATGAGGCTACTTGAATGAGTGCAGCTGATATCAACTGATGCCCCAGATAATGAAGCAGGTAACAGAGACTGAGCGGAGTGGAATAAGCAGTTAGTGCGGCCAGAGTGTGCAAGAAGATAGTCTTTCTGATTTAACGTTCAATAGATCTCCTTTTAAGGGACTGATTCCAGGCTGGAGCATGCAGTGGCAACCCTGCTCATAAACTGTATGGGTTGTTGCAGCATTTGTGGTGCACTTGAAGAAAATCAAATATATTCATTTATTTGTAGACGAATTGGAAACAGTACAAAACTAAAACACTTGTTCTCCTAAAGTCCATTGAGTTTATTTCTAAAACCTCCTACCGAGTTGACCATGACATAAGAGCCTCATTGTTGATATGCTGATTCTGAGTGGCCAAAAATAATGGCGAGAATCAAACAAACATGCCATCATCAGGTCTGGAAATATGATTGCTGTATCCTGACACAGTGGTGTTCATGAAAACAAATATTTTAAAATTAACCCATATGCTGTACTAATTTTAAGTTGAATAGCCTACTATAAAAATTAAATGAATGAAATCTTTTAGAATAGTTTAGAGTTCTTATAGAAAATGGAAAGCTTTTCCTTACAACAGTGTGTTAAACGCACATGGTACGCTGGGTTTGGATGGTTAAACTCAACTCAAACTGAGTGACACCCTGCCAAACCCCCTTCACTTAGCCATGCTCCGGCTAAGACCTGCAGCTTTCTCTCTCTCACTCCCAACTTGGCAATCCTTTGCTGGTTTCCATCTACTCTATGCTTTATCCTTTCAGCGGGTACAAAGTGCCATTCCCATGTACTCTCTGCATGACAATATTCACATCCTCATCCTCCACTGACAACGATGACCTCTTTCCCCCTCATTTATCCTTTCCCTCATTTTCTCTCTGGCTAAGAGCCGTCCCATCCCTGCAGCATACAGAGCGGCTGATGTTAATACGGCTGCTGAATCCAGAGGGCGAGGAGCAAGAGACAAAGACAGTGATAGACATGGGCACATGCATATGTATGAATACACACACATATGCATAATCTCAGAGAGGAAATTGCATAAATACGCACACATAACCCAACACCGAGGAAACAGCGGACCACAAAGTGCACACCCACACCTAAGAAAACGGATAAATAATGTCACCAAGACATTTGTGTGCGGCGCTACTGTGATGGATGAAAAGTGCATGTGTGAGATTGTGCTTGTGTGTTCGATTGTGTAAATGCATTTGTATGGCAGTTTATAGCTTTTCGTTTCTATGCGCGTGAGACTTTCAGCGAGTCATTCCATCAGTTGACAGTAGGGCAAGGGTGGTATTGAGATTATCTCTACCTCCTGCTCTTAAATATTTGATACCGCAGTTTAGGTTTGCCATTCATTTGACTCGAGAGAAACTGGCCAGATTAATTTTCTCCATTAACAAAGGAGTTGGTATTTATAGCAGGGATGGGCCTGGATTTTTTACGAAGACGTCTAACAAATATCTTTACTTCAAAACAGTGTAATTGATTGGGCCGATCTCGAGTGAGTTATGAGTTGATGGAGCTGATAGGCGGAGATGAGTGAAATTTGAAAGGAAGGACAGTAAGAATACATGGGATTTTGCTCCACCCACTTGGGTTCAGGTATTTCGATGAGAGAACACCTACATTTTCCAAAGTGAGCTTTTTACTCATCCTATTTAGTTAGATCTCCAAAATACAGGTTTCGCCAAACATGTATTAATTTTCCCTCAATTTTATTACCCTCTCTTTGAATTGTAATCTTTGCCTGATCCCCCAGATTTTCCCTTCCCTCACTGTGAACACTCACAGGTCCAGGCCTCCCCATATTTCAACAATTGCTAGAAATCATTTCATTCTCACCAAGTTTGATAGAGAGTGATCTCTGGTGACGGATCCAACTCAGTGTAGTGTGACAGTATCACAGAGGCTCCTACCACATAAAAAATGCTGTCTGGGCTTTCACCGTGCCACCAGTGGGAAACAGGGAACATGATGCTTTGATGATATTTGTACATTTTCCCCTGTTGTGTCTTCGCATCTATTTGATTCTTACTGTCTTGGGGAATGCAAGTGACAGGCATTACAAATGAATTTCACACTTTATCTTCACATGTTTTACAGTCAGGAGAAACTAGAGTGTCTGTGCGTGTGTGTGTGAGTGATAATAAACTGACAAGTCTAGATAATGTCAGACATAAGCAGACCCCCCTATTTTCCACCACTAATGACACACCAGGGCCAGGAGCTTCATGGGATATCACAGTCATGCTGTTATGATATAGTGAAGGCGGTCATTTCCCTGTGAAACGATAAGGTCTAGAAGCAGTACTTAAGTGAAATGTCTTTTACCAGCTGGAGAAGTCACAAGTCTCAAGTGTCTTCCACTCAGTCTCTTTAAGGCAGGGATGCTTCTATGCATTACAGGTACAATGGCGTGGAGCCACTATGCAACAACAGCAGCACAAGACAATATGTCATATCCTGAAAATGCACACTTTATTCATCACTTCGTCACACAAGTACAACATCTTGAAATGTGTTCACTGCATTTGACCCATCCCTGAGGAGCAGTAGGCTGACCAGAAAGCTGGGGTGTACAATGGTGGCACGACCGCTCTGCCGACAGAGCTAGAGCCACCCTGAAAGTGAGCTGCAAGAAAGCCAACAGAATGTAACGTATTGATGTTGATTATCAACTGTGTCTTTAATTTTGAACAGCCAACGCATGACTGTTTTTAGGTATCTTCCATTTCTTTGGTGAACCTCAGGGAGTCAATATTGTATTGGACATACTGTGTGCAAACAAGAAGACTAATATTCACATCATATTTTAAAGGCAGACTGAATAAGTAAGTGAAAAGAAAAAAACTAAAAATTAAAAGGTACAAATGCTCCTAATGGGTCATTCATATGTAAATTATAGTGAAATTACAATATAAATTTTGACACATATACTATAGACTAGATCTAAAATATTAATTTTTCCAGATATACTCCTGACAAGCGGGAACACTATACAAAATAACCATTTGTCCTCATTTCTCCATATATTTATCTCTTCCCGTTTTTTGTGAGTTAATTGTTAATGTTTGATGTTGGATCAGCCTCATTTATTCTGGTCTGTTTCTCCTTCACTGTATTTGGATGAATGAAGTAACTTGTTGGCTAACACTAATACCATCAAATCTAATGTCAGACTGTTTAACTTACACCAAAGTTTACATCATGCTTTTCTTTCAATTCAGTTTGTGTGAAGGGTTTGAAAGGGATGTTAATGTACAGTATATTCATTTTTGTTACTAGATAACGAGATAAACTTACTGACAGTGATATCAATATCAATATGTTTATCCTTCGGTTTAGGTATGTTAGAATTGGAACGATACAGAGACGATTACCATGGTTCACTTGAGCAAGTGAAAGCAAAGATGACATACACAAACTCTCTCTCTCTCTCTCATTGTATGCACGTCTGCAACTTGGATTTGAAGCTATTGTTGTCCAGTTCTCTGCTTTCTAAGTATCTGGAATTGCAGATATGTAGAATCAAAAAGATGTTTACGGAACACGCGACTGATTCTGACTAGGAAGCTTGTATTTTGAACCCAGTTTCGAAATCCTGCATATGGCCATGCTCCTTGTCATTGGGGGGTTTCAGACGCTTGCCCAAAGTAAGAGCTGTGCAACTTACCAAATATTCTTTGCTATTATTGGTAGCAATCAAATATATCGTAGACACTGTTATCTATCCCCCTGACAGCTGTATTTTTGTAATGTTTTCCACCTGTGTCACTGATCCATGATATTGTGAATGCACTTCACTGCATCTTCACCATTTGTGTTCCATAACTGTTCTTGGCTATGAATTATTATGTGTGTGTGTGTGTGTGTGTGTGTGTGTGTGTGTGTGTGTGTGTGTGTGTTGAGAGAGTGAGAGAGAGAGAGAGAGAGAGAGAGAGGGGGGGGGGCGTGGGGGAGTCAGGCTAACCTCTAATTACCTAACAACACATTATTGCCCAGGTGCCAACTCACTATTGGCAGAGTAATGGTTACCATACAGACAGCCAGGGTGACATGTTAATGATGTAATTGTGCTGACCTATGTACCTTGATGTTGATAATTACCTTCTCTGTGTATTTTTAAGCTAGGGAATTTAAACCAGGCGGGGTGGTGGAAAAACGGCATTGCAAAGGTCCTTAAACCTGTGAAGATAGTCCATCAGTTGCAGAAGCTGCAATTTAATTGATAGAAACAAATGAATGTAAAATAAAGACGTCTGGTGTGTATGTGTGCGTGTGGTGCAAACAATGTTATTTTTTCCACTAATAATCAGAGAGAGGGGGGCTGGTGGGTGACCACCCGAATGCTAGTTTTACCGCACATGCTATGTACAGAATTTCGAAAATTTGTGATAATGTATGCTGCTGTCTCGTACAACAGTAACTGAACAACCAGTCTCACACCAGAGGGTCATGGACAGTTTCATACTGCATCTAATGAGACTACTGAACTGTCGAAACAAAATTATAGTACATTGTGTGCAACATATTTAAGCATGGATCGTCATTCAACATGTCTAGTGACAATAATATACATACAGTAAATAGTAATTCACTATCTGTAGCTGCTTTCTTACTTGGTGGATTACCGTTTAAAAGTAATATTGGAGGAAGCATGAGTTTAAAGCATGTCATTGCCAGCAGCCAATGGAATTTCCCTCCACATAACGGATTTACTCTTGGATTGCTCTATGGTTCAATAGCAGCCTACTGTGCTAGCTCCCATCAGCTTTAACCGAGATGAAAATGCTAAAGTGGACGATCCCCACCTCTGATATTAAAGTGGTTTTCTAAGTAACTGTGATTAGGTATTATAATTTTAAGTGTATGAACACAAGCAAAGCCCTCCTAAAGGGTTTTATTGGTTTTAACTCTCAAACCTACAGAGTTGCATACTAGAATGTACAATGGTGCACATTAAGCCAGATATGCCATGATAAACACCTAAATCTGAGCCCACATCACTAGATATCAAGCATCGAGCGAAGTTCATAGACAAATGATCTTAAAGGATTAAGTAAGTAACTTGTTACCTGCCCCCCAATAACAAAAACCCCTGGCACAGCCAGTCTGCCATATAGATGGGTCACAATTAACCATAGCAAGTGTGGTAAAGTATCCTTCTCATCAATACAACAATCTGCAGGTTTCACTCCAAAACAAGAGAAAAACAGATTTGCCATGTTGTCACAGTGATGCATGTCAGTCACCTCGAGACCTTGCTGGGAAAACAACTTGAATCACAGTTCACGGCAGACCCACTGAGGAACAGCTACCAGAGCCAGTATAAGTATTGCAAGTACTCATTCACTGCAAACCCTTTTACAGGTACTTTAGCAAAGGAAGGGTTGGCGTGCACTCAGTGTAGCAAGAGATGACATTGTGTAAGTGATGAAGCTTTTCATTCTGGTGCTATCTTAAGGATCACCTTTATTTCTCAGTGAAGGATGGCTGCATGTATCATTGACTGCAGCAACCTTATCGGGCCTTTAGACTATTGCCCCATTTCCCTGTTAGACTGTAATGTTCTCCAACTAGCACTACTCCACAACAGAAGGATATGACCGCCTACAGAGGCATTAGAGGGATGCATATAGCCAACTTTCAGCAGAGGGAGCCTGAAACCTGAAATGTTGGCTCACTCTTTCGATGGGAAAACTAAACAAAACAGGGGACCCAGCGAAGAGTGATTATGAGAGGGAACACGTGGAATGAATCAGGTACTGTTCCTTGATGCCATCATTGCCATATGTTGGAACACTGTGATACTTTGGTGTTAAAACAGTTCCGGTACCATGTTCATATACTTTGAAAAAGTGTTGAGTTTGTGGAGATGTTTGAAGGCTGGCCCTTTGAAGATGAAAAAAATAGTTTCTTGGCTTCCTAAAGTATGGCAGAAAGATATTTCAGAGGACTGGAAATTAAGTCATGCTCAGACAAAAACAGCTCGGTCCTCTTTGATGAAGGAAAATGCCTTTTTAACAATGTGACCATTGAGGGGCCATAATGGATGGGACTGTTTAGACATGATTGCCAGTGAATTGGCATCCCTGACTTCCTGTCAATCTTATTTTCTATCAAAGGCCACACTGCCTCCTTCTAAGAGAATTCACTGAAGAGTGATGATCGCCATGTCCAAAATTATGTCAATTTCCTCAGTTAAGTCCCCTTAAGTAACTGTTCACTTCATCACATCTTTTATGTGTGGCAGGTTGTCAAACTGCCAAGTGAAGTATCAGCATTCCAGTCACTGCTGTTAGGTACCTCCAGCCACAAAGCAAACAGACTACAGATGGGAGTCTCTGCTAAATGCCTTAGCAGGACAGTTAGGGAAAATGTGTCAGCACTTATGCACAGCTAGTCCCTAAATGATCAATCAGGACCCAAACCCGAACCATCTATCTAAAGCATTAGCGAAGGTCCTACAGCGGTGTGTAGCATGGGTCAAATTCTTTCCAAGGAGGAAGGTGGGTGACAAGGTAAAGCATGGAGCAAATAGGATAATAAATTTCGAAAAAAAAGACAAAATATAAATATAAAATAGATTTGGGAAAAGATTGCAAAAGTGACAAATGAAATTAGGTCTTGTCCTACATGTGTAGTGTGAGCCGGTCTCAATCTGTGATATACTCTGTGTGTGTGTGTCTGTGTGTCTGTGTGTGTAGGTGAAGGTATGCTTCTCCCAGGGGTGTCTTTGACCATGGCTAAAACCACTCCAACAGGCCATAGAGTTACGTCGTAAAAGGTACTAGCAGGCTTGAACGGCTATAATGCATTCTTTCTCTTCCAGATACAGCTGGACAGGTTATAGCATCACTGCTTCAGCACTCATAAAGGAATCAGATGAGTACCATTCAAAACTCAGACACCGTCATTTCGGCCTTAAATATAGCGTTGGAATTTGGCTCCAGTTTTCTTGAGCAGCAGTTGCATAAACATTGAGGATGCACAAATAATAAATATAGACCTTGATTATTGACAGTGTACCTTCCACATCTGCGGTGTCACCCATCCATGCAACAACGTACGTAGTATTTTGGTATACTGTGCACGTTGATTTTGAATCCTTCAATAAAGCCTATTTTTCAACAAAATTCCTTCTCTATATTCCTGAATAACCTTGACTGCTCGGGCATTGAATGCACCACTTGGGGAGCCTGGGACTCTCTTTGTCATTAGGAGCTGTTACACAGTAAATCTGGAAACTAGATTGCAGAGCAGTGAGTTGTGGCGGGGTTCAGAATGGAAGCGGCAAAAGCAGGATTGACAGAATCGGCGGTTAAAGCAAACAGACGAGGGGGAAATACAAATATTTGACTGGTATTTCGATGGACTTTTGATCAGAGTCAGTAAGGTTGGCTGGGCAGCGCCCCTGTCTATCCCTACAGTGACAAACGGATTTCGGCTTATTAACAGATAATGCAGTGGGTGGTTGGGGAGAATGGCGGATGAAGGCGATTATACAGTGAAAATAAAGCTTGAGTGAGTAAATTAATTTATGCAGATACAGAATACCAGTGGGAATGAGTGCCATTTTGAGGAGACAGGAAGAAAGTGCAGCAAGGTGAAATCTGATTGGACTGAGATGGTGTACTTGACAGTCTTGTTGCAGCTATTAATAAGTAAATTTTGTTTTGACCTGACTTCAATTTTGACCCAACGGAAAGTGATGAGTAAAATTGCCGACATTTACTTTCAAGAATGGGCTCGCTCCAGAAGTTGTTGGGACATAAATTCTTAAGCATTGCACGGATTCAGTCCAAATCTGGTGCATATGAATCGACTCGTGGGGCCCAATCTTGTATGCATCATGTTTTACTTTAAAAGTTCATATTTTCTCACTAAAGAGAGCATTTCTACAAAAAACACTGTTTCCGGACTTAACTTCCTAACTGTTGGTCAGATTTACATCAAATTGATGCAAATTAATCAAATCAAGGATATCTATTTTGTTTCTAACATATTTTCCTCCAATAATTCACCCATTATCCACTGGATCATTTTCAAACTTCTCACCCCTGTATCCCCGAAAAGTCGGGGATATTATTATAATCACTGCGTCTGAGTTCACGCCAAATCGTTGGTGTTTGGTGTACACGGTAACAATAAAACGATTTCATGGAATACTTTCTAACTACATACTGACATAGACCTTAGTGCAAGGAAGAACTGAATAGATTTATGGAACAATTGGTCAAGGAGATCAATCTTATACACATTGTGTTTAACAGTTCATATTTTACTCACTAGGGGGAACTTTTTAACAAATAACCAAATATATGCCAAATCAATACGCAGAAATATATGATCTACTCTGGCCACCCTTACAAGGGAAAGAGGTGAAATAAGTTGGTGGAATTTTCCAGGTTTTTTGACATAACTTATTATCTATTTGAAATTTTCTTAGAAAAATTCTGTTGACATAACCTCACATTTAATTTGAAGAGTTAAATAGGGGTGTTGCTTGTACGACGCAGTAGATTGGGGACTTTTCGGGGATATGCACATCGGTGGCGACGGCATAGAACTAGCTAAGTTAATCTTTTTCAACTTTTAGGGTTAGGATTCACGATTGTGTTTGAGTTTAAAATATTAAATCATTATGTAGAAGAACCTCTTTTCTTTTCAGCTCAGTTAGACATTGCTGGCCATCGCTTAAGTCCGATACCATTTATGGATACCAGCAACCGCCTCCAGCCTCTTCACAACCTTCTTTAACTGATGGATCACTTGAATGTATTCAGGGAGGTATGGGTTTTGTATTCTATCTCCTACTAATCTATTTCTTACTCATTGTTTTAAGCATCTTAAACTTTTGCTTTGAACATCAGGTTTATCCCCCAGTGGAGGGCGCTTGTCCCTTGCTTTCAACAGAGGTGTCTCTAATGAAATGTAGATTTCCCCCTGTGGTAGTATGCATGTCATTTTCTTCTCTCAGGAAGTATTTAAAATGTTTTCAGGCTAATCTGGGATTTTAGATTATTTCTCTCTTTTCTACCGTAGCCTGCTGCTCTTTAAGTAGCTATTTTATTTAAGTTGCTTCTGTTATTCAGTTGCTAACATTTGTGTTACTTATTCTTTCCAGTTTAGTTGTTTATCTTACATTGGGGTTTTTTAATCATCCCTAAATTTGATTAATTTGCTCCTTATTTCTTTAAAATACCTGTGAAATGAACCAAATTATTTAAGCTTTTCTATAAGGTTATTCCCACTGCCTTGTTTTTGAGCTGATGTGAACGAGAGCTGTTTCCTGTGTGTGTGAGTGTGTGTGTGTGCTGGGGTTCTTTGGGTGTATGTGTTATGGTGTTTATTAAGAGTTGCCATGGTGAAATTGTGCCTTGGTGAGTTGATGCCGCTGAGTTCTTCGGTCGGCAGAATGCAGGGCACAACTACCAACAATAGCGAATCGCTAACTCAGGTTTTCATCATGTCATAATTTCAAATAGAAATGTAGAACAGAAATTAATAAACTATGGTACTATCCTGTCTTTCTTATTGGTTGTGTCAGTCATTCCAAGTCAGTGGCTTCTGCTAACATCAGGCACACTCACGTAAAGCCAAGGATTTAGGTGAAATACTCTTAATCATTAGGTTTTATGTGCGAAACAAGCATCACAAAAAGATGGGAACTTCAGGTAGTTTTGACCAGCATTGGTGGGCTTGAACATGTAGCATTACTGTTAACCTGAGCTAACTTACATCCAAACTAATACTGACAGATATTAAGGAGAAAGGTTTCATGCAATAATGGGGTTAGATACGCCAGGTAACTAGCTTTATAGCTAATGCTAAAACTGGCCGAACTGGATTACCAAAGCAAATCCAAGTATTTTCTGGCCAGTTGACCCTATAAGCCTACAGTCAAACATAAAGAAAAGTCCCTCTCTTTCAATTTAACCATTGCTTTTAAGTAACTCTGTCGCTCTGACTGCAAGAATAGAACTTTCTATATCTAATCCATCCCCAGGAAAAACAATTAATTATTATAGTGTAAAAATGAACCTGCATTTTTTTTTTCGTATATAATTGAAAATATTTTGAAAAAGGAAAATGTAAGAGTAGAAAAAACTTTGATTTTAACTGAAAATAGCAAATTTAACGTTTTTTCTCATTTCTGTTGTCTATTTTTTTTTTTGAATGGGGTAAACCTATGATCTTGTTTTTGCACTGTATGAGTTGCAGAATTGCGATGGCAAACTAAGAACACCTGAAAGTGCAGAGCAAATGCGCTCTTCCTCTGAGCCGATACAAATTTAACATTCATCTTTGGCCAAATATGCACCTTACCTATGTGTTGTCAAATGGTGAATTTATGCTATTCTATCAGGTTCATATATTTTTAAATCTGACTCTGAAAGGGTCAGAGCCTCACCTGTCACTGATTCCAGTATAGAGATAAATGATATGTAATATAGAATACTGTTGGATTGTATAATTACAAATAGATACTGATTATAGTGTGGAACATTATGAAGTATCAGATCAAGAGTTTGTATTCCATTATAGGCGAGATGAAGTGTCAAAGAGAATACGGTGTTAGACGTGTATTATATACGTACTGATAATGATGTGGGAGATAATACAGCATCAGTTAAAGTATTAGAGTATTATTTTCCAGTATACAGGTAGAAGTGTCAAATAGTAATGTTAGAATGCATAGAATATTACTGTATAAGTACTGATTGCAGTGTGTGTTGTTACAATACAGTATCGGACAAAGTTTAGTGATACCATAGTATACTTTACAGTACTTCAATATAACACGTAGAAACGCAAGTGTTACATCTCAGCCTTGTGCACAGGAAAGGAAAATCGAACCTAACGAGGAGCTGCTGTGATATCAGTAGAAGACAGAAGAGAGATTCTTGCAGCACATCAGAAGAAAACAGACCAAAATCACGTGTCAACAAGATTTTATTAGAAAACTTACTGTACAGTTTTACATGGCATTGCACACGTCTATATTATTGTGACCTTTGTAATTCTTGTATGATACTGTATACAACGTTTCTTTAAAAAAAAAAAAAATGATTTGTGATGAACATTTCTGCTACAATATGTTTAATTTATAGAAACATAATACAATACTTAAAGTATAGATGTGTTGGCGTACCAAAACAGAAATGTGTTTACAAAATGTGCCGTGTTGCTGCAAAGCTGTTCACTCCCTCTATATTAAAGTATTAAAGTAGACCATCAATAATCCCTCTGGTGTCTGCTAAAGTTGACCGCTAATAATAAAACAGCTCTGTTTGCAGTAGAGCACTAATAAATCTTTAGTGTCATAATGCCCAAACGTAACTTTTAATATTTACATGACAGTCTGGAAGTTCATCAGTAGAATTATCTCCTTGTTCTTCACAGACGCTCTGGAGACACAGCAGATGAGTTTCAGGCCATCGGCTGTCAGGCTACCTGTAAAGATAAACTTTTTTGTATCATTAATTCATTGGATTAATTCAAACAAGATCAACTGCAGTGAAGTTAGTGCTATGTGGCTAGTTGTAACCGGAATTCAGATTCGCCCCACATACCAAATCCCACTTTAACCCCTGCACACACCTTCACTTACCACACATTCGCATGGTTGTTTCTCAAATCTGTGGGAGCAATTAACCCCACAATGTGTGCGGTATCCAGCAGCTGCTTTAGTTTTACAGGAACAAAGATCTGAGGGCCAAAGCAATGTGACTCTGGTATGTGCATTCGCTACAAACACAGCAAGAGAAAAGAAAAATATCTGTGAAACAACAGAAAAAACCTTTTAAATGGGTAGCTTCTGTGTCACTTTAACGGCCAATTTCATGCACCCACAGCGTTCAAGCAGCCTACTGCAGCGGTGAAACTCATAGAGGGTTAAGTTTGACAGAGCGCTTCGTTGGAGACATTTTGTACATTTCATATTTGTTTGTTTAAGAGTAGTAAAAGGAGAAACAAAATGCCAAAAACTTGAAAGTCTCAATGTAATAAGAGTTTACTTTAACTTCCACATCAATTAGTTCATATGTTGGGATAGCTTCAAACACAATTTAACAGTCTCAGATCCGCAATGATGGTTCTTTGAACACAGCCGTCCACACCTCCAGAAAATAAACTATTAGACAAAACATCTATGATAAGAAAACGACGCATGTACGGTCTCATTTTTATCACTTCAGGATACCCGCTCATTAGTCCACCTTTCTATGATGTGCAAATATACAAGCACAGCCAACACCAATCAGCCAAAACATTACTACTACTATTAGCAGGTGAAGTCAGAGTTCCATTGATTATCTCGTTTTCATTTCATATGCACCAAATTTGGACAAAATTTAACTAATGCTTGAGAATTTACGGCCCAAAAACCTTTGGCGATACAGCTCCCCCATGTGTCAACACTATACAATCAACATATCCCAAAATCAACCCAGTTGTTCCTCGCATTACGGTCTATTTGGGTATTAAATTTGACAACAATCCATAAAAGATTTTTACGTGCGGAATGTACTTGGGGTACCGAAAGCAATGTTTTTCATAAAAACAGCTCCATCTAGTGAGTAGAATATAAACTACTGGAATAAAGTACGATATTTACATGATAGATTTTCATGTTGTCAATTCATGGGCACCAAATTTAGACTTAATAGAAGCAATGGTTAGGAAGTTATATCCAAAAAACTGTGTTTTTCAAAAAGTCACTAAGGTCCATTAGGGTATAAAATCAAAAATGTGTGGTGGTGATGATGATTCCATAATATCCCTGACTTTTCTGGGATATGATTACGTTTTTCATATACAGTACTGATGGAATGGAGTACAGAACATTGCAGTAATATCTTGACTGAAATAAGGTCGATATATGGTATGTAACGTCCATAACTATTAGAATTCATAATTTACAGAAGTCACAATATGGATGTGCTCAGCTGAAGCTTCATCAAATCATTGAAGTATTTAACATGTGCATCTAAAGGAAAAACGTTTATTGCCCTTTCATTCATTTTCTGGTTTTCTGGGGAAAACCAGCAAACATCAGATGCTTTGACTGATATAGCATCAAACATTAAAAAATAAGTATTACAAAAATTCCTTATTAAGAAGGGAAAACTTTTATTTAAATTACATTAAAAGGAAAGACATTGGTACATTTGAACCAACAGTTTAACAAATAGATGTACGTAATTTATTCAACTGAAACCAAATTGCCCTCTTGAAATTAACATTTAATGAAAAATGATTTGGTCCCATGCAACATTTAAATTGTTTCCCTCTTGGCCCAGGCTCTTATCAGTGAGTTTAATGAAAATTAACCTAGAACTTGTTCCATAATCTTGCTGATGATTAGACAAACAAACCTAAATGAGAAGTTATTGAAGTAGGATATTTTCGCTGGTAGTGAGTGACCTGTTAATATACCAGCATAGCACCGATTAGCCAAATTAGGACTCTTCTTCTCCTTTCATTCTTCTATTCTCTTTAGAGGTTGTCACAGAAGATTATATGCTTCCATCTATGTCATTTGGAAATCAGTTTCGTTCTCTACATATTGATTTGGCAAACCTGTAGGTTTTTACGTCGGATGCCCTCCCTGACACAGCCCTCCCCACTAGACGTGCTCTGGCTGACGACCCCTTTGTGGCTGAGTCAGCCAAATTAGAGCTGGTAACTGGTTTTATTGATTGGCTGATCAGAAATTCAATGAAGCCAGAGGCCCAGGCTCGTATTATGCAGGTATAGTCAGGAAAGAGTCTACATTAGTTAGACTTATAAATCAAACATGCTTAGGGCCTCCTGCACACTCAGTCATATGTGGAGCTATATAGCACTATAAAAGTGGATATCAAGTCATGTGACATGGAACAGCCATAGACAGAAGGGCTGAGGCATGCTTTGTCTCTGCCCCATCATCAATCTTGCACAAACCTATGAAAATGCTGGCCTTGTAAGAGACAGAGGTACAGATAGTATCTGGCTCAGCATGTAGGAAAGGTAGTATGCTATAATTTTAAAGAAACTGCTCTGTCTGTTTTCTTTGGATTCTGAATATCGTGAGGGGAAGAAAATTATATTGATAAAAAACACAATTTAAAAAAGAAAGAATTATGAAGATATAATCAACTGATAGAACCATCATCCAATCTCAACTATTGTTTTTAGCTTTAGTAAGGCGCTGTCTATCGTAGCTGTACTTCACTGCTCAGATTAAGGAAAAAGACTTATACTTATACTTACTTATACGATACTTATATTATAAAATAAAATCCAGACATCATCGTAGAACAAAAGTTCATGAAAACAGCAGCTGGTAGAGTTCTAAAAGGGCTCGAACACCAACTGGCTCATGGAGAAGTGGACATAGAGAGGTTGCTATCACCATTTTTATCTCTAATACCTGTCTGGAGGCTCCAGTGTGGTAGGTTACGAAGTATTAATCCATTAAAATCACAAAATAAAAGGTCACAAACAATGTAACGCAATGAAGCACTTGGAAGAGAACAAAGAATAAGGAAATCATTCAAAAAGTACTTAACCCCCTCCTAATTTCTCTTTTATTGTGTGAATCTAATGGAAAAATTGTCTTTGATGTACAAAAGAAATTTTATATTTAACTATTTTTTTCTGAACTCAGTACTAAAACAATTCATATCTTCTTGTGTAGATTATTTTCATGAGAGCTTAATTTAGACACAGCTGGACTTATGGTTGGGATCTAGCGGTGGAAAAAAATGGTGTTTTTCACAAAAAGAAAAAGCCCCCCGAGTGAGTGATATATGATTTCAATGATGATTCCATTAAATCTAGGATTTTCTGGGACATAATAAAGGCAACTAGAGAAGTTAAAAAAATGCAGTGATCTCTAATGTAAAAAAAAAGAAGTTTTTGGCCAATTCAAAACTAAATCCAACAAACTGCATTAATAAGTGGTTGCAGCTGGACCAGACACACGCTGACCTCATCCTTTAGAGCGCTGACTGTCAGTTATGTAGCCCATTTTCAGAAGAATGATGTTGGCCCAAAAGTCCCAAGAGTTGTACACTATTAAAAAAACAAAACTTTGATGTCAAAATATGTTTGTGAAGGTACTAAAGTCAAAAAACACTACTTGTAAAACATTTGTGTTCATTAGGTGCCTGAAAGCAGTTTGTGGTGTGTTAAGGCATTTGCTGTGGGCAGATGATACTCATGATGATGGGCAGTGAGATGGCTTTGCCAAACCACTCAGCATCAAGAACCCTTTAACATTAGCGTGGGAGGTGCTAAGCCTTTTTGCCAGAAAGCCTTTCCAGCGCCTACAGCATACAGCTAGTGCTGATGCTCCCAGCTCTATCACTCAACATGACGTTTGTCTTTAAATACAATAAAGTGCGATGGAGGAAACCTACCAGAAGAATAATACCCATCTGCTCTGATGTTTTATGTCTATTCCCGTCCGCCTGAGATCTGGAGAAATACTGGTATGATGCCAATATGAATATCAACAGATCATTTTCTTTCTCTAAAAAAGAACAATGTCAGACATACAATCTCAAAATGTCGCGGCTGAGCACCAGTTGACATTTTAAGGTAAGAGAAATAAAACATCCACAAGACCAGTTTGCAGGGTTTAATACGTGTCAGAGCTGACTCTGACTATAGTTTTAATAAGAATGGTGTGAACTGATTAATACCAGTAATCTCTCTCTTTCCTCATTGGAGGCTAATATGTTAAGCTCATTTTGTCTTGAGCATAGCACTGTCAACATCTAGTGTGATAATTCAAATCTGTGTCAAACAACACTCTGGAAAAACTAGATTCACATGCAAAAACCACATGTTGATCTTCTTTGTTAGTCACCGAGTGCGTTGTGACGAACAGAAAAGGAGTCCATCAATATTATATCATTGCCGCAGTGGAATTGTTTCAGTCCAAAGAAGGTCTCACAGGTTCAACTACTCATTGGGTTAGATACATGATCCAATAGAACTGATACACAGATATTTATCAAATATGTAAAGTATATGTGTTATTCAACGAATTGCATCCGTAGCCACTTTAGCCCATGAGGGTATAGTAACAGGTCTGACCCTCCGGTGATCCTTATCGTGAAACTATGTGCAACCAGTGAACAGCATCCAAGAGCACCCAAAGGGATCTAAATAAGAGGGAACTGTGGGAAACCAGGCTACCTCCTCATTGAGCTCACAGCTCCTGTCCTGCCAGACCAAAATTGTGAGTGAGTGAGAAATAGTCATTTTTGCAATTGTTTCATAAAGAGTTCCAAAAGTTCATACATACCAGAGATCCCCACCAATTCGGGGGGGTGATTTAGATATGTTGATCTAAATCACCAGCAGCCCAGAGAGTGAGTGACAGAAAAAAAAAAAGGTTTCAGATAAAATTAAGTGGAGGCCAAACAAAGTGACACGATGACTTGAGGCAGCCTAATAGCAAAGCTTTGCACAGCAATGGCTCAAAGCTGATCTCTGTGCAAGAAATGAGACAAGCAATCTACAAACACAGAAGTGGAGACGGTTGTGTGACCAATTAATCGCACCAATAATTGATGACACACAATATGACAAAGGTTCATACCACAGTATTTGGAATAACGAATCAAGAGGAAACAGGACGACTCCACTAGCCGAGCCACTAAACCACATCTCAGATTCCAGGGAGAGGATTGAAATCGCTTGATGGAGAGAAACTGACAACTAACTTAGTTTCCAGTGTGTACTGGTTAGAATTTTCATCTCACATGTTAAAAGTCCCTGGTTCGCTACCAGGTGGAAACATGGCCTCTGGAGGTGACTGTAGATCAGGGGGTAGAGTTGTTGTCTCCCAGCACGTTGGTGTATGATGGTATAATGTATGGAATCCATGAGAAATTATATGTGAAACCCGTGTAAAACCGTTGGGATGACGTGTGTCCACATTTGGAACACAGAAATTTCATGTGGTTTTTCTGAACTTAATTTTATGAAGCTCTATATAAATAGAGTTCATTTCTATTTTTATTGGGTAAAACAAAGAGAAGAAAAAAGCTGAGCTGTAAGACAAAGCTCTCATTTTACCTGTCCCACTAAACTTTCCAACCCTCACCTGTGGTCATGAGCTTTGGGTTGTAAGCCAAAGGAATAAGGTCAAGTGTAAAATGAGCTCCCTTCAAAGGGTGGCCGGGCTCAACCTGGCCTAGATAAGTGCAGTCCTCTGACATACGGAGGCAGCTCGGAGTGGAGCTCCGTCCAAAAGAGCCAGTTGAGATTGTTTGGGAATCTGATCAAAATTCATGTCCACCTGGGAGAAGTCCCCAGAGTAGAATTAGACTGGAGGGACTATATCCCAGCCCCAAATCCTGAGAGAAGCTCAGGATCCATCAGGATGAACTGGAGAGTGTTGCTCGATATCTGCAATACTTTTTGTAGCCTGCTGCCACTGTGGCTGCAGATCATTGCATGGATGGTTGGATGGATGGAGGGAAAGACAACTGGTCGTACAGCAGTGGAATTTTTAAATATGTTGGAATCAAATATTCGTCTTTTTTTCTTGTACATATTAATTCCTTGCAAGCATCGCCAGAAGGAATCTGGTGTGTGTTGTAGAACGTCAAGTCTCCTTGCATCATATATCGGAAAATCTGTGGGTAGTTGAGCATCTGCTCGTAGTTGGGTGTAACACCTCGTGTAACGTCTTTAATCGACTCTACTGAGAGCCATGTTCTGTTACTGGCGGTAAGATTAAGCACAATAATGAACATTCAAAGTGACAGTGAAGGGGCAGTTAGCGACTCTCCATGATTCTCCATGATCTGATTAGGCATTCTATTTATCTGTCAAGTGGCCCAAAGTGGCAAAGTGGCAACAAAACCGATACATCTGGATGTGCTTGTTAATTAAATGGAGCAACATTGCAACACGATCACTCTTTGTGAAGTTTATAGATAAAGACATTTAAAGGTATTCGGGCAATTGTTTCAACTTTGTATGTTTCAATGGGTGAATCATCAGCATATTATTTGTGGGGCTGGATTCTCTTGTTTCTCTGAGATAGTGTGTTTCTTCCCAATGATCTACGTTCAATGTATCTTCGCATTTTTCTTTTTTTTTTGGCTATGTCACGGTCTTGCTGGACATCAGCACCGCCTTTTACTCAGCATGTCAGGGCTTGTAGATTTACAGTGTTGATGTTGCAGACCTGAACCGATGCGGCTCTTTTCTCAGCATCAATATTCATCCTGTCAACTAAATAACAAACAATACAATTTGTGCTCTGATTCAGCGCACTAAAGAAGCCGACATGATATATTTGATCTTAATTTCTTTTCATTTATCTGTAAGGCATGAAATGTACGATATATTTGATATTTGGCTAGGAAAAGAACATTTACCCACTGCAGTGGACAGAAAGCACTGCAGATTAATTGAGGATAAAAGGGATAAAGAGCTGGGCATAAAAAAAGACCAACATCGCCTCTGTCCGTCAACACTTTTTGTCTCAGTTAACTAGCTCTATCTATGGCTCATAATTTCACCAGCTTGAAATAATCAATTTCAAATGTACAATTTCAGCAGGGCCACTGTTTTGCCAGAGGTGTTTTCATTAGAAAGAGGTTTTTTTTTTGCTGTTATAGAAAGATGTATTTTAAATATAGCTAAGAAAAAGATGAAAGCACACAAACCTGCTGAGCTAGAGAGCTTTGACAACCTATAATTACGATAAATGTACAGTCCTCAATTCTGACAAATCAAAGATCATACATATTATTTAACACAAGAAAAAAGCAAAAATGTATGAAACGTCACCATCATAGAAGGGAAATATGAAAACCATACTACTTAATTAATTGAGAACTAGACCTATGCTGTATATCTTCGAAAATAACCTAATCCCCTGCGTTGTACAAGCAATACTTCAAACTCCTTAAGTCGAATCATATGCACCAGGTTCGGACTAAATCAGACCAACAGTGGAAAAATTATGGCATTACAATTTGGGAGATAAAGCTCCCTGCTGTCAGAAATATATACCCGAACTTTCCCATAAACACTCTAGTTTATCGAAGGTCTATGCCTGTCTAAGTTATCGCGGTAACACAAAGGATCTGTCATCATATCCCTGACTTTTCGAGGATATAATAAAAACAAGTTCACTCGGGGGATTCAACTCAGATGGCCACAATTGGTTCCGAAGGGCACAGCGGCCCAACAAGCACTTGGCCTACAGCTACAGGAAGCTGTAGAGTACAAATGAGGGTGCCGTGTAGAGGTCCGTGCTGGTGTCTTCAGCCACCTTCCCCCAAGCCAGTTGGGAGCCGTTTTTTTCACATCTCCATCGAGGAAACGCGCCCAGCAGTAGAGTGTGCACACCTGTAACGTGCAACCATCCGTCGCCTGCCTCCCCCAGGAGGCACAGTGTGGATCCCATCAGTTTAGCTCTCAACAGAGTCTTCTGTAGGCGAAGAAACAAAGCTCTGTTGCTTCTTCTTCTTGCAACTGTCAAAACCCCAAATTCCTCATTCTCTTCCTTGTCATTTTTCAAAGGCGAAGCATTTCTTCATCGTCATTCTGCCACTTCAACTTAAAGACACAAAAACCCCTCTCTGGAGACAGTGTTTGGTTTCTCAATTCAGGCTACACTACAAACATGGCGACCTCCATGTGGATATTTAAAGGGAATTTAATCAATGTGAGCTGAGAACGATGAAAAGTTTTTTAAACTACACCTTTAACTTAAGGGAATCTGAGGTAATTTTCACACCTGTTAGTCGGATGATTTGATCAGATGCCCTTTCACCTCCCCGACGAGACTATGTTCAAAGACTTACTGCCTGACTAATCATGACTTATCGTCTGTCGCAATAAACGATCAATTTATGGCTTTAAGAAACAATATTCTTACCTCTGCTGTTTCTCCTGAAATTATGGGATGCAATTATTACGTGCTTCAAATAATGAAGAGCCCCCAGGTGTCCTAAAGGCCAGTGAAGAAGCATAGTGCATTTGATCTGAAGGGCAATTGGAAAAATAACTAGCACAAATTATAGAATTTTTTATTTAATCAGACAATATTTTTTGTCGACACTCTTAACACCCCTTCTCAAGTTCTCTCCTACCTACTTTTAATTATCAGTTTGTCAAGAGTGGGGCCTTGCTTTCTCACATCTGAGAAAAGGAGTAAGAACACAAATCCTGTTAACAATCTCACAGTTGGTAAGGAAATAGATCAGGAATTTTCAAACCAGTGAATCGTGTCTTAAACTAGGAATATTGCAAAGATAACATTAATTTTGTATGAAAATCACCAGGTTTTCTCATTCACTGCTGACCCATGCACATAACTATACCTACGCTGTAGTCCTCGACAGCGAGAGAATATCCCCGAAAAGTCCCCAATCCCGATCATTGTAAAAGCAATCCACCTGATTGAATTCTTGAAATTAAATGTCAAGTGTGTGTTATTTCCACAGTATTTTTTGCAGAAAGAAAAAAAAAAAAAAACATACAATTTATCTTAATTATGAATTAGATTACATATGCACCAAATTTGGACTAAATCAGAACAACAGCTAAGAAATTATGTCCTGAAACCTTTTTGATGTAAAGGATGTCAGGAACATACAACCAACTTTTCCCAAAATCAATGCAGTTTGTCCTTGCAATAAGGTCTATTGAGGTATAAAGTTTACAAATGATCCATAAAAGTTATCGAGGTATTTCTGGAAATATCTTTGCGTCGATTTATATGCAGTAAATTTAGACAATATTGGACCAGTACTCGAGAATTTATGGCCCAACGAATTTTGGTGATACAGCTCTACCTAGAGCCAGAAATAGAGAACTGACCTTACCTAGAGATAGACCAAATTTGGACTGAATAGAACCACTGGTTTTGAAGTTATATCCAAAAAACTGTGTTTTTCTCAAAAATCTACCACTAGTGAGTTAAATAAGAATTGTTAGAGTTGCTAACATGCAATATGCAACAAATGTGGACTAAATCAGAATAGTCCATATGATTTTATTCTGTAATATGCTCTTGCTGCTGTAACCCTGCAATTTCTCCGTTGTGGGGCTAATGAAGGTTTAGCTTATCTTATCTTATCTTATAAAGATTGGGATATTAAGGCCTGACAATTTTGCAGATAAAGTTCCCCCTAGTGTCAGAATTATACAACTGCACTTTCCCGAAAACACTCGTGATCTTTCTGGCACTAGTCAGTGTATGTGGGCATGAAAATTTGCGAAACAATCCGTGATATAGTTTTGAATTATCCCGCTAACATGAAGGATCTGCTAGTTATGATGATTCCATAATATCCCCAACTTTTCGGGAAAATACTGTAAATATCTGACTGTATGCGGCTGCATGGTGAAATAAAGTATGTTTTCTCCAATTTCAAACTTCTCAGTGAGTTTAAAACCAAAGGGCTAGTCGCTGGGACTGGATCATTTCAACACTGCAGAAGAACCTGCTGTCATATTTAATTGTGTTCCTAGGGCTGATTGCTATTCTGGCAGAACCTGTGTTCGTGTTGTAATCAGCCGTTTGCCCTTCTACCTGCATTTCAAGCTGTGTCTGAGCCGCACCGTGGCTTTTTTCTCGCCACACTTTCCATTCCTCTCTCCTCAAATCTTTGGACTTTCATTTTCATCTGTAAATCATACACCTCTTGCCTCTCACCATCAGCTTGATATATCCTTAGCCCATCGCTCGTTCCTACAGGGTCATTCGTTCTCCACCTACAACTTCACCTCTTGGCTACTTTTAGAAGTCATCGCCACCGAGAATCAAAAGACACCCATTGCTTTGCATTGATTGCCTCAAGCCATGTTGGCCAACCGTCGGATATCATTGAAGTGATATTGGAATCAGAGTTAAGTGTGCTTCGTTATGGGAGGGTTAAGCCTTGTTTCATGAAAGCCTTGGGGCTACGTAAAAGGAAAAAGAGAAGTTCTAAGGTACTTCTCTATGTCAGTCCTTCAGGGGTTAAAAAAATAGTCTCCGCCGAGGTTGAGATGCAGGTTTGATTTGCCTCAGTGGGCAGGTGTGAGTGTATGACTGGTGATGAGTGTGTGCAACTGACTTGTGTGTTTTTTTTTCTCACAAAAAGCTGATGTCTGTGTGTGTGTTTCCGTCTGCAATAAATAGACAGACACGTGAGCATTGCCCCCTGGCTCTTCTCGCTTTAGTGCATCTCCGACTAGCTAAGCCCTCTAGAGCCAAACATCTAACTGGATCTGTCAATCTTGGCACAGATGAGACACACATTCTCCCTACCTGTTGCTAAAGAGTATTATCTTGCGTGTTAAATAATTTCATGTCGGACCTAGCCCCTTAAACTAGTCACTTAGACTATACTATAACCAATAACTATGCACTTCTTCACACATATAATACTGTCTCACTTATGCCTCGTCTGTCTCTCCTTTTAAGACAGATTTTTCAAATAGAGAGGCAAACGTTCCCCAGCATACCAGACAGGAATCACACATATTGTATGAGTAGATTGGGAAAGGTGCATTGTTTTGAAACCGAAGGGGATTTGTTCATGTGATGTCAACTGTTGATTTGAAATACACACCTACAAAGTCCACTGATGGAGGCATTAAAGCTAGTGGCCCTTCCTGTGATGAAGAGTTTAAAAAACCCAACTCTCTCTTTCGTCATAACATAAACACCCACACATAAACCCTTCTACTTTACTTACTTTAATGTGATATGAACTTCATTATTACATTATCTCCATACATCCATCATGAGTAAACATCCATAAAAGTAGTTGGGAATGGATTCTTTTTAGCTCAAATTAGCTATTTGTTTAGTTTTAGTGTATATACATGGATGTATTTAAGATAACAGGATAATAAAAAAGATATATCAGCATTGATATGCCAAAGTCTATGAATTAATATTGGCCAAAAATAATCGAAGCTCATTGGAAATAACCGATTCCATGGCAAAATTATTTTAAAAAATCCCTCAAACATTTACATGGTGAGAAAAGGCTTCTTTTTTTTTTTACACTTCATTCAATTTCTCAGGGAGTATTTCATGAATATTTATGCAAATCATGAACATCTATGAGAGAGTGCAATCCAAATAAATATTCACTAGATTTAAATATGTTTTCACAGGAGGTGTCCACCCTCTAAATTATGGTACCAGGCTTTCGAAGTTGATTTTGGTTTAACGAGTCAAAGCGGGCAGCATGATTTGCTGTGTTGCCTCAAAGTATGAAGGTGGAGACCTAGGGCTTACTTGTGTGAAGTTCTCCATGTATTTGGGTGGATTCCCTCTGAGTGGTCTGACTTCCTCCCACTGTCCAAGAACATGCAATATAGGCGAACAGGTTACAGAAATGGATGGATGTATTGATGAATTTAAAATGACTGTGAGGAGGGGTGCAGGATTAAAATCTATACTGCATAATATTATGATATTTAGCATGGTGATATTGTATCTTAAACAAACTTTAAGTATCAATATTTTATTTTATAAATTGAGACAAAAAAGGAATTTGCACACTGACTAACTTGCAAAACAAATACTATTTATCTGACTTTTCTTTTGTGGGAAATTAATGTTGGCACTGAGTTTTGTAGACTTATCCCTAGCCTAAACACCTAGCAAAAAATAGATGTGCAGAATATTTGTTTACAATAATATTGAAAATATGAATTATCTTTTGGTACTACAATGATAAAATCAAATGTTTTTCCAGTCCATTGCATTGTGCTGAAGAGATTTGGTCTTGGCAAGGGTAGCAAAGATGATGGTGTCCGTTAGCCAGAAACATTGATAAAACAAAGATGGAGGCATCGCAGAAAGCATACAGATGCAGTTGGTGCTGTATGCATTTCAAACAAATGCCACAGACTTCACAGGTGGTGGATTCGTTCAGTATATGACAATAGAAGCTTGTTACATCACTGGAATTCTAGATACATGTAATGGCTCAGTGGTCCAAACAAGTTGGCATTCAGTTACAAGACTAGACTCTAAATAGTTCAGTTTGTCAGGTGCAGCAACCTTCTAACATGTTGTTCAGCCTGTCTGCTTGATGATTCAGTTCAAACCAGTATATGTAGGTGTAGAAAAGTTCACTTTGGAAAAAGCCTGATCCCTGCGGTAATCACCACCTTGAACAGTAAACCCGCGGAAGAGAATTTTGCTTTGGGGACGATGAAGTCTAAAGTCTATATTTGACTGAAACGAGATGAAAAACTGATCACTTTATCTTTTTGGAATCAAACTGATACACAAAGAAAATGTTGTTCTCATATATCCAGGTCATGGTAATCCTTGCAGCTAAATCCAAAGCGACCAGACTTCTGTTTCGACTTGATGGGAAACATCTTCGAGTTTTCCTGTGGGGAAATAATTTGCCGTTTAAAAAAGGCAAAGAATCACAATATGTTTTACCCAAATACACAGCACACTGCAAAATGTCTAATATTGCAATAACACCATATTTTGTACCATGAAAATGCTTCATATGCTATATATATGTGTGTGTGTATATATATGTATACAGGTACATGTGCATATGTGTATATGTATGTATGTGTGTATATATGTTTATCTATAAATGTCTATAAGGTGCCTGTAGTGTATAGAAGGTCTTCATTTTTAGTCATCATTAGAATATCTGTTGTATGGATCGCCTTTGATGTCACTGTCTTTCTCTCTATCACTGGCCTTCCGTATGTATGTTCACTTAAACCCACCTACACGCTCGTAGCATGTGGTGCCAAAGTAATGTCTGACAACAACACCAAATCGCTGTATGAAACAACATTGACCAACATTTCATTTGTCTGACAAGTTACATGACCATGTGGGCCTGACAAGGTTGGTCTATTTGGGATATACTTTTGCTCTCCTGAATAACCTTAATCTAGGCCTGAAAGGCCTCTCAGCATCGGTACACAATGTGCGGGAAAAACTATGCTCATGATTAAAGAGTTTGAACTCTAGGGGAAACTCAAGTGTTCCCGTCATTGTGAGATTTTGTATGTACAAACGAAAAACTTCAAGTGTCAGATGCAACATAGTGAATTGGCTCCTTGAGTAAGCCGCAAATACAACAGATAATTAGATTTGTTATAGCCTTTCTCCCACCAGGTCATACCACTTACCATTGTCTGAACAAGAGAGCCTCATTGAGGGATCGATGAAAGAAGCAATGAAAATTGATCTCAGGCTGCAAGTGCAACAGGAGTTCTGGATTTTCCCTGTTTGCGTTCTGAATTGACAACTTGCAGTATGTAGTTTGTGATGCTTCCTCATTGGCATGACGTCAATATACAGGAACAGACAATATATGTAATGTTTACTATAACCCCAGACTGCAGCATTAGGAGGAATCATTTAAGTCCATCCCTCTCATTGATTTATTATAAGGAGAGGTCTTATAATATGTCCAATTTTAATTTGCCCATTTTATACCTTCCTGCAAATTGTTATGCAGCAAACTGCATTGAGTGTGTACGCAATGGGTAAAGATATCATCATATCCGTGAAGGTCTGTAATACTATAGAATTGTCATCACATCCGCCATTACATCTGATGCTGCATATCCTTCGTGTTAACACGATAACTCAAAAACTATTTTATGGATCATTTTCAAACTTTGAAACCAAATAGACCATAATACTATGAACCAATTTAATGTATCTTGTGAAAGGTCAGTTAAAGTTTTCCTTTATTTTTATTAGACCTTTTGGTTATCCCCAAATGTCTTCAGGCCATAATTTCTCAACAGTTGGTCCGATTTTGTGCAAATTTGGTGCAATCAAATGAATCAACTTGAGGAGTCTATATTGTATATATAATATTTTTGATCCAATGGATATGGGTATTTATACATCTATTTTTTGTCCAGTTTTTCTTACGTAGCGTCACATTTAATTTGAGTTAAATCAGGGTGATTGTTTATACAACACAAGGGATTGGGGTTTTTGTAGGATATACACTTGCTGTCAAGGACTACAGCATTGGCCTAGTTTAAAGCTTAAAATCCAAATAAAAAGCAGCTTTTTTCTATCTTTTGTTTAGCAGAATTATCCCCGAACAATTGTAAAAAAATAAGAAGAAAATAAATCATCATTGTGCGGTATCCATGGGGCTGGGGTACATGGGAGGATATAGAATCTCATTGGGTACATGACTGTACCATTGGGGAAAACTGGTTTCAACCATCAACCCGCCAATCTTTCTACCATGCAGCCAGTACACAAGCCTCTCACCTCTTCATTTGCGGCCAGTCTTCGCGGATCCATCAGCCTCATCGTTCATCATTGATTTGGTCTCAGCAGAGTCATCAGCCATCCCCACCTGTATCTCAATTCCAAAATGGCTATAGCTAGCTCCTGCTCAGGTCAGAGATGATCACAATCTCCCAAAAAGAGTATGAGTGCCAAAGCCATTTTAGTGATCTAATTATCAAATCATCTGCTGTAATAAACATTAACATTCATTCTCTGTTTCTCCTGATTAAAGAGAATTCATGAGATTATAAGAGGGAGCAGCACTTTGGTGCAGTTTGTAGCAGAGGTTCCTTACAGCAAGAAGGTTCTGAGTTCAGATAATCTCAGTGGGTTCTCCCAGATTACTTCAGATTCACCCCAAAGCCTAAAAAACACCCAACATAGGTGAATTGTTGGGTCCAAATTCCCCATAGGTGTGAATGTGAGCATGAATAGTTGTGTTTCTCTATGTGTGGACCCTCTGATGAACTGGTGCCTAGGGTGAACTCCGCCCTTGCCCAATTTCTGCTGGGATAGACTTTTTCCAGTCAAAGAATGACCCATTCATATAAAGGGACTAAAATGCACGGTCAGGTGTGCATTACAGAAACACGAAGTATCTGCTGTGTGTCTGGACTAAGTGTTCATGAGGTAGACTTTACGATAAAAAGGGTAACAGGCCAGAACCATACACTCTGGGATGACATTTACTGTCTGCCTGTTGGTCAGAGCATTATCCAATCAGACAATGACATATGGTGAGAAATAAGGCCTTTGTCTTGAGTGATCTAAAGATAAGAATTGTATTTCCATTAAATCAATGAGCTGTGTGCTTTACTGCAATGAATAATGCATCGCTCCTTCAGACCTGCTTCCCTCATTCCTGTTCGCTCTCAGTCTGCCCCCCTTCACTCTGTGTTCGCAATGTGAAGTGTTTTGGTACCTTTGCACTTCATAATAAAGTGAAGATCTTAATCCCTCTCCATTAGGACTTTATTTTCACTTAACGATCCTCCCAGCTTGACTGATGGAGACAGCGGGGCCACACACTAGAGATGTCAACCAAACCTTTTGCTGTGCAGTGACGCATCCTTTTAAATGGCACACAGTCTGGAAAAAAGTGATTATTTATTACCTCCAACAGAGAGGTTATGTTTTCAATAGTTTATTGGCCTGTTTGTCTTTTAGCAGGATCACACTTGAGAGATGTTTTTATGGAATGTGGATGTAGAGTGCAACATGTGTCAAAACATTTTGAGTTTTAGAGTAGATCCAGTTAAAAGGATGGTTTTAAAAGGTACATAACATTGTGAAAACCCTGAGGGGAGCTGTTTTGAGGCTGCAAATGTCGTGTTGTAAGTCAGATTAGTATTCCACTTCATTATAGGAGACACGTGGTCCTTGATTGAGGTAAAGGCTGTTTTGATTCATTTCTCAGGTTAATGATTATTTTTTACATGCCAAACATATGTAGCGGTTTAGCTAAGTTTTACCTCAAAAATAATTGAATAGGGGCACCAACCAAAGTTAATTTGGGAAATTATGAAATCTAGAATTGATCAATTCTTAATTTTATTAAACTTAAAATTCTCACATCTGCAATTCATGAACTCTTTTACAAAGTACTCTCATTTCTCCTCAAATAGGAAAGACTGGACACCTGTTATGCCTAAATATGAATATGATTATTAAACTACACACTAAACAAAACAGTATAAATATGGATAACTGATAATGAAGGGGATAAACAGGTTAATGTATATACACTCAACTCAGCTCAACTTTATTTATAAGCATATTTAAAAAACAACAGAGTTGTCCAAAGTGCTGTACAGTCAATAAAAACATAGACACACAATTAAAACACAATGTTACATCAAATAAAAGCAGTAAGAGCAGAAAAATTAAAAGTCCAACAATTCATCCTGGATTAAAAGCCAAGGAATAAAAATTAATCTTAAAGTAAGATTTAAAAACAGACAGAGTGGGGGCTGCCCTCACATGAGGGGGCAACTCATTCCACAGTTTTGGGGCTGCAACAGAGAAAGCTCGGTCGCCCCTCATTTTCAGCTTTGATTTAGGGACGACCAGAGACCACTGGTCAGCTGACCTCAGTGACCTCGACGGAGTGTAAGTCTGTAAGAGGTCATAAATGTACATGGGTGCCGACCCATTTAAGGATTTAAAAACAAACAGTAAAACCTTAAAATGAATCCTAAAACATTCTGGTGGCCAGTGAAGAGAGACCAGAATGGGGGAGATGTGCTCTTGCTTGCGCGAGCCTGTTAAAAGCCGAGCGGCGGCATTTTGAACCAGCTGCAGACAAGAGAGAAAGGGCTTGCTCACGCCAAAGTAAAGTGCATTACAGTAGTCCAGGCGAGTTGTAATAAAAGCATGAATAAGCTTTTTACACACATACAGATGTGTGCGTGTGTGTGTGTGTGTGTGTTAGTGGGCTGATGGTGATAGAGAGGGATTATTGACGGTATTGAATTCTCTGGAACTTAATCATTGATAAAGGCACGATAAAATTGAATGCAACTTAGATTTTATGCATCAACCCCAGATCATGAATGAGCGTGATAGAACGATCTTACTGGTGCTGATCAAAAGTCACGTCCGTGGATCGGGTGCTGCAGTCTATCAGGCAGTTTCCTCTCGCTGGACAAAAGGCAATATCTCAAGGTTACGTGGAGACTCGTCTTTACGGGACCTTGTCGTTGCTGCCGTATGGAGACTGGTGGTTGCTGCGCACACACGTCCGGCTGGACATGAGATGGACCTGGCACCGATCATCCTTGTTGCAGGATGCAAAAAGGGGAGCAGAAACTTTGCTCCAGCGTGCAGACGGATTTCCAGGGATCGCAAAACTCCTGAAGGAAATTGACCAGTCTTGAAAGTAGAGCGATTACAAATTGACTCTTAGGAGCAGGTTCTAGTAAAAAAGGTTTGCGTGCCGTTACTGAGCTCAGGGTTCTGAGGCTCAATAAACCATCAGTTCAGAATACGAAGTATAACTGAACAGCGGAAAATCGACGAAAGTCGAAAAGCAAAAAACTTTAAAAAAAAAGGCAAAGTTGAAGAATAAAGATGTGACAATACATGTAGGAGAAAAAAGCAAGAAGTGAAGAAAGAAAAGAAAGCAGAAGAGTAAAAAAAGCAAAAGTAAAAAGCAAAAGTGAAAAGCAAAAGTCAAGCCACAAGGCTTCATCCCCTTTTATACCCGTCCGGGTGTCCCAGTAACTTATTTGCATGAAGGGATGAGCAGAGAGTCACGTTTCTCTTGCTATAATGTAATTAGGGTAGAGAGGGGTACAGATAAAAATACAGGCTTGATAGTAACACGTTAGAATAGTAAATCCACTCTCTCTCACCATGGCCAAAGGGTGATCAAACTCATGAGGGATATATATATATACATATATATATATATATATATATATATATATATATATATATATATATATATATATACATATGTAAAAACCATGTATTCTATAAAATGTGTTCATGTCAAACAATAATCAAAATATAAACAAGTCTAGCTTAACTATAAGGACATCTGCATCAACAACAGACAGCATCAGTACATCTGAAACAATCCATCTTATTGGACTGGATGATGTAAGACATACATGTTCAAATATTTGACAGTAGAAAAAAGAAAAACAATTTTCGAAGTTTGGTTCTATTTATAAGCGCTAGATGGCAAAGTCTTACTGCCGACCCTTCCAAGACAGACAATCTAGAAACTCAAGTTGCTTATTTGAACAGATTACGATAACATGTTTTATAGCATTGCAATGGATAATTTTCTGAGTTTCTAACTGTATTCATTGTGAAATTAAATACGAAAAACTTAACATAGAAACAGTCTTATTGTTGATGAGGTTCCAATCAACACAGTCCTTCTTGAGTTTTAAAACTTTAACATTCCAATGAGCTCTGGCAGGTCATAAAACAGCAGGATGGGTTGAGGTTTCGGTCATCGATGTTTTATTACACCTCAGACTCAAACATCAGAGACCTCTTGTCACCACGCGAGTGTCCCCTTGTCAAAAATCCCCTTGTCAAAAATCAACTCGTTTGCCTTACCCGGGAGAGCAAATGGTGAGATAAGCCTGTCCTTCTCTTGCTGTGAGAAAAACCAGAGGTGGAGATGTCTCGCTACACATATCTCAGTTAATGTAAAGCACACTCATGTACTCTTTGCTGGCTATGAAGTAAAATATTTGTTTCTTTCCTAAATACACAAATCAGCCATAACATTATAGCCACTAACAAGTGAAATCAGAATTACTAACTATTTTGTCACAATGGCGCCTGTCAGTGGTTTGGATCACATTATGGGGAGCGTCGTGGCACAAAGGGTTACATAATTGCCTCAAAGCAAGAAGGTTTGAAGTTCAAATCCACCTCTTCAATTTAGTTTATTTTAGTGTGGCGTTTTTGCGTGGGTTCTCTCCAGGTACTACGGCTTCCTCCCACAGTCCAAACACTTGTGATATAGATGAAATTGTGACTCTAAATTGCCTGTAGTTTTGAAGAGGAGTGTGTCAAATTCTAATGGCTATATGTCAGTTTGTCCAAAACTATATATATTTTTATATGGTCCTTGTCTGTGGTGATTAGCTCCTACCAAAGAGGTCTAAGGAAGGACAACAGTTAAGCAGGGTGGCTCATTGATAATAATAATAATAATAATAATACCTTTAATTTATAATGCACTTTACCCGATGCATATAGACTAGACTGTGATTTCTGCTCCCATAGAATAGCTGCTGTAACATAAGCTGCTGAAATTGTTCTGAAAGAAAGGTATCGGAGCACGATTAATCGCAGAGCTGTTTTGGGTCCTGCACAATATTAGACAGGTGGGTTTTAATGTTATGGCTGATCAGTGTAACCTGCTTATCAGCATGTGCCTCCACAAAAACTTCCTCAAAGCTCCTCCTTGGTCCATTAGCTCCATTCACTATCGCTCCTACTGTGAACTTAATGCGAGTCGTCATCCTTTTTGCCCATTTGTTCTAACAAGTGCTGCTGCCAACACAATGGGCCTGGTCCCACTTCCTTAATAACTCCGTATAAGTTTACAGGAGTGTGAAAACCCTATTGATCCCCTGTAGAGTGCCAAGGCCAGCAGGGCCTGTGGTGTACAGCACTGACCTTGTCCCGCTGATGGATTGGTCTCTTGTTGATTGTTACTGTTCTGGTAATCACGTGTTCTCAGGCAAGCCGAGGTGTGTCCATTCACACCATGTTGGGAAAGGAGAACTATAAGGGAAAAGAGATTGCTGCGGTCTGTTAATGTCGACACCAGCAGTGCAGAACGATGTGCATTATGTGTGTTTTGTGGGTTGGAGTGTATAAACATGGCAACTTGCCGATGCCCTGATGACATCACAACACAGAGTTCTTATTAACTACAGTCACAGAGTGAGGGTTTTCTTTAAACTTCCTTACCCTTCACTCACACAGCAGCCTTCTTCCTTCTTCTCTTTGTACTCTATCCTTTCCCCTCCTTTCATCCCACTCAGCCAACCAAAACTACAGCGTGTCAGACCCGTTTCATCATCTTCTGTTCACTCTCTCAAAGTAAGATTCCCTCCTTTTCTTCTCCCTCGTTCTCCCTCCCACTGTGCTACACTGAGGCCATTTGCTCAAGCACTGATTTGGTAACAGCCTACAGAAAATGCAAGCCTTTTTGGAATAATATTGCACACGACACCTTTAACATTAGTCTCCAGTTAATCCCGCCTGACTGTAGCCACTTGTGTGAAAATAATGAATTTCAAAATTAATTCTCGAATCCCTCCCTGCATTCTTTCCGTTTGTCTCTTGTTGTCTTTATCAGATGTACTAAGAGATAAAGACTGAAGCTTCCTTCAATCGCTCTTGTTTTGATAAGGATAGACTGTATCAAGATCCAAAAAAGTGGCTGGCAGTATACTGTCAGCAGCTGTCTGTTGGTTTTATTCATAATCAAAGTTTCCTCACTGCCACAAGTCTATGCTAATTAAACATGAGCACAGACATCACGAGGAACACTGCTGCCAGTTTTCACACGTTTATTGACTTAAACCTTTTATTTATTTTCTTATGGAAAGTCTATTTCATTGTGTTTAATACGGCGGGCTATCCGAGGAGGATTTGGAAGTGTTTTCTGATCAGAATACACTATGAATGTATAAATGTTTAGATTGTTTAGTTGATTGGGCTGACCACTTTGGTCCAGACCAAAATATCTTCCTAATTACACATTCATGGTCGTCAGATGTAGAATCCTTGTAAGTTAAGTAACAGTAAAAAGTCTCCACAACTGTTGCATCGGTATCCAAGAATTATCATATTCCTCTACAGTAAATACATTTTTTTTGGCTTTTTTCCACGTATCATTGGATCAAAATTGTTTCACTTTTTCACTCGCTACCTGTGTTACAAAGAATAGATTTTAAAATCCTTTTGCAGGTTTAAAAAAAGAATTCTTGGTTTGGGCCTTAATACATTTGTGATCTTCTTGTGAACTAAGAGGCATCCAGGCCTCTCTGGTCATCTGGGACTGGTTTGCTCCCTGTTCCCAGAATCAGAAACAAACAAGTTGAAGCAGCTTTTGGCTTCCATACTCCTCATAGGTGGAACAAACACCCAGAATCCTTGAGGTTTGCACAAACTGTGAGCTCTTTTAAATCAGGTCTGAAGACATTATTGATTACTGTGGCTTTTCATGAAGAACCTGCTTTGAGTGCGTAACTTTAATATTGTATTTGTTATTATCTTTGTCTTTTCATGTATTTTTTCACGTATTTTTGATTGGTAAACTTTTGATTTGCTTGCTTTATTGTCTCTTAACTTTGTTTAAATACCTCATTTTAATGCTTTTTATTTTTCTGTAAAGCATTTTGAATTGCCTTGTGCATGCTGCTATATGAATAAAGTTGCCTCTCCTTGCCTTGTAAACATGGCTTTACACTCTAAACTATAATCTTTGGTTGCAATTTGGCATTTTTTTTCAAATGCCAACAGCTTTTTGGGGCTCCTAAAACACAAACTGTAATTTCTGTCTCTATGTACACTGGCAAATCACAGTTGTGCATGGCTTTAAGGTTTTCTGTCTAATAGCCACTGTCAGACAGAACAATAACTAAAACAATGGTGGACTGTTTAATTTGTTGAGCCGCAGACCCAGCCGACCTATAAACTGCACTCTTATTCTGTGGTGTTAAATTTTAAGTTACCCTGCCATCAACTGGCCTGGCATACATGCTACAGCTTCAGTCTTGTTGAATGGCCACTGCCTATATTTTCCTGACAATTTTATTTTGGCGACTACAAGCTGAGGTTAAACTGATGCAACTTAAAATTGATTCCTTCACATTATTAGGAAAGGTTGTTAATTTTTAAATATACTGAAAGCCGATACTGTTCACAGTGAGGCAAGACATAAACCTCTGCCTCAGCTACTGTACAGAACCCTTTTAGTGATATACGACACCGAAGCTTCGAAAGCGTTTTGGGCTGACAAGTCGTGTCATTAGAGAGCACACGATCTTTCCTCGCTGTGAACATGCATCCGTATTATTCGGCTGGAGGAACACATCAACATATTTATTTCAGGTTCAGATGACATAAGATTGTTTTTGCATGTAAGAGGGATGCAGTGCTACAACTAGACAGCAGATCTTTCTTTCCATTACAGCCCAGTGCTGCAACATCGATACCATCTTCATGCTGGCAGCGCATGCACTCATTTTAAAGAAGACTCACTGGAAAATTGGTCAAGTGTATACATGAGTAATAAATCAAATTTTGTCAGCAGAAATGTAACTGTGTTAGCCTGGTTTCTTTTTGGGGAGCAGGGTTTTTTCATTGACATAACATCTAAGAAATCATTTTCTTGTAGATATGGGCTGTTTAAATCAACTCACTGAGTTTATGAAGGCTCTGCAACCAAGACACCTGATAAATCCATGACAGCTCTAGAATGTTAAATGCTTAATTCTAGTTTTCTGTATTTACTGTCTAAGAAATCCTGGAACGGATAAAGTATTCAAAGGAAGCTATTGAATTCAAATAATTTCCACATGCCTCTTTCTGCGCAACCCATCCAAGTCTCAATCGTACAAACGATCTGCATTTTACAGTTGAGGTAATGAATAGAGAATTATGCAGGAATGCCAGTAAAACCACAACAATACCTCCGTGTCTCCTTTTCTGTCTTGGGGGAGCCCAGCTGAGCTAATTAGCCGTATTATCAGCAAGCAAACTCTCCGCGCTTCATTGGCAGTCACAACTGTCCCTAATTGACTGCCAGGAGTTTTGAGGCTGTAATAGAATGAAGCTCTACCTTGGTGATTATAAGGTTTGAGCTTATGCTGCATGACAGATTGCACACTCTTGCAGAACTGACCCAATGACTGGACCTTTGAATGCAACATCATTCAACCAAGAACCAAAACATAAATGGTCTTAAATGTACTTAAAAAGTACCCAAAACTCACAAACAACAGCCTTACCAGAGTGCACATGCATTAGTTCATGAAACACTCAATTTTCACAGCAGCATCAGTGTCAGGTTTCATTTCTAGTCTTCCATCTAAGATGTAGTGCTTAGCAGATGTTATATGGACAGCCTGCAGACATACATACACTCCCCCTCCACACACTCACCTACCACACACACACATGCACACACAAAGAGAAGAGATCGATCATAAACATATTAAACCAATCACATAGCAAAACAATTTCAGTATTGAATTAGGCAGGGTCGGGCGAGAGAGTAAGGGGGTAAAAAGAAATCAAGGATATGGAGCATAAGCATCTATTTTCTGAGGAGGGAGTTGGCTGGAGCAGGTGGCCTCTTGAGTCACTTGGACGAATCATCCATTTTTTAAAAGGGATTTGATAAAAACCAATCCCCCCTGTCTGAATCTTTCAAGCCTTTTCCCCTGACTCAGCCACTGACTGGGACCTCCCCGTCCTCCTGTCAATCATTTCAGAGCAGTGCCTGTGTGACTTTTGAGCCTGCAGGTGCAGCACATGTGCACTACATCCGCCCGGATATTGGCTATCATATTTGTTTAAGCATATGTGCCATCTCCGCTGGATTAAATCTTTCATTTTCTTAGAGAGCAAGAAAGAAAGCGATGGAGAGAGAGAGAGAGAGAGAGAGAGAGAGAGAGAGAGACACAGAGAGAGAGAGAGAGAGAGAGAAGAGTGGGAGGAATATGATGGGGGCCTCACCTAACCTCCGGGGAAAGGCCAGTGCATTAGACAGAGAACAGATCAGTTCCAGCTAAGATGAATATGAGCACATAGATTGGTCTACTGTCTAGGGAGACTCAGAAATGCAGTTTTGTGTACGCCAAAGCTGCAAGACTCGGAGGCAAGTGAGTGAGGAGGGCAGGGAAGGAGGCAACCACTGCATAACCAAACAGACCTGGAGCGGAGCACATCAGAGAAAAAGGGCCACGCGGAGAAAGATAAAGATTACTTATTGAGCTGTTTTTAGAGTGACGCTGTGAACAGCATATGGCGGAGGAAAAAATGTTTGCCCGTCCTCTGTGGCTCTACGGAAATTTTGGATGGTATGCCATAGTTGATGGAAATAATAATATGATTCATTATTTATCATTGATTGCTTTAGTGATGATTTATTTTTTCAACCACGATCATCAGGACGACTGTCGCAAGGTCTGAGCAGAAAATACAGGTCATCATTGTTTGCATAAATAAATGGTGATGTAGTTGCATGAATAGAATTTTTAAATATTCTGTACAAGATTTTTTCACTGAGCATCCATAACATAATTAACGCTGGCAGGGGAATTCAGAATAACGTTGATGATCTCGTTGCAATGGTTTTACGTCAGTGGCTGGGATATATTAGGCAACAAGTGAACATTTTGTCCTTGGGGTTGATATGTTGGAAGCAGGAAAGATGGTTAAACGTAAGGATCTGAGCAACATTGACCAAAATATTGGTTGGGTTAGAGCAGGGGTGGCAAAGTCAATTACAGAGGGGGAAAAAAAAAAATTTAGTCCACATCGAGGGCTGAACAGCACTCAAATTGGTAATCTGAGGTATTATGACAATTTGTTAAAAAAGTTCTGAACAAACAAAGCAAATAACAAATAGTCAAATTACAAATAAAATCCAAGATTGATCAGCATAAATTCTATGTCTCCCTCGCTATCAGCAGTGTTTCGCAGAATCACTTCAAATGAAAAGTTTTTATTTACAAGCATCAAAAAGTTACCGCTAAAATCAAACTATTTTTACTGAAAAATATCAACAAAAAGGGAAGTTTAAATAACCCTAGATAGTCAACAGGTGCATTTCACATTAAATGAGAGCAACTTATTTACTTGTTTTTAATGCAGTAGCATTGAAAACTATACAGCTACTCGAACGGCTGGAGGACATGAACGCACCTCGCCAGTTAATTAAAACTGGTATTCTACTAAACCGCGTGTGAAACTTACTGATAAGTTTATTCATTACATTTTGTTTTTTTTCAAATCTATATCCCCTCCCAGGCTTCTGGATGAGACTAAAGTTTATTAGAGTGAACACTGGCCAGATATAATTGTTCTGCGGGCCAAACATGGCTTCCGGGCCTTGAGTTTGACATATGGGTTAGAATATCTCCAGAACTTTTGGTCATTTTGGGTGATTCAGGTCAACAATAGCTAGTACCTAACAATGTGGTCAAAGGAAGTGAGGTTTGAAAACCGTTGACAAGGTCATTGGCGCCTAAAGCACACTGATGCATGTGAGGAGCGGCCCTTCAATGGGCCAAAGATGTCTGATCCCATTGAAGGGCCGCTGCAGCAAGAAATCCTGAAAAAGTCAGTGCTAGGTCTGATAGATATCGGAACCCAGGCAGTAAAAAGGTGAGCTACAAAATATTGGGTAAATCGTTTCAATGTTATGGCAAATGAGCTAAAATACAAATTGATTTGTGCAACTTTAGAAGTAAATTTCAAACTTAATGAGCTTATGAAATATGAAAAAGAGTGCTTGTATGTATGAAGATAAAAGACAACCTGCTCATCTATTTATTGGTATATTGAGGCTTTTTCAGGTCCCTGTTTCAATATGCACCTAATTTAACGCGCTGCAATTTCAGGCCATTTTAGCGTTAACCATTAACCCTAAATCCTTTGGGGAGATTATGAAACTACACCGTCTTCCCCGACAGCAAGAATATCCCCGAAAAGCTCTCAAACCCCATAAACAAGTTCCCCCCTATTGAGTTAAATATTAACAAATAGAGTTAAACATGATTTATACAAGATAGATCTCCTCAATCCGATTCATATTTACTAAATTTGGACTAAAACGAAATAATGGTTGAGCAATTATGTCCAGAAAACCTTTGGAGATAAAGCTCCTCCTTATGTCGGAAATATACAAGTGAACTTCCTCAAAATCATTCCAGTTTTTCCTCGTACTAATTCCACATGTATATGTATATAATTTGAAAATAATCCATGTACTATCTTTTGAGTTATTGCTTTAACACGCAGGATCTGGGTCAGCAAACGCAATTCCATAACTTCCCCAACTTTTTGGGTTTATAACAATGTTCAATGTTTGGCATCTATTTTTGTAACAAAACATCACCTCTATGATCTGTCAGTAAATTTTATCACTTTAACATCATGTATTATTCTGAACCCAAAAACAGGTTGGATTATGGTCGACACACACACCTGATCTTAGGATCTTAAAGGCTAATATATTGGTACAATTGTGGTATCCAGTTGAAAAACTCTGAAGATTCACTAAAACAGACACCAGACAGACTAGCTCCCAACTAGCGGCTGGGTCTCTGTATAGCGGGCCATTTAGCAGCAAGGAGGGAGAGAGACTGAGCTCAAAGAGAGTGAAAATTGGATTTACATTGACCAGATGGCTAGAAACACAAGGTAATGAATGCTAATGTTGCTACATGTCTGCTGGTTGTATAAATACGCAAATGTTTGCTCACACATTAACTACATTAACGCACTTAATTTACCATATTAACTTGTGATTGAATCAAAGGGAGCTTGCTGCTAGAAGCATCAGACACCTCATTCATTCCCACATAGCTGTTAAAATGTGAGTTTTTATGTCACAAGAGAAAAGGTGGGATTGAATCAAATAAATCCTGCTTCGCTGCTGAATTTTGTCTCTTATGTGTCTCCTGTGTTCCACTCAATGATATTTTAAAGCTACTAAAATTTTGTTTTATAACATAACGAATCCCTTGCACTTCTTTTATCCATTTGCTTTCTCTTTTTAATGCATGCATATATAACCCGCCATAGTGTAAAGTTGGTGTTCTTATTGCTTTAGATGACACCAGCTTACTTTATGGTTTGTTTTTATGTGCTTTAGCATCATCCCAAGATGCGGGAGTTGAAAATGATCTTGCAGACAGTTACTGATATATTTACAGAAATGGTGATGGATTCTGGCTGTGAAAATAAACCAATTACCTAAAGTAGCATCAGCTTCATCTTCATCCCCTCTCCCTCCTCCTCCTCCTCCTCCTCCTCCTCCTCCTCCTCCTCCATTTCACATCAGCACCATTCACTGCTGTCATGATTTTCATCTCTCCACCCCCAGTTCCTTCACCTCCTCTCATCTCACTTTAACACCTCAACCTCCTGAGGACCCTGTTCCCCCATCCATACTACCGTTTCCTCAAGCTCCCTCGCTCATCCTTCTTCAACTACTCTCCTCTGCTTTCTTTGATTCCCATATCGTCTTCCTTCCTTCCTATCAACCCTTGCATTTTCTCCACATCACTCCCTCTGCTATCCCTCCATCCATCAGACTGAGTAATGGCCATCAGGGCAGGGAGTCAGCCTGCGGCTGTCTGGGACAGACACTGATCACACACAGTCACTTTAGGCTGAGGGCACAACCATCCATTTTGTACAGGGTCTCGTCAAGCTCACAACCCACTGCAAGGCTGAAGCAATTACAGGAGTCCAAATGGTACAAACGAGGACCATCACACTCACTGGTGTAAAGGGGTGAATGCATATAGTGCACTTTTAACGCATAACCGCATCCCATTTGCTTGTATGGTTTGCTTTATAGCCCTATGGAATGGGAGAAGGAAGCAGAAGTAAAACACTTAATGACTCAACTGGTATCTGCTACTGACTTTCATGTTGAAGCTTCTATTGTTTTACACATTGAATTATTCTTTTACAATTCTCCTACCGTTTGCAACCCTGGGGCTTCAGTAAATTAGCATCACAGAAATTCACAAAGTTTTTTAGTTCCCGGGCCTAACGCCAAACATGCTTTTAAACCAGCCACGGACTAATTTCCCTAAGTATTTATTGTGCGCTTAAATCCAAATATTATAGACTCATGTTGACATTTTGAAAGGGACTATACCTCCCATTTACTAGTTTGTCTTTTACCCACAACTCAGTTCTATTGCGATCTCTGAAGTGCCGTTGTTAAGCAGCAGCTGGGCACAGGCCTATCGAAGGGCACTGTAATGGGCTTGTGGTATATCCCGTGGGTGCTAACCCCCTTAATGATATCTTAATTGCCTTTTTGTTCTTATTATGAAATTTTAATGGCCTGTTGAGCTTTTACCTACATAAAAGACCTTAGTCTGTTAGCCTCTCACATCAAGACCGGTTATGATATAATTTGTCAAAAAGTATGTCCCATTCGTCATTCTGGGACCAATGAATTATAAATGCACTAACAGTGAAAGGGTAATTTCATCAACGAGACAAGCAGGGACAAAGACAAATAAAAACTGATTACAGTATATTTATAGTATTTCTTCTGCTAACGTTCATTGATTCTTGGAATCTTAATCTATTCAGTCTTAAAAAGAATACTTTGACATTTGGGCAATAAGCAGACTTATTCATATCCTTGCAAAGATAAAGTGAGTGTACCAGTGCAGCTGTCATGTCTGTTGGTTTGAATACAGACACTGCCAGTTCCCACTTCGATATTTTTTTTATATTGAGCTGCTCAGAAATGCTCATTTTCAGTAGACCCTCCTTTTACCTTTTAACCCCCTACTCATGTTTTTGACCCAGGGGGCATCATTTGCAGACAAACGTCATATTTTTCGCATCTGGATCTTCACTGATGAAATTAAACAAAACGGACAGAGCCAGTAGTTGGGTTGTCTGAACTAACCATGTTCTGTACTCCTTGACGGAAGGTACTGTAAAACTTTGTGCAAAGTAACTCGTGTGAGTGTGTTATTTAACATATTCATGCACCACACTGAATGTGATGCAATAGCAATCTTAGATTACAATAAAGAGAGGAAGTGAAACTGCTATCCAGACTTTGTCCAAAAACCAGACCTATACTGTTGTTCCCGACAGCAAGTCTATATCCCGAAAAGTCCCCAATCCCCTACATTGTATACGAAATCCCTCTGATTAAACTCCTCAAATTGAATGTGAAGATATGTCTGAAAGCGTTATTCGTAATGAAAGCTTTCTGTGAGTAAAACATGACCTTTTACAGTAAAATATGATATATCATATTGATCTACTTGAATTGACTCATAAGCACCGAGATGAGGCAGCAATGATAACGATTCCATAATATGCTCGAATTTTCAGGGATATAATTAAACAATCTGCCCACACGCACCTGTAGAGCTCAAACACGTTTTCAGATAGTTTGACTTGGATATGTCTCCTTGAGTCGATTTATGTACACCCAAATTGGACTAAATCAGACCAACCGTCAGGAAGTTAGGATAGAAAAACTGTGTTTTTCATAAAAGTTCCCCCAAGTGAGTAAAATATGAACTTTTAAAGTAAAAAAAAATGTATAAAGATAGAGTTCCTCAAGTTGATTTATATGCACCTAATGTGGACTAAAATGGACTAATGGTTAAAAAATTATGGCCAAAAACCCATGGCCCAAAAATGGTTTCATCTTCAGGAGCAGGGGCAGTTTTAGCTTGTGTGGCATCTTAAGCGAACCGCCTTTTGACATCCATCCATCCCCTGGCGTTATCTCTGGGCATTGATGTATCAAGAGGTGAACGGTGTAAACCTATTGTCATGGTCTCAGAGAAAGACAGCACCATTCAATTCAGCATTGATTTTCAGTAAATTAAAGCTATATCTTCCACACATTGAGGAAACTTTTGCCTGGTTTGGCAAAGCAATATTACTAAATGTATTATTATTATTATTATTACCACCGTCGATCTCTCTAAAGGTTACTGGCAGGTGCCACTCACTCCAGCGTTGAGTGAGCTAAAAGCGTTCTGTACACCATGGGGTCTGTGTCAGTTCACTGTAATGCCTTTTGGACTGCATTGGTGCCCAGGCTCCTTTTAACAAATAATGGATGAGGTATTATTGGGATTTTCTCTCTTTTCTACAGCCTATCAGGATATTATTGCTGTTCACAGTGCATACTCCACAACCAGCACTGCTAGTAACACACACATCCACAACCAGCACTGCTAGTAACACACATACACGCACACGCACACACACACACACACACACACACACACCTACCTCATTTGTACTTTGCACTATGGGACAATACACTACCCAACATGTCCAAAACTGCACATTTAATTTAATTTAATTGTACATAATGTTGCTCTGTTATTCTATTATTCTGTATTCTGTAACATGCTCTTGCTGCTGTAACACTGCAATTTCCCCATTGTGGGACTAATAAAGGTTTATCTTATCTTATCTTATCATGGGAGGAGCATGTACATCACCTGAGGGCAGTAATGGGATATCTGCAAGCAGCTGGACTTACTGTCAACCCTTCAAAGCGCCAGTTTGCTAAGACTGAGACTGAGTATCTTGGCTACATCATTGACAATGGAGTCATCAAAACCCCAGACCCCGGTCATTCAGTCCTGTCCACATCCACAGACATACAGAGATTCAGCTGACGCCCTTCCTTGGAATTTCAGGTTGATACAGACGATAACTATACTTCTCGTGCTGCTGCTCTCACAGATATGATTCGGCAGATGAACCCTACTTAGCTGCGGTGGGGTGAGGAGGCAGAGGGTGCTTTCAAGCCCCTCAAGGACACACTGTGTAAGAACCCTATTTAATGTTGTCCTGATTTCACTAAAGACTTTGATCGTCGTCCAGTGGCTTACATCAGCAGAAAGTTGTTGCCGTGGGAGACTCGCAATTCCACTGTGGAGAAGGAATGCCTGGCAGTGGATGGACTCTCTCAAGTATTACCTCCTGGGCAGAGAGTTCATCCTGGAAACTGATCATGAAGAACTGAAGTGGATGGAAGCGATGAAGGATGCAAACAGTCACATCACATGTTGGTATCTGGCTATGCATCCATAACGCTTCACCATCAAGCACATTCCTGGGCGAGAAAACACCACTGCTGACTTCTTATCACTATCTCATGGCGTGATACCAGAAGGAGGGGAGGGTGTTGGGGCTGCAACCACCAGCCACATCACCAACCACACCTGTTATGTGTGATTGGTGTTTTCTGTCTAGTTTTCTGTTGGTGTTTTCTGTTCTGATGTTTTTTGTTCTGATGTTTTTTGTTCTTTGAATCAAGAAACATGACAAACATTTTGGATGAACATCTGCTCTATTTTTCTTTGTTGAGTGCACGTAATCAGGAATAATTTATGTAAATTTTAAAGCAAATGTTTAAAATAACTTTCCTGTAAGTGTCTGGTAGCCTTCAACATTTTCTGGGAAAACTGGCAAAAGACTCACTAGCTGCATCCTGTCAGCTTAAGAAGTAGGAGCTTCCTCATCATAATGTTCCACTCTGCTCCAGCCAGAGGGGTGTTTCCTCAGATTGATCCAATCATCTGAAGAAGATGAGCACCTCTCCCTCCCTTGCAATCAACTATGGACCAGCCAGTGTAGTATATAACCTTCCAGATAGGAGATGATCTGCTGTGCCTTGTTTTGTGTGTTGTTCTGTTTTGTTGAAATTATTCATAGTTTGTTTTATTTTACAGCTTGACAAATTGTTAAATTAATACATTTATTCTTTTTCACAGTTTTTTTTGCCCATCCTAATTATTGTAGATATTGTGGGTAATTAAATCCCTATTTTTTTCCACTTTTACAGATTAGCTCAGATTAGGGCCCTATTTATTTGTAAATGTTAATATTAACTGAACTCATGATAAAGCTTCTGAAAAAATTTCAGACCGACCGTTGACATGCATTTTATGCAATCTAGCTTATTGGTCTGTTTATTTCATAATTTCATCAACATTTTATTCTAAGTCACATGAGCGCACGACCAAAAAGTTAAACGAATCTGTTTTAGTCACTAAATGAAGAATTTAGTGAATGCTTTGTTGTCTTGTGGCTTTTGCATATCGTTCTCCTTAATGGGTTGTAGATGTTGCAGCGTGCTTGTGTGTGAAATTGATGAAGACATTTTTCCTAATTTGCATGTGTTTTCTTAAACTGCAGTGTCTTGTGACTTTTGTATTCATGTGAGCCGTCCAGGCCAGCGTATTAATATAATATCAATACATATCAAAACGTTCTGCAGGCTGTACACAAATGTTAACAATGTATTCTGACCACCTCTACTTATATCTTTATTTGTTCTGATTTTGGGAAAGGTCATTGGATATTTCTGACACAAGGGGGAGTTCTATCTCCAAAAGTTTTTGGGCCATAATTGCTCAACCGTTGGACCGATTTAGTCCAAATTTGCTGATAACGACTAGACTTGAGGAGAACTATCTTGTTCATGTCACGCTTAACTCTAATAGCTCATATTTTACTCACTAGGGGGAGCTTGTTTGTGAAAACACTGTTTTCCTGACATAACTTCCTAAGAGTGGGCCAGATTTTGGTGCATATGGACCGACTCAAGGTCTTCTATTTGTCATAATTCATATTTCACTCACTGTGGGAGCTTTTATTTGAGGTCAGTCCCGGTAATTCTTTGTACAATGCAAGGGATTGGGGACTTTTCGGGGAAATACACTTGCTGCTTGGTAAAACAGCATAGGTGTAGATAAACAACATCCAGATGATGGTCTGGCCTAACATTTTATACAGTTTTGTACATTCTGATACTGGACTCTACCTATTCTTCAGCAGTGATAACCATTCACGGCATCATTCGTACACCCATGGAACAGCCATCGGGAGCAATTGGGGTTCAGTATCTTGCTCAAGGAAACTTCAACGTGTGAGACCGCAAGGGCCAAGGTCGAAGACGTTGCCTGAGGATTCTGCTCCCATTAACCACCTGTCCTGAGATAGTCAGCCATTAATCCAAAGATAAATAAACTAAACAATTTTTGAAAATGTATTGGTCAAATCACTGATACAGATCCAGCCACGTATAGCCAACTGTCCAATCCAACACACCAAGAAATCCATAAACATTTGCAGGCAGTGATGACATATTATGCAACAATAACCCATTGGTGTGTGTGGAGCAACTATTTATTCTCAAAGGTTGAATCAGAAAGTTGAAAAGGTTTCACCTCCCCTTCAAGCGGCTTCTTCAGTACTGAAGAACGTAAACAAGATGGTCAGTTGCTTCTGAGGCAGCCTTTGAGGATTAGCCTCACCTGGCTGTATGAAAATCTATACAATTATCTTTTGTCACTGAAAGCAGACCTCTGGCTAGAAATTGCTTTTCATCTTATGGTATATTGTAGGTGATATAAGATATAATAAAAGTTTCATTCTTCATATTTTTTGTGAGAGATGTGTTTTTTCAAATATTCTTAAAAAGGCAAACACGCTGTACGTCTACGACGAGTGTCGATTGTCATTGTCGGCTTGGGCGTGGTTCTATGTATATTTTGAACTCCATCCATCCATTTTCTCTATCCGTGGTGAGTCTAAGAAACAAAAACTCTATGCTTGCACTGAGAGTTTGTTAACTCCCTGTTCGTTCCCAGTGTTGCTGCTCCACAAACCAATCCGAGTAGAGGTCCCGTCAGCCACTGTGTGAACACCTGTGGTCACAACCAGGGCCTGTCCCACGACAAATAGGTTACATCCTAAAAACAAACACAACTGGCTCATACTTAGCATTAAAAGTACAGTAACGTTGCCAATTACATTGATTTTTTTTCATCGTTTCACATTAAGAATTCCAGCATGCCTGTTTTTGTTTATTATTTAACAGTGTGCAGGATATGCCCCATCCAATAATGTGTGTTCTCCCTATGATACTACTGCAGTAGTCAGATTTTCTTTTAAATGTTATTTAACAGTGTATTTGGAGGCATATATACCTCATTAATGTTTTGCAGTGACACTCTAGAGAAAAAATAAATTGGACATTAGCAAAGCTAATTACTAATTTTAAGTGCTTTGAGTGGTCGATCAGACAACTGTACAAAAGCGTTACATAAGTACAGTCCATTTACCGTTAGTGAAGAACAGTCTTAGAAACACTAGTGTATAATGCACACAAAAAGAAATAAAAGGGAGTACTCAGATTGTACTTATGCCAATGCTGTAACATTATTGCAGGTTATATATTGAAATTCAAGTGTGCTTGTCTGTGCTATCTTGAGATACCATGTGCAAACAGCAGTACTGTTTAATCCAGCATTTAAGTTTATCTTTTCATCGAAATGCTACATATTTAAAAAAAAAAAAAAGTTTTCCTACGGATTGAGTGTCTTTCAAAATTTTAGTTGGAAGACATCCCGGACTCAAAGAAATAATATTTGCAAATTCTTATCCCTGATGAAATCAGAAAATATTTCTTACATTAAGTCAGTTAGTAGTTATCTAAAAGTGAAAATATGAAATATGTTCAAAGTTGAAGCTAATAACTTTTTTTTATGTTTTTCAAAGTACCTGCAACAATATTAAAAACAAATACTTAAGTGCATCTTATTTGTAGCGTAATAGTACATTCACGTAAACTTAACTATATCTCTAACTTGAGCTACGATAATCAATGTTATTGGCATACTAAGTATATTCTCAGTACATCACTTAATTAATTATGAGCACAAGGAAGTATACAGGTAAGTACTTTATATTTTGTATAAGTAGAATAAAACAATAATACTAATAGTTTCTCAAAATAATAATATCCAGTCAAGCTCTATTAGTTGTATTTCATCACAGTTTGACAAAAATAACATATTTTTTTAAGATGTTATATAAAGACAAATAAAGTTCATTATTATTAGTATGATTCTTAATACATTAAAATCTGCAATGGTATTTGACTTTGCGTACAAGGAAGAAGACAACTAATTATACCGAATTAATTATTGAAAAATCAGTATTTGAATGAACTTTAAAAAAAAGTAATTGGACGCTTTTATACATGATTAAATGGTTTTCTTTCAGTATTAAGTAATCATGTTAGTCTAACTTGAATTGGGTCAAAATTAGTTAGGATGGATTCAACTGAGTAACTCGGATTACTTTCAACTTCATTAAATATTGTTGGTCCATCTAATTTCTCAGTGGAAAAATTACACAACTGAATCGAGTTAATCAGACCCAAATAAATTAAGTTGGGCCAACACAATTCCTTCATAGGGAAAGAAACATATTTATTTGTATGCAAATACTTTCCATTATTTAATGAAATTCTTCCTTTGAAAGTTCCCTTTAGGTGTCGCCACAGCAGATCATCTGTTACCAATTTGCCCTGTTTTCTCTGTCACACCAACAAACTGCATGTCCTCCTTCACTACATCCAGAAACCTCCTCTTTGGTCTTCCCTTTTTATCCTTCCCGGCAGCTTCTTCTCCAGCATCCTTTTACCAATAGATCCACCTCTTCCTCCTCTTCAAGTGTCCAAACCATCTCAATCTGATCTCTCTTACCTTTTCTCCACAACATATAACCTCTGCTGTCCTGTTATTTAATAAAATGAATCCAAGTAACACCTGTTGAGTACAAGCAATGTGAACAGTGACAGAAATATAAGTTTATTTACAGCTGTATCAAGATTGGGTACCTGGATGTCTGCTGTAAGACAAATGCAGACACCCAATCACATCAGTCCATTTTAGCTTGATTGAATCCTGATAGGATCTTACATGAAGTCATTTTGTTTATCATGTAAACGTGAAACATTTTTACAAGAAACTGTAACAGCAAACCACTTTCCTTACTACTAAAACCTACTATACTACACTACACTATATTGTACTATACTATATTATACTATACTATACTATACTATACTGTACTATATTATACTATATTATACTATACCGTATTATACAACACTATACTATACTATACTATACTATACTATATTATACTATACTATACTATACTATACTGTACTATACTATATTATACTATACTATAATACACTATACTATATTGTACTATACTATATTATACTATACTATAATACACTATACTATATTGTACTATACTATAATACTCTATCCTATACTATACTATATTATACTATACTATACTATAATACACTATACTATATTGCACTATACTATAATACACTATACTATATTATACTATACTATACTATAGTATAATACATTATACTATATTATACTATACTATACTGTACTGTACTGTGCTATACTGGACTCTATTATACTATATGTTACTACACTATACCATACTATACTATAATACACTATACTACATTGGACTATACTATACTATATTATAATACATTATACTTTATTGTACTATACTATATTATACTATACTATACTATAGTATAATACATTAAACTATATTATACTATACTATACTGTACTGTACTGTACTGTACTATACTGGACTGTTTTATACTATATTTTCCTACATTATACCATACTATACTATAATACACTATACTACATTGTACTATACTATACTATATTATAATAAATTATACTTTATTGTACTATACTATACTATACTATACTATACTATACTATACTATACTATAGAGCGGTTTTGTTCCTATAGAAATGTAAAGTGTCCCCTCGTAGGAGTCGTAGGGTCCTTGAGCAAGACCCTGAATCCTTAGCTCCCCGGGCGCTCCACGAGGGGCTGCCCACTGCTCCCTCAGGGATGGGTCAAATGCAGAGAAGTAATTTCACTATGTTGTACTGTATGACTATGTGACTAATAAAGGATTCTTTCTTCTTCTTCTTCTCCTCCTCTCCAAAAAGGATCAGAGGGAGGCGCGCCGACGCGAGGGGGCGACGTTGGTCTCCGAAACACCCTGACGGAGGCGCATAGAGGGAGCAGCAGCTGCTGCGCGCTGCGCTCTGCTCCGGTGTCAGCTCCATTCAGTCACACAGCTCCGGCTCAGACACGGGTGAAAATTCATCTAACGTCTCCTCTTTGTTTCCTGTGACTTTTATGGCGAGATGCTGAATCGCTATTTAATCCACTGCACAATGGGCACGTCGCTTTGCATTACGGCCGATATTGTTGTGCTCCGTCTATTACATTTGGAATGAGAGACTTATGTTAATTTGCTTCAATTACGCTCTTTTTCATCTTTTTGTCATCATACTGCGAATGGGTTGCAAATAGTTGGACCCCCTCTTGTGACTCCTTTCCCCCTACAACTAGGCCTGTTTCATTTGCATATTTAATTTATGCTCTATGAATTAAATTAGCGCGTGATGCAACTTCACTCCAGTTGAGGCCGGCATGTGAGGAGGGTTAATGATAAGTAAGGGAAGGGAAGATAGGGGAACTAATCGGCTCCAGGCTATTAGCATCACGGTAGAACTAAAGTATGACGCTTCGTTACACTGAATTAAAGTAACTCATGTGTGATCCGGCTCTGAGAATACTTCCATTAAGCTGATGCTTACGAACAAACACTTACAATGTTTTGCCCATCTTATATTGTGTATTTATGTAAGTTCAATTCTAAGACAGTGGGTGGCTGGGGGGCAGAGTGAGGGGAAAGAGAGAGGGAGGGAAAGAGGTATTGAGAGGATGGCCACGACTCTGTGGGTTATTGCGTCACAAGCTGTCTTTACTTGCTCTGGCTCTTTACATTTTAATTGCATGCTGGTATTTGGCTCTGAGCATACCAGAGCGCAGCTATAACCCCATATATTTTTTTTGCCATTATTGCGTCAGGCGCAACTTCATGAGGATCCATTTTTTTTCACGCGAAAAATAAAAGAATCATAAACGTTTTTTGTTTTTTTTACCATATAATATTTCAAAAATACCCGCCTTCCTGTGGCTGCTGCGATGATATATCCACACAGGCCCAACGATGCCAACTATCACCATTTATTCGTCTTTCTTAATTCACTGGATGTGTAAAACATTTCCTTTCCCTCCTACAAGTGAGACTGGGCCTGAAAGAAAGAAGGGAGAAGAGGAGAGGAGAGAAGAGGAGAGGAGAGGAGAGGAGAGGAGAGGAGAGGAGAGGGGCGCACGGCACTTAGCTGGTTTTGTTATGAGGGTCCGATATGCGCCCTGGCTGGCGTTGCAAAGCCCCAATCAGGTGCCATTACACCCGCTGTTTGAGAATACCATTGGCTGGTGGGGAAAGGAGCTGTGCGCAAAACCAGCCCCGCCGCTCACACTCGCCTTACAGGAGCGGAGCTGAGCACATCATCCGCTTTGAGCGCTAAGGCGCAGTAATTACATCCTCGCAGAGAGCGATAGAGAGAAAGTCTCCTTATTCTTCGGTCTTAATGTAGAAGTTGTGTTGGTTTTTTTGGGGGCTGTGCATAAAGAGGAGTTTTTGCTTTGCTTGTTTTCTTCTGCCTGAGTCGAATTTCTCATGCTGTTGTGTGACTTTCCGTGAAGAAGGAGCAGTCTGATGTGCCCAGAGAGCGTTGGCTCTGCGTCCTGACTCCGACTCCACTGCAAAACTCACAAACCGGGGCAGAATTGATTAAAACACAGAAGCTGGGATCAAATGGCTGTGGCTCTCATCGCTCAAACAGCACTCTGTTCCACTGACCCGAGGCAGAGGAGGGGATCTTCAGAATCGGACGGCAGTCTTGCTGTTTATTCCACTGCATTTTTACGGACAGCGAAAAATGGGAAATGGTAATTTCTCATAAAAAAAGGGAATAACACTTTTTTTTTTGTTGTTTTGACTTGAAGTGCAATTTGTGTAACGGAGGGGAGATGATTTGGTTTATTTTCCTTCTCTCCATCCTGGATGGAGCTGTCTCTCAGCTGCACTACTCCGTGCCAGAGGAGCAGGAGCCTGGGTCTGTGGTTGGGAATATCGCAGAGGATTTGGGGCTGGACATTACCAAACTTTCCGCCCGACGTTTCCAGACCGTGCCCAGTTCACGAACACCGTACCTGGAGGTGAACTTAGAGAACGGTGCACTCGTGGTTAAGGAGAAAATTGACCGGGAAGAAATCTGTAAGCAGATCATCCCGTGCCTGCTTCATCTGGAGGTGTTTCTGGAGAACCCACTGGAGCTCTTTCGCGTGGAGATTGAGGTGATGGATATCAACGACAATCCACCCAGTTTTCCGGAGACGGACATTTCCGTGGAGATATCTGAGAGCGCCATCCCCGGGACACGCTTCCCGGTGGAGAATGCCTTCGACCCTGATGTGGGCACGAACGCGCTCAGCACATATGCCATTACGAATAATAACTATTTTTACCTTGACGTGCAGACGCAGAGCGACGGAAACAAGTTCGCAGAGCTGGTGCTGGAGAAGTCTCTGGATAGGGAGCAGCAGGCGGTGCACCGCTACGTCTTAACGGCTGTGGATGGGGGCATCCCGCAGCGGACCGGGACGGCTCTCCTGGTCGTTAGAGTTCTGGACTCTAATGACAACGCACCGACCTTTGACCAGACCGTGTACTCCGTGAACCTGCGGGAAAACTCCCCTGTGGGCACCCTGGTAATTCAGCTCAACGCCACAGATGTCGACGAGGGACAGAACGGAGAAATAGTTTATTCTTTCAGCAGTCATAACGCCCCGAGGATAAAAGACTTATTCAACATCGATGCCAGAACAGGAAGGATAGAAGTGGCGGGTGAGGTGGACTATGAAGAGAGTAACACGCACCAGATTTACGTCCAGGCTAAAGATCTGGGGGCCAATGCGGTCCCCGCGCACTGCAAGGTGCTGGTCAAACTCGTGGACGTGAATGACAACACACCGGAGATCGGTTTCAGCACCGTGACTGAATCTGTGAGCGAGCAGGATGCGCCTGGCACCGTCATCGCACTTTTTAGCGTGTCGGACCGGGACTCTGGTGAGAATGGGCACATGAGCTGTGAGATACTGGGAGACGTTCCTTTCAAGTTGAAATCCTCGTTTAAGAACTACTACACCATCGTGACGGACGGACCGCTGGATAGAGAGCACACAGACTCCTACACAATCACCGTGGTGGCCAAAGATAAGGGTCAGCCTTCGCTCGCAACCAGCAAATCAATTAAAGTGCACGTCTCCGATGAGAACGACAATGCGCCGCGTTTTACGCAGGCGGTGTATGATGTATATGTGACTGAGAATAACGTGCCCGGTGCTTTCATTCACGCTGTAAGCGCTTTGGACCCTGATATAGGACAGAATGCGCTCATTACTTACTCCATATTGGAGTGTGACATCCAGGGCATGTCTGTGGACACGTACGTGTCCATAAACCAGGACACCGGCTACCTTTACGCGCTGCGCTCATTTGATTATGAGCAGCTGAAGGAGTTCAACTTCATGGTCCAGGCTAAAGACTCTGGTGCTCCCGAACTCTTCTCCAACACCACTGTAAATGTGATCATAGTTGACCAAAATGACAACGCCCCCACTGTAATAGCACCCATTGGTAAAAATGGCACAGCAAAGGAGCACCTGCCGCGCTCTGCGGAGCCCGGCTATCTGGTGACGCGCATCGTGGCCATGGATGCAGATGATGGAGAGAATGCGAGACTGTCCTACAGCATCCTCAGGGGTAACGAGCTGGGGATGTTCCGCATGGACTGGAGGACAGGGGAGCTGAGGACAGCCCGCAGAGTCTCCCCCAAGCGCGACCCGCAGGGCTTCTACGACCTGCTAATCGAGGTGAGGGACCACGGGCAGCCTCCTCTGTCCTCCTCTGCAAGTGTGAGTGTAATATTAGTGGACAGCGTGGTAGAAGGCCGCAGTGGAGATCGTGGCTCGGCCTCCAAGGCAAAGGAAACCTCCCTTGACCTCACCCTCATTCTCATCATCGCCTTGGGCTCCGTGTCCTTCATCTTCCTCTTGGCCATGATCGTGCTGGCCGTGCGCTGCCAAAAGGACAAGAAGCTCAACCTATATACTTGCCTGCTGGCGGGTGACTGCTGCCTGTGCTGTGGATCATGCTGTAGCAGGCAGGCCCGCAGCCGGAAGCAGAAGAAGCTGAGTAAATCCGACATCATGTTAGTTCAGAGCACGAACGTGACGTCAGGGGTCGGACCCGTGGGCCAGGTGCCCGTGGAGGAGTCTGGCGTGGGCAGCGTAGGAGGGGGCTTCGGCTCCCACCACCACCCAAACCAGAACTCTTATTGCTACCAGGTGTGCCTGACACCAGAATCCGCCAAAACGGATCTGATGTTCCTCAAACCGTGCAGCCCTTCCCGCAACACTGACACGGATCACACCAACCCCTGCGGCGCCATAGTCACGGGTTACAGCGACCAACAACCAGACATCATATCCAATGGCAGCATCCTCTCCAATGAGGTAAGAGAACCCAGAATCATAGCTTTAAGGGTTAAACTCATTTTAAAGATCCTCAGCAGCTGCTTCATGTCAAGTTATCCATTCAGGCCACGCGCGGCTAAAAGTCTCCGAGAGGATGGAATCTCCGTGGCCTCTAATTATTGTCATGTGTAATTGTGATTGGGCAGGTCAATTGTAAAATCTCACGTGGCTTTTTAATTTCATTAGTAGCTCAACTGCTGTCACATCAATCATGATATCATGCATAAAAGAAATATGCATGTGCATATGAGTTCACCGTCAGAGTTTTTAGTTTAATGTTATTGGGCTGTGACTGGTGATTTTTCCTCTGTAACCATAGGGTATATTCATTTATTCACTGGAGCGCAAGCGCAGGGATTGTAAAGAGGTGCCTTCAGAACAAGCAGTTTCAGAATATTGTGATTAACTGTATGATCAGGTGCGTCTCTTATTATCATAATGAGTGTCTGTCAGGTCGAATTTTGAAAACGGCAGTGAAATGGAATATAGTACCTTAAAAGAAAATTTCTGTGCGTGCAACACAGTTTGGTTTCTTGTGCAGTGACTGGAACTCGTGCAGTGCAGACAATTTTAAGGTGATGAAATATAAGCAGGAGAAGATTGCCCTGTTCTGGGTTCAGCCCATGCTTTCTGCTCAGGGAGCGCTGGAGTTTTAGGGATTTTTTTGTTGATTGCAGTGTGACTGGAGTGGGATCAGGCAGCCAGTCACAGCCTCGCCTTTGCTGCACGTTAAGTATTCCGTGCACGAGCCAACAAGGCAGCACCGTGAACAAAGGTTGTTCAGTTTATGCATTGGGGGGGCTCAATCATTTACGCATTCAGTCGTCTCCCTAACCCACTCTCCCCTGCTCCCCTCTCCTCCCGTCACTCACCCATCAAGTGGATGCGCGCACACAATTTCCTCTGACACCAATGCGCACCAATTTATGAAGATACGTGATCATAGCTAAGATCCTTTTTCATGTGTAAATATCATTTTCATCCATTATCATTTGTGTGTCTGCCCTTTAAAAGTGGTTAATTGTGTTCTTCTGTGTGTTCTTCTTCTTTTTTTTTCAGACCAAACACCAGCGAGCAGAACTCAGCTATCTGGTGGACAGGCCCAGAAGAGTCAACAGGTACTGAAGAACACATACACACATACACAAGCACGAGCACACACACCACATTATTACGAAAGAGGGAAATGCTGTGTGCCTTCCTCCGTCAGAGGGCCTATAACGCTCAACAGGCCTCCTGTAACCCCAGCCTATTCACATATCAATAAAACTGAGGACTACACCCATCAGTGGGAATCCTGTATATTCTGCATCATTAATTGTGGCTTTGAGAGGCTACACGGTTCCCAGTGTGTCCATAATGTTCATCTTCAATTTGGCATCAGTCCCATAACTGACAGAGCGGTGCATATTAAAGCTCTAATGCTGGATTTCATAACATGCCATGTGTAACATCCAATTTAGACCCTTGACGGCCACTGTGACTGTATTAATACGGTGTTGATTTCTGGTTCTCCCTCTCTTCTCTCTGGCCCGTGTTTTACCCAACCAACCCTCACCCCCATTACATCTTCTCCTCAATTTTGTATCTCTACCTCCCATCCCTCCAACAACCGTCTGACTTTTCCTGCTGACTCCTCCAGTTCGGCATTCCAAGAGGCAGACCTCGTCAGCTCCAAAGACAGCGGTCATGGTGACAGTGAGCAGGGTGACAGCGACCACGATGCCACCAACCGGGGTCTATCAGCCGGTGAGTTTCACGGAATATCACATAATTATTCGTTCCAGTGCTCAAACACACACACACGTGCACGCACACATGCAGACCTACACACACACACGCTTCCCTAATCTGTTTCCATTGCGTGATTGTGAATGAGATAATGCTGAATTATTGGTGCGGATCGTTGACTTTTAATTTCCTTAATTTGAGAGTGAAAGCTCCGGGCTCCGGCGTTGCTGACTGGCGAGGCCCGAAAGGTGTTGATTGTATTCCACACATGGATGATTTGGAGGAAAATTTGGGGAGAATTATTTTCTTTTTCTACCTCCTGCTGTCCACCCGAACCAACTCACCCGCCCCCTCTGTAACCCAGCTGCTGCTTCATGGAGTGGTGCTGAAAGGACAGCAACGGGCAGACAGGCAGTTTGGGTCATGTAGTGCTTCAGTGGCACAAATCAATAGGTTCACTCAGTAAAAGCAAAAGGCATGGGAGCTGAATTGATACAATGAGATGCATTCCAAACAGCATGGCAGCCCGAGTACAGCACAGCCTGTGTTGTTGTTTCAGCTGATGAAGCACAGTCGCAGCTTTTGCATTCTTAGTTTTTGTTAGCCAAATCTTTGTAGCTTTGGCGTAAATGGAGGCGGCGGTACAATGTTGGAATCAAGGAGCGCTTTGCCATCCACATTCTAATTTCAGCTGTATTTACTGTGCCTCATTTCTCCATTGGCCTCATTATATGGCAGGAGATTTCTTTAAGGCAAGCTTCAGGTCTTATCGTAAGCCTCCCCTTGTTCGCTCTAAAATGCTATTAGGTTAGTACCTGTTTATTGATCAATGTGGAGTCAGACAAAAAGTGGAGCACTACGAAATCTCATCTCATATTGAATTGCCCTTTCCCTTTTGAGGGATTGTTCCAAGGTTCTGGTGTAAAGAACCCCGTCTAGACCGGAGCTGGCCAAATATCATATCAGTGCTGGGAATACAAATAGAGCAGATTAGAGAAGGTGTAGGATAGTGAATGGTGCTCATCAGGCTCCAGCGTGTTTGACATTATTAATAAAGTCCAAACAAAGATTCAGCAAATAGCAGTCATATTCTCACTCCCTGCTCTAATGAAACACTGAAGTCTCCAAACTGCAGCACTGGAAGAAATCGAGGGGCCAACTCATGACATAAAAACCCCATGATAATATTGTGTAGGTCTTGCTTTGGCTGCCAAACAGCTATGTTCTGTGTGTTCTGACGCTTCTCAGTCTCAACCCGCATTACACTTTGTGGCAACTTATGCCAAAGTCGCTGTTCTGTGTGGTCAGACAATCCAGGTTGACCTTTGTTCCCAACTCACATTAATGAGCTGAGGGAACGCAAAAAAATTTGGAAAAGCCGTCAAGGCCCTGCAGTTCTGGAGATGCTTTGACCCAGTCGTACAGCACCATCACAATTTAGCCCTTGTCAAAGTCACTTGTTCCTGGTTCCAACACATTAAGTTCCCACATTAAGTACAATGGCTCCCACTGACAGGTTCCACTGTAAAAAGATATTCAGTGTCATACTGACCTCATCTGTCAGTGGTTATAATGCTATGGCTGACTGATAAACCATTAATCAGACCGGACTGAACAGTTCAGAGTTAACATTCAGGAAAAAGAAGAATGGAGAATGAATGTAAGATATATGAACAAGTCAGCTGCATCCTAATCTTTTCATCTAGCAGTTCACCTGTGTAACCTCAGGCCTCACATAAATGCATCATATGTAGAACGCTGCCTTGAATTTGTACTTGCTGGTAACAGAGCTGCATTTATGAATCACCAACATTTGTTGTCTCAGCTCTCTATCTGGTTCAAAGAATGCTCTTACTGCTGCCGCCTTGGCATAGCTTCAGCTTCACCACTCTATGGGAGACAGTCATCACACCAGTGATATTTTGGCTTGAAGTCCCATCTGAGCTTTGCAGAAGCTACACAGAATGTGTGTTTGGGTGTAAAAGTGGTCGTATACATGATACTTGTAGGTAATCTGCACATGTGTGTGTGTGTGTGCATTGTGTTGCAGAAAACAAGGCTGTTGATCACGTTAGTATGGACGGATTTTTTTTTTTTCTTTCGTTGAGACAGCAGCTTAAATGAGACCCAGTTTAAGGAGTGAGAGTGGCAGCTTGTGCTTGGCTCACTGCCAGGTACATATTGTCTCTTTAATAGGCCTACCCATTGCTCATTTCCTCACTCCATGTGTATGCGTGAGTTCTTTTAGTGTGTACATATACGGGGATGGTAATGATGCTGGTTATCTCATGTGGACTGGGTGCTGTTTGTCTGGGTTATTGTGTGTCCTTGCCGGTAAGAGTTTTATGCCGAGTGCATGCTCCAGTTCTGCATGGAGGCGACGGAGAAGCAAACAGAAAAAGCCCAAATCAGGACTATGTATAGACCTTGTGTATTCAGATTTCTCCAGTATTTATGTATATAAGCAAAACAATGTGTGCATATGCATTCCCTGGCATATGCCCAGCCTGCACCAACACTCTACCCGTGTGCATATTATTGTGTGTATGTGTGTGTGTAGAGGTGTGTGTGTGTGTGTGACACAAAAACATTCTTTTCCAGGGTTTGTTGCAGGATCTCATTCTTCATTCTGTCCCCCCCACACATTGGCTCTCTGCAACACTTGGCTGATCAGTAATTCATTTCTAAAACCTTTGCATAGCAATTATCAAAGGAGAGTTAGAAGCAAGGCTTCCTCGTGGGACTGTGTTGCACACTCTCCCTTATGGTCCACCTCAGAATATTTTCAAATCAAGGGGAAACCATTTCCAGTTGGCATATCATCAAATGCACCTGCCGTAGCTTCCAGTTCGCCCGCTCGTCTGACACTTTAGAAAATAGGTCCCCTGACATGGTTTTAAATCAAAGGGATGCTGCCTGTGAGGATGGGGTACCTTTAAAAAAGTGGAGAAATGAATTGTCTGAGAGCTGGAGAGAGATGCTGCTGTTCCAGGAGCCAAAAGACTGTTTCCCTTTTAGCCATACTCCTTGTTGTTTGATTCAGAGTTAATGCTGCAATATTCTCCCCCTCGTTGTAATCAAAAACGGCGATTGGAGAGGGAAAGCAAAACCAAAACATGTGACTTTATAAAGGATGGATTACTTTGCGGTTAAAAACGTGTCATCTCAGAAACCGTCGATCAACTGTGGAGGGCTGGGAACGGCTGGGAGACAGGAAATGATCATTACCATCACGTTTGTTTTGGTGAGAACAACAGCCGTGACAAATGAGACAATTAAATCACTGTGGCAACGCTATATTAGATGGCTGATTATGAATTAGTGGCGGGCACCGTGTTGCAGTTTCCCATGTCAGGGAGCTGTCAAAGGAATTTAGCATACAAGGTTTTCAAACACCCTCCTCTTGGGCCTTGTATAATGACAGCGTGGTGGCCCGGCATGTTCAGATTTAGAGTTTTATTTCTAATACTCATGGAATGAAAGAATTAAACTGACCTTGTTCAACTTGAGTGGTGAAATAAGGCTGAGTGCTTTCAAAAGAGAATAACTGTGCAAACATAGCAACAGAATGACAGAACTAAAATCAGAAATAAAAAGAGTAATATGAGATTAAGGATGCAATTAACAATTATTTTTATCATCGATTTGTTTAGAATTTGTAGTAAATACAAATAAGACTGCCCTTATTAAGGATTAATAAATTACAAGTACATAGGTATTTTTTTAATAAAGTTAAACACTTTATAAATGATTAACAAGCTGCTATAACTCATTAGATATAAAGTGTATCAAAGACATGACACATAGTACAGATAAGTGTGCACACATAGTGAGCACAGTTATCTGTACTACTAACTTGATATTGCTAAATAGTGACCCAATCCGATAAATTGAGAGCAATGTTATAAGTTGTTAATAAACATCAAGTAATGACTTCTAACCATATCTTATTACCAACCATTTCTAAATCCATTATAAACACAGTCTTATTGTAGAGTGCTACGGAAAAGGCTACCAGGAGTAGAAATGTAATTTCAAAATCATTTGTTTTAAGACCTTATTATTATTATGCAAGATATAAATTAGTAAAAGATTTTAAGTACAGATTCTAAAGTCATTCATTCATTCATTTTCTGTAATTACTTATCTTGTTCAGGGCTCAGAGGGGGGGCTCAAGCTTACACCAGCTGATATTAGAGCGGACGTGGGGTACACCCTGGAAAATTTTTCAATTCATCACAGGCTCAAGACATGGAGACAGAATACCATTCACACCTACGGGCAATTCGGAGACACCAATTCACCTATATTGCATGTTTTTGGATTGTGGGAGGAAGCCAGAGTACATGGTTGGAACCCACGAAAACACAGGTTGGAATCAATGTCAGTTTATGACAGGACCAACAATTAGAGACAAACCGCCCTTCACACTTAAAGGCAGGTTGGAGCCACAACTTCAGATGTGATGTATTATATACTTCTGGATTATGGGAGCTACATGGGGTCGAAAACTCGGAGAGAAAATGCAAACCCCACCAGAAAGCCAGGGCAGCAGTGGATTTGAAACCAAACCTTCTCCCTGTGAGGCACCCACTACGACAAAGTACAGACTCTAATGTGTGGTCTAGAAATCCTTTAAATAATGAGGAGGAATGAAAGCAGAACATAGTGTGACATCTTTAAATTCAAGAGACATTATACACAATGAAGTTCAAAGACAAGCCTTACAGACCTCCGTCAGAAGAACAATAAAATTTAACCGAGGGAACGTATCTCAATGTGACATGAGAGAAATCTATCACAGCAAATGAGATAAAAAGCGCCGTCTCATTAAAAAAAAGTCAATTTGCATTTTGTTTGTAACAGGTGGAGATGTCTCCGTTTGATTTTGTCTGCTGGCTTGTTGACTATCGTTGAAAGTTGCGGCAACGGGAAGGATCAATCAAATTGATTAACTTAATTGACTCGACTGCTTTGATGGCTAAAACAAGTCTTTCTCATTCCACATTAGACATGTGAAGAAAATAGCTCTTCAGAACTTGGTAAATGTGCCTAACAAATCTGTATTCACTTAAAACCAGTTTTTCCGTGGGACTGAATTTAAGTCCTCTAAAAGTGTCGTAAATACCAGCACATATCTCGTCATATAGCTTTACCATGATTGTGCTCTGTGCGTGTGAATAAGCTGTGAAAAAATAACCCCTGAAAAATTTAAGTGTTCCCAACCCAGCCATGGATGAAAAGGAGGACAGTCGCCCTCCTCTCTTTAGAGCTGAGATTAATGAATTTGCTTCAAATATGCTCAAAATTTGAGATCAGGGAGTAAAAAATAGGTATCTCATCCCCACAGAGGTAGACCTTGTGTACTCATTACTGAGGTTGAACATGAGGCAGAGTCTCAGCAGAGTCTCAGCATTGAAATCATGCTTTAGCCATCACACATATCAGGCTTTTTGCCTGGAGCCAAAATATCAGAGAACATCTGCTCAAACCAGACCGAACTCCCTGAGAAGTAAAGACACAAAATATGATGTTAATACATGTTTTGCCAAAGCTAATAGTGGTGTTTGGTAATCTGTTGGCAAATTACTTCCCATTTGTGCATATTTAATAATAAGGAAAATAAAAATAATACATTTTATTTATGGAGCACTTTTCATAAATACTCAAAGTCACTTTACAGATACAGAGTAAAATTATATGTTAAAACAGGAATCTAGATCCGAGAAAAAAAGAAATTAACCATTTGCTTTACAGGAGGACATGAACTTCTATCAACAGTTTGCAAGAAGAATACGATGCCGTTGCAATTTAAAGCTTATTTTGGTGGATAATTGGAGGATTAGTCTTTCCACTAATGGGATCATTGTACTCACCAAGGTAGGGGGATGAAGGAAAGTGTTGAAAAAGAACCATGAAACACAAGAAAACGTATCAGGCAAAGGGTCTTACTGGTTTTTGAAACGAGATAATAACAGCGGATCATTTCACTGACTTATCTTTTATTTGAAGCCTCCTTCCAAATAAAGTAATTTGGAGCTCTAATTCCCAACCAGCAGCAACCTGATCCGTCATCATTTTATTTTGGGAATTTGTCGCTACATTGGTGTTATTAAAAATGGTATAAACATAACAGGGTCTAATTGTCAGAGGAAGGAAGAGGACATAGAAGTCGTAATGTATGTGTTTCAATGCAAGTAATAGACCTAACCTTCATTTTAATTGAACTGGAGACCTATTGATTAACCTAGAAGATAGTTTCTCTACCAGCATTTCCAAACATAGGACCCACAGCAACCTGGTTGTTATGCAGGTTGTTTTCTGCCTAATTCAGGGAAGAAATCTCCTCACTTGGTCTGGTAAATTGGGCGACTTTAGATGAAAGGTCTCTGGTGCTCCCCTGTGGAACATGGCACACTAATAAAAGGACTTAAAACTTTCCTTTTTAGCAGAACCTATGACTTTTAATTAACATTTCTGCTGTTTTTTACTTATATTTTTAAACTATTCTTATATCTTTCACTGATGCTTTTTATCTGCTTTTACCTTGTAGCACATTGAGATTTGAACCAAATGTAAAGTGCGTTATGAATAAAATGTATTATTCTTAATATTTGTACTTGATCTTTCCCCCCCCCTTGCGTAGTGAACATTCAAAGCACCTCACACTTTTTAACCTGAGCTCTTGGTGAGAGATTGAATCACTCTTTTTTCACTGGACTCCTTTCTCGATGAGGTCTTTTGGGTGAACTGAGCTATTTCAGCCTCACACACGTCAAGAACACGAAAAGGGAACCATGTCGGCCTCTAATTCACTTCTGTCAGTATAGGGCTGTTGTGAGCATCTTCCCAGAACCATGTACCCCACTCTCTGAAAAAAAAACTTGTTGTGAGTACCCATGTGTATTTGCCATCAGGAGGATATAGAGTGCATTTTGAATATATTTTAGACAGTGATGACTCCAAACTTACATACTTTCATGGCGGTACGGCAGTACAGTGGTAAGAGCTGCTGCGTCACAGCAAGAAGATAACGGATTTGAATCCAGTTTGCATGTTCTCCCCGTATCTGCGTGAGTTCTCTCCGGGAACTCAGGCTTTCTCCCACAGTCCAAAAACATGCAATCTAATCTAGGTGAATTGGTGACCCTGTCCCTAAATTGCCCACAGGAGTTAATGGGAGTGTGAATGGTTTTCTGTCTCTCTGTGTAAAAAATAAATGAATATCATTATATATACATATCTTCAGAGGAGGCTGGCGTTATGTTTTCGCTACTTCTCCGTCCGGACGGAGAAGTTCCTCTTCTCTGTCAAAGACTATACTCTGTAAAGCGTCATTGGGCACCTTGAAAAGTGCTATATAAGTATAACGTATCATTATTATTATTACTTTTAAAGGATGCTGGACATAGGTTGAGAAATACTGGTATATTCAATCTATTTTATTGCCAATTTTAGCCCTATATGACTCTCATGTAGCAAAGAGACAGCATTGCATCCTAAACAAACATAGCATAGACATGGTCTGGACCTCGGACCTAACTATGTTAAACATTTTGCTGGTCTTCAGAGAGTGCAATATATTGTTATGTGTAAGGTTTCTGTACAGTGCAATATGATGTTTCTCACAATAATGCTCCCAAAGGTAATACCTGGCCATGCACAATGCTATTTTTAGATGTGCAATATGTGTCTTTTATTTAACCTTTAGCTTGATAATTGTGTAATTACATATGTTATCCATAGCGATAAGTTACGGTGAATTATATATGTATATTCAAAATGGCTATGGTGATGTGCATTCTCATAACTGATAGAAATAATGGTAAGAAATTAACTGTGTTGTAATTACCTAGTAATATCCATAAATAGTGCAGTGTGCAGGTGTCAGTGTGAAGGTGTTTGCATCTATATAAAGCTATATAGACTATACATTCTTATAGTCTAGTAAAGCTATAGCTGATTGCATTGCAAGTGATGGCAAACATTCAAACCAGAGAACAATTATAAGTGATCTTCCAGATCCTTTGCTCTAACAATGTCCAAAGGGCAGTATGAATCAAACAGACAATGTTGGGAAAGCAACAAAGTGAGGCTGACCTCACTCCATGATACATTGAAAATGGTAGCTGCCTCTCAAACACACAATATTTCTGTCTGTCATTACTGGACATGGCAGGATCCGTCTTGCTCTATGTTGTCCCCGGGAGGTCCCTGGTTTACTCATCACAGCCTCACTAGCCAACTTGTGTATGGAAGCCATGCGACTCCCCTGCTGTCTTGAGCTGTTGTTCAAGACATTTTGTGTCTACATTCTCACTGGAATAGCGGCTGGAAATCAGAGGTAAGGATAGTAGAAACCCTCCAGCTGGGGGACTGGAGGTATGTTTTTCGGTGAGATAAAGAAAACAAGAGGGAGAAATGGCCCGGAAGGATTTACTGTTAGCAAAGATGAGAAGAGACAGAGTTCAAGACAAAGAGGGACCAACAGAGATGGAGGGAAGGAGACAGAAAGATGAATAAGCACCTGTGCTTCTTCTGCAGGAACGACTGTAAACCAAAGTGAAGCCGACGTTTACCCACAAAGTGAATTCAAATAGAGGCCTCGTGTGTTTTTCCAGGATGATTCCATCAATTCTCTGTTCTTAGTCTCTAGATGTGTGTCAGGTAACACAATTAGTCAAATCACACAGACGAGGGACTTCACAAAGTGAAGAACAGACACACTGATTGCTTGTTAGCAAGTAGGTTGTGTTTGCATTGCGTCGTGTCGTATATGCACGCCTGTGTGTGTGTGTAGATATGCACACTCTATGGCCCGTGCATGTGTTTGCTCTTCCTGCCTGATGAGGTCATGATGTGTGATAGGGCTGCTGGCAGGGCCTGTCATTGCCAGTCACTGTTCTGGTTGTTGTTTTGCTTCCTGCCTGAGGAAGAAAAGGTGCTTCACAGGAATCAACAGCCACCGGGTGTCATGGCATGTCTGTGTGTTTATGTGTGTGGATTTACGTATTCCTCCTTATGTGTGTGTGTCTGTGTGTTTGGAGGCATACATGTTTTTTCCCCAGTAGGTGAAAAAAAATCACTGTGTATACCAGTGTGAAGCTGGTAAACCCAGACTGCTGCAAACTATATTTACATATCACATCCAAAGCACAGTACACACTTCTGCCATGACATTATAACCACTGACAGGAGAGGTGAATAACATTGAAAATCTTTTGCGATAGCACCTGGGAGTGGATAAAATGTACTAGTTAGCAAGAGAACATTTTGTTTTGAGGTTGATGTGTTGGAAGCAGGAAAAATGGACAACCATAAGAATCTGAGTGACTTTGAGAAGGGTCATATTGTGATTTGCCGGACAACTGGGTCATAGCATTACTAAAACTGCAGGTCTTGTTGGATGTTCGAGGTCCTCAGAAGTTAGTACCTGCCAAAGTTATCTGCGGAAGAACATCTGGTGGACCAGTGACCGGGTCATGAGCGCAGACTAGCCTGTGTTGTGTGAATTCACAGAGAGCTACTGCAGCATAAATTGCTGAAAAATGAATGCCAGGTGTGACTAAAATGTTTCAAAACACAGTTTTTCATCAAAAGGTGGACCTTCACAATATTAGGCTGGAGATTTTAATGTTTTGGTTTTTTGATACGAAGCTATCGGATCTTTCATAATTAACATTGCACGTCTGTGTGTTTTCACACAGCTGCATGTATTTGATTTTGCACCTGTGCACCAGTCATTCTGCTGGTCCATTCAGATGAGTATTAGCAGCCACGACCGTTTTATCTGTGCAGCAGCACAGAGTTGATTGGAGGGCCTGAGGTCAATGCCTCTGCGTGCCCGAGGAGGAAATTAATTTGCAGAAAGTCCATTAAAAGGCCAAAGGCTAACTGTAAGGTAGGAATTAACAGGAATACTATGATTTATGTTTCCCCAACCTTTAAAGACGGACATGAATATACATTAGTTCCAGAGGTGAATCTGAGGGTAAAAACAAGTCTGCACCAAATTTGCATGAAGAGAGATTTCCAGAGCCGGTCTTCTGCACTGCTCTTGGAAATTTTGAGCCAATCATGGTTGGTTTTGTGGGAGCACAGAACAGCCATTGACCCGCAACCCACATGTGCTTGATGGTGATGAAAACAAATGAGCCCTTTGGCTGCAAAATCACTGATAGAGCTTTGTCTGTGAGAGACAGAAGTAAACAGACGAGTCCAAAACTGAATGAAACACAATATGTAAAAATAAAATCCTAGAACGTACCTGTCAGCTCTCATGCAACTGTACGCTCTTAATTCCTATAGGGTTTTTTTAACATAATTTTGCTGATGTGCACAACTGAGAATGGTTTCAAAGCAGCTTGTAGGCTCCATGTGTCCCACAGGAAGACAGCATTGTGCTGTTAATCCCCATCTGATGCAATTAACTCTATAAAAAGCAGAATTTTACATGTACTTGTTTTTTTTTAAATATTTTTTCAATTAATTCTTATTCTTAATCTTACTAGATTCCAGCCCATCATGCTCCTCTCTTACGGCAGAGTGATAGTTAGTTGTTTTCATATCAAATTTGTCCCCTCAATCATGTAAAACCCCTCTCCCTTCTCCGTCTTTGCTGCGCCATGTCTGATCTGGCCGTTGCTCTTTCCAACTGCAATTGCCCGGCTCTCCCCTCTCCCTATGATTCTATCAGTCTTGCTGCTTCTCCTGCCCGTTGTCTCTGTCTGTAAAATCTGTGATAACTCCATCTGTTTGGCCCTTGCTATCCGTCATCTGTGCGTCTCTTTGGCCGCTGTGCAGCCTTTGTGGCTGTCTCTCTCCCTGTGAGGCAGATTCCCTCAACACAATGCTCACTAATGGAAAAAAAATAACCACAATGCTGGTCCTTGGACAATATGTTGACTGGACTCTTTTTACTTATATCCTGTGTGGTATTTACTTGTGCGGTGGATGACATTTGTGGTTAGTATAACTCCCAGCGTTATAATAAATCAAGTCACAATATTAATATTTTCCTTTATATTTGGCAGCTGGTGCTAAATCATTTTCGAAGGCTTTTTAAATTTGTATATCCATCATTGAATGAGATGAACACACAGTCTCACCTAACCAGTTTTCCGACTATTTTCTATTTTCCATTCTCCATGTTTCAAGGATTATTTTTATGTTTTTGTGTGTGAGTGATGGTACATCAATCAACTTCCTCTTCAACCTCTGTATTTTGCCAAAAAAAAAAAATCTTTCTACTTATTTCATTACATTTAGATAACAGTTAAAAAATTATGATAAAATATGCTGAAATATAAAAGCATAAATACTAAAGATTCCATGCAAACCATTGCTCTGCTGATGATTTATGAACTGATTCCAGTTGAAATGTTTTTTTTTCCCCTTGTTAAGGATGATAGATAAGGATGCATTTGCATATTTACTTCGTGGACCACTGTTGTTTACCGCCTTTATTAGGAGCTATTGCTATTCTACTCAAGTGCCCTTTAAGGAGTCTGAGCTGTGTTCACTGTTATATTTCTTCCCAAGAATTTTGAATTTTCCCTGTGGGGATTAATGCAGTTCTGTCTAATCTTATTTAACCATATCGAGGAAAAATGGGGAGCAAAGACACTTATTTTTCTCTCCGTCATGAATTAGGTCTGCTGTGTATCATATTTTAGTGTAAAAGATAATCTATTGCCGGAGTGTTGCACAAATGTTGCACATATCAATTGATCTAGGGAGATTTATATGGTATATGTATCATATTTCACTCAATAGGGTGACGTTTTTCATGAAAAACACCGTTTTTTTTTTAATTTTGGAGTTCAATATGGGGAAGTAGTTGTTCAATACAAGTGATTGGGGGATTTTATGCGACATAACCTTGCCTTCTGAGACGACAGTGTAGACATTATGCTATATTACATACATATAAATCAAGATCTAAGAACTACAAAAGTGAGCTGAATGTGAATGAAAATGAATAGAGGAGCACCGATTGATCAGCCAGTCGATCAAGCAGCAATCGGCCGGGCAGAGACTCTGGATGCCGGTTACGTGCCGATTACACGCATGCGCCATACACGCATACCAAGCATGTGCTACCAGGACTCCAAACATCACACAAGTAAACCAGAAAAACACAGAGCTCGCAATTTATAACACCAGTAAGGAAAAAATAAGCTGTTGAGGAACAACTCCGAAAACGGTTGGCAGAACGAACTTAATCACATATTTCAAATTGAATCGCCTGAGGAACACAGAAAGTTAAAAGTTAACATTGAAAGAGTGACAAAAGCTAGCGGGAGCTAAGAGTCAGCCACAAGCCCTGAAGTCCCTGGACAAAGCCAACATAGAACATATAATGGACTGAATGACGCTTACACATTTTTATTTTCACTTTGAAATGTCATAGAATTGGTTTAAGAAACGTGCCGCGGAGAGGACAGAGGATACATTGATTTCAACAGGTCAAAATTCATACACATAACATAATGCCGATTCAGCCTTGTTTCTTCCACTACTATCCTTCAAACTAAGAACACTTAAAAATACATTACTCATTATGATTTTTAAACTTAAAAGAAAAAAAATTCTGAATCAGCTAAAATCGATATCGGTCGGTCAAACGTTATAAAGACTGGTGATCGTTTAAGAAAATTGCAATCGGTGCATCTCTAAAAATGACTCCCTCTCGTAGCTTACATAACACGAGCAGTCGTTATGTTCTTACCATGTTAGTGTGGTGTTTGTAACAAATTGTCTTTTCTAACAATCTCAAAGTCTCACGCTTATTAAATTGGTGTCCTGTTGAAATGCACAGACTATTAGAGCAGCAGCTTTATCCAGACTGACATAATAAACAAAAGTGGAATCCCGGTCAATGTGTAGCCACCATTTTCATGACTAGTGATGGTTTGGCTTTAGTTCAATAGGGGATAATCCGTCCTCCGTGACAGGCTTTGAGGTTCCTGAAAGACAGCATATGGAGGAGCATTTTTTTTCAAGTTATAATGACTTAATTGAGATGGTTGTATTGATTTATCTGCTTATTAAAGGTGATATACATTAGTCTCCCACCATCTTCCTCTGTCTGTTTGAGTTTAAACTCTGCAAAGGCTTATCTTCCTTTGTAGTCTAATATCTAATTTTATTTATACGCTTTTATTGTGGCATTGTTGTGTGGGTGCCTGCTTTTAGTAATAGATGGAGAATGCATCAATTCCCCTGATCAGGGGAATAGGTGCATTTAAGTGGACTCTTTCATCTGAGACCCTCTAAGCCTTGGGGAATTACACATCGTTCTTTCTTTCACTAACACTGTTTTTTTTTCACCTTTGTCTTCCTTTTTCTTCCTCGCACCCAAAAATACCGGTTTCCCCTTGTGATCCCCTGTTCCAGCACTTCCCCACATTCTACTGGCTTTATGCAAAACTGGCAAAATTCCAAATCCAATCTGCTCAGAGTGGAGAATCACATGATGAGAGTCATGATAGTACATGTCTCTCTTTCCGTTTCCATTTTCTTCCCTTTCAAAATGTCTGTGATGCACTTTATTCTCGCGGTTGTCCTCTGTTTATTCTCCTGGAGTTTAATTAATATGACTGGTACATCTTTCATTTCATTCTAATAAATGATTTCACATGTTAATTCCATCATTTTTTTAAAGTTGATGTTTTGTTTTTGGCAGCTGCTGCGTGTCAATTACACACATTGTTGGTTTGTATAGCGATGCTTGACGTTGGTGCAGACGGGGAATGTTTCCTTGGTTTTCGTGGCACATTTCTTTCGATATTTGTCATCTGGTTGTCTGTCCGAATGGTGGATTATGGTTTGTCTCCGGAAGTTGACGCGGGGAGGGGCGACAATTTTTTTTGCAACACCACATCATTTCGATTGCACATTTCATTTGGAATGAATGAGCTGAGGAGGAAAATAAACAATTCGCTCCATCAATGTTGGCCTTGTCTCATTGATGAATAGCTTTTGCTGCACATTTTCTGCTTGTGACATTGGTAAATGATTGCTAACTTATGTTCTCTCTTCTGGTCTCTTTCCCCTTTTGTCTCGCCTTTCCACTACAAATATCCACATCTCTTCACCTCGCTTGTTGCCACTTCGATTTTTTTTTTTCATTTTATTTATCACCCCTATATCCATGTAATCTCCAATCCGCGTTTCCACCACTTCATCTCTCCCTGTTTCATTCTGCTCCGACCTTCCGCTCTTCGGTCTGTATCCTCTCTGCAGGCGCTGACCTGTTCTCCAACTGCACGGATGAGTGTAAGGCCTTGGGCCACTCCGACCGCTGTTGGATGCCATCCTTCGTGCCGTCTGACGGGCGCCAGGGACCAGATTACCGCAGCAACTTGCACGTCCCCGGCATGGACGCCACACTGCCCGACACTGAGGTACCCTCCTCCGTCAACCTTTCCGACCAACTCACCATGACCTCGTCCACTGCTTCGCCCAACGATAGGTCATTCTCCACCTTTGGCAAGGACGGTCAAAGGTCACAGTCACACCACAGCCTTCACCATCACCTCCATCAGCAACAGCCGCAGTACAGCTCCAGTACTCTAGAGAGGAAAGAGTATGATAGGGGGACGCTACCGTACAAACCCACATTTCTCTGTGAGTATCAGTATGAAAGCTCCCTTGGACCATTTGACTTTGGTCTGGTCCAGTACAGATACTAAAGGAGGGGACGATGAATCTGACAATTGATTTTGATCTGGACTTTTGATGTTGTTCATCAACTTTAATTACTTTAATTTCAAGGAGCTTTGGAAAAATATGGCTTTATGTTTCCGTTGTACTGTTCTATTTTTGATCTCAATTTCTTTTGTCAAATGTAAATTGTAATCTATCATTGCCAACTCCCCTCTGAAAAATCCAATCTAACCCCCTTCCTAACCCTAAATACTGTCATGTGACTTATTATTAAATAAACACAAGATGAATTGGACTCTTGTTAAAGAGTTGTGGCCCGTTTTTTTCTTTTTCTTATTTTTTTGTCCCCTAAATTTCCCCTCTAAATTACTTCCAATCACCTTTTTTATCCGATGCTCATATGAGCAAAGGTCAGCAACTCAAGTAACATCGGGTTTCTGATCTTTTCAAATCTCACACACCTAGAAACACATGCTTGTTTATAGCTGACGTCATGAACTTGATTGACTTGATAGGGAGTCCAAGGTAGACCATCTCATCTCGTAAAGGACATTTTTTGTCCATGTGCTTAACAACTGAGTTTTCTTGAGCATGACGGTGACTTACCCACTGAATAGCTCAATATGTGAATCACACAACCCACACGTCTTATTCAACAAGAAAAACACTGCCTTGAGTATCTATACCAACCTGCCTCTGGATAAATAGGGGATACAAAGGATGCTTTCAACCCTGAGGTCAGGATTCTTCAGTTGGAAAAAATTGTATACCCAGTTTTTTGTGAAATAAAATAAAAGAAATGCAAAGGTATGATTTGTAAAAGGAAAACATATCAATATCACCAGGGGCAAAAAAAGATTTCACCTTACATTTCAGAAGAGTCTGATTCCGTAGAATGAAATTGCCAGGATGCTTCTTTCAATTCGAAGGTCTACATGACATGATGATTCTATCAGCTCTGAGATTAGACAATGGATTTGATGTACACATTGAGTAGAAAAGTAATTTTCAGTCCAGCCACCATCCGCCATGATACTGCATGCTGAACGTGGGCCAGCTCAGGTAAACGGCCATCATCAAACATGTTTTCCTCTTGTTTGCGACTTAGCAAATGGGGCAAAGCAATCTTCTTCCTGCACATCAGGTCTGTAAGAAAAATAATTCTTTTTAGCCTTGAGGTGCAAGAGTGTGCTTTGCTCCAAATATAGCTGCCTGTGTTTCTGCTCATCTCCTTTACCCTTCAGGGTTGGGATAAATGCTTCATTTTCACTCAACCCAAAACTCACAACTGCATTATATCGTTTCCTTTTTCTTTCTTTTTTTTTTGATTTACGGTTTCACCCCGTTCTTCCTGGTTTGTTGAGATAAATCAACCTCATGCTGCCTATGTAAAGATTTGGTTGTTTATCAGTCTGAAAAATATGAGGGTCTATTAACCAACAGGCATCATGTTCTGCTTTTATAAATAGCACTGTATGATACAAGCATTTGCAGAGATGCTCGCTCTGATCATCAGGATTGCTTTGATAAAGGGTTTATAAAAGTTTAATGATCCATTTATAGATAATTTATGAAGCAATAAGAGCTGTGTGTACTTTCCATGCATGGATTATACACTCACAATTTTTTTAAGAGTCATCCTCATTGATGGACATGTTTTTGCACAAGTCCCAAATTAGTTTTTCCATTACGCTGCAAGGACCCGCCTTCAGGGTGTATAAATATCTTCATAGTGAGTTCTTTTTGGCATGTATCCTTCAAGAGATGATATTTCGAGCCAAATGTGTCACTAAAAAGTCTCACGGGAGAGGGTGACACTTGTCTTAACGAGTGTGTTCTCTGTCTTTTCAGCCCGCAAAAGGATTTGCTAGCTCGTTCCACATGGACATGTCAGAGACAGCGTGAATTTCTGTACTAGACCACCTACACCGATGCTAAAGACAGAAAAAATTTGACTAAACTAAACAGCAGCCTGGACAAGAGAGACCCCGGTTAAGCTTCATTATCGTGGGTGGTGAACTGCAACAAAGCCTTGACGTTGGTCACCGGGGAAGCAGAGGAGAAATGAAAATTAAGTAGATGTAAACATATATATCTGAGGAGCAATCCAAGGCCTTATTCTACTCAGCAGGACTGAGACCGAGGCCACATCAACCGACATGTGAAAAATGGTGACGTCATCATCAGACAGAAGACAGGAACTGAAACAGACAGAGGAACTCATATCACAAAGTAGAGGGACATGATTAACCGACAGAGGTGTTTTTTTTGTTTTTTTTAATGTTTTTTTCTGATCGAGGAGGTAGCCTGTAGAGATCTGTGTGTGCCTGTTTACATGAAGAGCAAACTAATGTTGTACAAACTCAAAACCAATGTCACATGGAACCCTTTAGCTATTTGTATGGTCACCACTAAGCCACTGTACAGAGACTGTGTGTGGGGGGAGGGGAGGGCAGGGGTTAGAAGACAGACCATCAGACCGAGAGAGGGAAAGAAAATAAGTGTTGTACAGTTAAGACATGACACAGGAAGAGAAGGCGGAAGGAAAAGGGGGACAAGCAGCGTTGATGTGCAGTGCTATAAATTCTGTATCTCAATTTTTTTTGGATTACTTGACTGTCTTTTTATAACTTCTCTTTTTTGTTTCTGAGGTTCTCTCTGTGTGGTGTGCAGACTAACTTATTCCAACTTAGCATTACAGAGAGGAACGCACGTTCCAGCGATGGGTTCAGTTCCATTTCCACTTTAGTCGCTTCAGGAGGAGATTTAAATCCACTGCAAAGGCAATGAAACAATCCTCATGTTCAGTTTGTCACTAAAACATCACAAATAAATGTCCTTATTATCTAAACCAGGAAGCTACTACCAGTTCTGCAGTTCCTTCCTGAGCTGTCTGCAGAGAAAATGAAATGTCCCTTTACCAGGATGTGGTTCTCTTTGACGCCATTGGCCTATACATCAACAATCAGACACAGTCAGTGGTTTTTATCATGTGTGCAAAGTGTTTACTGTGCTATTTTAAAAAGCTTTTAAATGAATATAAATCTATATATAACTATATATATATATATATATACATATATATATACACTATACTTTCTGAAAACTGTGTAACCATTGGTTAGTTTCTACACCTCATAATGTCCGTCAATCTAATAATACCAAGCGCTACAAAATAAAGACTTCTAGGCTTCTACCTGGGAGGGAATCCTCTTCCGACCACTGAAGGATTGAGTTGATGTTTATATTCGATTGCTTCTTTTCACCGTTTAAAGACGCTGGGCCTTGTTGTGTGTAGCGAGGACACGAGTTCAGTTGTTATGGCCTGTTGTGTATTTTTTACAAGCAGAATATGTGTTCATGTACAGAACGGGGGCTATCACAATCGAGCTAGATATCAAAGGTTTTACAATCATACAGGAGAGGTGTTATATGGTCAAGAAACACATGGTGAGGCATAAGGTATTTTACACACACACACACACATACACACACACATGCTTATATACATAAACAGGTCAAGTGGTGATAAATAAACAGTGTCATTGAAATTCTCTAATGTGTGTTTATTGCATTCCCTTGGGTTATAATATCATGTTGCTCATCAGTACAAGCTGTCAGTGGCTCTGCTTAGAAACATTTATTAATGTCAGCATGTTACAAATGCAAAAAAAGTATGCTAATTGTTTTCAAACCAATTTGGTTATAAAAATACAAATGTGGACTGCATAGTGGCACTGAAGTGAAAGTCAGTGGATCCTTTTCATTCATCATCTCGTACCTATCGCTGTTTGTGCAAATCCTTAATCCGATCCATCAAGTATGTTGGGATATTTCACAGGATAAATTAAAGGTTAAAGAAAAAAAGCAGGCAATTGGCAAAGTTTGTCGGATTCTAGTCAACATGAACATCCCGCCAATACATTCAATAGTTGTTGAGACATTTTACTCAGAACCAAACAAAACGTATGCAAATGTCTGTGTCATCGACTTCACCAGGGTTCATTCTTTTGGAAACTTGATTGTGTGTAATAATGGTTTGTGTGGTTATCCATCCAATATTTGTTGAGACGTTTTGCATAGAACCAAAAACTAAAACCTAAAACAGAGCAAAGATTCGATAATCTAAGTCACATTGGTTCATCCACTGGGAAACTTGACAAAAAAGTGTTAACCAAATCAATAGCTTTTAAGACATTTTACACTGAGCCAAAAGTGTATCCTGATAGTATAGATGGATGTCTGTATCATATTAAAGCCACCATGGTTCATCCCTGAGAACATGGAATGTCAGTAAAAAATTCCATTCCATTCAATCAAAAAAATACATCCCGATGCTGGATAGTCTGGGGTTTATCCTGGCAACCTGGAATCTCTGTTAAAAAAAAACATGTGTCCATGAATGCATCCATTAGTGATTGAGGCATTTTACACAGAACTAAAACTGTCATCTTAATGGTGGGATTATAAAGGATTGTCCCCATCATCAAAAAGAAAAGTCTGTACTATGAAAGCCATTGGGGTCATCATCTGGTAACATGGAATATCTGTAAAAACTGTGTTAATGCATCCAATAGTTCTTGAGATATTTTAAATTTGTCCAAAACTGTCATTGTGATGATGTAACTATACAGATATTTCTATATCACCAGCTGTATTGGGGTTCTTCCTCTGGGAACTTTTTAACTTGAAACCAAAAATGTTCATGCTGATGGTAGAGCTATGGAGGGGAATTTGAATGAGTAAGAAATGTGTTAATCCATTCAATAGGTGTTGAAACATTTTACACAGAAATAAAAAAAAATGCATCCCTTTGATGGAAAGTCCGGGGGGTTCATCCTCTGGCAACCTAGAATATCTGTAAAAAAAAAAAAAAATTGTTAATTCATCCATTAGTTGTTTAGATATTTTATACAGAACCAAAAATGTTATTCTACTGGTAGGATTATACATGATTGTTAGTCTGTATCATGAAAGCAATTGGGGTCATCCTCTGATAACATGGAATATCTATAAAAACAGTGTTAATACATCAAATAGTTGCTGAGATATTATAAATACAACAGAAACTATTATTGTGATGATGGAACTATACAAAATGTTGATATCATCAGCTGCATTGGGGTTCTTCCTCTAAGAACCTTTTAACATTTTTAAGCTGATAATGGAGCTAAAGAGGGGAAGTTGAATAAGAAAAAAATCTGTTAATCCATTCAATAGGTGTTGAGACATTTTACATGAAGCAAAAACCTTGGATCTGTGCTAAAATATGCTAATTTGTCGAGAAGCTTTTAAAATATGTCAGTCCAAGACCAGAAAATTGGACTGTCAGACTGACTAAAGACAGGGCTCTATTAGTAGCAGTGTCATAACCATGTTTAAGCATGACTCAACCGTTACAGTCACAGTAAATCTAATTCATAATTCGTCTAAACAAACCATGAACCTGTTTACTGCATAAAATCCCCTCGGAGCACATATATTGCATTTTTGGTTGTTTTCAGTGCAAGATATTCAGCTGTCTCTTAAGAAAAAAGTACTGAACTTTCAAGAAGTATTCACCATGGCTTTGCTCTACTTTCCTCATTCCCTGACCTCAATAGCTAATCAGAAAAAAAAACCTTCTAGTGCCTGTCCAGTTCCTTTAAAAAAAAATCATTGAAGCCTGTCCCTCTACATCCCACTCCCATCCTTTCACCCACTTCTGATTTGTGTGTGTCCTGGCGCAACATTACCCACACAAGAAGAAGAAGAAAGAGGAAGCTGCTGTCGGGATCTACTGCTCCAAATCAAGTTCAGGGTCACAGGGGAGACAGCCAATCACTTTACAGGCGAGAAACAGTTTGTGTCTGTCACAAGATAGATTCTTTCTGAGCAGGGCACATGTGACGAGCACATGAGCTGATCAGCTGGTTGTCTTGTTGAATGTTCTTCGGGGAAGATTAAGATACCATTCTTAATAGCATAATCATCCTAAAATACCCATATTGTTGAGAGCCTTTCATCTTTACACGCTTCTGCCATAACATTACTGTATTATCCTACACTTGCCTTTGCCCAGAATATAATTTGCCCCAGGATTTTGCTCTTAAAAATCCAACTGTACAGCTTTTCAATGATCTTTACAGATGTTTATAGAGTTTACATACTCCTACCACAATAAGATTGTCCTTATGAAGGGTTTCTAATTATTGATGTTTTTCTTATTAAATAGGCTGTACTTTATAGATAATTAATGAATGATTATAAGCATTTTATAACAAGCTTATCAACAATCAATATGGGGTCACTATTTGGCAAGATTGATTTACTACAGCACTATTTTCTATTTATTATTAATTCTTAATCTCAAAACTTGCTGTCCTGTCCTATTATCAGCCAACATGTTAGACTTGAAGTTCATCAGATATCTGTCAGCGTGCAACTGCAGTTGCATTTGGGGTATTAGCATCCTTTCGGGAAAGAAAGTGTTAACAACCTAGTTAATAATCTAAGAATGAACAACTCATGATCCCCTCATGATTGTAGTTTCATCGTAAATTGGTCCAAATGTTCCTGGTTTGGTTGTGGTCTATCACACAAACGGTAAATACTAATAAAAAATCTGATGGACACATATTTTAGACTGAAGGTTCACCATATTTAGAATGAATTTGGAGCCAGGCCAGTCTTGAAAGGCGAAGTTTTAGTACAAATCTAAGTATGGAAAAATGCGTTGACTAGAAATTTTAGATGACCAGCAGGTACAGATGGACATTCTATCAATGGTTGTCCTCTATGACAGACAGAGGAAATAGGAATCATTACAATTGAATCATCGTGTCCATCTTCCCTCTTCTATACAAGGTTGAGTGAGGTGACCTAAATGTCTGTCTGAGCCTCCATCCCTTATATTCTTCTCGCTGGCAGACACACTTCATTACTCTGGCTAAATAGACTTTCGAGAGACTCCATCAGCCATCATTTACACAGCCCAGTACCATCACCTTTCACTGCGGCCACCTCATCAGACATACACCCCCCTGTAATTCATATCATGTCGTAATGCACGACATGATACGCCCATGCAGACACTCGTACAAACTGGGCAAACATATGCTGCTCTTTGTCCCCCTTTCCCTTCTTATCTATTGCCAGCCCATCAATCAAAAAACACACCTACTAACACACACAAACACACACACATACAGTACACATTGAGGCATCCTTGGCCTCTATTCCCCAGCCACCTCATCAGGCAAGACCAGACAGCTATTATAGTGTTTGCTGCCCATTTTTCCTCAAATCGCTTTCCTTATCTTCCGGACGGCTTGGTCTGTACCAACCTATTGACCTGAGACAAAGCCTCACCGAACTGTTGACCTGGACGCTTTCTGTGAGCATTCAAAAGAATTGCTTGCTATCTTTCCACCCTCCAAACTAATCATGTCACCTCAGGTGAGACAGGACTGACGTTGTGATTGCCATCTGGTTGTCTCCATTATGCCACAATGTCAGGACATCAAAGAAAAGCAACGATTTGTCAGCATGACTCTGTTTGAGTTGACTTGAAAGAAAATATCTCACTAGAGAAAGCACTGGAATTGAATTTGATTCACTGATTTTGTATAACGTCATAAACAAGTATTGGTTGTTAGACGGTAAACTGAACGCATAGTACTGCATCCTTTTGGTCGTATGGAGATCTGATTAATCCTCACCAACATGCAGGGACTGGACCAAAATAATGGAAGTCAGGTATTGAAGCTTAATGACTTCTGTCTTGACACATTCAATATTGCCTGAAACATATGAGACTAGTGTTTGTATGTGTGTTCAGTAGGGCTGGAAATCATTTGAGTTCCAATAACGCACAGCTTTGTTGGCCGGGTCAGTGGAAAAGCTCTTTTTTATCTCGATAAGGAATTTAATTGGCTAAAGAAATGTATCAAATCAATTTTATTTATAAAGCACCAATTCAAAACAATTGTTATATCAAGCCGCTTTCCAGAAGAAGCATGTCCAGACCATATTCTTTATACTACAGAGACCCAAAGTAAAGGACACCATAATATTAATTAAATGACAATTAAATTGCAATATATTGTTATTATGCAGCACTATGTGCATTGCAATAGCAAGTTTTATGATCACATAGTGATGCATTACATATTTTTCCACTGCAGCATGTCCCCCACATGAAAACTTTGACATCTGTTTTATCCAATCAGATTAAGATCTCACAACATCTCAACTTCAGTCAAGTTATTGGTTCTGAATTTGATCGTACAGCGGACAGGGTGACTAGCACGTCACAAAAAGGTCATTATTATATCAGGACGTAAATAATGCTGCTCCTGACAAACTGAACTTTTTTGTATTGCAGTCTAGTCCAACTTAGCTGAATGTGAACCGTTGTGGACAACCTGAGATCACAGTCGTCCGTTCTCAGTGTGATCAAATGGCTCTAATGGTCACATTTGAAACCACTGGTTGTGGCGTTCATAGGTCAATGCGACCCTTTCTTCTGTACATCTGTCTCCACAAAAAAACCTTGAGACTCTGTCATACACATTGGTGCCACTGTCTTGAGCATCCTTATTTAAGTATTTCCAATGAATAAATGTACAATTTAAAAGATTATTCCACAAGTTAATCGACACTCAGTGTGGAAATCGAGCCCCTACATTGCAATTCTTTCTGGTTCAGTGGTGTACAGTATTTAGCATCTTTTAGATACATGTTTTGTTCTTACAGAACACATTTTAACATATATTTAACAGTGTAGGATTCTTTTATGATATCAGATTCAGCTTTGTTGGCCAAGTATGTGTTCACATAAAATGTATTTGACACCGGTTTCTTCCATGCTCTTGAGAAGCTTCACACAGGGTTCAACATAGGAACAACACCATATATTATGGTCTATACACACAAAGTGTTGGAGAATTAAGTGCAGATGGTGCTTAAAAAAGGTTAAAATGCAACGATGCAAGATAATAAATATAGTTCAGTATGTACATAATGTACATGACCATGAAAGTGATATTGCTTATTTTCCGTACATGACAGAATGTGCATTGGGCTGCGGAAAAGCCTACAGTAATGGACGTAGGTGTTTAGGTGTTTAAGTTTATGGTGTCCTGGGTTATTGGATCTATATACCAATTTTAATTATTCATCAGAGTGACGGCCTGTGGGAAAAAAGTCTTCATGTGGCGAGATGTCTTTGTGTGCAGATCCCTGTAGCGTCTGCTAGAAGGCAAACATTGGAAAAGTCCATGTTCACGGTGTAAGGGGTCAGCTGAAATACCTGTGGTCCGTTTCCTGGCCCTGGACTTGTAAAGGTTCTGGATGGATGGCAGGTCTGCTCCTGTGATGTGCTTTATTGTCCTAACAGCCCTCTTGAGTCTCATCCTGTTTAGTTTGGTGGCAGATCCAAACCAGACATTGATTGAGGAGCAGAGGACAGACTGGATGGTCACAGTGTAGAACTGGATGAGGCCGGTTGAACTTCCTGTAGGTACATCCTCTGTTGGGCCTTTTGATGATGGCGTCGACGTTGGTAGTCCATTTTAGACGTTGGTACTCCTTTCCTCCTTTCACCATCTTAGAAATATTTCCAAACTCCGTTCTTCACTCACCTTGAGTGATGATGAAAAGCTGGTCCACGCGTTCGTCTCCTCCCAACTGGATTACTGTAACGCACTTCTTATCGGGATCCCTGATAAAAGTCTTCAAAGACTTCAGGATGTTCAAAACAGTGCTGCAAGGATCCTGATGAGAGTGCGTAAACACGAACACATCACCCCCGTTCTTCATTCCCTTCATTGGCTTCCCATCTCCACAAGGATTGATTATAAGGTCTCTCTCCTCACTCACCAGTGTATCCATGGCAACGCACCCCCCTACCTGAAAGAACTACTCACCCCACTGACCTCTTCACGATCCCTCCGTTCTACCCAGTCATACCGCCTCCTCCTTCCCCGGACTAAGCTCAGCACCATGGGTGTTTGGGCCTTCTTTTCTGCTGCCCCTCGTCTGTGGAATGCCCTCCCTGACCATCTGAGGGCTCCACAGACGACTGACACATTTAAAAAAGGACTTAAAACTTTCCTTTTTAGCAGAACCTATAACCTTAATTAATATTGATGCTTTTACTTTTTAGCACTTTGAGATTTGATCCAAATGTAAAGTGCATTATAAATTAAATGTATTATTATTATAACGAGCGTCTGCTCAAACATAACCTAAGAAAACCAATAAGATGAACAGAAAGGCAAGAAACTTGAAGTTTCATAAGTGGGTTTCTTTATTGGGCAACAACACTTTCAATATCAAAGCTTACCACTGTAACATTTGGACTTATTTGTTTTACAGAAGCTGAAGCAACTGTAAAGTTAGTACCTCATTAAAAAAAAAAAGGCGGCGTTGAAAGGACAGGTAATATATGCACTCTACATTATGTACAAACACTTGTACTGAGGCAGTTATTGCATGGTGTTGCAGAGGATTGCTGAAAGAATTTCCCGTTTGGAGATGGCAGTATGTGTAGCTACTCATGCAAGGAGACTTCAGACATGAAGGAAGAGGGTAACTTTGATTAAAGTTACCCTCTTTGATATTTCAAGCCATGCATGATTGACTACAGCAACTACAGAAACATGTAAATACTGCAGCACTGATTCTTGACTCACACCTTGCATTTACATGGCTTTGGTTTCTAAAGAAGCTGATATTTGCAGCATAATAAAAAGGCTGTTATTAGCGACACAGGCATGTCTTTTCAGCTTTTTTGTCTTGTAAGGGGAAATACCTATATAAGTGTGTGTGTGTGCAGAATATATATTGAAATACATATCAATATATATACTGTACATTCGTTTCACATTGTGTACTGATCATAATATTATAAACAGTGTTTAACGCCGGAACCAAAGCTTGAGGTAGAACTTGATGAAATCTCTTAAATTACTTATTATAGGAGTTTCACATTGAAGAATTGTACCATGATTTATTATGATATAACGATAACCTGATCATGATGTAACATAATAAATACCATGTAAAAGGGACATGATATTTTAATAATATTCAAATTATGTGAAAAAGTGGAAAATTGTCTCTTTTTAAAGGGATTATATGATAACATGTTAGTGATTTTTTTTTAAACTTTTTTTGATGTGTTAACAACCCACTTTTGTGGTTAAACATGCAAGTAGTGGAAAAAATATATTGCTTAACAAGAGCACGGGCTGTTCCCTCAGACATTTAGCCATCAAAGGTAGAATACATCTTCTACCTATCCCTGCCACTAAAGTCTCAAATGTTAGCATCAACTTCAGTGTAGAGTTTGCATCCAAGCCGCGGAGTTGTAAATATATAGGTAGGGTCAATCATAAACATCACAGCACCTTTATCTGAAGTTTTTTCTCTTGATGTTAGTGAGTTACAATAATGTGTAGCCCCAAGAGAAAGCTCTGTTGTGATATAAAGATAAATATCAGTGGACAGTGTGATTGCAAACTGTTTGTATAATGACAAAACTCTGAATACTAGACAGGAAATATAATCCTCCAGGGCCCCGTCAGACCACAGAGAAAATAAAAAGATTTTCAGCCTAGATTACGATTACTCGCATAAATGCTTAGGCACAATGACTCATAGGGCCGGAAACGTCTTGCCATCAGCCACCATCCAATTTTATTCTGTATTGCGGACAGGAAGTAGTGAGTTGATAACCTGGGGTGACGGAATCAGGTCTCTGACTCACACCCTGACTTCAAGGGGGTAACAACCCAGTGGAGGACAGAACTCTTCCTCCAGCGCTACAGGCTACTAGGCTACTGCAACATGCCTGACGGAGACAAACAAGCAAACCGCAGAGCTCAGATGACTCCTATAAAAGAACAAACATCACTGAGAGCAATAGCGCTCACCATGCTGGGCAGAAAGGAGGCCCATGGTTGATGCTAGTATGATAGTTTAACAACGTCATGATGCGGGAAAATAAAACAAATTCAATTTTAAAGGTTGTTGACTTGACGACTTCCCAGCTGCCATAAAACAAGCTAACACCAGGAACAGTCAGAGCTATTTCAGAACCTCGGGCCAGCTGTAAAAAAAAAAAAAAACAGAGGTAAAGGAGAATACTGAATTTGCTGACTCAATGTCGGGCATTCTTATGTTTGGTAGGGGGAGATGGTTCTTGGGGGCATAGAGGTCTGATGAAACAACAAAGCTAGAAGCCTCTGGAGACTCACCTTATCTCGGGCCTTGTCTCTGCCCCCACCTCTCAAAACCATCAGGTGCAAGAAGCCAAGTGAAACATGAAGGCAGGATTCATTTCTTTCTAGCCGTGCCCCCTCAGAGGGAGAACACCTGCTCCCTAAAGATGCTGAGAGGGAGGGGGATGATCTAACTCGTGATCGCTACCTTTGCAGGACCACCTCTTTTCCCTGTCTCGCAATTTTTTCCCCATTTCCAGTACTGCCTCAATTTCTCCCTCCCACCCTCCTCACCTGTTTAGTTGTCTAGCTCTGACCTGTCAGACTGAGAAATGGCAGGCGAGACCATGGTCCTGTGCCTGAGGAAATGGTCAACAGAGAGAGGAACACACACACACACACACACACACACACACACACTATGGAACAATTCAGTGGATATCTTGCACAATTGATGCCGTTTTCCCTCGGACTGGTCAAAAGTGAATAATAAAACATTAATTGTAGATGAGATTAATGAGATTTAACAGCTGTTACAAGGGTGTTGGTTGGAATGTCAATGTAAAGGTGTTACGAACTTTCTTGGGGCAAGCTTGGACCCAGATACAGACTCAACACAGTGGGGCAGAGCAGGTGCAATTAAAATATTTAATATTAACCAAAAATAAGGCATGGGGAAAAAGCAGGGGATCAAACAGGAATAACGAAAACACTAGGATTCACTTACATTCGACAAAACGCTAGGAGCAGGCTGGGACGAGTGATGACACGGGGGGAACATCAAATAACAAATTGGCAACCAAGGAAAAGTGAGGACAGACTATATACACTGACTTAACGAGCCAATGAGACACAGCTGGAGGGGAAAAACAGGTGAACATAATGAACAATCACACAAGAGGAGAACAGAATCACAGGACAGACACAGAGAGGGAAAAGGAACTCAGACCAAAACAACGGAATTTATAATAATAATGTACTAAATAAACCCAAAGTCATGACAAAAGGTTATCGATTTTGCTGCACTGGTGAATTTATTCATATTTCATGAAGAGGTTGGAGTGCAAAATGGAAAAGACTGAAAATAAGGTGACAGTCTGGCTCTATTCAAAGGCAAATAATCTGCCTAGCAGCACCTCCGCTAATTAGTAGGGATAAGTTCGAACACCACTATCTGTAGCTGTATCTCTATATCCATCTATGCAAAGTCAATTACTTTATTTGGAATTGGCTTTCAACAGGGAGTGTGTGGAGTTTGGGCAGGAATATGCTATTCGAGGCATGTCAGAACAACATTATAACCATCCATACATGCATCCATTATCTGTAACCGCTATTATTGATCAGGGTCATTTGGGGGATTGGAGCCTGGTATGTAGTTCTTTCTCTTGCCAAATATATCCCCCACCACCACTGACAGGTGCCATTGTATTGAGATACAATGAAAGAGGCAGTCCAAGGGCTTCGAATGAGAAACACTTGTAAGATTTTTCTACACATTTTTCCACGCATTTTTTTTTCTAACTTCACAAACCTTTCCAAATGTCACATCTCAAACATATCAGGGACATAATAATGATAACAATAAATCATTTTTTGTTTTTTATTGTTCAAACCGATAAAAACATTCAGTGCTGTAATTAACTGTGAATGGAAAATACTCTAAAGTTAAGTTATTTAATGTAATATAATTATTTAATTGAGTTTTTTTTCCAATAATTTCATATTTACAGTATTAAATTGAAACGATAATGTTAACGATAATGCTAAGTACCAGGAATCTATTTATCTCTGCCGCATCTAGACTAACTTCCCATTTTTAAAACGATTTAATGCGCACAGGGTTGGTTCCAATATGCAGTATGCATGAGGAAAATAAGTACGTGGGTGGAGAGAGGGTCTCTTCACTAACAGCTGAATGGTTAGAGTAAAATTCTGCTAGCCACCTAGAGAACGCCTTTCAACTCCTCCACTCAGGGTGACTCATTAATTCTCCCCACCTACGTATTCCATGTGGGATTACATCTCTGTGGAGTAACACCAGTGAGATCAACTCTGTCAATTAACTCAAACACCATACACCCCTTGACTAAGTGTTAAAGTGTTAAAATTACACATTTGGGAGGACAATCACCACTCCGGTGTTTACTGTCTCATAGCCATATTTAGTGTAAAAAGAGTAAAGCATTTCATATAATAGTCGTTCAGGGGACTTTACTCTGTATTGTAACATTCTACAATTTATAGAAATTTAAATGAAATGTCATACTGAATGGACTCAGACAGCTTGCCTAATGCACAACGGTGTAGAGTTGCTTCCAAAAACATGGAAAATAGAGGAATTGGTGACCAAAACTGGATTTCATTCACAACAATACTCAACATTCCGACATCTTAGCTATGCTGTCAGTGAATGCATCAGTTTGTTTGTAAGGCTGTTGTTATTATGTAATAGTAGTGGAAAAGATGGAAAGAGCTATTTTACACTTCGCTTATTCTAAATGTGTAGAAGCATAGCAATTTGTTACATGACATTTTGTCGAAACTAGTCTGGCTCTTGCAGCTTCTTCAGAATTTGATTCTGATGCAGCTCATCAGAATCCCTACTCAAGACCGATTCATTGCACCTCCTTTGCTTTTTTATGAGATGGGTGTGTGTATGTGTGTGTGTGCGTTTGTCTTTTGTTTATTTGTTTTTTTTAACATAAATGAATTGACACATTGTGTAACTGAATGCATTTTTTTATGTAGAATATAGTAAAAGCACTGTGGCAATAGAAGAACTACCCATGACGCTACTTTTCTTTTTTTACTTTTCCGCATCTTCATTATCCGTGTCATATGCTGAAGAGATGAAAGAAAACCTACATACTGACACCGAACTTCATTCTGCAACTTTTTTTCATTCTGGGTGTATTGAAAGTTCAGACTCACTGCATTATCCAGACTATTTTCTGGGCAGTTAAACACAAAAACAGGCCTGCACCATCCTTGATATGACCCTGTCAGAACAGAAGCAACGCAAATGTTGCTGCTCATCACATCTCTACACAAACGCCTTATATGAAATACTCTAGCACTAACGCGGGTCAAAAAACGCATCTGAGTGAGTTGTTTTATCCTCAGTCTTTTTGACATGTTTCACATTTTGCAGAATGTGTCATATTCTGGGCTAAGTTATGTGTATGTAAAACCTGTTCTGTTACTGTAAGTGAACAAGACATTTTTCAGTAGAAATGGTTTGTTTGGAGTATTATTGGGTAGACTTATTCAAATAATTACTTGACCTGAAACTGACATGTCCTGTGTAATAAAACACATCAAAGAGGTATTAAGATGGACCCTTATATTGTAGTTTCGAACTCAACCAGAATAAAAAGGCTGTATCCCTCTCCATATATATATATATATATATATATATATATATATATTTGTTTTTTTAATTCTGGAAAAAATATTTTTTTTATATGTACTGTACATTTTTTCCAGAATAAAATTTCTCTCTCTCTCTCTCTCTCTCTCTCTCTCTCTCTCTGTCTCTGTCTCTGTCTCTCTGTCTCTCTCTGTCTCTCTCTCTCCCTACATATATATATATTGAAGAGTTTAAAGAGGGCGATTACTTGCACAACACAGGGGATTGGGGAATTTTCGACGATATACCCATGCAGTCAGGTACGACAGCATTGGTCTCGTAATTTCCTGTTACATTCCAGGAGAGCCCAAAAGGAAAAGTGGGACGTTTTTATACAGTGGCAAGGTACATGTAATGAAAATGTACTCATCAAAGAAAAGAGAGGCAGAAGCAATGAAGGAAAAAAAAACTGTGAAGTGCGATGGGAAACCCCTTGTGTTATACCTGTGTGGCACTTTCATCCAACATTGCATGTGAAGACAAGAACGAACTAGCCTCGTCTGGCTTCTCTAAGAAAAGGTCCTCCGTTGGCAAATGATGCCCAGGGCTAAAATGGAAAATGACACGGAGCACAAACCAAATGTAAGAACACAGAGTAAACAAGCTCAGAGAAGATGTTAAGAGCAAACTCAACAATCTGTTGCAGGTCATCAGATCATTGTATGTAATCTGAGATGCAGCTGCAAATTAAAAAGGTATGCGGCTCAGACCAGTGGTGGAGCAATAAAACCTCTCTCCACCTCTTTTACGGTCATATTCATATGACCTGTTATTTATGGGTTGACATCCACCATGGCCTGCATTAGAGAAATTAAAATATAAATACATAGACTCATTTCGAAATAGTTCACTGTACAGGAAACTAGCATGAACATCTATCTCCTTAAACCCCTTTAATTTCCCCCCTGTGTTAAAATTGTTAAGAGTTAAGTTCTATTATTATAAAACCAAAGTCTATACGCGTATTTTATATATGCATCAAATAAAAGATATAATATAAAATTAAATTATTACAATGTATTTTCTTTGGATTTGATATATAAGTCTAATTATATATATTATGAATATTTTGAAAGTGTTTTAAGTAAAGAATTATATAAAAGAGAAGAAATTAAACCTTGTTACAGCACCTATTTTGTTCAGGGTTGGAACCAATACCACCTGACATTTGGTGAGAGGTTACGTACACCCTGGTTAGTTCGTCAGTGTTTTTGGAAACCAGAGTATCGACTTGATAGATTTGACCTCGGAAACTTTTTGTTGTTAGGCAAACTATGCCACCCACTGCTCAGAAGAGGCCCCCAGAAAGTTGATCTTATTCTTATTCCTCTTTTGGCTGTTCCCTCTCAGGGTCGCCACAGCGGATCATTTGTTTCCATCCATAAGCCGTTCCCTTTATCCGGACTTGGGACCCCCACTAGAACACTGGATTGTGACCTTGGTTTGGCACTCAGAAAGTAAATAATTCATTAAAATGATTCAGTAGAGTATAAACATAGAAAAGCTAACCTTCACAGTTTTTATGCATCAAAAAAAAACAACACTTGCCACCCCAAAAAAGATGAAGGGGTTAAAATGGCTTGGGTATAAAATTCTTGCCGGATGGAAGAATAGGCCCCTCCTCCCCCTTTCAGAAACATAACATCTTAAATGATCTATGTTTAACATGATCTTTGCATGCTGTATATGTTAACTGAGTAATGCAAGCAACTGATGTTATTTAGTAATGAGACCATGTTTATAAAAAATATGGAAGATGATTAATGAACACTTAATTCACGTTAAAATCCATGTATGTGCAGGACCTTTTATTTACGCACCATGAGAACATCCACAAAGACAATCACTCACTTTATTTCATATGACACTTTGTGTTTTGAGGCATTATTAACTGCTTGGCTAAGAAGGAGAATACAAAATGTAATAACTGGTATTTTCATATTGAGGACTACATTACATTGGTTGTAGACCCATTATCTCGCTCTCATAGAAAATGTATTGGTTTCACAGACTAAACACCCCCATTCATTTTGACTCAAGGAATGGTAATAATACATATGAACCTTTTTTCAGGTCAAGTACAAGTATGAAATTAAATTAAATTACAGCTTCGGAAGTACAGCGTTAGTGATGACGTGACAGCTTGGAATATTTGGGAATATTTAGGCCCTATAGCCCAAAGAGGATATCAAATTCTAATATATATATATATATATACTAAAATTTGATGTGTCATTTGATTTGGTGTCAAAATAAGGGTCAGAAAGAGAATTGACTCTCTTGTTACTCCTGTGAAGATAACAGATAATGGGGTTATTATTGTTATGTTTCTGTCTGTTTTTCTACCAGAGTTGAAAAGAAACCAACAACTTTCCCCACTTTTCATGTTTATTTAATGTCCCTTTGCCTCTCAGGGTATGAGGGAGAGCAGGAGAAGGAATACAGGAACAAAGTACACCGAATGTGTCCTCACCTGGGTCGCTGATTTGGTGCTGCATCTTAAATGTAATCAAGCATTCTAAGTTTTGTTGATAAAACAGGAATACACAAACAACAAACTATCCCACAAGAGCCGGAGAGTGAAAAAATGTATTTCAGCAAACCAGAGGCTGTCTCCAAGGTTACATGCTGTATTTAATCCCTTAAAACCCCCATAGGCCCGGTGCTGGAAGAATTTTGTTGATGCCTTGGATTGTCTACGTGCTGAAGGTGTGTGCGCCCATGTGTGAGTCCCTCTTCCTCCCCCGAGCCACGGTTAAACCTCGGTGACATCAGCAGCCGGGTCTTTTTTCCTTATTGCATAGGTCCCACAGTAATATATTGTGTAAGAGCAGCAACTTCTGGCTCCTGCACAAACACAACAATCATGCTCATTGGCACTTAAGCAGTGTCGTTGAGACTCACGCAAGCACGCACGCACACACACACACACACACACACACAGCAGAAGGAAGCAGAGAGCAAGAGAACAGATAAATTGCAGAAAAGAAAATTACCAAGTGCAAGATAGGCTTTTCATTATAATTACCATATTCAATAAAACACAGATAAGATAAAGGAAGACAAGCTGTGGGAGAGAGGAAAAAGATTTGTGCGTGTGTGTTAGAGTGTGTGTTGATGGAGCATGTTTCTCCATCAACTAAAACAATGACTTGTAAGATTGTTCATGATTTAAATTTTTTTTAAAATGACACTATTTTGCAGACGGCCCCTGCTCACAATTTCTCATGCACAAAGAATCTAATTTAATTTGGGGTTTGGTAGTTGGCATCCTGCTTCATGTCATCTGATTATTTAGTTTTTCCTTCTAAGTGAGTGTCACCGTTTGCATCCATACAGGGTGTTGACATCAAAAGTGATTCTAGCATATTCAAATAGTTCAAATAGACACTGACTTGTATCTCACAAGGGACTCTACGCCTTGCATGTGGTAAAATTCCTCCTTCCCTTATTAACACTTCCACTTTCAATATCTGTGTATTTGGTCAATGCGTCAAATCTATTAGCTTAGCTGCACTGCCTCCACTGAGATAACGCATATATCTAATATTTATATGCACAAACATGCCTTTCTCCATGCATTTTTGTTTGTGTAGGTAAGAACACAGCATGCTGTCTTGTGCTGGGTTTAAATGGCTGTTTGGTATTCAGAGCTCCTCTTAATCCTAGAGGCTCCTCCGCGTCACAGATAGCTGATAAAAGTGAACAAAAAGACCCTGAGGTTACGGATGAGAAAACCAGACAATTAAAGCGCTAACGTCTCCCATAATGTCCCTCTCCCTTCACCGTGACATTTAATGACTACATAACAATTAACCTGCCTCCATAGTTTCATGATTTAGTCTATAAATCAGTAATTTCACTTCTCTTTTTCTCTAGGAATCCTAATGAGCTCTTTAAAACATATTTTAACTTTAAGCTCACAGGAAATACATTCAATGTTAATTTATGCTAGCACATACCGACACCAATACTTCAGTTACTTACGAAACTTTTTTTCATCCGATTTTCATCAGATGCCTCTCACTTTGAAATGAGGAAATCTGAAATGCCATACAACGAAGGCTAATGTGCTAAAAATTCCTTAGACTCTTGGTACTTTAAAATTTGGTCTATTTTCTCATATTAAAGCTGTTTTAGCGCTTCCTCTTCACAGTTGAGCACGCTTTACAGACTGAGAAATATCATGAACAGTTATATTTATGTACAAGGGTTTGGTCAATATATTATTTTCGGTTGATTAAATTTAATTACTTGGATTAGCTCCAACGTATTTAATAAGGATTAGATTTAACACAGTAAAATTGTTTCAACTTCATTTATTATGACTAACTAGACTTAGCTACTACTTCAACTTTATTTAATAGGGTTTTGCCCAGATCATTTTGCAGTAGTTTATATAACCAAAAGCAAATATGTTTACCACGCACAAAGTCTTCCCACAACTTGGAGAAAAATATACTGAAATTATAATATAAGTATTAAAGGTCGACCGTTTTTAATGATCTACATATATTACTGTAGTTTCAATATTAACTCCATTAAGTGATTATAATTCTATATGCAAGCTAGAATTATAGTCCTGTGCGTTGTGTAGGTTAAGTGTATTAAAGGTTAAAAAAGGAACGTTGGAGTATAAGGTTGTGTCACTATAGAAAATGATCGTTGGTTATCACGGGCTCTGAAAGTGAAGCAGAATTTAAAGAGTTTAAAAGCAAATAGTAGGAACGAGAAAAAAAGAAAATAGAGGAAGGCGGCATCTTTTTGGGTTCTAGTTTTGATGCATTATTTAATCTGAATTAAAACACAAATTCCATATCAATTCAATTTTGTTTGATCTTAAATCTGTGGCAAGAAATGTTTTATTAAAGGTTTAAAGAACATACTTACGGCTAACCTCTGAGAACACCCTCAAAAGGCTAATGTTACATTGATTTAGAAGATTATAAAAGCACTTTGGACACAAATTGAACACTAAACACTGATGGGGTTAAACAAAAACATATGCAGTCACAATAAAAGAGACACAAAATGTATCACAGGAAACGGAGAGTTGCTGTAAAGTATAACATACCTTCTTTATAAGGGACTGGGTATTGATTTATTATCATTTTTTAGGAAAATATCACAAAATAAAAGACCAAACACATGTGTTGTCCGTCTTTGAACTATAGGTCAGCAAAAGTAATGTTAAGTACTATTATAAGTAGTATTCAGGGGGGCTCAGAGATGAGCTGATTGTCTCTTTCTGTCTTTGACTTGTTGGTTACCAGTAAACCATCTGCACCAGCGTTCAAGTGACAAACAGCAGAACATTTAAGAACCAAAGGGGGGCAGGAACTTAACATTAACAAATGATCGATCTGTTAGTTTTCACAACATTTAGAGACATTCAGTTACAGTTATGTGCCTATTTGTAAACAACATGTGTATTTCAATCCTGTCATCAGGAAAACACAACTAGAGCTTTGATCCATCCATAAGTTTGCCATAGGGAGAACAGTTGTTCTGACAGTCAACATTTCCTCTTTCACAGGACAGATTCTTCCCAAATTGAATTACCTGCCACCATCCCCTCCAGCTATATCTGAACAAGTCTTCCAGCAAACCGCTCTATAACATACTGAGTTTAATGACTCTTCTCAGGCTTCTTGAGCTGATGGGGGAAGTGATTTAAAAATCATGGATACACAGCTTTTGTCCAGATTCAATGTCAATGGATCTTTCTTTGGGCCAAAGCTCGTTCTTCAGTGCAATTTCATGGTGATCTGCCAGGCAGATTAATCAATATTCTAAAAATTGCCATTCAGGCTGTATCTCACAATTTTAAAGAAAGTAAAAGATGTGTATCGATTCGCCCCTTCATACAGGTCCACCCCAATATGTTCTGCTCCCTTCCTTTACTAAGAGTCCAAGCCTGCAACCAAGTTTCATGAAGATTTTTCAAGTAGATTTTATTTAATCCTTTACACAAACAAACAAGGAAACTCAACTCCCAACAATAATCCAAAAGAGGAACTTGGTACTGTTGCTTCCTCCCACAGTCCAGAGGTGCACTATAGGTGAACTGGCGACTCTAAATTGCCCCTAGTAATGATTGTGAGTGTGACTGGTTGTCGGTCTCAATGGCTGCCCTTTGATGAACTGGAGAGTGGTCCTGGGTATACCCTGCCTCTCACCCAATGTCAGCTGGGATAGGCTCCAGCCCCGCGAGCCTGGATTGGACAAACGGTTCCGGGAAATGAATGTATGAATGATCTTTTGAAAAAGTTTTGGAACATTTTTTGGAACAAGGTAACTGCAAGACTGCATTCTTTTAGACAGAAAGATTGCCTGATGAACTGTAGTTGAGAGGTTTGAAAAATGTTAACAATTACAAATTGGGAAATTAATAATAATAATAATAATAATAATAATAATAAAAATAATAATAATCCATTTAATTTACAAAACACTTTACATTTGGACCAAATCTCAACGTGTTAATTTGTGAATAGTCTTGGAAGAATGCCATAAGCCACCTGGAATAGCGTAACCATGAAATTGAAATGACAAGATCATAGGATGTTTTGTCACCCATTATTCAACTGAACTGAACAAAATAGTCTTCGGGTGGATTACTGTTTACCAAATCTTACCTTACCAATCCTTGTGAAAGAAAGCACATTATACGGCAGAGCTCACATTGACTGGACAACAGCCAGGAAAGTCACGTTGGCTTTTCACATTTGAATTATATCCCAGTAAAGTCGGAGATATTATGGAATTTTCATCGCCGCATATCCTTTGTGTAAATGTTATAACTAAAAAACTATTTTCATTCTTCATTTTTTTTTATAATTTTAGACCCATATAGACCTTTACTTGTAGAAGAACAGGAGTGATTTTGAGAAATGTTGGTTGTATGTTGCAAACACTGGGGGGACATTTAACTGAAATTGTTTTTAGCCATAATTTTTCCACCATTGGTCCAATTCCATCCAAATTTGGTGCTTATGAAACAACTCAATGGGCTCTATCATACATACGTGTTGCTCATTAGGGGGAGCTTTTAAAAACATTGAAAATAATATTGTGTATTGGGAATTTTTCGGGGATATACTATTGTTCTCGTGAACGAGAGCGTAGGTTTAGTTTTAAGCTTGGTATTGTATCAACCTATTTGAAACTGAACACAGCACCATGAACTTGTAGAGCACTGCACTAAGTGCTCATGCCTCTGTGTGTCCGTTGGTGCTTGTGAGTGTGCATTTGGGGGTGTTTATGTATTACTGCCTTGTCAAGATGCTTCGGAAGCTGATTTAATCCATTCAATTGAATTGCTTAAACACGGTCAGGCAACCTGGTGACATTTTATTGAGAGACTGTTTACCATTGTCCTCACATCAGCCAGACGCACAGGTTTCACACACACACACTGCCTTTTATCTCCAAACTTTTACAAAGCTGTCGGATGCCCCCTGCTACTCACAACCCAGCATGTCCTTCTTATAAAGTCAATGAATTTCATGCAACAGCCGCTGCGACTTCTGACTATCAGGTACCGTGTCGGAGCAGCCCCGTACTAATAAACCATAATCATCTCCATGAAAAAACATTCACGGCACGATTCTCCGATCCACGTCTATGTATGCTGAACCATTTCCTCAAAACCATTACAAAAACACCAACAATTCAACTGCTCACATATTTCAGCTAACTTTAGCATAAACTCAAAGACACATGTATAAACATCCACAATCCCCTTGACTACACAGGTTGCTCTATCAAACTTTCTTCACAAATAAACACTACTTATCGCTTTGCTGTCTCCCGAGTGGCTCATTGTTGCTAAGTCTTTTCCTCTGTGGGGTCTGTTGCTCAGGCAGAACTAATGCAGTTAGCATGGGAAGCCTGGCAGACGGAGCAATGAACGTTGTTCTGTTTCTTACCTGTGCCGCCCCTCGTGTGCAACACATTGATTTTCCTGGCAGTAATGGCTAAGCATGTTTGGCAATGACACAAGACTCCACATTGAAAGGGATTTGAGACTTCCTGAGATATGTCTTTGAAAGTTTATTCAAAACTACAAAACTTTTATTTTGTGAAACCTCAATAGAAATGTCTGAAGGAAGCTCATAGGCTGGGGGCAAGTGATATGCCTCTAATATAAAAAAAATGTTAAAACAAGGTTCAACACAGATGTAGGATAAAAAGAAAATGCATAAACAAGCATGAAACGTCAAGGATGTAGCACTATGACAGATAACGACATGATGCTGCATCATTAATAGATGTCACATATCTCATGTAACTTTCACTAATAACTAATAGACTCTCAACAACCAGTAACATTTACATATAAGACAAAAAATAAAATGTAAGTAGAGTTGAGCAACTTTTTCTCATAGACTCCAGCCAAGCTGCTGGCATAAACATACATGAATTAATTAATTAGGTGAATTAATTGGGACATTTTTAACAAAAACAAGGAAAAATCAACATATATTTAACATAACTAAAAATAAATCTCACCAAAGCATTTCCTCGTCTGAAGACAAAGTCTGTCTTCCGTTCTGACTTTAAAAAATAGTTCAATAGCACGGTTGTAGAGGACACTACTGTGTTTCAATTCCTTTTCCAATAGCATGGAGGTCCTATTTCTCCAATAAGTTATAATTTGTTGAAAATGAACGCTGAGCAGGAGCAGAGATGTGAATGAAGTGTCTTCCTCATGCGTACTACTGACGGAGACTACCTTAAGAACAAACCCAGGCGTACCTACTGGCCTATTACAAGCAAGTTAGCTTTGACCTTCATGAAGTCCTACGGCAATGTTTTCATTTGACCCACCCCCCATAAATCAAATGTGATTGGTCAATTCACCTACCACTCTCTAAACAAACACAACAGGTAAAGGCAATCTCTTCCTTGTTCTGAAATCATATCCTATCAGTGAGCCAGCGCTAACCTTTTTCTCTGCCTAGCAACAACCATCCCCAAAAATCTGATTGGATAACTCTGTTTTGATGTTTCCAGGTCGGTAAACCTTTCTCTTTTGAAGCAAACCTTATAGAAAATGAAGCTGAAATTAGAGGTAGAGATATGAAAGAAATTAAATATGACATTTAAAATGCTGATATGTTCGGCCTTCTCTGAAGGCCTAGGAGGCCCTGAAGGGTTCCCCTCAGATGTATACGAGTTGATAAATAGGGCAGCCTTTATATGCACAGGATTTTCTGAACCGTTGCTTTTTGGCGGATCTTAGATCAAACAAGTATATTAATTCAACTGAAAGGAAGGAGACTTTGGCCAACCAAAAGGGAACTTTCTGAGGTACTTAGCCTAACCCAGCCTCTCTGCAACCCGCTGTGATATTAATAAAATAAAATAATGGTCAAAAGAACACCCACATAAACATAAATGAGGGTTTTAAAAGCTTTTTGTAGTTTAGCACTCTTACATCCCAAGTGCATGCCATTGCTGGACAAAGCAAGCAGGATTAAAGCAATCAGAAGGCCTCAAGGGCTCTCCTGGTGCACACATGATTGCAAATACAATAAGACTAAGATTTACACAGTTTGAAGATTTTCGGAAACGCAGATTTCTGATTCTTACCATTTTCTCAATTAATTTTCTAAGACACATATTCCTGCTCCTCAATGAAATGCAACTGACAGCTGCACTAAAAAAATAACATGGATTATGAATTATTCAATTCAATTATTCAATTAAATAAATTTACCTCTATCCAATCCAATCAATAGATATGTTAGATTTTCAAAGTCCACTTTAGCAGGGGGTCCAAAAAGCTGATTGACTTGAAACAACACAACAGTATTTAGTGACTCGTATGATCTGTTTGCCCAACACTGACATATTAATTGATCCAAGTTGACCAAAATAGGTTGATTGTTGACATGAGTAAATACAACAAATAATTTTTGAGTGTGTCTAGTAAAGACCCACTACTTGTACTATGTCTTCTGAGATAAAGCTGATAACATTTACATAGCATCATCTGGGTTATCTATTCACATTTTGTACTTTATTTCCATCACAGCCACAGATGGTGAATTACTGTAAAACTTTTAAATTACTGTTGTATGTGAAATCAGTGGAGTATTGATGAATGAGGACACGCAGCACCCCCACCTTAGCTTGGGGAGCGGTTAAAAAAAACAAAACAGCTGCTTCGCTGTAGCATAATCAACATTCAATAATTTGGTCCCGAGAGACCTGCCGCAAATCTAAATACAAAGTTTTCTAGAAATATCAATGCTCTGGAGAAGATAATACACCAATAACAGAAATCAGAACTGGGACACGCAACGAAAGAGCAAATCTGAATGAATGCCATAAATACAGTTTTTTGTTTCGATAAATGGATGCTTTTCAGGGAAAATATGTTCTAAATATGAAACATAACTTATTTATGTGCATGTCCTTTATGGATTCTCAACACTCCTGTGATTCCCATTGCTCAAAAGCCTTTCTTAAATTCGTGAAATTCAAAAACAAAGCACATTTCACTGACTAACTCTATGAAGGTTGTCGGTCAGAAACACAACCGCTGATTTATTTAGACCAACTCAGCTCAAGGCATGCTGGGGCTGCAAACAACGGTCGATCAGCAGTCATGCAAACAACAACAGTACCTGTTCAACATGGATAAATTGACAACTAATTTGACATTTATCACTGACACAACAATCCCCACATGGGCAAAAAGTCCTAAAATTTATTTACAACTGTTCTTTTATAATACATTATCCTCAACACCACAACACGTAAAAAATGCACTTCAGTTTGTAAAGTGCAAATTGTTCTAATTTGCAAATAAGAAAAACATAAAACTTGCAATTCATAAAAGAAATATATATAATAATATATGAAATCACATGATATTTTTATATCATGTCCGAGCAGGAAAAGAAGACACATCACTGCGTAAGCTCTAGAGTATGTCCAGCCCGTCGGTCCGATACAGGCCAAATCTGGTGCATATGAATCGACTAGAGGTGATCTACCTTCCACCTTTAACCCATGACACACAGCATTACCTCTGCACCAAACAATCCACTCAGCCCTCATCCCAAACCAGGCCCTGGCAGCTAATCACCCAAACACCTCACACCTTACTTTCGGAGACCGTGCCTTCAGTGCCACAGCTCCCACCCTCTGGAACGTTCTCCCTGCCAACATCTGTATTGCTAAATCCCTGGACATGTTAAAAAAAAAAGTCAAATTTATTTTTTTAATTATTATTATTAGTAGTAGTATTATATGTCGCATTTTACTCGAAAGGTTCCTATTTTACTCACAAGATTTTGATGCATATGAATCGAATCAAGCAGTTCTATGTATCTTGTCTGTATCAAATTTTCATGGAACTGCTTGTACTACGCAGGGGATTGGGGAATCTCCAGCGTTATGTCCTTGCTGTTAGGATGACAGTATAGGCCTAGTTATTTTTGTACATAGATGGAGGACAAATGCTAATTTACTATACATATACATATATATATATATATATATATATATATATATATATATATATATATATATATATATATATACATATATATAGCACTGATGGTGTTTGATGAAAAGTGGGGGGAGAGCCACCATCAAAAGTCTCTGTATGGATTTTCCAAGCAGTCCGAAGGTTGGTGCTAGTCTATGAACCATTCGCTACTGTCTTTCTGGTGTCCCCAAAAAGTAACTGAAGTTAGAAATTCATACACATTTATTCAGAATTTATTTTTGACAGTCAGACTTCTCGGAAATGAAGTATTTATCACTGGTGTACTTACCACAGAGCGTACTAACACATCACTCCAGGAGTCACTTCAATTGATGACTTGCACTGAGTAAGACAAAATGAGTGTTTACATAGTCTATTAGCATGTATGATAAATATACCTGTCGGAGTGCTGCGGAAGACATTTCCCATTAAATATCATCTGACTGGTCTCACTCTGGGGGAAGATATCCGTGAGGAGTGGAACATATTTTATGATATTCTTCTCTTTATGTGTATCCAATTTCTTCGTTTAGATAGCTAAAATATGCTTTATGTTTTGTAATTTTGCTAAGCGTCTGTTTCAGTGCCAAGAAAACAAGCTGACAAAATACCTATATATTGTCTGGGCAAGAGTTTCCAAGACACAATCAATAAAATGTGCTCTGTACAATAGTTTGCCCCACCAAAAAGAAAACAAAGTGCAAATAACAAAATCTGCGTTTTCTAGATTTTGGCCAACTCCAGACATAAACGACACATATTAATTAATTAAATATAGGTTAACAGCCTTAGAAGAATTCATAGCACAAGTGCGATATGGAAAACACAGTGTAGCTTGGTTTGGAAAGACTAGATTGTCATTATCCAGATAGTTTACAGTGCTAACAATGGGAGAATAAATTATCGGTGTATTCACTATCAGTCATTATGTTGACACTCAGACAATGGCCGCTCTCAGCTACGCTTGCTGGCGTCGGCCATGGCAGCCATTATCAAGATGGATTACTGTCATCGTCAAAAGACAAGTGACCCCTGTTACATGTGTGTATGTGTGTGTTTCTGCACAGTCTCATCACATCAAGGTTCATTGCTGAGCCCCAGATTAGCATAAGTTCCATTGCAATTCCCAGAGCACTGTATAAAATAAGCATTCTTTCTCTCAAATGAATTAGCTTAAATTAGACCTCAAAATGGTTAATTATTATGATGAATGTTTTATTGCAATAATAGTGAGAGGAATTAGAACAATGTCAAATCGGGGTGCTCACACTCAATGCAGAGTTGTCAGAGAGAGTAATGGCTACAATTCATTTAATGGGAACAAAAATACCCATAGATTTTAATAGCAAGGACAGAGAGTGTGGGTTAGAGCGAGGGTGGAAAAAACGAGGGAATAATGAATGACCCCCAGAAAATGCAACTCATCTCCCTTTGTCATATGGAGTTACATGAGGACGATGAACTGTAAAGCTTGGATTTGGACAAAATCTGAACGGTATTCTGTTTTCGCACATTATCATACTCTAACCTGCAATGTGATCGAGGGAAGTAATATGTGACAGCACTTTAGGAGAATGCCATCATTTATAGGAGTGCAAACAAAAGTGTAAACACCAGAGAATCATGGGAAGTTTAGATAAAAATGTATGAATGAGCAAGTGGAGCCTTGCGTGGTATGTTAGCCTCTGTGTGTGGATGTCCCAGTGCCTGATTGCAATTTAAACTGCTTTAAATGGTCAATCAGCAAACGCGTTCTATTAGTACAGTTATTTACTGTATTTTGTTCCATTTACGGACAGTGGTTTAATATAATTATAATGTAACATCTCGTTGATGTGCCTTTTCTTTACACAACGTTGGTATGGAGGTCTGAAAAGTTCAGAAAGCAGGTTTTCGAGTGAAATCTCATGAAACTGCTACCATATGAGGATATATGAGAGCAGTTACAAAAGTAGCAGTCTCAAAAGCAGTATTTCATGGGTCATTTTCAAATTTTATACCCATATAGGCCTTAGTGTGAGGAAGAACTGGATTGAATTTGGGAAAGGTAATTTGTATATTTTTGACACTAGGGGGAGCTTTATCGTTATATTTGTCAGGCCATAATTTCTGAAATATTGGTCTGATTTTGAGAACGTCTCGAGAAGATACATCTTGGATATATCATACTTGACTGTTCTAGATTATATTTTATTCACAAGGGGAGCTCTTTTTAGGAAAAACACTGTTCTTCGCATATAATCTCACATTTTAGTCGAGAAGCTCAGTCTGGCGGATTGCTTGTACAACACATTGGATGGGCGGGCTTTAAAGGTACATAACTTTTCCAGGCCTAGTTTTAATATACAATAAGAAAAGTTAAAACAAAATACAATGCATTAAAGGTGAAGCTGCTGCCCGGTTGATTGCAGTAAATGTACAGTGAACTGTTTTCCGTGTGGTGACCATCTCTCAGACTGGCTGTGGCTGCCTTGCTGATGCTCTTTGAATAGAAATTAAGAACACTCACCCATAGCAGAGCTATAAGGTGCTAATAAATTACGTGAAAGCTTTGACAAGTGACTCAGCGGTAAAAGGTAATAACGAACAAGCCTCTTTCAAATCATGCGCAGAGCTTGATACAGTCACTTCAATGTCTCAGAGGTTTTATTAGAGGAACATCTTTACCCAACTTTATAGTGAGGAACATATCTAATCAGGCTGCGTAGAAGATGATTATCTCAGACGTATACAACTGAACTTTCCACCTTCAATTGACCTTTCATAAAGAGCAGGACAGAAACTGTAGCAACATTAAATTCCATTCATATTTATTTCAGTTTGTCATCTAAACATTAAACATTTGTTTTGGATTTTTGTCAATATATTTCCATCACATTTCCAGACATTTGTTGTTTTCCATTTAATTGTGAATGGGAGTGAGATCGAGCCACACTCTTGAATCTGATATGCTCTTCTTTCTCTCTTTTTTTTTGACAATGCTGTATTGTTGTGATTTGTGAGTGTTGGTGCAGGCTTTTCAAATGCATGCTTCAATTCAATTCAATTCAATACATTTCTATTGAGCCCTCTGAGGACAATTAGTGAGCTTACCACCCTCAAAGAGAACACACAGAGATAAAAAGGTTTACAACAAAAATATATATATATAGCATAAATTTTCCTGACAGAAATTTGAAAATGATCGATTAATACATTTTGAGTTATGTCAGAAAAACAGTTTTTTTTTGTAAGCGTAAAGCTCCTCTTGTATATAAAATATGCAAAACTAAAGTAAAATACAATTTTTCAAACATAGATGCCCTCCAGTCGATTCATTTGCACCAAATTTTTTGACTAAATCGGTTGAAATATTATGCCCTGGCAATGTTGGAGTTGAAGCTGCCCCTATTTTGGAAAATGAAAAACCCACCTTTTCCAAAATCACACCAGTTCATACTCACACTAAGGTGTATGTTGGTCTAAAATTTGAAAATGATCCATGAATGTTTTTTTGAGTTATTACACTAACACAAAGGATCTGTGGTGGACGCAACAAATGCTTCAACCTCAGTGTCTTCACCTGTGACTCGTTATCTCCACATTCCACTGCATTTAATCTGTTCTCCCCTTCCCTTTGTTGTTAGTTTGGGACGATCCTCCATCTCAACCTTACCAGCACTTTCTTTGTGTAACTTAATCTAGGTTTAGACCCTGCCTAAATCTAGACCATGCCTTAGCCTGCTTTTAATTGGATTGCTTGTCTGCACCTTGGATTACTTGTGAACCATACTGCCATACTTGTGAACTATACAGCTTTAAGTAAAGACACACTAGTTATTTCCTGTTGGTATCGGCTCTGACAGTTTGGGCTACAATGATATGTGTCAGCAATTACTGGATGTATTAACCATTTATTTTTGTAACCTATTATCCTCATCAGTGTAACGGGCGGCTCAAGCTTATCCCAGCTGACATTGGGCCAGAAGTGGAGTACACCCTGCACTAGTCACCAATTCATCACAGAGCCGACACTTAGAAACAAACACTTACATTTAACACATGTAGAATGGGGTAGCCCAGTTACCTCAAAGCAAGAAGGTTCAAATCCAACTCACTATGTGGGGTTCTCTCCGGGTACCTCGGCACCCTACCCCTCCTGCCCAGGGTCAGCTGGGATGGGCTCTAACTCTTTGACCCTGAACAGGATAAATGGTTCATGTACTGTATATACATTTTTATTTATACCCCTGAAAAGTTGTGGATAGAGATCTATCTGCATTATATACATATATGTATACATTGTGTTTCACTGTAGTGACACAAATTTTATTCAGATTTTTATGAAAAACATTTTTCGGACATAACTTCCAAATCGTTGGTCCAATTTTGGTGCTCTTTCAACTCAAGGAGATTTATCCATTATAAATTGTGTTTACTGTAATAGTACATATTTTACTCACTAGGGGGAGCTTTTTACAAAAAAAATATTTTAACCTATCTTTACATTTAATTTGAGGAGTTAAACACAGGGTTTACTTGTACAATGCAGGGGGATTTGGGACTTTTGGGGGATGTACACTTGCTTTTGGTGAAGACAGGGTGGGTCCATTTGCCATCATATAATTTTCTGCTTGTTTAACATTCAGATGATTGAAATATGGCCTCACTTCCACTCCAGGAGGCCTGAATCAGTCCTGAAACTTCTCACAGGCTTGACATCAGTGGAGACTTTTTGAAGTTAGCCAGCCATTAGTTCAGCTTAGCTCAGTTAGTAATATTTAATTTTTATTTGTCTCGTGTATAGACAGTATATATAATGTTGAATAAGTGCAATACAGTCCATTCATTAGAATAATTTCCGTTTCCTCTAATCAAATTACTGAACAAATAGAACATTTATTGGCATGAGCTCCTGCAATTAAACTGTCCTGGAGAGCTAAAAACTTGCTAACATGTTTTTCTGGTGAGTGCGGAAGCACATTTAAACAATGTATAACATTCTGCCCCATGATACATAATGTACTCCTTATTATATTGTATGGTAAGGCACATAATTTGTATAGCGCAACTCAGATTGCATTGCTGTCTGAAAGGCAGTTTAAATTAATGACGTTTAGCACAATTCCATTCTAATCTTTAATTACCTTAGCAGAAGATTGCATCTAACTAATACAATTAATGTGTTGCTTCTTTAAAGCAGACATTTCATGTCAAGAGTGCCTCATTGAAAACCACCACTTAAACAAGTTTAAACCAAAATGTCAGCCTCATCCGATTTGTCTGATCCCACTCTTCTGATACAATAACAGTTCATGTCAGGGCATAAAATCCCACAAACCTGTATTTGGTGGTTGTTTAAATCACACAGAGCTGGTGATAATGGAGTTTCTTACGTAGTGTGTATGTGTGTAGAAGGGAGGGGAGGATTTGGGCTGGGGGGAAGACACAAGTCAGGATCATCTGTTCTTAGGTCATGTCAGCGCAATCTTTGGGCCCGGGGTGCCTGACCTGACTTGTACTCCCCTACAGATCCAGATAAGGTTTAAGCTGTCTGGCCCCACCATATGCTAGCTAAAAAAACTGTGACATCACAATCCCACTCACCCCTTCCTCACAACCCAAACCTGCAGTCAACATGGATAAGACTTTTAGGTATTCTAAAGAGCTACCTCAATATAATTGAAAACCTTTAGTTCTCTTTTTCATAGACTATTATGTATTATATATTATAGTCTACACTGCATGTGGCAGGATTGGTACTGTTCTTCCAAAATGTATTCACTTGTGTTGGTGGGCGCTATCTGAGACTAAGCTGAAACTATGCCAGTCCAGCTTGACTCAAGCAAGTCAGGTGAAGTTATTGCTCAGATCAAGTGAGTCCCAGGTCATTATATCAAATTCTGCCCAACTATATCTTTCATTTACATAAGTTCTCCCTTTGGGTATAGGTCGGGTATTTATTGGTCCTCATCTGCATCTCTATCCGCATCTGGATATGCGTCTGCAGATCCTTCATGTTAACTTCATATCTCAAAAAACATTCCATGGAACATTTTTAAATTTTCTACATCCATGCAACCTAGGGCGAGGAAGAAATTGATTGATTTGGGAAAGGTTTATCGTATATTTCAGACACTAGGGGTATGTACATATACAGTATATATACATTTTTTTTTTAAACAAAAAGAAAGTGTAAAATAAGCAACATTTTCACCAAAAACACATCAAACAATCTACAAATAGGACTAAAAATCTGATATTCAGTAGAAATGCCATTGTGTTCAGTCTTAAGGCCATGATGGGTGTGTTGGGTTATACAGCTCTGCTAACATAAGGATGTAAGTTCAAGGTCCTTTTTCAATACAATACAGGACAACGTTTTGATTTATCAAGCTAAATCGAAAGCCTCTATTTAGAGCTTGGTAGTCACATGTGAGGAGGAAAGAAATTCTATATATCGGGTCACCTAGATAGAACATAATGTGTAATATTAAAATGTATAATCCCCTACCGAATAGATTCAATGGTTGCTAGAGATATCTACAACTTCTATATGAATGAGCTTTGGTGAAAAAAAAACACGTTTCCCCTTTTTTTTCACTGGTAAACATTTACACAACCAGTGCTGAAACATGTAATTATGCATGAAATAAAAGCATGTAATGTTGACGATACTATGGAGCAGCTGATCTGCACTCTGCATGTAAAGAGAACATGTAAATGTGCTCCACCTACTAATGCAAGTGTATTTTACATGCAAATGTATGATACACTAAGTGGGAAGAACAGAGGGTTATGCTTATACTCCAACAATAGCATGCCTCAGCGTATCTTAGACTCTCATGAAGGAGCATACCTTAAGGTGTCCTTTGAAGTTGTGATCAGGATGCCAGATGAGTGTGTGTGATTTGGGTTACGTCTTCTCATCTGGTCTGGGCATTATGGAGTCAAGCTTGTTTTCTTTTTTCTACTCCTTTGCCTTGCAAGTTGCTCCCACCATCTGGCACCAGGCTTTGAAAAGCAGGCCAAGTCTCTCCCACCAGAATGGCACGAGAATATACCCACATACAACGAGCCATCCTGTGGCTTCCTCCCGATTAAGCTGCACATGCCACTTGCGGATAACAGCCTTCTGGAGTTCAGTGGAATTTCTCGGGTCAAACGTAGACACAATCCCATGAAGTTATGGCATCTGAGAGTGAGAATGTGCTTGAAATGCTTTTAACGGTGTTAAAGTAATGGGTCAGAGATGCTAAGATTGTCACTTTCTTTTCCAGGTCATAACTTTACGATCAGCAGGGAGATGCAATAGTGAGCTATAATCAAGTCAGGCTGGCGAAAGAGACAGACTGGCTTCACAGCTCCAGTGGCGTGCTCATGTAGTTAACTTTCTGCTCTCGTCAGCTTGGAGGAACTCTATTGACTCCCTTTTGTTGGAGACCAGGGTCATTTGCATAACCTATTCCCCTCTCTCACTGCAAGCTCGCTCAGTGTCTGTTTACTCTGAGCGACCTGGGCCATGTTGGATCGCACCACTGCTGTGCTGTGTCGATTTCTCCGTGGCTGGGCTTTAATTGCCTCGGTTTTATGCTCGGTCCAGCTGTGCCCGATACACACTCCTTAGTATTTCTCATTGTAGCAACGGCCTTTACATTGATCTCTCTTTCTCTCTCCCTCTCTGTGTCTCTCTGACCCATAAGATCATACAAGACCGTGTGCCTTCAAACATCTCTGCAGATTATCATGCACAGAAGCGATTCTCTGTCAGAAGCGATGGACCAATCTTGTGTTTTGTGTTTGTGATAGACAGGTTGTTTGATCTACAGTCCAGCCTCACCTAGAGACATGAGCTCTGGATGTCAGCCTCAGCTTTGGAGATTAGGCGATGTCAACACAGAGAGCTTGCAACTCCTTCACCGTGAACAGAGCTAGATCAGGTGGTTTGGCCATCTGGATTGGATGCCTCCTGAAAACCTTCTGTTGGGCACCGGCAACATGGAGGAGACCTGGGAGTAAACCCAGAACTTGCTGGAAGGGTTAAGATGACTCATTCTGTAGGAGCAGCTGGAAGATACTGATAGGGAGAAAGATACCTGGAATAGTGGGTGCTGCCAACAGCAGATATTTGATTAAGTCTCTTTTTTATGGTAATATTTTAGCTTCTCGCAGAGAGTGCACTACAGTTTCCCCAAAGCAACTGATTTGTGTTTTAAGGTTACAAAGAAAAAAACAATATGTCCCCTCAGTGGTCACATATCTGGTTCCCTTAATCTGTAATGATTTAAACCAGTTTATGGAGTCACTGCTGATTATTTTCATTACAAAATGAAGATTTACTTTAAGTTCAGTCAGGAGGACTACCCCTTTGGGCCCCCAGGCCACAGTTACTACTCATACTACTTTATTTTTGTCACCTTTCAGTCATGTTAGGGCTCAGTTTCCCACATCATAGTCTGGAGCATCAATTGATATTACATGTGCTCATCACGCCAGCTAACTCCCACCCAAAATCATGGTGACACTCCATCATTAGCCCTTCACCATTAAGATCTCATCCTCAATTTTCTCCATCCATATCCGTATCCATCCACAGTTCTTTCACGCCACTGGTTTGCGTTACCTCCACCTCCCCATCGTCACCACCAATCATTCAGTTTCAGCAGAGTCATCAGCCACCACCAACAGTATCCACTCCAAAGAGGGTAATTTAGAATTTCTAATGGACCTCTTCTTCTTTTTCTTCTCACGGCTGTTCCCTTTAGGAATGGCCACAGTGGATAATCTTCCCATGCCCTCTGCTTCTCCCTCTGTCACACCAACCAACTACATGTCCTCTCTCACCACATCCAGAAACGTCCTCCCCTTTTTCTCCTGCCTGACAGCTCCATCTCCATTATCCTTTTACCATGATCCACTATCCGTACTCTTCACGTGTCGAAACCATCTAAATCGGGCCTCTCTTACTTTGTCTCCATCTAACCTGGGCTGTCCTCTGATATGCTCGATTTGTATTCTCTCCATCCATACAACTCTCAGAGTAAATCTACACATCCTCAACTCTGCCACGTCCAGCTCTGCCTCCTCTCTTTTGGTCAGCTCGTTTGTAAACCAAACAGTAGAGCTGCTCTCGCCACCATCTTGTTAACCTGTAAACTTAGCGTCTTGTAGACTTTCTAATGGACTAATTACCACATATCAGCAGCTGGAGTAAAAATCAATCTTTAACTCATTCTCTGTATCTCCTGAGTGAAATATTATGCAACATGGCTTCTATCAGCAGTGATTGTGGAGTCAGACAGAGCCCGTCGTCATCAGCCAAGCCCCGATCTTGACTCACTCTGGATTTGTGCTTTTTACTTGTAAAATATTACAACTGCCTAAAAAGGTGAGCAGTGGATTAGGGTGTGTTTTTTTCTCTGTCTGCTATGTCTGCTTGGAAAATGAATAAATAATTCAGTCAATAAAAAAATAAAAACAATAGGTTGTTTCAAAGCACATATTGTTTCTATGAATTTATAGAATATGGCCAACAAATGGCTCGAGGGCCATGTGGTAATGGCTCGCTTACAAATATATTCAAAATTTGATTCATGTGTCTATTAAAGTGTGGATGAATGAAATGATTGCACCTCAGTCAAAAATACTGAGTCTTTTGTTGTGCTGTTGTTTGGTAGCAATATTCAGTGTCTCAGGTCCTTGTATTCATAAGAAAACTATTGGCTCCTCCTGATCTTAAACAACATGGTAATGAGGCCCAGAAAAACATGATTAACTTTTTGGTGAAACTCCTGGAGCTGGCAGTTACTGACTACAGAGCACTGGCACAGGTGGAGTCTCGACTGCGTGCCATCTAGTGTAGTGGAGCAGCCAACACGATCAAAGAGGCAAACATCAAAACACCCAGACTCCAGGATTCTCTGTTTCTGCAACACCTCCGTACTCCTTTTTATTGTCTTCTGTGCATCTGTGAGCCCAGTGATATGTTTTTTTTAAGCCTTCACAGAAAGAATAAAGTGGAAATGCCAAAACGGCTTTATTTATCAGCCCGAAAAAAAGAGAATAAAGGAAAAAGCAAACATTTGAGCTAAGTGGTTGGAATTGGGGAAAAAAATCTTTGTTTCTGAATTTTGTAAGTCATCACTTTGTTCCTCAAAAAGTGCACAGGTACTGAGTGTTTTTTCTCCTTAAAGATGGATGAATATAGAGCCGCACAGTGAGGTAGTGGGTAGCACTGTTGCCTAACAGCGAGTTCCAGGTTCAAATCCACCAGAGAACCTGAGACCTTTCTGTGCGGAGTTTTCCTCCAGGATTACTCAAAGTTTCCCACTGGTTTGACTTTGAACGGTAATTTGTCCTCCGTTATGTATGACTGTTTGCTGTTCTTATTCAGAAAGGTGATACACAATGGATAGTAGTACAACATTTAAAACATATATATGTATGATACAACATTTTTTGTATTGCTGTCAAATGCATATAGCTGTCTTATTCCTTACCATATTTTTGAGATATTTTGTCAGTTTGCTGAGCCACAGATTACAGATGATCAAGAATAAACCAGAGTTTTCAAACTTCAGTCCTCAGTTCCCCTTTTTCTCAGAATTCGTCTCCGAAAATATTGTAAGAAAATGTCAGCTTCCAAAGACCGAACAGGTTTAATTCAACTTAAACATTTTGTTTCACTTCAAAATGAAACCTATGAAAATACTTCACTGACCACATCTGCAGTGTACCTGAAAATTGGCATGTTAACCAAAATAACAAAAGAGTATATGCACAACAGGTCGCTGAACCAGTGAATCTACATAATATTATAACCACTAACTTGGCATCTTTCACTGGGTGGGATATATTAGGCCGCAAGTGAACATGTTGTCCTGGAGTTGATAAATGGGAAGGTTCAAATATCTGAGCAACTTTTACAACGGTCGAATTGTGATGGCTAGACGATTGAGTAAGAGCAACTCCAAAACTAGGCCTATGCTGTTGTCCCCGACATCAAGGGTCTAACCCTGAAAAGTCCCCAGTCCCCTGCTTACAACAAGCGATCCCCCTGATTGAACTCCTCAAATTGGATGTTATGTCCACAATATTTTTTATAAAAAAAGCTCCATCTAGTGACTAAAATATAGCTTTTACAAATAAAATTGGATATATACAAGTTATATCTCCTTGGCATGGTTCATATGTAACAAATTGAACTAATTCGGACCAACGGATGGGACGCTATGTCCAAAAGATTGTGTTTTTTGTAAATAGCTCCCCCTAGTGAGTGAAATATGAACTATTAGGATAATATATGACATGCGCTAGATAGATCTCGTCCATTCCATTCATATGCACCAAATTTGGACTAAATTGGACCAATGAGTGAGAAATTATGGCTCAGTAACTTTTGGAGATAAAGCTATCCATCCGGCCATTCCCAAAATCAGCCTAGTTCTTTCACATACCAAGGCCTGCATGAGTGTAAAATTTGAAAATGATCCATGAAAAAGTTTTGAGTTATCATGTTAACAAAATGGATCTACGTCCGCAGGGTCTGCGATTGCCCGTCTTGTCGGGGATATGATTACTGCCACTACTAATGATATTGTATCTAATGTTATTCTGTAATATGCTCTTTGCTGCTGTAACACTGCAATTTCCCCGTTGTGGGACTATTAAAGGTTTATCTTATCTCCTATCTTATCTTTCTAAAGTGGTCTCATCAAGCACAACTAGTCTAAATGCCTACGTCGCAACTTCCCTGACTTAAAGGATCCGCTGCTAATATCTTTGTGCCTGGTGCTACAGCACACATTCAGAGGTCTGGTGGATTCCAAGCAAAAGGAGACTTATCCATTATGAAGCAGCTGGATATAATATTGTGCAATGTAGTGATTTAACTAGAAACCTCTTTCATGTCTGGCTTACATTTTAGCAATCATTTGTGAGGTGTTTTCATTTAGAACATCCAACTGATTTCTTCTTTAGCTTCCCATCTTAATCTTGTAAGAGCTGTGATATAGGCTTATTTTATTTACTATAAGATGCAATTGGGAGTGAAGAATGAAGGTCAGGCAGGATCGGCAGGATCAGCTGTAATTGCCGCCTACATGGATATGGCTTCCAACTCAAAAATTACTTTTAAAAAATGTATGATTCACATTTTCATAAAGAAATGTATTACTTTTAGAATAGAAAAAGTGATGAAAATAAAAGGTTGAAGAGATGTAAGGGTGGTAGCATGTATCTGTTTACCCCTCAAATGGAGTCATTTTATCTGAGAGGCAGATGAAGTAGTAGAGGATATGAATAATGGATGAGGCGAGGAGGGAGGAACATTGTAGCAGGAATGAGGAAAAGATTGACTTTTTAGTGTACATCAAAATTAAGTAAAACCAGAGATGAGATTATTTGCCCATGATGAAATCATCATTCAGAGGGGAAAACATGTCTGGGTTTATATTAGTGTTTATTCATATATAATATATGCAGGATGAGTGTACAGCTATCAGTGGAGTGAATTAACAGCGTGGATTTGTAGATATAGAGGGAAGTAGCGAGGGATTGGGTGAAAAGGGAAGCGTTTCGAAAATGTAATAAAATGAATGAACTAAAACTGTTTTTTTATGATACGATGAATACTTAAAAAAAACAGGAAGTTAAGCTTAAAGGTCAGGATAATGCTAATAACCATTTGTTTTGTAGTTGGCATGCATATATATATATATATATGCATGCCAACCACCAAAAGGATGTATTTAGACATCCATTTGGTTGTTAGTGCTTATATAACGAAAAGTAACCCTTGTTTAAACTCTAATACGTTAATATTACAACATGGTTATGAAATTCTCCCATAAATACATTCCAGAAGATTTTAATATAGCATAATGCAGACAATTTTATATGATAAACTTCTTTATAAGGGTATTATTTAATTGGTGTCAGTGTATGAAAACTGAACAATAAATATATTCTGTGATATCAAATCATGAATGAAAAACACAAGATTTATTCAAAATGAATTGAAAAGATGCAGGAAATAGATGCCTTCAATTAGTTGGAAAAGAAAATCAGCCTTGTTGCTGTAAGCATTAACAATCTGTCAATATTAGTTAAAAAAATGACCATTATTACTTCACAAGGTTCAATTCAAATCCTCAAATTGTTTGTTTTCATGGCAAGTACAACATAAATCCGGAGAATGTTAATAATGATTGAAGCCATCTCAGCTCTGGCGGTGAACAAAGAAGCCTGTGTAAGCAGTTTTTCTTTATAAACGATGAAAATAAAAGGAGAAAGAGAAAAAAGAAAATAAGAAAAAGAAAAAAAAAACCCAACAGGGCAAAGAAGATTTATTTGAGACTTTTATTAACTAAATGAATTATACCACACAATGACAAATCATTTGTTATGCTTATTGAAATGACGAAATTCTTGAAACATAATCAGTTATGTTTTTAAACAGTAAAAAATATAAAAAGTTTTAGTATGAAATTCTCTATTTCATGGAAAATTGTCAGCTTTAATCAAATGAACTCAAACTTTTAGTCAAGAATGTTTTTAGAAAACTATTTGAGCCTTCGTGTTTTTTACATTCAGAAAATGATGTTTTGTAAGTCCTCACATGCTATAAAACGGCAAAAAAAAAAAACTACTTATAGAATAGGACTTTCTGACAGCCAAGGTTCAAGCCTCCTCCTCAGTGGCCATTTGGTGTCCCCCAGGGCTCAATCCGTAGCCCCTTACTCTTGATGCTTCCACCGGGTCATATTATAAGCGGGTTTGGTCACCCATTTTTTCAATAAGAAATAGCGGCTCCAAATGTGCTCGAACAAACAGTTGAGCAGGAATTTGATGTGATAATAATAATATATTTTTCATAAAAAATGAACACAGCCAAAACATTTTTTTTGGGAACTAATTCTAATACCATGTAGTCCACTCATTATGTCATGACATAAAACATTAAAACCTGTACTTTAGCCATAAAAACCCCTGTTGACACAGCCGTCACACACCCCTGTAACCCTTATGCCTCACTGGGGACATTTTTTATTACCATTCATTTTGGAAAGATTATTTCAGGGGTATTTTATTTTTTCATATCAACCTCAGACCCTATTATAATTATGTAAATAATTCAATCCACTGAATTATTGCTGCTCATAGCATGTAAAGGGCAAAAATGTCATTGCAACCCATTAAAATAGTACTTTTTGATCCCACTTGCATCAGAGAAAAAAAATAATTCCAAGTTGTTTGGCCTTCATTCTGGCATCTACATATACGGAAAAGACATGCCATTGTAAATCCTAAACTAAAATCCTGAAAGTCCTTACTGTTTAAGTCAATTTCGTCTTGTGGTTGTTAAGTGTGTATGAAGTTCCGGTGACAATCGTAGGAGTATGGAGGAAGATGAGCAAGCACCTCCGAGGAGGAAGATTCAATTCTGCAGGCCTCACAGGAAATCAGTACAGCTACAACTTCCTCCATCATCCTCCTTGAGGAAGAATACAAGGTGGCAAAGTGATGAGTTGTTAAGAAGTACAGAGACTGCCTGGATGGAAGTCAGACGTGCAAGTGTCACTACATGATCAAGACGCGAGCCGGCAGCCCACTGTCGCACAAACTGAAAGCATATTGAAGGTACCTGACATCCCTGGAACACCAGGTACAGGAAGACAGAGTCTCGGAACTTCCAAGTTGTAACAATGGGGGAAGTCAAACAACAAGGAGAGAAGGGCCGTATTACGGGTGGGCCCACACACTATCTGACCTACAGTTTTAACATTTTCATTTTTACTCATCCTTACTTAGTGCTCATTGGCTGGAGGCACACCTAGCCAATGAGCACCTTGGTTAGAATTTGAATTAAGGTTGGGGGAGAAGCTCAGATCCGACGACCCATGGCTGGTTTGATCAGTCTCCCTCTTTTCTTTGTTTTGACCAGTGCTCCCTTCTCTTATTGCATTTCTATTTTTGCAAGTATACTTTCATTAAATCTATGTTGAACTGCAGTATTGGTGGCATCCTGTATACGTTTTGAGTTCCTCTGACCCATGTTTGCTAAGGATGCAAAAGGATGCAAAAGATGACAGTCACGTCCGGTCGCCGTCTGCGTAATAGCAGAATTTAAAAGAACGAGTGAACTCGATTTCAGGTTATATCTCCAACCCAGTAATCTGAGTCACTATTCATAATCAATGTAAGGTGGGTTTAGGTTTTATATATGTAATGGATGAGATTTTTAATGGCATTGGATTGTATTAAACATTAAATCAGGAAATGTTAAGTGTTTAATTTGTCTTTCAAACACGTCATGGAGAGTATCCTCATGGTCAACAGGAGGACCAGAGAGTTTCTCATTAATAGAGAGTTTCTCATTAATGAGATCCAATAATGAATAATTAATCAATTATTAGTGTGTGGTATTGATCTCCTTGATAGCTACAACAGCTCTAAAAATCATCCCTATTGCTTACACTCTCATGTGTTTAACACCAAACACGGCAGCTTCATCAAAACCCAATGAATCCCAACTCGTCTTGCTGCATTAAAACCTTCGACTCCTGCCGAAGCTGAATAAGTGTAATCTACTGGGTAACTTTGTCAATAATCATAATCATGTTTGATTGGTGTTTCATGGCAGGGAACCCCTACAGATTCTGCCTCATTACCCGTTCAGTCTTCTCGGAATTCACACCCAAGACTGAGCATCGGAAGAGGGCGTGACGGATCATTTGTTGCTTTCTTTTTTTCTTCTTTTGGGGATTTTAAATGATGTATTGAATTGAATTTGTGACCCCCAAAAGAAAAGCAGCAATATTTGTCCATGTTTGGATATGAATAATTCTGAAACAATTCCCTTAAATATTTATTAATGTAGTTTTCTACACCTATAGATTATATTTGGTTGACATTATCAGCATCAATGCAGCACACACACACACACACACACACACACACACACACACACACACACACACACACACACACACACACACACACACACATATACACACACACACACATACACTGGTCCCACCCACTGAGAGGAGACAGCAACCCGGACGATAATGGATTAGTATAAATTTAAGAAGATTCCACTGCTTGTAAAGTGTGTGTGTCCTATATCAAACACAGCTCATCTTTTAGATACAAAATATCTGTCATAAAGACACTGGGTTTAATCTGTCAGTGAGATGGGAAGAAGTTTTCCTTTTATGCATATTTGTAGAGAGAATGTTTGCTTATACCTATATACCTGTATATAGTCACATAGCATGATTATGTGATTATTAGCTGGACGTACCTAGAGTCAAAGGTGTTCACATGATCACACACACAATGATTAACTGTAAATATCAAATTAGAGGCTACTTTGTAAATTGACTACACCATTTTCTCAATACAATCACTACTAGCAATTTAGCACTTTGAGATTTGATCCAAATGTAAAGTTTGTTGTAAATTAAATGTATAATTATTATTATTATTACTACAATTTGTAATGTAATTGGGACATTTTGCGACGTTGAGCACAGACCTGCTTCAAGGAATTGTTTTGGGCAGCTAAATCATCCTCACGGACTGTCAGGTGAATGTGGGTCGATGCTAAATGCAGGCACGATTTTAACTTGGACTACGCTTTCGTACCCGACAACAAGGGAATATCGCCGGAAAGCCACCAATCCACTGCGATGTACAAGCAATCCCCCTGGTTGAACTCCTCAACCCACATATGAATCTTTTTTATTAAAACGTTGTCTTTTATTAAAAAAGGTGCCCCCTAGTGAGTAAAATATGAATTGTTAGAGGAAAATATGATATATACAAAAGAAAGATCCACTCGAATTGTTTCATAGGTACCCAATTTGGAGCAACAGTTGAGAAATCATGGGCCTAAAACTTTTGGAAATAAAGCACACCCCAGTGTCAGGAACATAAAACCCAAAATCAAACATTGTCAAAATGTCATCCTATGACTCAATGTTGGACTCCTGCTGCCTGCTACAGATTTCATTTATGTACCATGCATTAGATTATGCATATTATTATGCAAAGACAGGTTTCAGAATCAACTTTGATTCAGCAGCATCGCCTTTATCATCTAGTGTAAGCTTGGCAGCGAGGGTCGTC